>CM057450.1:980180526-980780526 GCA_016271365.2 Neoceratodus forsteri | reverse complement strand
TTTGACCTGGCCTTTGGGACAAGTAAGCCCTCATCAAAGGTTGAAGTCCGAAGGCGGCCCGGTGGCGCTGAGGGTTGAGGCGCTGGATGCCACACCTCGCTCCACGCCGGCGACCCGGGCTCGAGAGCGGACTCGGGTTGTCGGTGGGTCGGCCGGGGGGAGACCGGCTTGAGCGTCCAATGACAGCTCACTGTCTCCAGGGAGGGATCTGGCCAATGCCCGACACTTGCATGACCCCGAGCGGAGGCTCGAGAAAATGCAAGCTCCAACCAGAGCAGAAGGCAGCCACGAGCAGCAAGGGACGCCGGGCGTAGCACCTTGACGCCAGGAGCCACCGCTGCTTGGGAGGGAAGAAAACCGTGAAAATGCCTGCCTCAGCTGGGGAGATGGGGAGACCGAGGCCGTGCGCACGATGTGCCTGAACCCACCCAGCAGCCCTCGACCGACGAACCGTAAGTATCGGGGCGATAGGGCCCCCACCTCATCCCCGCCCGGGGGGGTAAACCGTGGCTCCATGGGGCTGGAGGGTCTGTCTGGGTAGGGTTCCAGGCAGTGGGATGTCCACTTGTCTCCCGTGAAGGGTCGGAGGTGGCAGGCAAGGGGAGGAGATAAAGAATAATTACAAAAAAAAAAAAAGGTTGAAGTCCTGGATTTCAGAAGACCAAACTTCAACCAGATGAGGGAGCTGGTCTGGGAGAAATTAATCAGAGTGGACAGCATCAGTGATGTGGAGCATAGATGGTGGGCAATCAAGGGGGCCATTCGTGAGGTAACAGAAAGCCTCGCATGAGAACAGTAACCAAAAAATATAGGTACACGAGACCAGTATGGCTCTTTGGAAAAGTCAGGGAAGCAGTGAGAGCCAAAAAGAAGGCCTCCACCAGGTACAAGGAAAAATAAGGGAAGGAAGAATTGTGAGAGTACCAAATGAGAACAAGGGAAACCAAAAGGGTGGTCAGAGAAGCAAAGGCAGGCACAGAGCTGTGCATAGTGGAGGGGATCAAGGGTGGTGGAAAACAGTTCTTTAGATGTATTAGGTAAAAAAGAAAGAAGGGAGGAGGAATTTTTTTTTTTTTTTTTAACCAGGAGAGACGCACTAGGCTGAAGCTTGTGTACAGGTGCAACCTGGAACACAAGGAAGTTAAGTGACTTGCTCGGGGTCACACAGTATGCAAGTGGAGGCTGGGATTCAAAACCAGGTCTCCAGCTCAGAGCCTAAAACTACTGTGCTATACTGAATTGTTAAGCTAACAGAGGGAGGTAAGATAATTCAGGAGGACAGGCAGAAGCAGTTGTTCTTAACGACTACTTTTGACTATATTCACAAGGAAGACAGAGGGTCAGTGCCAGAAAGTGGCATTAAGGCAGCTGTAAGTGGGATCTCTGAGATCAGGCAGCAAGTATTTACCAGTGAAAGGTTTAGAAAGGGCAGCAGCCCTAAAGATAGATAAGGCCCTGGGACCAGATCGAATGCATCCGAGGGTGCCCAAGGAATGGCAGTGGAACTAACTGAACCCCTGGTGAGGCTATTAAGCAGCTCAGTTCAGACGGGTAACTCCAAAAGACTGGAGCGTAGTAAACATAGTCCCGCTGTATAAGGGGGGGCCGGACAAGGAACAACCAGGTAACTATGGACCTGTCAGTCTTACCTCTGTTGTAGGTAAAGTGATGGATGCACCAAAGAGGACCTTGTAAACTATCTGGAGAGCAGTGGACTCCAGGATAGTAAATAGCACTAGTTTATGGCAGGAAGGTCTTGTCAGATCAACCTGATAGTATTCTGTGACTAGGCAACAAAGGTAGTGGGTAAGGGCTATGCTGTGGATTTACCTACTTCTCTTCCTGCAAGGCTTCGACTCTGTGCCTCTTTGAAGATTGCAGAAGAGGCTAGAGGATCTTGGACATGAAAGGACACAGATGAGTGAAAACTGGTTGGAAGGGAGACAGCAGAGGATTGTGGTTAACAGAGTCAAACCAAGAGAGGGAGGTCCCCAGTGGGGGTAGGTCCTGGGTCCAGTCTTTTCAATATGTTCATTAGCAACATGGGAGAAGGAATCCAGGGCAAGATGTGTCTCTGCAGACAACAGTAAGCTCTGTTGCAGGGTAGACAGCGAGGAAGGGATTAGGGAGATGCAGAGACTAGGATAGGCAGAGAGGGTGATCAGAGGCTTGGCAGTTGAAACTTAGTGCCAAAAAGTGCAAGGTGATGTACATAGGGAACAAGAACCTGACAACAGAGTACTGGATTGGTGGTGGTGTGGGGGGGGGTGGGTAAAGCTGTGCATGATCTTTGAGGAAAGTGACCTGGGTGTCATCATCAGTGACTACTTAAAACAATTAGACCAGTGCAGCAAGACCTACAGTATGGCAAGCAGGATGCTGGGGTGTGTAGGAAGGGGCATTGATAGCAGAAGAAAGTAGGAATCACAACCTCTACAGATCACCGGTGTGGCCCCACCTGGAGTACTGCGCTCAGTTCTGGAGTCCTGAACTAAGGAAAGATAAGGACAGGCTAGAGGCAGTGCATCTTAGGGTAACCAACATGATTTGGAGCCAGCAGGGCAGATCTTATGAGGATTAGCTCAAGGTGCTAGACATGTACTGTACTTGCTGAAGGCCAGACAAGAGAGGAGGGATATGATAGAGACCTCTAAGTTCCTGAAAGGAATGAACAAGGTAAACTGCAAAGAACTATTTAGCATAAGTACTGGATTGAGAACACAGGAGCACAAGTGGAAACTGATGGGGGGGGGTAGGGGGGAAAGAGTCAAGAGGAAGTGAGAAAAAACTTTACAGAATGGGTGGTGGAGCCATGTAACAGTCTACCAGCTAATGTGGTGGGTGCCAAAACCGTCAATGGTTTCAGACATGACTGGGAAAGAGTGAAGGGCTTCATGATTGTTCAGGGTGGAACGGTAGAGCGAGGAGCATGGGGTTGGTAATGTAGGTTAGAACCCTGTATGGACAATAGATGCCGGGTTTGTTAGGGTTTATGGGCAGATTGGATTGACCAGTACTGTCTTTTTGTGCCGTCATTGTCTATATTTCTGTGTTTCTGTGTTTCTGTGTCACAGCTTTGGTCTTTTCCAGTGGGTCTCTAGCAGGTGTGCATCTCATCCGTTTGTTATGACTTCTAGTGGCAGTGTTGGAGTTCACGGGAAAATAAATTATGGCAAGGTGGAGAGAATTTCTTCTTTCAGTCTCCTAGTCCACCTGATGAGGATAGGGAATCCTTCCTTCACTATCTCTTAAACCTGCCTACGTAAGCTATTTGTGAATGAAAGCATTGATTTCTTTACTGCAGTGTCTGTACTGCTAAGATGTTTAAAACAAGCTTCTTAAAGGGGCGAGTGGCAGCTGCAGCGTGAAGGCACCTGCCCACATCAGATGCCCTAGAAAGTCTGATGCCCTTTGCACTTTCTCTCCAGCTATGGCTGCTCCCTGGTGGCTGACTGCGTACAGGTGAGTGTCAGGGCTCCTGCCACGGGGGCAGGCCATAGAGGAATTGAGTGGTATAGCCAGATCAGGACTTGGAGTGCCCATGTGAGCCTGCATGTGTAGTGGGTGTGTGGTACCTGATGTAATGCAGAATGTCTTGCTTAAGAATATTTTAAAACTATGGAGTCCTACTTGATCCTAAACTTTTTTTCTTTAAATGAGAAATGTCATCCACACATGAGAAATGTCATCCACTGGGATAGCCCAATAACATATGCCATCTTGTTTGCATAATGGTTCCCAAGTAGTAGCAGTTAAAGAGACTTACCAGTCTTAGCCCCTGCACCTGATATATATAGGTGCCTTACCTCATGGACAGCATGTTAAAATATAGGTGCCCCCAAATAATCCATTTATTTAGATGCAGTTTCACTCGTAAAAATAGTTTTACCGGGTCCCAAGGACTTCCCGGTCTGAAGTACCACCCGCTCCGCCCAGCGCTCTGCTAAGTTGTGGCCTTAATGCTAGGAGGAGCGAGGGATGAGCACCATTATATCTATGGGCAGCGGCTTTCTTAACATTTGTTTTACATGATATTGGTCAGTTGGTGATGAAATGTGGCACCGGTCAACTAAGGAAAGCCGCTGTCCGTAGACTATAATGGCGCTCATCCCCACGTTGTCCCTAGCATCGCGCCACAACTTAGCAGAGTGCAGGGCGGAGCATGGGCGGCACTTCAGACCGGAAGTCCTTGGAACCTGGTAAAACTATTTTTACAAGTGAAACTGCATCTAAATAAATGGATTATTTGGGGCATCTGTACCTTTAACGTGTTGTCCATGAGGTAAGGCACCTATGTATCAGGTACAGGGCAATTTACTTTTACCTTAGTGATCTCTTTAATAGGCAGACAATGAGGATTGAGTTGTCCTTTGCTTGAACGATATGTTCCAAACTGGATGCATTAAAGACGGATAGTAATTCAGGGGTTGACTTTAGGAGCAAATAAACTACTGGCCATTGTGCCAGAGATTACCGATAGTTTGGTGGCCGCAGAACTTCATGGTGGCCCGCAAGTGTTTCTGAAAATTTAAAGCGGAACAAAGATGTTGACATCACGGGAGTGATAGCAGCCTATTAAACTGCCCATTTCTGCATTTAACCCACTTAAACAAGAAGAGAAAGGGTGTAGCTAAAGATGCAGTTTAAGTTAGATGGGTGGAAAACTAGTTGGAAGGGATACTGAAGAGGGCCGTGAATCAAATCGGAGCTCAGATCAGAACAGAGAGAGGACACCAGTGGCGTCCCTCAAATCACTCAGTCACTATCTGAATCAGTGTCTTGGCGCATTTCAACATCCTCAAAGGGTGTCACACTGTCATCAGATTCCTTGCCTGAATCAGATCTTTCTACAGTTTCAGCAGCAGCTGTCTGTGTTTTTCTTCTGTGAGAACCATTGCATAGTCTTCTAACTCGCTACTCAGATGCTAGCCACAAATTGACAACACCTGTTGCATCAAAATCATAAATGGCCAGTGAGTGAAGTTTAATTCTTAACAGATCAGTGAGTGTATCAGTTCTGAGTTTACTCCTCTAATCTGACTTCACAGATTTCATATGTGAAAATCCACATTCACACTCCACAGAAGTGCTTGGTAAAGATAAGAGGAAGTCAACAAGGGACAGAATATTTTGGTGTCCATCTTCGAACCTCTTATTTATCGCTTCCCATATAGTGACACTTGAAGTACTAGAGCTCAGGGAATTTTTTAAAGAGGCCCACTCAAACACCACATCTTCCAGTTTTATACCATTTTTCTGAAGTACATCTCTGCATTCAGTAAGAAGTTCTTCAGCTTCGCTTATCACCAAAATCAATGCAGTTTGTGAGATCTGGCACCATATGGGGATTTAGATGTGTCACACCTGCTTTTACAGCAGACAGGTCAGTGTCTGAAACCTACTGTTAACCTCTGTTTTTCTCAAGATATTTGCTGTAAGGAATACCCTTAAATGTTTCCTTTGTGAACATTTGGGCCATTGGTCCTGATTTGGTTTTAAATTTTTCAAGGCTGTTACTGAACAACCGTCAATCCTTTCATCACTTTACTAATATTGACCTGTTCTTCTTGCAACAACGGGAAAGTCTTGGTAGTCGAGAATTACAGCATTAAGCTCCAAGGCACTCTGTACAAACTGTTCTGATGTGAGCTTTTTTTTTTTTAAATCCCTGAGCTCTTGCACTGGCCATTGAGTTTCTTGATGCAACAGTATTTTCAAGATGTGAAATTATTGCAGGATAAATTGCCGCAAAATTTTCAAAGGCACGTTTTAGATGCAGGACCTATCTGGTGCCTCCTACACTAGTTGGGGACTAAACATCGGACCCCTGTTACCTGGCAAAAATTCCTCCGGCATAATTTTATAATAACTACTCAGTCAGCAGCTACTTTAATTATATTTTCAACTAACTCAGAAGAATGAATGATGCCCTGTTGCACCCAATCAAATGGCAGCAAAGGCTGCTGGTAAAATCAGTAAGACTAGCGATTTAATGCCAACCAAGTAGCACAGTGGTAGAGCTACCATTGGCTGTGATGGCATCCTAGGTTCAGGAACGGATGCAGGTTGCTCGAGGGGAGGCCAGAAGAGGGAGGATTGAGTACCCCTTGGACAGTTCTCCTCCCTCAGGGAAGGGTTAATGAGTCCTGTCAGTCTGCAGCCACCTGGAGGGATCTAGGTGGCAGTGCAGTGGAATAGCTGATGTTGGGGGAAGGTGGGCCATGTGCCTGGATGCCAGAGGTGTTTCCATGAAGGTGGAGTATACACACTGCATCACTGCACTCGCGTAGGCCCCAGGGAGAAAATGAAGGAAAAAACTTATCCAACCACAGCCGGATGATGGCCTGGTCTCCCGCATACTCTGTACTGACAGTGGGGCCCTTCTGACTGCCCTGTAGCAAAGGACACATGAGATTAGGCAAGTCCCAGAAAAGTTGGGTAACAGGGCTGGTCCAGATTGGGGAGGCACAAGAAGGACAAACTCAGGATTGAAAAAAACAAGAATAGACTTCCAGTGACATCAGCATGGTGTGTGCAGCATAATTTTGAGCTCCTCCAATGACCATCTGTAAATCGTCCTTATAAAAGCTTTTCATCTATACAAAACCGACTATAACCCATTAAGTAAGGAGGCAAGAAAATTGAGGAGAGGTCGACAGTACCCAGAAGCACATGCAAAAGGGAGGAGGAAGAGGAGGACGAATTGTGAGACTGCACAACAAATTTGGATTCCTCACAGGCCTCTGTTCTCCGCTCACAGAAGTCGGACCAAAGCTGTCGATCCAGATGCTGAAGCTCCACCAAGAAAATGCAGCTGGAAACAATATATGCAGAAATAGTAGTGTTCAGAGCAGACATGAAAGAAGCACTGAAGGAGATTAGATGGGACATTACTACCGTAGAACATTACGCGGACGACACTGAGTGTCAGATCACAGTAACCGAAAACCGAGTTGGTGACTTGGATATGCTGGTTAGACGAATACAGGACACTGGAGCACAAATAATAGTCAGGCAGGAGGATGCAGAGAATCACTCCAGGCAAAAAAACATATGGATCTTCGATCTCCCAGAAAATACGGAGGGGAACGACTTGGAATCGGAGCTCCCAGATTCCCTGAGCCTACACATCAAGAGGGCGCATACAGCATTGGGGCCTAAGCCTACTTCCTCCTCATCGTACCCCCGCTCTATAATCATAAAGTTCCAGACTTAAGCACCATATTTTGCAAGAAGCGTGGCAGAAGCAGAAGGTCTTTTATGGTCAGCAGCGCTTATTTTTTTAAAAATGATTACGCACCTGAGACTACGCGGCTGTGGAGAAAATATATCCCCTTACTGCAAATCCTCAGATAGCACTAACTCAAGTTTAGAACACCCTACCGAGCCAGGCTTGTGGTTATGTATCCACAAGGCCGTAGGGAGTATGGCTCAGCAGAAGAGGCTTGAGAAGATCTGCTGAATAGGGCCACTGCTTAGAGAGGCGGCCACGCCTCTGACGAAACCGAAGAATCAGCCCGCGATGATGGAAGACGCCATGGAGATTCACGGCAGTCACGAAGCCAAGCAGTCAGCGAAACGAAGGAGTGACATTTTGGCATACCTGAAGTTTCCAAAGTCCTGGACGATTTGTGAAGGCAGCTGTGACTGATTTGTAAAGGACTACCTCAAATAGACTAAATGATCAGAGGGAGATTTTTTTTTTTTTGAAACAGCTGCTGAAACCACCAGACAGTGAGACTCAATTTACTCTTCTTGTTTTAAAAGTAAGCCACTCTATAGGGGACATACTAGGATGTACACAGATCTTGCCCAGGCATAATCAGGCCACAAAGATGAAACTGGGCCGAAAATAATATAACGTAGCCTCAGGCTCGGTCTGCTGATATTGTGTAACCAGACAGGACTCACTTAAACATATAATAGTTCTCTGTGGTCCTGGACATTCTATGGTGTAGAGGAGAGGGACGGGGGACACCTCGAGTTATTATTACTTCCAAAACTGGCCACAAGTAAGAGACAATACTGGCCTTCAAGACATGTCCAACACTAGACAACAATGGCGCACATGTGGCTGCCTTGTGGTGGATGGTACCACATTGGAACACAGCGAGTTACATGTATTAGGAGTGTTAAACTAGTGTGAGAAACATGAAAATGATGAAGGGGTGACATTGTGTAGATCCAGCCTAGTGACACAACCAGGACTGTTGAAGACATTCTAAAATGTGCTGTCCCCCCATCCCCTGAGTGTTGGGGGGAGGGATGGAGAAAAAAATATATTTTTTTTCTTCTCTGTCGCTGTTACTGTGTTATCTCCATAGTGAAGTGGGAAGGGGAGGGAGATATTAAATGCTAGATGAGTTGTGATACCGGTGGGGGGGGGAATGGAGATTACTCACTAAAATGGGTTGGCAAGGGGAGGCTGATTAAATAAAAAAGCTGTACAAACTCCTCCGCCCCGTATCTGATATTGGGGAAAAACGACTCAATCTAAATTGCTGTGGGACATGTATGCATTAAGTGGGACATGTATGCATTAAGTATAATGCCAGGTTATAAAATTTATGATGACTAAGATTTATGATAAAATGATGGGGGCATAGCCCCGCAAATGAAACGGATGGGAGAAGATTAACTGGTGGTCTAGAATAGTATATTTTAGACACCATTGTAGTCTCCCCTCGAGACCCTGATGGAACTAAGATGAATCCTCCATCCCGCAATTTAGGTTTAGATTAGTAACACTGGAGGAGGGATTGTGGAACAATACTGCAGAGAGCTGACCAGATAACTACTCCCTTCAGCAAGTACAGCGGATATCTATTATGAATTGGGAAAGATAATCTTTGGGGCAGATTGGAGAGGGTAGGGCATGGGGGCAGGGAGAGAGACCAGTTGGGTCTCCTCCTCCTCTGCTCCTCCCATTGTACCATTATTATTATTATTATGGGTCTGTTCAAAATTGGGAGGAAACGGAGGGACAGACATCCTGGTTGGGGGTTCGGGGAGGGCGGGTGGGAATTTCATAGATGAATGAGACCCAGGCACCTACAGTACTATAAGCAGCTACATAGTAGACAGAGGTCTGCATATGTACATAACCTGTTATGTTTGAGTCTCAGGGCTATTATTAGACTTCCTCCAAGGAAATCTCGGCCTCCATTTACTAGTGTGGGAACAAAGACAGCTATGGTTGCGGGAGGAAGGGAGGAGCTCTCAGTGTATAGTTTTTTAACCAGGTATACCTGTTTCCTGGGCTTAGCGCCTCAACATGCAGACTCCTTATTTTTTAAAGTGCATTTGCTTTACTGCTTTTGGAATTTCTTAGTTTACCTACCAACATGTGGTATCCATTTAGTTGGGAAATACATTCCCACTGGGGAGGCCCCACATCAGACCATTTCTGATATTTTCTCCCACTTGCACCATACCACTGTTAGAGGGAGGTATGGATGCAAGATGGAAGGGTGTATGAAGACATCCACTTCTGCCTTGGAAGTGCAAATGAACATACAGTAGTTGTTATTGGTTCACCCATTTCGGCTGGGTCACCCCTTCCCCAGCGGTAATGGGGTTATGTACTATAGCTCACTCCCAGACTCCCAGGGTGGAGCAGGGATATTGTTATTATTGGTTCTTAGTTATAGGGCATTTGGGTTTGGCCTCTCCTGTTATGATAATGTCTCTGAACTAAATTTAGTGTTTGGGAGGAAAAAAAAACATGACACACAAGAATATGATGAGCAGTGGACCAGCTTTATTGAATTCTACTCACTGTCAAAACAGCAGTTCTGTGTTAGGTACTTATTGTGTTTATTCAGGCAAGTACAATATGTAGCAAAGTACCTAATACAAATAAATAAGGCACCAGCACTACAGAAGATTACATTTTAGTATGGGTTATAATGGATGGACTCTTCCCAATGAACATTCATGGGTCAACAGAAGGACCTGGTTAAATCTTTCCCGCTTGTCTTTAGATATAAAATGGATACAGTCCCAGTGAAAATGTTATCTATAAATATAAATGGTCTCAATAACCCTGTTAAAAGATACAGATTATTTCAGTATCTATGTTGGCACCCCACTGATGTCATTTACTTACAAGAAACCCACTTGACCAGTATCGAACATGTTAAACTGTCAGATGGTGTAAGGTATCAAGTGTACGAGTCTGCCTGTAAAAAAGGCAAAAGAAGGGATGCAGTTGTACTCCTACCCCGTACTACCCCATTTCAGTTGTGGACCGACTATGTGGATTCGCAAGGGCGTTATATGATTCTACAGGGCCAGCTGTATGACCAGGAGGTTACGTTAGTAAGTCTGTACCTGCCACCACAGGCCTCTACACCAGTGATTCACCAATTATTTAATCACTCTATGGATATATTGCAAGGCCAACTAATACTGGAGGGAGATTGAAATATGTTATTAACAGCGAATATTGATACCACAAACCCCTCCAGAAGTAGATACACGGCGGCGCAGAAGTTTTATAAGACTAACATTGGACAAATGGGTATAATAGATGTCTGGCATACTTTTGTTTCCCATAGGAATAGCCTAAACATTTTATTCCCCCAAATTTGGGACCCACTTGCATTTAGATTATTTTCTTACTTCGTGTAAGCATTTTTGTCATGTATAGGACATGACTCAAACCCTGTGGGTACTGTCGGATCACACTCCAATCTTATTAGAGTTACAACTAGGAAAACGTCCAAAGCAAACTTTATGGAGGTTTAATACAACACTCCTAAGGGATGCAGAATTCAGGAAATTCCATAAAGAACACAAATACTATGGGATAACAAGGGCCCAGAGGTTACGCCGGCATTGTTGTGGGACACGCTCAAAACAGTACTTAGAGGGTCTATTACAGAATATGCGACCAGAAAAAAGAAACGGGTGACTAGATAAAGAGAATTAGTCCCAACAGCTGGAATCCTTGCAGACCTTATTTGCTGCTGGGGTCATGGAGGTGGCCACTCAAATGAGGCTTGTTAAACAAGACATTCAGAAATATATGGGCCGAAAAAAGTCATGAATCAGAAAGTGTTTTTATGCCATACACATATATAGGAGTACCTGGGAATCAGAATTCTGAGCTGACGCATCAGACAAAGAGAAAGGCTTCAATCATAGCTAAAATTAGGGATCCTCTCAAACTGTTGCCCCCATTTTAAAACAAAATTAGGTTATTAGATGACTCATCTAATCTCTGAACAGGTTATACACATACAGTGTATGTCTTAATAGAAATTTAAACAGATACAGACACTAAGTGGCCTACACTAACAATTTATGTACAGAATGATAATTATGAGCTGCTGACCTATCAGAACCCTATTTAGAGTTCTGTGTGCAAACCATGACATAGTTAAAACTCAAATTATTGGTTCCATGAGCAGAACTGTAACAGAATGCTGCCCATAAAAACAAGACAATGCAAAATACAGCTTTTAATATATAACTTTTATTCAAGTATAGTTAAATATGGATAATGTAGGTACATGCATATCATTTTGAGAATAAGAACTTTATAAACAGCTGCCAATTAGAAATGATTTCTGTCCTCTAAGCTGTACTGCCAGCTGATAATCAAAAACCACATTTCAAGGCTGACCCCATGATGCCAGGCCAGTAGGTACGTAGCCACATTTGCATCTTGTAGACCTGAGTTCATACCCAAAATTGTAAGAGAAAAGGCTGTAAGAGAGGGAACAGAAAAATACTGAAGTTGGTGCTGTGGCAGCCCCAGAAATCTGTACTGACATGAACACAGCCAGGGTTTAGAAATCCTGATATGAGGCCCTAATACCTGTTGGCACCACAGAGATGTGTCGCTTTTGATGATCAGCGGGCAGTATAGCCTAGAGGTTAAAGCAATCCTGAAGCTGGATTATTTTTACTAACAGTCTGAAATGTAAAGGTGATAACTCACTGGTTTCAATGCATATACAAAACAATTGTTATAAATGCAGAAAGTGTTGTAATAACACCTTAAAACACACTTAGTAAAACAGATGATTTCCTATTTAACCTGTTGTATTATGTACAGTCAAAGGAGGGGCAAGTCCCTTGGTGACATCATTCCCTGTCAGGAGCCTAAAACACATGGCTGTCCCCAGCCCTTAATTAGAGGCTGATTTATTTATGAATAACTCTGGACTGCAAAGATTCCCAGATAAACACAATGGCTCACTCAAATTAGCTTTTTATGGGCTTTCAGACATTAAGAAATCCTGTAGATCACAGTTCCCCTTTAAGGCAGCCAAAAGAACAATTTACCTGTAAGTGGCTAACGACAAGTCCCAAAATTGAAGAACTGGGCGCCAGTTTTGTCCATCCAGCAAATAGAAAAACTTATCGTACCCTTTGTTTCTAAATTGATGACCAGTACAGATGGACACATTGCATTGAAGCTGTGAGGGACTTGGTAGATCTCGAGGAACCTTCATACTTCAAGGCTAGTTGCTCTTTTTGCTCTCTTTACCCCCCCCCCCTTTTGTTCCTGCTTCCCACACCATGGCCCACCTAGTGTACTCATGTTGGTCTTTTTTTGCTTGTTTGTTTTTTAACTTTATTTATCTCCACTTGCCTGGAGAACTCCTTCCGGCATCCTCGGGGGCTCCCAGCCTCTGCCTCCCCCCCGTGACTTCTACTCCCCTCCTCTCGTGTGACCCAGCACCACCTCCGGGCCTGATTCCCTCCAGAGGTAGGGCCGTCCTATCCACCCAGGGCGTGCTCTCTATAGGGCAAAGTGCTGGGCACACGAGTAGCCCCCATGGAGAGGAGGTCAGTCCGGGGTTGAGAGTGTGGGCTTAGGAGGCCGAGGTGCCTTCATCTGTCCCCAGGAGTGGTTTTTTTTTTTCTCTTTTTTTTTTCTCTTTTTTTTTTTTTTTTTTAATTGTGTAGGTCCTACCCCTCGGAGTGTGACTTAGCAAGGCAACGTTATGCCGCAACTCCGTCCTTTGCATCCGCAGCGTCGCCACGCTGGGTGCCTCCGGCCACCGCCAGAGGCCGCTCCAGGAGCGATCACTACGCCACAACCCTCCTTGGGAAGAGAGAGCTGTCCTACGGACACTCGATCTCTTCCCCCCACTAGCCCAGGCTCGTTCCCGAACCCGGATCACCAGGATGGCGTGAGGTGTGGCGTCCGGTGCCTCAACCCTCAGCGTCACCGGGCTGGCCGTAATTTACTCATGTTGATTACAGCTGAGTTAAAATATATAACAAAAGTGTTGCACAACATGAATATTTTACACCTCCCAGGAATGAAACAATTTAAAGTGTATGCCATGGTCTGTTAGATTGTACAGTACAGTGTGGGAGAGAGGCTCCATCTAATGAGAAGAGAAGGTGAGGCCCCTTCTTGGTTGTAAGGAGAGAAAGGAAAAGGAGGCGGAGGAGTGAAGAGGATTTTATCTCGAGCTGGGTTTACTAAAAATACCACCAACAGCTTAATCTGGTTCAAGGTCACTTGGCATTCATCTGTATCCCCCTCCCCCGGGTCGTGCCTGAAAATAGGCAGGATTTGTCTAGTGCACTTACCCGGTCAACAAAAGCTAAATAAATAAATACCAGCTCATGGATGGCACGACCAGGAGGAAAGCAAGGAAAATGTGTATTCTCGCCAAGGGTGAAGTAAAATTTTTTTTTTAACCCCATTTGAAGTCAGTTGTAGAACTTTGATCCCAGATTAAAACTGGAACACTTGATTTACTTTGAACATGCAAAGTAATTTGAAACACCATCATAGCCTGTGAGAGGGGACTATAGAGGTGTTGATTTGTTTCTGCTGTGGGGAGAGTGCAGCAGACAAGACAAAACTGAATAACATGTTTTTGAATTTCTTGCTGCTTAATGTAATGTACTAATTATTATTTGCTCTTCTTATTAAACTGGCTTGAAATGTTTTAGGGGGAATTAGTGGGAATATTTCTTGTTTATTATTAGAAAAGGGATATACGTTTCAGAGTGGATGGGCTGAAAGTGTGTATGGGGTAGTGTGAAGGGGAATTGGGATTATTGTGTTTAGTAAGGTGTGTGTGGGTGAGGGTATGTAGTGTGTTTGAGGGTGTAAGTTGTATGTGGGTGAGAGTGTGTAGTGTATTTGAGGGTGTAAAGTAAATTGTTAGATATGTGTTGGGGGGTGATTACTATGGTCAGGCAGTACTCCCCCTCGAGGCTGAGGGACCTGCAACCTTTTGAATGCCCTCCACTTCCACCACAGGTATATTATAGATATAGAACGTTTGGTATAATTAGGAGGCAGAGGACTGGTGGGTTCTGGAGACCCACGGGGGGATGGGAGAAGGGTGGGTGGGTGGATAGAGACGGTGGGGACCAGGAGGTGCGCTGGGCCAAAATGGGACCAAGAGCAAGGGTCTCCTTGCCTTGTGCCCATACCTAATGGCTCTGAGGGATTTAGGCAGGTGTTGCCATCATTTGCAGAATCTTGTCCCTCTCGGGCGGTGTTATGCAATGCCAGGTCTTTTAAAAATAAGACTGTAGTGGTTGCTGATTTAGTAGCCTCCTGCAAACCTGGCTTGCATCACTGAGACTTGGTTGGATGAAAATGCAGGGCCCATTTTGGCAGCTGCGATATCAGCTGGGTTCTCAGTGATCCACCGCCTAGAGTGGACTGTAGGGGTGGAGGGCGTGTTGCAGTCTGTTTAGACAGAACTGAACTTCAAGGAGGTGCCAGTGAGGAGTGCCAACTCCTACGAATGTATGGGAGCTACGGCTGCAGGATTCAGGATCATTCTCATCTACCATCCACCCAGGGATGGGAGGGTATTCCTGAAGGAAGTAGCAGACTTCATCGCCGAGATGATATTGGAGGCCCCCAGATGGATAATTCTGGGGGACTTCAATGCCTGGGTCGATGATGAACGCTCGCATTTTGGACAAGACCTCCTCCAAATGATGGAATCATTGGGCCTGACATGGGTTATTATCACTGCCACGCATGAGGGGGGCACTCGTTGGACTTGGTGTTTCACCTGGGGATGGAGATCTCTGGTATGGAGGTGGATCCTATTGGATGGTGAGACCGTCACGCCTTGAGGTTTAGTTTCGTGACCCCTCGAAATGGGCCTGCTCTGAAGGAAATGGTACAGTACCGTCCTTTAAGGCAGGTAACACCTGAAGGCCTTATGATGGTATTGGACCTTTCAGGTATTCCACTAGATAGTAGGGACCCAGGGACTCTTGTGCAGGCCTGTAATAGGGCAGTAGTTGAGGCCCTGGATGCCATTGCTCCAGTTCGTGTTTACCCCTTGACCTCTCGCCTGGGTGCCCCATGGTTTGATGAAACACTAAGGGAATTGAAGAGGCAGGGGCGAAGGTTGGAGAGACATTGGTGGAAAATCCGTTTGGAGGTGGACAGACTTAAGTTGTTGGACCATTATAAGGTCTACCAATCAGTAATTTCCCATAAGAAGGCAGAATTCCTGTCCAGGGAAATTGCTGCAGCGAGAACAGACCAGCCCAGCTCTTCGGACCATGAACAGACTGTGCAATCCAGTCCATGTGGTCTGGTGGAGCATTGTCACAGGAAAAATGTGAGGAGTTGCTCAGTTCTTCGCTGATAAGGTGTCCACCATTAGGACAGAGATCAGCCAGTGCCTCCCATTGGTCCTCTGCGGTGGCCTACTGAGTGGTTCTAATACCCAGTTGTCCTGGTCTGCCTTTAGCCAGCTGGTAGTCATGGATATAGTGAGAATCATCCAGACTTAGCAACCAACTTGCTGTAGTTTGGATCCAGGCCCAACACACCTTCTTGTAAGGTGTGTTGAGGTCATCGGCCCAGTCCTAGCTCAGGTAGTCTGGGCTTCACTGGAGAGAGGGATCTTTCCGGATCCCGTAAAGGAGGCAGTGGTTAGGCCACTGCTGAAAAAGCCCTCCCTTGACCAAGACTGCCCTGCTAACTACAGACCAGTCTCTAACCTACCTTTAACAGGGAAGGTTATCAAGAAGGTGGTCGCTCTGCAGCTGGAGGATCATTTATCCTTCCACAATGTCTATGACCCTCTCCAGTCTGGCTTCAGGAAAAGGCATAGCATCGAGACTGCCCTGGTTCGAGTACTTGATGGTCTTCTGGTGGTGAGAGATCGGAGAGCCTGTTCCATCTTGGTTCTCCTTGATCTCTCAGCAGCATTTGACACTAGTGGACCATGGGGTGTTGCTGGAATCCTTGTGGTTCTTTTGTGGACTGGAGGGGCAGTCCTCAATTGGTTTTGATCATTCCTCGAGGGCAGGTCACAGAGGGTTGTGTCGGAATTTATTATTCATCCCCTCAGGCCTGCCTTGTGGGGTACTGTAGGTTCTGTGCTTTCCCCATGCTGTTTGCAGTGTATGCTGCCACTGTGGGATATTATATTGCGCACAGGTTGAGTTTTCACTGTTATGCAGATGATTCTCAACTGTACCTGTCCTTTGTGCCCAGCCAGGAGTTTGATACAGTCTCGATGTTTAACAACTGCCTACAGGAGATACAGAACTGGTTGAGTGCCAGCTGGCTGAGGTTAAACCCGGAGAAAACGAAAGTGTTCTTTGTGGACCCTGATCTGAGGATGGCTGGGTCATGGGTGGGAAAACCCTCTGGCTTACAACTTGGAGGGAACCTGCTCAATGCCTCGGGCCAGGTGCAGAACCTGGGGGTGGTATTTGACGATGGCCTGACCCTGAAGGCTCAGGTGTCAGCCGTAGTCAAATCTGCCTTTACCATCTAAAATATACCATGAGGTGGAAGCATCTGGTTCCATCCAGGATCTTTCTACCTTGGTCACGCCTTTGTCACCACTCATCTTGACTACTGCAATGCCCTCTACCTAGGGCTTCCGGGAGTGGATATTCACCGATTGCAGCTAGTGCAGAACGCGACAGCCAGGTTGTTAACTAGAACCCCTAGATCCAATCACATAACACTTGTGCGGTACGAACTGCACTGGCTGCCTATACAGTGGCTAATCCCTTTCCAGGTCGCATTGCTGACCTATAAAGCCCTACACGATCAGGGACCCCAGTACCTGCAAGACCTCCTGTTTCCCTACCATCCCTCCTGCTCACTCTGATCCTCTGACGAGGGATTGTTAAAGGTTCCCAGGGTACTTTTGAAAACGTTTGGGGGAAGATCTTTTGTCTTTATGGCCCCTACCCTGTGGAACTCTCTACCTCATCGGGTGCGAGAGAGCCTGACCGTAGAGGGTTTAAAACTCCCTTAAAACATATCTTTTCAAAAAGCTTATGAAGGCGTAAGATTTTAAGTGGATTGCAGTTGTATAATTTTAAGAAGTTTTGTATTGTCTGTAAGTATGGTATAAGGGCGCCCTGAGCTACGGAAGAGCACCTTGTTTAAGTAAAATTTTACTTACTTACTAATGCTGTACTGGTGGTTACCCCTGCAGATGCTTAATCTGCAAATGAGGTGGTGCATGCAGATTGTGCAGCTCCTTTTAAAGGAGTGCTGCACCCGGTTATCTTGTAAATCTTATTTGTTTCCTTGTCAACAGTTAACTCTTCTTGTAGCTGTTGGGGCTATTCAGGGTTGTTTTAGTTTATTTTCACTGTTCACACTAGTCCACTCTAACTATCCTGGGGGGCTCTGTAGTGGACCAGTGTTCCATCATGGTTTTCAGATAGGACCTCAGGAGTTCTTGTCTCTAATACTGTCTTGTTCTAAACTTTAAATCTACTGTGCAGTAGTGACTCTCTTTCTCTGCCTAGTCTTTGTCCAGGTTACGGTGGGATGGCCACCTGTCGTAGCCCTGTCCTGCCCTCCTTAGTACTTATTGTGTCTTTTGTATTTTTACAGTTTCCTTTTCTTTCCTTGTGTTGGGTCCTGCAAATGGAAAATGTGCCAAAAGTATAGTAAAGGCATTATGTGTAATATGCCTAAATCAGTTATTGGCATGAAGAGTGCACTCGTTGAATGGTGCCTGTGTAGTATGATAAGGCTGAATCCATTATGAAATTAAAGGAACATGCATGCATGGGTTTGTATTAAAAATGCTTGATGCTGTAGAAAAATAATGACACAGCTGAAAATGTTTGTGCAAAGTATTGTACTGTTCCAGCAGAAAATGATACTGCTGTAGCATTTAAATGTAGAAAATATGCCCCTTGTGCTAGAGGGGAAAAAGGGGGAACATAAACTTTATAACTTTTTTTTTCTTTTGGTTTGTTGAGAGCTTGCGACATAGGATTGAAATGCTGCTCCCAGTATTTGTTGCATCGAGCCAGAAAGGCTTAGTTTGCGCAGCAACAGAAGTGCAGTTTAAAAACAAGGTGGCATGTCTTTGTAAACTTTCAGTTTGCCATCCCATGCTTTACTGTGCTGCTGCTTCTAAAGGAGGGCTGTTCTATCCTCTGACTCTGAAATTAAACATAAAAATAATTAGGCACTGTTGAGAGCTGTAAAAGACTGCAAAGAAAAGAAAACTTGTCCTGGACAATACTAAACACCTCACCATAGGATATGTCTACAACCCTCTCACGGTGGGGGTACTGCTGCACTCCAAAGCCTCATCAGCCCAATAGCAAGGGCATGACTCATGGAGCTGATGGTCCTGGGGACTTCAACCTAAGTGGATCCCACCACCGAGCAAAATTTAAGACCTTACTCCTAGATGCTAACCTGACCCAGGTCATCACTGAGGTTACTAGGTATAACCATAAAACCGGAATCACTCTATCCTGGACTGGATGCTTACCTCCAAACCCACCAACATACAAGTGGCTGGTGTGATGTCGGATGCGCTAAGCGATCATTCACCCACGTTCTGCATATGGAAAAACTGGCCTCCAGAACCCCGCCCAAGCTCATATTGGCCAGGGACTTCTCTGGATTCTTACCGGAGGCGTTCCAGAGGTCTCTAAGAAACATAGACTGGTCCCCAGTAAGATACCTAGGGAGCATGGACGATGCAGCACAGTTTTTCCAGTGCATGTTCTCTGCCGTGGCTAACATCCACGCCCCAATTAGAACCAAACAAGCCAAGGGCCAGTGCCACAAGTGGATATCACGTGAACTGAAGGCACTGTTGATAGCCCAAGACAAAGCCTGAAAAGAGCAAGGAGATCCACCACCCTGCTGACTACTCTGCCTACAGATCCCAGCGGAATCAGTGCCAAAGAAGTTCCAAGAAGGCCAAAGAGACGACTTAAAAGTCCCTGCAGAGGCAAACACTAACTGACCCTAAGTCCTTCTGGACAAGCATCGACTCCCTGATAAAGGCAATAAACTGCCCCAGCAGGATAACATAACATTCAATGGCACTCCTCTCAGTGATGGAAAGGAGGTCGCACAGCCTTCAATTGCTTCATTACCGACCTGGGGCCCTCAGACCCGACCCCACTCGCAGCTCTCAGAGGCCAGCAGTGCAGTGAACTAAGGACTCTATGATCACTAACTTCCATCTGGTTGAGTGCGTACCAAGAACATGCTGACCGTCCTTCAATCCTTAAAACCCAATGGAACTCGGGACCGACGGCCTGGACCCTAGGCTGCACAGGGCTGCTGCCCAGCCATCGCACTGCTTGTCACACAATTAACAAACAGATCCCTACAGGAAGGTGCAGTCCCTCTAACATGGAAAAGGGCTCATGTAGTCCCAATCGACCGTGAACCAGGGACCCACAGGAAACTATAGGCCCATCTCCATCCTTTGCCACTTGGCTAAGATTCAGGGCGGCTAGTTTACAGCCAACTCAGAACTACCTGGAAGCCAACAGGTTATTGGCACCCACACAACATGGCTTTAGATCAAAGCATGGGACCGATACTACCCTCATAAAATTCACCTCTGATGTCCTGACAGCTTGGGACAAGGGACCCCAACTGGGGTGGTGTGTGGACCTCTCAAAGGCCTTGACCTGTTGGATCACTCACTCTTGCTAACTAAGCTTAGCCAGCTAGGGTTGGATCAACACTCCCTCAATTGGTTCTGTAATTACCTGCCAGACCGCACTCAACAGGTCAAGTGGAAGGTCACATCACAACTCTACCTAACCGAGAGAGTCCCTCAGGGCTCAATCCTAGGTCCGCTTATGTTCTCTCTATTCACAAATGACCTCCATGGGCATTGCAGAGGAAGCTCCTTAGTCACAATGCTTGGAGCGATGCAGTACTGTACAGAACGGGGATCACCCCCGATCTAGGACCTCTGCTCCAAAATGACTTCACCAAGGCCGAGACCTGGCTAATTGAGAACCGCCTTTGTTCTCATCCCCACAAAGACCAAGGCCATGCTGTTTGGGCCAAAATCCTTGGGTCTCTCCAGGGACCATCTCCTGCCACTCATTACCTTGGCCGGCTGCA
This sequence comes from Neoceratodus forsteri, assembly GCA_016271365.2. Taxonomy (NCBI): domain Eukaryota; kingdom Metazoa; phylum Chordata; order Ceratodontiformes; family Ceratodontidae; genus Neoceratodus; species Neoceratodus forsteri. Next base: position 980,760,197 of record CM057450.1, on the reverse strand, counting down.
GTATAGAGGTGGTACAATCAGTCAAATACCTTGGTCTCGTACTAGACCAGGGCCTCACCCTTAAGCCCCAAGTGGATGCTGTAACAAAAAACATCCATCAAAAACTGGGCCTTCTCTATCGCCTAAGCCACAATATGATTCCAGAGACTAGACTGGCTATCTCACAATCTATCCTTCTCCTGACCTTAACTTATGCCACCCCCATCGTACTCAGCACCACCAAAACAGACCACAGCAGACTCATGATCCTATATCACAAAATAGCTCACTTTGCTACTAAATCCTACCCAAAAATCCACCACTGTGATGCCCTCACCACCCTCAGTTGGCCATCCCTGGACAATAGGCTTCAGTACCCCCTACTAAAATAGACCTATAAGCTCCTGGATGCCCATCCTCGGGCAGGCCTGAATGGCCTACTTGCCCCAAAGCCGCTCAGATGGCCGCTTCGCTCCTCGAACAAAAAACTCCTGGAGACCCCCCGGACCTGCACGGCAGCAGGGAGAAACTTCTTTACTCATCTAGCTCTGGAGTCATGGAACAATCTCCCCAGCCATCTTCAGGAGGCTCCGACACTAGCCCTCTTTCAAAGGGGGCTGCTTGCTCTTAACAAACCAAGTCCCTATAGCTAAGACAATCATACCTAATGTCAACCCATACCGACTAGACACTCCTCCTCTACAGGGAGTAACGACTAATGTCTGTTGTGCTGGCTCACTACCCCATCTGAACCTCCATAGATATTAAAGTACTTATCACCTCACTCCACCTGTCACAGCTGTACTCCATACTATAAAGTATCTGTTGCCCGTTTCTACAGAAACTGTATGGTGTATTCATAACCACGACACTAAAATTGAACGCGATCAGCGACCTTACATGAACTGATCTGTGTTGCTGTATCTTGTATCCTATGCACTGCACTGTACTATGACTGTTAACAACTAATACCATGCATCTCCTGCCCTCTTTGCACAAAAACTGGAAAATTGTATGCTGTCTTAGTTACCCTGTACAATCTGTATGACATTGTGATACCTGTCCGTATGTTCAAACCTTGCGTAACAATCCCCGGTCGTCCCTGAAAAGGGACCTTCAGGGCCCAGCGCGCCTACCCAGTTAACAAAATTTAATAAATAAATAAAACATAGGGAGTTGCAGTCTGTGTAGAAGCGAATGGCTGTCACTGAACTTAAATAAACATTTCAGCCACCCCTTCATTCAGCAACTCCCTCAGAACTATAAATAAACATAAAAAAAGAGGGACTACTAACAAGAAGCCAGTACTGAAGTGCATGAAATATAAAAGTGCAGTTCCCTGCAGTTTCATGCTGCTGTTTTTTTCTTTAATGCTTTATCAATGCTTTAATGCTTTTATCTGCGGATGTGGCAGAAATTACAGAGACATGGACCAATCAGATAAATGAGTGGGACCTAAACTTGGAGGGCTACAAAATATTCAGGAAAGATGGGGTGGGGTGCGCTGATAGTCAGAAATGACATAATGGTTAGTGGAGTGGAGGAGGCTGGTGGGGTGTGGAAGCGATTGGGTAACATGCAAACCTAGGGAGGGAAGAAATTGAAGATAGGGGTGGTATACAGGCCCTCTGCAATAGAGGAGGATCTGGAGGATAAGTTGGTTGAGAATTTCAAGGCTCACTGTGATCTTGCAAAAGGAAAGGTGGTTGTCATGGGTGATCTTAATATGCCGGGGTGGACTGGGACACCATGACATCCTCTATAACCAGGGAACAGAGACTGATGGATATCTTTCAGGATGCCTTCCTGGTTCAGCAGGTGGGGGAACCTACTAGAGAAGGGCTGATATTGGACGTTGTTCTAGCGGATAGTGAACAAATTAGGGGCCTGGAGGTGTGCAGTCCACTGGCGGGTGGAGACCATGCCACGGTTTGGTTCCTGCTGTATGAGGGGGAGGGGGAGGAAAATCACACTCATACGGTAGTGGTTGATTTCAGGGGAGCAGACTTCGTGGGTATGAGTAGGATTCTAAGGGAGAGGTTGGACATGGTTAGACTGGATATGGATGTTGGAAGATTGTGGGAGACCATTAAAGATGAGGTACAAGAGGCTACTAGGTTCTGTGCTAAAATAAGGCGTAAGCATGGTAAAACCAATAAGCCATGTTGGTGGACTAGGGAGGTGCAGGAGGTGGTGAAGGATAAAGGGCTCCCTACGTACGTTTTATACGTTCTAGGGATAAGGAGCGAGGGGAATATGTACTATTGGCCAGGAAGGTCACTAGAGTGGTGAGGGTGCTAAGGCAGGGATGGAGAAAAATCTGGCTAGGAATATACTGAGGATTCTATAGATACATAAGAGAAAAGAGAGGACACAGATCAACAGGATTAAGATTGTGGGGGGATGGGCTTTAGGAAGCAGAGGAACAGGTACAGGTACTAAATGAGTACTTTTGCCTCAGTATTTGCAGAGGGTGATAAGGGATCCCTACAGCTTGATGGGAGAGATGAGTGAGTAAAAGCGAGAGGTCAGTCTCAGTCTGAGTCCATAGGATGGCAAGAGATTGGGGCACAGGCTAGACCAGACCAAGAAAGAGTAGGAAGGTTATAGGAGGGAGTGGTTTTGGGGGGGAGAAATCACAGTGGATAGGGTGAGGGAGGCCCTTCGGAATCTAAAAATTGATAAGGCACCGGGACCAGATGGAATACATCCGAGGGTTTTTATTTATTTTTTTATTTATTTATGACTTTGATAACTGGGTAAGTGCACTGATCTCAGGGACCGCTAGGCACAACCCGGCCATAACACATGGCGAGGTGACAGTGGAGTACAAGGTAACAGTAATACACATGAAACAAATTTGATACAAGCAACAATAGTAAGCACAATATACAGGTTTGATACATAGGTCCATTTGAGAACAGTGAATACAAGGTTTCAGTATCGGACGGAGGAGATTTAGTACAAAACAAAACAAATCATAGGCACATTGTACAATGTGTGACTGCTTAATCCAGTGAGCACATAATACACAGAATACTCAGTGAAAAAAAAAAATATATATATAAAATATGTACAGGCAAGGAATGAAAGTTATGAAGGAATTGGCGGATGTGCTGCAGCCCCACTGGCTATACTCTTTAACATCTCACTGCAGGACGAGATGGTGCCACAGGACTGGAGGGTGGCTTACGTGGTACCTATACAAAAAGGGGTCTAGGGAGAGATGGGGAATTATAGGCGGTCAGTCTGACATCTGTAGTGGCAAAGTAATGGAGGGCTTTATCAGGAGAGGCTTGGGAGGCAGTTGGAAAGGTTAGGGCACCAGGATAATAAACAGTATGGCTTTGTCCCAGGGAGATCGTGTCAGATCAACCTCGTCGAGTTTTATGATTGAGTGACGGGGGCCCCTGGATAGACATAGGCCGATGGATATCCTATACCTGGATTTCAGCAAAGTGTTTGATTCAGTACCTCATAGTGGACTGATAGCAAAAATGGTGGAGATGGGGGTGGGAGGACAGGAGCTAAATTGGGTTGAAAATTGGCTTTCGGGGTGTTTACAGATGGTAATGGTGGGTGGGATAATATCCTTCCCCAGGAAGGTAATCAGTGGAGTCCCTCAGGGTTCAGTATTGGGGCCACTCTTGTTCAATGTCTACGTCTCGGATATAGGGAGGGGGGTTAGAAATAGGTTGAGTCTTTTTGCAGATGATTCATAATTGGGAGCACTGGTGGATAGTGAGGAAGCGAGGGAGACAGTCCAGGGGGATCCAGATACCCTGTAGGGGTGGTCAAGGAGGTGGGGACTGAAATTTAATGCCGGGAAATGTAAGGTTCTTCATTTGGGGTTCAAAAACCCGGGCCATGTATATACCCTGGGGGGTCACATTACAAGCCACATTGGGAGAAAGGGATTTAGGGGTGGTGGTAGATGTCAAAATGAAGAACTCTGAAAATTGTAGAAGAATTACAGCCAAGGCAAACAGGATATTGGGTTGCATAGCCAGGGGAATTACGTCCAGAACCAGGAGGTGATCCTCCCTTATATATAATGCCTGGTCAGGCCGCGAGCTGGAGTACTGTGTGCAGTTCTGAGACTTCATCTGAAGAAGGACATAGCGCTGCTGGAAAGGGTCCAGAGGAAGCGACCAGGATGATTCAGGGCATGGAGGGAAGCCTTATGAGGAGAGACTGGAAGAGCTTGGGCTTTACTCACTGGAGAGAGGATGGATATGGGGACATGATAGAGGTTTTCAAGTATGTAAAGGAATAATTTGGAGTGGAACCAGGAGTCGTTTAGGCTGAAGAAGGGGAGTGACCAGGGGCCATGAGTGGAAGTTGGAGGAAACTACAGAGGGAACATAGAAAGCATTTTTCACTGAGAGGGTGGTGGAGCCGTGGAATGCGCTTCCAGGAGGCTGGTGGAGGAGGGCTTTAAGAAGGTGGGACAGGTACAAGGAAAACTGAATCTAGGGAAGACACTCGTGGGGGATGGGGGTGGTGAGGTGGGCAGCCATTAGGTTGCTGACTTTCGAGCAGACAATACAGACCATTTGGCCTATTCTGCTGGCTTTTAGTATGTTTGTTGACCCAATAGAGGGGTGGGGGGTGGGGATGGATGATAGGGTTTCTGGAGCACAAGGGATGGGAGGGTCTCGGCACCCAACTAAGGATCTAGGTTGAGCAGACTCGATGAGACCATAAGGCCTAATCTGCTGGCAAATAGTATGTTAATAAACCCACTGGGCCTAGAAGTCCCTTTTTCAGGGGCGACGGGGGGGGGGAGGGGGATACAGATGGTAAGCACCTGAATTTGAACCAGATTAAGCTGTTGTTGGTATTTTTAGTGAATGAGGGAAATTTGGCCAGGACGCCGGGGAAATGCCCCTACTCTTTTCAATAAGTGCCATGGGATCTTTAACATCCACCTAAACTACCACCAATCCAGGCAGATGGGACCTCGTTTTAACATCTCATCCGAAAGACGGCACCTCAGAAGTGCAGCACCTCTCATGCTGCACTACAATGTCAGTACTGGGATATTACGCATAGTGCCAGATGTGGAACTGAACCCACAGCCCTCTGATCTCCTGGCCTCAGAGGTGAGTGTGCTACCTACTGAGCCACTGACACTGCATGTTAGTATTAAATAATTATAAAACTACATTCAGCTACTTCAGACTACAAAAACAATTACTCATTCACCTGCATTGTACTTTTTAAATGTTGTCAGTTAAAACCCCCTTGTTTGATAATTCTTGTACACATTTTTGCCTTTGTACAAATTAAAAAGGGTATTACCTCTGTGTAGGTGAGGTTCAGTGTTCCTCAAAGTGCCCTGTGCCAGGCCTTCCTCAAATCCAGGAGTCTGGAGAATGGGAAACAGCGCCTTTAATTCCTATTTTTATAAGAGGGGGCTGTCACCTCAGATTGTAGAAGGGGCTTAAAGGCTCATTAAAGGTCATTGTCTATTCTCAGAGTATTTTAAAGCCCACAAAGTCTTTTTATGATGTTAAGTAAAGGTTTACGATACAACTGCTTAACCTGTTTATGTTGAGTGGTCACCCTGAGCTATTTTGATAATGTAGAGCTAGAAAAATGTATGTATAGATTAAGGGCCTGGTCAGGTGACCCAGCTAGGGATATATATATATGTACACCTCTTGGAGGTGTGGTTAGTCAGAGGAGCCTTGGTAATGAACAGAGCTACCTAAGGGAAGTAGCCAGAATAGTCACAGAAGGAAACATACCTGTATTGACAGGTTAAAACTGCGAGAGCTACCGATTATAGCGTATTTTTGTTTCATATTTTGATTTATCTAGTTTGTTTGCCTCTTTTGAGTTTAATAAATATCACACTCAAGTGTGTTTTAAAACTTAAAAAGCTGAGTCTGTGTTATCTATCCACACCCGCCACAGGCTCCATTTTCTGACTGTTGAAATCACATTGTCCTCGAGAGCTGCATTAGCATACGAGGAACATGATGTGTCTTGTCAGCACCATTAAACTCTACAGTACTGTCTGCTTAAAGAGCTGCTGACGCCTCAAAGAAAACTTTGAAGAACATGATATTTAGGTACAACTCAGCTCGCATTCCATATATGTATGTATGTATGTATATATATATATATATATATATATATATATATATATATATATATATACACATATATACACATATGTATATGTATATTCTATAACTTTCTCCTCCCCATTATTTATTACTGAGGAAATCTGCATGAATACATGATCTTTATACCTTAGAGTTCATCTGCCTCTTTGGCTTACTTACTTCATACTTCAAGTCATAATCCTATGTTGTGACATCACAGTCGGTTGCCATAGGAGTAACTGTGATGTCACAAGCAGTACATTATGACCTCAAGTAGGGAGAGAGCAACAGGAATAGATGAACTCTTCATGAGCAAAGGTCTTGTTTTCATGCAGATTCCACCAGTAATAAATATTGAGGAGTAGGACTATAGAACGAATGTGAAGTACAAGCCAAACTGTGTCTAAATATTATGTTTTGTTAAAGTTCTCCTGAAGGCGTCAGCTGCTCTTTAAAGTTCAACAACACAAGCCAGCCTGGTGGTGCTGAGGGTTGAGATGCTGGATGCCACACCTCGTGCCGCACCATCGACCTGGGCTTGGGAGCGAGTTTGAGTCACCAGGGATTGATGGGGAGGGGGCTGGGAGATGATCGTAGCAGTCGCTAGGCTGCTTTTATCTCCTGAATCGGGGAGGCTTGTTTTCTCGCTCTTGGCTAACACCCGGTGGAGGGTAGGTGTCAGAGCAGAGGTACAGGGGACTGGCCAAAAGCGTTGGGAGGGTAGAGGGCTGTAGTTCTGGGAGAGCATGTGCGGCGTCCACATAGATGTACCCGCCTGTGTGTGCCAGTTCTGGTCGGACGGGAGAAAACAGAAACTCTCTCCCCTGTTGTTATATGTGACGGCTCCCAGTGCTCTCGGACCCTGCTCCTTGTGGATCCCCAAGGTGAGGGAGGCTGACATGGCAGGAGTAAGTGGCAACTGGGGGGGGTGGCTATATGGAAAAAAAAGTTCAACAGAACAAGCTGCAGCAGGGTGTGAAATAACACATTTATGTTTTACTGCTTACGAATTGTTGTGCATTTTTTTCTTTTAAATTGCATTCAGTTGGCATGTTTCCAAAACGTTTTTCACGTTATTTATACAGTATCTGCAGCATAGAGATGCATGATTTAAAAGGGTATTATGATGACATCCAGGGTGCAAAATTCCTATACCTTAGGTGACCAAGGGCATGTACTATTGCCTCAGAACACCTACTGTTGTGTAGCACATGCCCACTTGGGCACCTAAGGTAATTGTGTGGAGCTCCTTTTTTTTTTTTTTTCTTTTCTTTTTTTTTTTTTTTTTTTTGCCTCACTTCACTTTTTTTATTTCAGGGTTCACTGTAGGGTTCACTCTCCGGCCGGGGGAGCCATCGGGACGGAGAAGCGGCACTAGAGAAGCGCAGGCGCAACAGCGCTAAACCGCTAATGCCAAGAAGAGCCCATCACATGTGTGCTCTTCATGGCATCAGCTGACATGCTGCGAGTCTCCAAGGAAGAGGATCGCAAAGCGTGCCAATGCCATTCTGTCTCTTGGTAGTGTAGAGACAGGTCGGCTCGTCGTGTGGTAGCGTTACTGCCTGCTAGAGTAAGTATCGGTTCCAGTTCCACTTCCTTCCTTCCCCATTGCAATCGGGATCGACGATCAGTCTAAATTTGTTCAACAAAAAACGAAAAGAACCAAAAGCTCTTTTTAAGAACCGCCTGTTTTAATTTTAATTTTTTTATTTAACCTGAGAGAGCACCGCATGGAGACGGGAGTTAATCAGGGAGCGAGCGAGTGTGAGACTGTTAAGGTCTCTCCAGAGGGGCAGAAATTTTAAACAACACAGACAGCATTAAGTACAGGCATTTGAAAGTGTGGGGGACGGCAGAAATCAGGATCTCAAAAATCAGTGGTGACACGTGGAGGGGGTATCAGTGAGACAGACATTACCTCTGGAAGCACTTAGTCTGCAGACAGTGACTCGTGTGGTAGTTGCTGCCTGCTAGAGTAACTATCGGTTCCTTCGTTCCCCATTGCAATCGTGATCGACGATCAGTCTAAATTTGTTCAACAAAAAAACTAAAAGAACCAGAAGCTCTTTTAAGAGCTGTGTTTACTTTTTTTTTTTTTTATTGAACCTGAGAGCACTGTGTGGGAGTTAATCGGGGAAGGGGAACGGGCGAGTGTGAGACTGTTAAGGTCTCTCTCAGAGGGGCAGAAATTTAAACAACACGGAGAGCATTAACAACTAGGCACTTGAAAGTGTGTGGGGGCAGAAATCAGGATCTCAAAATCAGTGGTGACAGACAGTGAAGCAAGCTGAATTTACCACCAGTCTAATTGCATGAGATAAAGACATATTATTTATAGCTTGCTAGTAGCTACTGCTGCCTTAGCTTGTTGCATAACATAATATTTTGCTGAAAGTACAGCGAGAGAGAGAGAGAGGCAGAAAGTGCTGACTACAGCATATAGAAGTCAATTGGGGATCATTAATTACAGACTTTGCAGGCTGCAACAGTCTGAATTTAGCCATAATATATATTAATCTGAGTGCCTGCCTTCCTCAATACAGTAAAAGGTTTTGTTATTATTAGTATTACTAATGCTTGCCCTGCCTATGCCTAACCAAACCTTACCTAACTGAAGCTATCTGGCCATCAAATCAAAAAGCTATTTATAACTTGCGCTGAGGAAGGTGGCATTCTATTTTGGGAAGTTCAAGTCATTAAAAAGTTGAAAAAGGGCTACTGTCTGTGAGGGTGCCTTTACTGCCTTTCTCTTAGTTTGAAGGCTGACCCTGAAGCAGTAAGATAAGACTTAAAAAGTTTAGTAGTCTCATCATTATATTTACAGTCTACAGACTCAGTCACGTTACTGTCTGGGGTGGGGACTTTTGAAAAATCTATACTAAGAGCTGTTTTAACTAATTCTTGCTAAGTAAGCTAAAGCTATGAAGCCACAGCTCTCTCTGATCTTATAACAGTTAAACTACTTGTAGCTGAGGTGCCTGAAGTCAATTTTAAACAGGTCTTTTTTTTATTCCTGTGAAGGGTGCTTGCTACAGCTTGCTATACTTGCTGTGTGAACTAAATCACAGAAAAGTATAGTAAAGAGCTACTGCTAGCCCAGGTAGCTCAAAGCTAGTTAAAAAGCCAGTTCTATGAGCTACTACAACTTGTAACTTTTTGTCCTACCAATCTACTCTGTGGAGTGTTGCTTGCTTCACTAAAATCTAAGCAGGATCTGAAAAAAAAAATCTATAATTTGTTTTTTTACAAGCTACTCTAAAATCGGAATACTTTATAAAAAAAAAAATCTGACTGTTAAGCTTTTTCCAAGCTATGCCGTTCACCACCTAAAATCTGAGTACTGTTAAAAAATAATCTGAGTGTTAAGCTTTTTACAAGCTATGTTGTGTGGACTTATCTAAACTCTGAATACTGTTATAAAAAAATTGACAATCTTTAATATGTGTGTGGACAATCTAAAATCGGAATACTTTTATAAAAAATCTGACTATTAAGCTTTTTATAAGCTACGCTGTCTGTGGACTATCTAAAATCTGAATACTGTCTACTTTGTCACCTGTTATAAAAAATAATCAGACGAGACAGTCAGGTTTTCTTGTTAAGTTTATTATTAAAAAAAAAAAAGACAAGACACACTTTTCCTTGTTGCATTTATTAATACTGAGTAACACAAAAGTTCTCAAAGTCAGTATTCACAAGTTCAGGCAGACACCATGAGTCTTTTTAAATTTGGATTTAAGAGAAAGCGTCTTGAAGAGACTGTGGGAGCCGACTCGGATTCCCCAACACCAAGCACTAGTACTAGCAGTACTACTACTACTACTGCTGTAACCACACCACCTCCTTGCCCAGACAGTGAAACTGCTGTGACCACTGAAGTTTCCTCAAGTGCTACTGCTTGTACTGAAAGCCAGGTTAAGGCCCGAAAGTTAGAAAATTTCAGGAATCATGGAAATAGGGCAGGCAGTGGCTTCATGATGACACAGATAAATGTGCCATGTTCTGTAGCACACACAAATACTGAGAGGGCATACATTGCAAATAAACAAAAGTTGGAGAAAAACCAATAGAGAAATCCATACAATTAATGGAACAAAAGAAATGGATCAAATTTGTAAATTGTTCTGTACCGCATATTACATTGCTAGGACTGAAAGGCCTTTCAGGGATTTTCCTGGGTTGATAGATTTACAAAGAAGAAATCATGGGTAATATGCTATGAGTCACAGTTACAGTAGTGACGAGCAATGCCGTGTCTTTATTCACTATATTGCCCAAGATATCAAAGCACTACTGCTAGTCTATTACAAGACAATGACTTCTTTTCTTTTCTTGTTGATTCCTGCACAGATAAAAGTGTGACTGAGGAGGAGGGCATTTATGTACGTGGTTTTGAAAATGGCCTACCTGTAACAAGATTCCTTGCACTGAAACCAGTCAGTGTCCCTAATTCAGAAAGCATTTTAAATAGTGTGATTAATGCTTTAGAGGGTGAAGGTGGTTTAAAGGATGGTGGTTGGAAACATAAGCTGATAAGTGCAGCATCTGATGGTGCTGCTGTAATGTTGGGGAGCACTTCAGGTGTCCTTAGTCGAATAAAGCAAGATTTCCAGTGCCCACACCTCATTGACATACACTGCTGTGCACATCGTTTATAGCTTGCTGTAAAGGATTCTTTCAGAGACTGTCCCTTTTACAAGTCATTAGAACAACTTCTGCTGAACATTTACTCATTTTGCCACAAGTCACCAAAAAGATGGAAAGGCCTACAGGAAACAGGATCCCTTTTAAATATTAATGTGGTCAAACCAGTTAACACTGGTGGCACTAGGTGGCTGTCACACAGAGAACGGGCCATTTCTGCCCTTGAAAGGAACTGGGCTGCATTAGTGCCTCACCTTGAACATGTGTCACTGAAAAACAAGCAGGATCTTGGCCAAACAGCACTAGGAATACTTAAAGTGTTTAAGACTTTAAAATGTGTTATATTTATGAACTTTCTGAAAGTGTGTTTTGGTTACTTATCTGCTCTTAGTCTGTGCTTTCAGCGAGAGGATGCCACTGTTGGAAAAAGTTCACAGCAGAGTAGAAAGCATAATTCAGAAACTAAATGGTCTCTTGAATCAAGAAACTCTTCACCGCATAACACTTACATCCATAAATGAGAACCTAACTCAGTACAACAGTGTTGACTTAACTAATGAAACTAGCAGGCACAGATCAGGTTTTCCTTCAGACATTGTAGAAGCCACAATTTCAGAGATCAAAAAAATCTTCAGAAAACATCACAGCACATTGAATCTCGCTTTCAGTCCTTCACGACCAATAAAGTGCTACTAGCTGCAAGATCTTTAAAATTTTCAGTCCTGGCCAACATCCTCAGAGGCACTTGAAACATATGGAGATAAAGCAATTCAAACAATTGTTGATCACTATAAAGTGGTCCTAGAGTCTTGTGGAGTTGATGTTACTTTGGTACTGCTGGAGTTGCTAGACTTAAAAAAGCACGTACTCTGCTTGCTGTCTGTTGAAAGTTGTAAGTCTCTGAAATTGTGGCAGAAAGTGATTCTTGCGGATGTGCAGGATCAACGATTTCGAAATGTGATGGCCATTGTCAGAATCATTCTCCTGATTCCTGTTCACACTGCTGCTGCAGAACGAGGCTTATCGCTGATGGGAAGAATAAAAAATGACTGGAGGGTTGGATTACGCCCAGACACCCTACACGACCTAATGCCTATATCTCTGAATGGACCCAGCTTAGTAACTATAACCATGAAGGTGCCATATCACTGTGATGGAAAAATGGCAAAAGAAGGCCCACTACCAAAGCTTATGGCTCCCGAACACTGTCACTGCATGCTGCTTCTGCCAGCCCTAGTGGTGGTGATGAAAACGAAAGTGCTTGGTCCAGTGAAGATGACATCTAAAATTATGTAAACTAAGGGGCGGCATGTAAATAGTTTGTTGGGCATGTACATTTTCTTCTTACATGTCCAAGTGGGCATGTACTCTTTTTCACGAATTTCATACCCTGATGACATCTTCTCATATGCTAATGCAGTTCTCATGGACAATGATATTTCAGCAAGTAGAAAATGGAGTCCCCCAGGATAGTTACAGTGAACTACTACTACTACAAGTAAAAGCAAACTAAAGCTGCAGTTTACATCTCGAACAGCTACAGGAATGTAGGTTACTGGTGACAACTAAATAGATAAAATGGACAGTATGAGAGTATTCCTTTAAAGCCCTCTGAGTTAAACAGTGGCAATTAGCTGAGTACCTTTTAATGTGATACATTTAAGTTGTACCTCTGCTCCTTTGAGAGAAAAGACTGCAGGTGGGCTCATCCCTTGTTCATAAATACATGGGCAGTACAACTTGCTTACTTCATTGAGGAGCAACTCTAGAGCCGGTCAAAACTGGATGGGGTTCAGTGGAACTGACTGGATGTCACTGGAAAAAGCTAGCTGCTGTTGGTGATGTTATTTTCCAGCCCTGTGGCATCATGGGACTCATGGTAGTGCAAAGGCACTAGAAAGTCAGTCAGGCCTGGGATCCAGAGAGTGCTGGATGATATGAATGCTGCTTGATCCTGCAACCAAGCAGGACCTGTTCTGGTTCCTGTTTGGAGAAGCTGTGTGTACAGACTATTTTAAGACAGTAGTAGTAACAACTTAGAATTGAGCTCAGTTTCAACTTTTTCTGTTTTTACATTTTGTATGGTTTGCAAACCTGTTTATTTTTATTTCTAGTGTGTCCTGTGTTTCCCCATATGTTGTCTGTATATATCTTGTACATTTTGTAGATACTAAATGTTTGTTTTTTTTATTTAATCTGTGTCTGCAGTGTTTTTAAAAGATATACAGTAGGTAATTTATTTTACTTGCGGACTAGACTGTTACTACTATAGGACAAGGTCAGGAGTGCCTTAAGCAAACTAGGATTTCGACGTCCATAGTCCTGGTTCTTTATGAGTAAGCTCTTAAAGTGGGAGAAGAGGGTAATAGCCCAGTGGTAAATTAACAACAAGCTGATGACAGCATTGGTGAATAAGTGGGTTAAATTGCCAGGGGCACCAAGGCACCATGTGTAGCAGGCACCTGGTTTCAAAGGGTATATTGTTGCACTTCATGTCTTAAGAGGATGCATTATTTTCAGTTATTTGCATAGAAAATTCCTATTTCCACACTGCAGAAATAATGGCATATAAATGGAAAACATGTGACTGAAGACCAATTTCCTTGGAGCTGTAGGACATAGATGTATTTCATTCAATGAGTTCCTTTTTTGATTTATACTTTTTCTGGTAAACAAAAGTGTTATTCCACTGGTAACTGTGAAGTGTCTGCTCTAGAGATTCCTAGACCACTTTGTCCTGGAGCTCTGGGGCTTGTAACAAGATCATATGATGAAGAATTTCTGTAAATAGCCCAACTTCTAAATGATCAGTTTCCCAAAGAATTTAGCTTGTGATCAAACTCTCTTGAATCCTTTCTATTTTTTTATCAACTGATAATGTGCAGTATTTGTTCTGCCACAAACTCATGAAAACACCCTCTTCCAGTAACAACTTACATGACAAATTATTTTTATTTTGATAGAGATCATACTAGAGGGTATGTCCTATTGGAAGAATGACATTTATAATCTTGCTGTTTTATTTTAGATGAGTTTCCTGCATGTCATAAACTTCTGTTGCTTATCAGAATTTCTCCTGCTTGGTTTACATTGTGTAAAGCAAGAAGTCTGACCATGGGAAAAGCTGATTCTGTCTGTGCGGTAACATTGGAGGCTTAATGCCAAAACCTCATAGGAAAGGTCGGCCAAGTGGCACAGCGGTATTGCTATCACTCACTATGCCGGCGACCCAGATTCAAGAACGTGCTCAGGTTGCTTGAGGACTAGCCAGGAGAGGGAGGATTGAGCATCTCACGGGCAGCTCTTCTCCTTTGGGGGGGGGGATGGCATTGTACTCTTAAAACTACCACCTGGTGGAGACCAGGTAGGAGTCTAGGGGGCATCCAGAGAAGGGAAGAGGGGCAGCAGCCAGACACCGACTCGCATGCAAGCACGTTATTGCACATCAGTACCCTCAGGAGAAAACCAAGAGGAGTACAGTTCCAGTCTCCTAAGGTGATGTCCGCACCTTCTGTAGGCTGTCACATAATCAACACGGCAGGTCATCCACTGCAGTTGTAGTCCTGGATAAGTGGTGGCATAGTACATCTGATGCTGCCAGCAGGAGGCAGACTGGAAACCAGAGGAAAAACCTAACTGAAGAAACAAAAACATGTGAAGGCTTTAGAATGACAAACACCGTCATGGCTGAAAACAGTACTTTGGATCAGTGCACCCACCTGGTTATCAAAGACATAAATATTGGAAATGTGTTTGTTTTTGTTTGTTTTTAATGCACCTACAGACCAGAATCAGAAGGAAATACTGGCACAGTAATTAGTGCATCTAAAAGTACGTTATACAATGGAAGAAGAATACTGGGCTCTGATTGATTAGTCTGGGACTGGACCTGTGAAGTTATCCAACATAAAATCATGGACATAGTCCCAGCACATACATGACCCCATCACACATGGCAGCATGTAAAATGAATCACTGCCCACTGCCATGTCTACTCACAGTGGCAGCAATCATCCCTCCAGCAGACATTCACTTGATCCCCAGTCATATTCAGTGCCTTCACATAGCCCCAGGTTCCCAGCTGAGATCCAATTTAAAAATAAAAAGTTAAAGGAAAGGGAAGCCAAGCCGTAAGTCCACAACTTCTCCATTTCCCCGGTCGGCAGCACAATTGTGTGACCATGTGTGGAGTTCAAAAGTGCCGCGCTCACCAGCTCCTGGAAACAATGGCTAAGTAAAGAAAATCCGCCCCCCCAACGGGCTTAACAAACCTCTCCTTTGCTTGCAACCACCTCAAAGCAAAGCCTCTCGCTGTCAACACACACCCCGCTGTCAGACCTCAAGCCACCATTACGAGGCGCTTCATGACAGTCTCTCGCGCTCTTCTACTGTCCGCTGTCACAGTAAGTGAGTGCTCAGGGTTGACCGCCGCTTATTTACCTCATTGCCGTTTTCTGCCTTCCGTGGAGGATGGAGCACAGATTTGCCATTATTTTTTCTTCTTTTCTTGTTTGCCACCCTGGAGAAAGAATTAATGAGTGTCCTGAGCGGTGTCCATGAAACTGGAAATATCCCACCCTGCTCAGTGTTTAAAAAAAAAAATAAAAAAATAAATAAAAAAATCTCCCTTCATCCTTTATCTGTTTTTTCTTTTTACTCAGTTTTCTATTACTCTTAAATGCTCACTACTGATTATCTTTAAATGGTCTGAAAGTTTTACCCACATAAAAGCTTCCACATAGACATGTGGCCATTTCAACAACAGATTCTGTACTGCAACTAATTAGACTCGTAGTACACCACAACAGCTCCTCCTAATGGACAAAACAAGTAATCAGCTCAATTTTATTCTTACTAAGTATTCCTACACTTTCAAAAAATGTAGTTTTAATATTTTTTTCTTACTTTTTGTTAAATGAGCCATTGTATAATAGGAATAATGCACTCCAGGGTGTGTGTTGTGCTGGGATAACATCACTTCTCGGGTGTTGGACGCACTCAGCCTGCGGCCTCATGTCCCACCATCTGCAGTGTGACGTTATCTCAGCACGACACACAACCTGTCATGCATTATTCCTTTATTTACACACAGTTTCTTCAAGACCTTTATCTTAAAAACATTTTAGGCAGCTCTATGTTCTTCATAAATGCATCAAAATAAAGTCTATAAGCAAAATTACGAACTGAGGATCATAAATAGAGGAATTGGATTGGCCAAGAGCTCTTTGAAGCTGTGATAATACCAGGCTACATCATCACGGCTTCAAAAAAGTTACGGCACCACCAACCTCTTTGCTCTTTACTGTCTGAGAACTATTTTTTCAAAATGTACTCCTACACCACCCAAAAGCTCATTCATAAAATGTTTTAAAACCTGTTTTTTTGTTTTTTTTATTCATAAAACTTCAAACTCGGTTCATAATAGCAATACGTCACTCCAGGGTGTGGTATATCATGGGATATCATCACTTCTTTGGTGGTTGGATGCACTCGGCCTGCGGCCTCGTACCCGACCACTCGAGGCATGATGATATCCCATGATATACCACACCCTGTCGTGCCTTATTGCTTCATTTTAAGTTATGTCCATAGTTCAAATATCAGAGTGCATTGCCTGCACTTCAGATTGAATTCTGGACAGGGTTGGTGTATGAATCCAATTAAATACTCATAAGGAAATGTAAGCATAGGGACCTACAATCATGGCTGCTCAATCCTGCTTCCACTCCCCCGGCCAAACGGCGACCCAGGCCGTTTCTGGAACCCAGGTCGCCGCCGTGGGCTTGAAGTGTAGCAGTGCCTCAACCTCAGTGCCACCGGCCAGCTGTGGTTTCTAATAATTTAAAGAATGTTGCTCTGCGATAGTGTTATTAAACAGGAAAACAGACTGCTATCCTGTATAACAAAAAAAAAAACGACTTTGTGAGTGAGGACAGGAAAGTGATGGTACCACTTTTAGATCTTTGGTGAGGCCCCACTTGGAGTATGGTGCCCAGTTCTGGTGTCCGTAGATGTGGTTAGACTGGAGGCAATCCAGCGGAGGGCAACTGTGATGATCTGTGACATCAGAGGGATGGATTATCATAACAGATTGAAAGAACTGAAGTTATTCTCATTAGAGAAGGAGAATAAGTGGGGACATGGTCCTTGTGTATATATACAGTGATCAGGGATAGAGATCGAACTGGCTGTTTATGCATTCACGAGAAGGAAGGTGATACAGACTAAAGAGGCCTTAATTTATTGTTTATGAAAATTCTGTTGACTGTGTAGGCCCGCTGAGACAAGATGTCCTTTTTTCAGGGGCATCCCAGAGTTAATTACACTTAATAACATAACTATACATACAGAGTCAAATACAATGTATAGGAGATAATCACAACATTACAGATGTTCTGGATAGGAGCAGAGGTACATGAACAAGGCATAATAACAGGTACAGGGTTAGACAGAATAAAAATCTACAATGGGTTTAAACAACTAGAACAAAACTCATAGGTGATGAGTACAAAAAGCAGGTGCACAGTTCATGTTATAAAATCAGAGTTAAATTTCAGTAGGATCAAAGTCAATAAGAAAATCCTGAAGAAAGAGAGCAATAAGTGCTAGCTTGGGTGGTCCCCCTGGCATCCACCTACCAGGGAAGATAAGGAGGATCACCAGAATCATTGGTTGCAACTATGACAACTACCAACTAACAGATGAGATTTCAGGGCAGCTAAAGAAATATAGTTTAACCCCTCTAGTGGTTGGCTGTTCCAAAGGGTAGGGACAGCAATAGCAAAGGACCTGTCATTAGAACATGTTCTGGACTTTGGAACCTCCAGAATTGAACATTTTAAAGACCTAAGCATCCTCTTCTAGGTTTTGGTCTGGAGTTTACCACTGAAACTAGGGCGGCAGCAGTTTTGGTTAACTTAATAAAGGCTAGGCAGAGAAACGGGTAAGCTAGTCTCGCTTCCAGGAAGGGCCAATTTATAGAGCAGAATCCAATGCATTGGTGGGCTCAAGGCTGTGCAGCAGTCACAAAACATGCTATTTTGTGATGCTGCACCTTCAGTTTGCACAACTGAGTACCATGGAGGGGTTGCAGGAGAGGAGCACCACAGAGTAGGGCAGGTAGTAGTATGCCAATGGCAGTGGCCAACCAAGCATCGCTACTAAGGTACCCTCCAAGTCTATAAAGGAGCCTGATTTTTCTGGTGCAGGGACTTCATTACCAACTCAACATGGGCTTTCAGCATGAGTTCCTGGTCAAGATGCATCCCAAGGTGGGATTCTCGATGCCCTGCTGGGCATGCCTCAGGCAACTACTTGTTGGAAACCACTCAGGAGGAACAATCTTAGACCTGGTACTCTCAAGCAGGGGATGGAGAGAGGATCTCAAATTTAGAAGTGGGTAGCCATCTGGGAACACGTAACCACCAAACAATGTGGTTCATGATAAACACAGCCATAGAGTCAAGCCATGCAAAAGTGAGGGTACTGAACTTTAGGAGGACTGACTTTGTCAAAATGGGAGAGTGTCTCAGAAAAACACTAGCAAACAGGCAAGGAGGAGGGATGGAGCAACAACGGGGAAACATCAAAACTGCCATCACAGAGGCAACAAGCCTTTGTGTGAAGCAAATAGACAAATCAGAACAAAGAAAAAAAACATTGTTTCTCAGAACAGGTGGCGGGGAAGGTTAGGGAGAAAAAGGTAGCATTCAGGACATATAAGCAAACACAGAAGTAGCAGGACAGAGAACTGTACCAGTTAAAGCGGAAGGAAGCAAGGAAGGCAGTCAAAATAGCAAAGGCCCAAAACCGAGGAAAAGATAACCAGCTTGGTTAAGAAGGGGGATAAAACTTTATAAGTACATTAGGAGCAAAGAAAGACCAAGGGAGTATTAATAAAGGGTAGGGTGGGTGGGCAGAGGGTGACAGTGAAAAAAGCAGGGATACTGAACGAATACTTCTGCTCAGTTTTCACAAAAGAGGAGGAGGGGGAAGTACCTAATCCAATCAATAGAAGCACTCTGGATAGGGGGTCGATACCAGCCCATTCACAGAAGAAAGGGTTCTGAAATAACTCTTAAAACCGAAGGTGGACAAAGCAATGGGCCCTGATGGGATTCACCCCAGAATTGTAAAAGAACTAAGGGGAGAACTAGTGACACCACTGACTACCCTTTTTAACAAATCATGGGAGGATGGTGTGTAAGGACTGGAGGAGGACTGATGTGATTCCCCTTCACAAAAGTAGGAGCAAAGCAGAGGCAGGAAACTACAGACCTGTTAGTTTGACCTCAGTGGTAGGGAAAATGGTAGAATCACTTCTGAAAGAAAGAACTGTTGAGTACCTAGAGGCCAGCGGGGCACAGGACACAAGGCAGCATGGATTCACAGTGGAAAGGTAATGTCAGACAAATCTAATAGATTTCCTTGACTGGGTGACCAAAGTAGTAGACCAGGGAGGGGCTGTGGACATGGCTTACCTAGACTTCAGCAAGGCATTTGACACAGTCCCACACAAAAGATTAATAAACAAATTAGTCAGCCTGGGAGTGGATCCCAGGGTGGTAGCCTGGGTACAGCGTTAACTGGACAACAGGACGCATAGGGTAATGGTAAATAGAGTCCACTCCGAAAGGGGGATTACTAGCGGGGTACCGCAGGGTTCAGTACTGGGTCCAGTCCTTTTTAAATGTCTTTATAAGTGACATTGCAGAGGGACTGGAAGGAAAAGTATGCCTCTTGCAGACGAGACAAAGATCTGCAACATGGTTGATACACAAGGGCGGAAAGGATGAGAGGGACTTGGCAAGGTTGGAGGAATGGTCAAAAGTATGGCAGCTTAGATTCGATGCAAAGAAGTGCAAATAATGCACCTGGGAAACAAAAACCCAGGGAAGAGTACACAATGGGGGTACTAACAACAACAAAATGGAAAGGGACCTGGGATAGTCATATCATATAACCTACAGGTAGCGCAAGCAGCAACGAGAAGGCAGTAAGGAGGGTTGGGGGATACTGGAATGTATAGGAAGAGGCATCACCAGTAGAAAACAGGAAGTTGTTATCCCTCCGTACAGACAGCTGGTGAGACCCCATCTGGAGTACTGTGTGCAGTTCTGGAGACCCCATCTCCGCAAGGACATAGACAGGATGGAGGCAGTCCAGAGTAGGGCACCTAAAATGGTGTAGGGTCTGAACCCGAAGCTGTATGAAGAGAGACTAAAGGAGCTTAATATGTATACCCTCAAGGAAAGGAGGGAAACGGGGGACATGATAGAAACTTTCAAGTACCTCAAGGGAATCAACAAAGTCTAGGAGGGTAGCATCTTTCAGAAAAAGAGATATGCAAGAACAAGGGGGCACAATTTGAAGATAGAGGGGAGATGGCTCAAGGGCAATGTGAGGAAGTATTTTTTCACAGAGAGGGTGGTGGATGCCTGGAACAGCCTTCCTTGAGGAGATCATAGGGTCAGAAACAGTGGGGGAAGTAAGAATGCATGGGACAAACATAAGGCAATTCTGGTGGGGGAGTAGGAAGAAGTAGGCTGTTGGTTAACTAGGATCTGCAGGTTATCCAGTAGGTAGGGAAATGGGCAGACTGGGTGGGCCAAGCGGTCCTTATCTGCCGTCAAAGTCTTTGTTTCTATGGTATTTAATGGTGTCAGATACGTCCAGCTGAGTGCCATCCAATAAAGATAAATAGAGAAGGTTATTTCTGTAATTATCCAGGCGCCTAGCACGAAAGAGCATAGCCTTAGTTTTCTTGACATTTAAGACAAGTTTATCTGTTAGCAATTGTTCCACTATCCTGTGCTGTAATATGCAAGTGTCAGTGGCTCAGTAGGTAGCACACTTGCCTCTGAGGCCGGGAGATCAGAAGGCTGTGGGTTCAGTTCCCACATCTGGCACTTGGGTTAGTATCCCAGTACTGACACTGTAGTACAGCATGAGAGGGGTGCTGCACTTCTGAGGTGCAGTCTTTCGGATGAGACATTAAACTGAGGTCCCATCTGCCTGGATTGGTGGTAGTTCAGGTGGATGTCAAAGATCCTTGGCACTTATCTAAAAAAGTAGGGGAATTTTCCCGGTGTCCTGGCCAGATTTCCCTCATTCACTAAAAAATACCACCAATAGCTTAATCTGGTTCAAGATTAGTTGGCATTCATCTGTACCCCCGGTCATGCCTGAAAATAGGCAGAATTTGTCTAGTGCACTTACCCGGTCAACAGAAAATAAAAATAAGAATATCCTGAAATCAGTGTTGAGATCCAGGTTTATCTGGTCAGCATCAATCGAGCTTCTGTACAAAACCGCATCATTGGTATATGGTTGCATCTTGGCCTCCCCACAATTGTTGGGCATGTCGTTAGTAAATAATGAAAATAACAGAGCTCCAAGAATGGAGCCTTGTGGGGCACCTATTATTATTGGCTTTAGGTCAGACACACATCCTCTCCATTTGACTAGTTGCTTTCTATCCATTAAGTAGTGTCGAGTTTCTCTTTTTCCTTTTTTCATTCAGTAGTGTTGGAACCAGCTATATAGCCTTGATTATCCAGACCAGGGTGTCTGAGTTTTGTGAGAAGGAGTCCATGGTTTACCAGGTCAGATGCTTTGGTTAAATCTATATGGCACCAGTCGCAGCTGAAGAGGGACTTGTACAGGACTGGAAAGAGGCTACTGGTTCACAAACGGTGTTTGACACTTGGAATAGATTGCCAAGCGAGGAAGCAGATAGTGACTCCCTACACAGTTATTAGATATATTCATGGAGAACAACAGTAACCTCACCCGCTGAGCTAGCGGTGGACAAACTTGAAGGGCTTTGGCCTATATTTTGTCAGTAAATACTATGATACTATACAGGAAAAAATTAACCGGTTTCAATATGGTTCTCCTTTAAGAAACAATGGCATGGGTACCTAGTCAGTTAAAAAGCAACAAGCTACCAAAATAAAAAGAACTATGATACTTATAACAGTTTTGTTTACCTTCGGTGTTTTTTCATTTTATTAATTTTTCCTGTTATTGGTTTTCAAAATATTTCAGATCATGCAGTAGTTATTTCACCATGCTTTCAAAAAGTCTCTGTCCACCAATTGATTTTGCAGTTTGCTGTTTGTGACATCACTCTGTGTTGTCATTATAAGCATTGTGATGTTACAAGGGTTCTCTCAAAACCTACAAAAAGTCCTTAATATAAATGTCACGAACAGC
This sequence comes from Neoceratodus forsteri, assembly GCA_016271365.2. Lineage (NCBI taxonomy): Eukaryota > Metazoa > Chordata > Ceratodontiformes > Ceratodontidae > Neoceratodus > Neoceratodus forsteri. Next base: position 980,738,241 of record CM057450.1, on the reverse strand, counting down.
AGAATGTAGTTAAATGTCTGGCCTGCAGTAAGGGATAAGTGCCCAGTTCACTTTTTTGTTTCTCATGGCACTCTGGCACCAAGACCCTTTTATGGTCTTTTAGACTTTACTTTGATGATACGTGCCAGATGCCATGTTCTTTAATAGTCGATGGCTTAAGTGTACCTTTAGAATGTTATTTTTCTTGGGAGAAAAAAAAAAGGAAGACTGCACACACAACTGTAGGAAATTCCATTTGTTTTAGGGCACAAATATTCTGCTATACCTAGCGGAGTAACACCCCAACATATCACCTCCTTAGTGAGGCTTCGTCAGGGAGCTGCTCTACACTAAAACACATGCTGTTTTAAAGTGCAAGTGCATATGTATTCATTAGGCCCAATTTACATAAAGGCACATTCTCATAGTGATCCTAGTAGCGAGCATCTTATAGTGCCAACTCTGTGCAAAAACATTATTCAGTTTACTGTCTGATAGAGCATGGAAAGCTAAGACATTGAAATATTGCAATAAAGTTTTTAAAGCATTGGTCAGTGAATTGCCCATATAGTTAGTGTGTAATATATATATATATATATATATATATATAATATATTACTTTTACTTAATGCTGTAATTTTTCTAGAACGTGCTAACCTTTTAGGCTAAGAGACTGAATAGAACAGCCCATGAATAAAGTGTCTGTGCAAAAACATTAGTTTACTATCTGATAGAGCATGAAAAGCTGTCTAAGACATTGAAATATTGCAATAAAGTTTTTAAAGCATTGGTCAGTGAATTGCCCATATAGTGTGTGTGTGTGTGTGTGTGTGTGTGTGTGTATATATATATATATATATATATATATTTTAGAGGCAAAAAACTCCATTTAATGCATCAGTTAGGGTTGTTCCACAGCGACAAAAGTGAGGGTCGGTGTTAGGGTTGAAAACTCCTTGGCCCAGCCCACCCCAACTAGCATTAGGAGTGCGCGTGGTCAGTCTAACTCTCACCCCATCACATGTGTAAAGCAGCAGAAGTATAGGAGAATGGGTTGAGGTTGGGTTCGGCGACAATGCCTGTGCCAGTTGGGGTGGGCTCAGAGGGTGAGGGTTTTCAGCTTCTTACAATTGCACTATGTCGTAACAACAAATACGTGCTTTCAGTTTTGCCCTAATCCTTCTTTTTGAAATGATATTGGAGAAATAGTGAATGTAATACCAGAGACCAGCTCCCTTACATGATGTCTTGTGACATAGTAACAGGAACAACAATGCAAACAGGAGTGCTAACAGTGGCACATGGTATGAGCGTGAATGAGAACAGAAAGGGAGTGCTTTGCGGTGGCATAGATGGGAGCGGTCCGCCGCTGATGTCTTGTCACATAGTGACATGGTGCCCATAAGCGGAAATGTCAATGGGCATGGTGGCCGAAAGCAAACAGAAAGACAAACAGTACTGTAGACAGAAATGGCAAAAATAACAGAAAGCATAGCCGAAATGAAGCACGCAAAGAATAACGACATGGAGGCATAGGCGTGAACGTAAGTGAAACGGCACGGAACCGCAGAACAGAAGGGCAACAGTAACAGTAATGTAAGTGCACAGGCTGGTTTCCCCAAAGCTACATAGAAAGACAGTGAGTATAAAGAATGTATGCATAATAATGGGTCTCGGAGCAGAAAATGAGTTGGAATACTAAATAGCGTATATCTCAGGAACTTCACAACGTAGAAAAAAATTTAAAAGTCATATGATTTATGACTTTCCTGGCTAGTTTTATGCTTAGCCCCATTAGGGGGCTAAGCATTTTTCTGACAAAAAGTCTGTATCTCGCACCGTTTCTGAGATACGGGCCCTGAAAGGCGCGAACGCCATAATGTTATCCTATGGGGAAAAAAAGAGAAGTTCAGAGTGCCATAACTTTGCCTCCCTGTAATAGTTTTTCACCAAACTACTGAAAGGCACATCTGTGGGCTGTTGGCTGTCTTCCCTCCAAATTTCAGGAAAAAAGACCAAACCATTATTTTGTAGCAGGGTGCCAAAGGATTCCTGTAATGCGTTGGCTGCCGTAATGTTATCCTATGGGAAAAAACGTCAACTTTGGAGTGCCATAACTTTGCCACCGTGTAATATTTTTTCAACGCAACACTGGAAGGCACATCTGTGAGATGTCGGCTGTGTTCCCTCCAAATTTCAGCCCAAAACTCCCAACCGTTCTTTTGCAGCGGGGTGCCAAAGAATTGCTGTCATTTCCCCACAGCCTAGAAAAGTACTGTTGCAATTTAGAAAGCCATGCAAAAAATTTGCGACACTTTCAGGAGCACGAAGCACTTATGTGAAAGTACTTTTTCCAGAAATTTGAAAATATATTTCTGGGTGTTTTACCCAAAATAAAGACATGGCTAGCATCCTCAGGCTCCGACTAGGTGAATACAAAAGAATTAGGTTGCTAAAGGGTCCCAAATTTAAATGGCAAGCATTTTCTGATCACTAACTGAAAACAAGATGCGGATTTGAAAGTAAAAATGCATTTGCGACACTGTCAAACTTTTAACTTTTCCCATTGACTTATAATGGGAAATTGTTTTTGAATAACTTTTGAACCGTTTAATATTTTTCACAAAATCTTGTCAAGGGTACATCGGGACCGCCGCACGCCCCTGAAGATTTCGGGCTGGTCGCAAACCGTCACCTGTAGGCGTGACCGTAGAATTGCGAAAAGCGTGAACGCGACACGCAGATCACGCTAATAACCCGCAGCCGCGGTATCCAACCGATGCGAAACTTGGCAGATCCCAAGGTGTATGGGTCTTGATCGTGGTATTCCAAATTTCAGGCAAATCCGTCAAACGGTTGCAAAGTTATTAAGGTGCAAAAATTTTGGTTTAACATGTAAATGGCTCTCAATCCTAATCTATGGTAGCACTACTGTATACCATAATATATATATATTATATATATAATGCTTTTACTTAATGTTCCAATTTTTCTAGAATGTGCTAACCTTTTAGGCTAAGAGACTGAATAGAATATCCCATGAATAAAGTGTCTGTGCAAAAGATTGAATTTCAGACCATATTGTACACTTTTTAGGCAAACACCAACACGCTTGTGCCAGCAAACTCTGTTGGTGACTGATATGGCATGTAGGGCTTCCATAATAGGCTGATACATCAGTACTTGGTACACTAGACTTGACTCGTAAACCAGCACACTTGTAAATATAAGTTACAGTGATGTGTGAAGGAGGAGCTAGAGGTTGACTAGTGGAGGAACTAGAGGGAACAAAACGGCAAATGATGTTATACAATATTTTTACCTCTTTCAAAGAGGTATCACATGCTGCTAAATAAATCAGGAGGCTGTCATCCATAAGCGAGAATATTCAAATCTGAGCCAAAATTCTGTTTGAATTTTGGGAAAGATGACCCCTGTTCCTATGCAACAAACCAGACAACCTGAATCAATATGATTACTGAAAGATAAGTTCAAGTTCAAGTTTATTGCAGGAAAACTCCATTGAGCAAGCTCATTCACAAGGAGGTCCTGTGACATAAACACTTAAAGTACAAACACAGATAGGTAATAACAGTATATACATGAAATACACGTTACATGATACAGGCTGGATATACATACAAGGGTACCACATAGGGTGACCGCAGGTGGTAAACATTGATATGAGACAGGGAAGCGACTTATAGGTCGCATACTGATAAATGAAACATGATGACTGGTGTGATTTGATTTAATCAAATCAAATCAAATTAAATATACAGTATTTTGTCAGCTAGAACAAACAACAGTCTACAACTGATATGGGAGGGAGGAGAGATTTGATAGAGTAGCAGTGGAGCGTAAGCAAAGATAAAGCCAGGAGTAGAAGGGGAAGGGAAAGCAGTTAATATGACAAATCAATTATACCTTACCAGTGGATAAATATGGCACACATGGGGAAGGAAAAGACTTAATGACAGTTACAGGTGTCTTTTATTTTGGCTGAACTTAGCGATTTGTAGAAGTTTATTGAAACTGTGCTAGTCTGGTGGAGAAACTGATGGGGTTAGGAGTAGGCCCTTTGATGGTCAGATGGATTGAAAACTGGATAGCTGGACGCACTCAGAGAGTAGTGGTCTGTGGGGAGCTCTCGAACCCTACAGAGGTTGGTAGTGGGGTACCACAGGGCTCGGTCCTGGGTCCAATCCTGTTTAATGCATACATATCGGACATCAGGGATGGTATAGGGTGTGAAATGAGTCTCTTTCGGATGACTCCAAGATGGGAGCAGTAGTTGAGGGAGAAGAGGGGAGGTTGGCCTGCAAGAGGACCTGGACACCCTGAAAGCTGGGCTCACACATGAAAGTAAATTTCAATATCACCAAGTGCAAGGTGTTGCATCTTGGTCGGGAAACCCTAAACACAGGTACACCCTGGGAGGGAGTGCTGGAAGCCTCAACAGGGAAAAAGACCTAGGGGTCATGGTGGATACATGTATGAATAACTCTGAGCAGTGCAGGGAGCAGCTAGCAAGGCAAACAGGATGTTGGGATGCATCGAAGGGGATCACCTCTAGGAGCAAGGAAGTGATTCTGCTGCTGTACAATGGACTGGTTAGACCACACCTTGAGTACTGTGTACAGTACTGGAGACCACACTTGAAGAGGGACATACAGCTCCTGGAGAGGGTTCAGAGGAGGCAACAAAGATGATACGAGGGCTAGGGGATATGACTTACGAGGACAGACTTGAGGAGCTCTGCCTGTTTTCATTGGAGGAGGGAGAGACAGGGGGACATGATTGAGGTCTCAAGTACCTCAAGGGAATAAATAGGGTAAACATGGAGGGATCTTTAGACTAAAGCAGGGAGGCATCACCAGAGGGCATGGTTTGAAGTTGGAAGGTGGAAGGGTGAGGGGAAAAGAGGAGGAGGTTTTCACTGAGAGGGTGGTGGACCCTTGGAATGCTCTGCCTGGTGAGCTGGTTCAGAGATCCACAGTGGAGGGCTTTAAGAGAGGGTGGGACAGACACAGAAAGTGGATGTCAGAGGATGCCTGTCCCGGGGGTGGGGATGGATGATAGGGTTTCTGGAGCACAAGGGATGGGAGGGTCTCTGCACCCAACTAAGGATCTAGGTTCGAGCAGACTTGATAGACCATAAGGCCTAATCTGCTGGCAAATAGTATGTTAGTATGTTAGTTAGTTTCAGTACGGTTTGTATTGGTTCCAAATGGAGGAAGGCATATGCAATAGCCGTTACCAAAGGAAGTCACGGCCTTGGTATGTCAAGCATAATAAAGTCAGATATTCTTAACGAGTATGCATTATGTGAGATACTAATAAGGGAAGAGAGATAGCTTGGCAATTCTGCAGGAGCAGTTTAAGAGTCCATAGCCCAGCATGGAGCAGGCTCAGTAGTAAGGATGTCCAACCAACAGCTGCATATAAGTCACAGTGGTGCGAACGGTAAGGGAGTTGGTAATGAACCGTGAATTACGGTGATAAAGGATGTCCAGTTTACTTAGATTTGCAAGAGTGGTGGAGGAATAGATTACATCGCCATAGTCGACTAGGGGAGAAAAGTGGCCTGTACAAGCTTGTTTTGAGTTTCAGGGGAAAGGGCCTATTTCTGTAGAAGAAACCTAACCTTGCTTTTAACCTTCTAGAGACATCTTCGATGTGGTCACTGAAAGATAATTTATTGTCGATCCAGATACCTAGATATTTAAATTTGTTACAACTTCCAGAGGCTCGTTTAGCGTGGTGACAATGAAGTCTTGGACAAGAGTATTGGGGGCCTGAGACAGCACTGCGGGAGAATATCATCGCTTTATCTTCTTGGCATTGAGCAGAAGCTTGCCTTTATTAAATTATGCTCAAGTTGTGCTAAGTCCGCTTGAAGCACTCCCTTGACTTCAGATAACGATGAGCCAGAAGTATATAACACAGTATCATCTGCAAAAGTGCAGATTGGACGAGATATGTTAGCATCTAAGTCATTGATGTACAGAGAAAACAAGATAGGGCCTAAGATGGATCCTTGGGGGACTCCTCTTGCAATTGGCAAGGCAGCAGAAAAAAAGCCTTTACTTTTTGGAATCTTCCAGTTAGGTAGCTAGAGAACCACTGGGTGGTATGGTATGTGGCACCCAACTTTGCAAGGCAATTGACTAATAGTTTGTGATCAACAGTATCAAAGAACAAATCAAGTTGTTGACCCATGTGCTTAAACTGATCCACATTTTCAGTATGCTGACTTTGTAGATCTGTAATCACCAAGGGAAAAGTAAGCAACAGTTTCTTATGATTTGTACCACACAATACAGATCTGGTCAACGCAGAGTTTAAAACAAGCCCATTTTTAACAAGCCAGTTTGTAAATGATCAAAAAATGGCTTTAAAGAATCTGTATGAGTGCCCCTGGTTAAGATAGCTATCTCGTCAACATATAAAAGTATATTCACAGAAGAAACAACCAAAAGGAGCTCATTTAAAATAAACTACATAATAAAAGTCCTAAAATAGAGCCATGGGGGACTCATAACTGTGACATCAGCAAAAGGAGGCAAGACACCTCTGTTTTTTTTTTTGGTTATATAAAATAAATAGTCTCTAAACCAAGCTACCACTTAATATGACAATCCCACATCCTTGTGCTTTGCAAGGAGACAGCCGTGGTGTGCCACATCAACTGCTTTAGAAAGATCAAGGAAAATGGCAGCAGCCATGTCCCCAAAGTCCCATGCCCTGAGAAGGAGCTAGTCAATTTAATCAAAGTAGGCTGCATGCTGTGTTTGCTTCCAAAGTTCTAAAATGTGTGCTGTGGGAGTGTGATTGATATAGGGTTGACATTCCGTTTATTGAATGAGTCAGGAGTACATGTGGTGGCTTGTGGGTGAGGGATGTTTGATGTTTTATTTAGGATGCAGTGTTTTTAAGTGTGATTTTTAGGAACTATGTGACTTAGTTGGGCCCCTGGTAGGTACATCTCCTTGGACCACCTTTGGCAGCTGCACCACTTTTAGGGTCCCCTTTTGAGCTGCCCACAGCTGTTATCAGCCGCAGTTCAGATCCTCGAGCGTGGCAGGGAGCAGGTGTCATGGCCAGGAACTGAGGGGAGATATTGGGCAGGGTCGGAAAAGGTTGTGAAGTCAAGGAGATGCCCCAGGAGAGTCTGGAATCAGAAAATGGGTCCTTCCTGCCTTGTTCCAACAACCAGGGCTTCACTTACTACTAGCAAGCAGGAGGTAGGTAGATCAGCTGACTCTGCTCCTCAACTTCAGTTTGTTTTATGTAACGCAGGGTTACATGGAAACATAGAATGTGTTGGCAGATAGGGTCCATGTGGACCATCTAGTCTGCCCATGTATACTACCCCCCCACCCCTGCTGTCTTAAGTTTTCCACAGTGTCCCATACCAGCTTGAATTCTCTGACTGTCTTTGACCTCACCACCAGTGGGGGAGAGGCCATTCCAAGGCTCCACCACCCTTTCTGAAAAGAATAACTTCCTTGTTTTGTTCCTGAACCTGCCACCCTTTAGGCACATGTCATGACCTCTGGTCTGGGTGCAGTTGTTTACCTGAAGGAGATCCTGTGTTTGTAGCTTGTTGATAATCTTAAGTATTTAAACATCTCTATCATGTTCCCCTATCCCTTCTTTGTTCTGGTGAGTACATGACAGTGTTTTAGCCTTTGCATCATATGGCTGTGATGCAGACCTTGCACCATCTTTGTTGCCCTTCTTTGTATAGTCTCTAGTCTTTCTATGTCTTTCCTAAGATAAGGCCTCCAGAATTGGACACAATACTCCATGTGAGGCCTCACCAGGGACCTGTACATCGGCATAATTACCTCCCTTTTTCTACTGGTTATTCTCCTCCCTAAGCAACCCAAGATGCCGCTGGCCTTTTGTGCCGCCTTTTCACATTGCTTGCCAACCTTCAGGTCATCTGCAATGATTACCACAAGATCACAGACATGTTTTGTTACCACCAGCTGTACCCCATTTAGAAAGTAATTTTTCCCTAGGTTGTGTTTTCCTAGGTGTATAACCTTACATTTTTTTAGCGTTGAATTTCAACTGCCAATTCCCAGATCATTCTTCCGATTTCCTAGGATCTGACTCCATCTTTTGAGTCCCTTCAGCTGAGTCCACCCTATTGCAAATCTTTGTGTCATCTGAAAGTAGGCACACCTTCCCATTTAGGTCATCAGCTATATTGCTGATGAATACATTGAAAAGTATTGGTCCCAGCACTGAACCCTGTGGAACACCACTTGTAACTCTACCCTCCTCTGATAGTGTGCCATTTACCAGTACCTTCTGGGTACTCCCATTGAGCCAGTTTTGGATCCAGTTTACAATTTTGCCCCAATGCCCGTGTGCTCCAGCTTGTTTATTAGCCTCCTGTGTGGAATGAAGTCGAAAGCCTTGCTGAAGTCTAGGTACACCACGTCTACTGCACCCCCATTGTCAAATGTTTTTGTGACCCAATCAAAGTATTCGACTAGGTTAGTCTGGCAGGAATTTCCTGCCATAAAGTCATGTTGCTTTGGGTCCAGCTGTCCACTGTCTTATAAGAATGTCACCATCCTCCCCTTTAGTAGGGATTCCATCAGCTTCCCTACCACCGAGGTGAGGTTGACTGGGCGATAGTTTCCTGCTTCTTCCCTACTGCTACTTTTGTGTAAGGGTACTACTGTAGCCCTTTTCCAGTCTTCAGGGACCTCTCTGTTTCCAGCGATTTGTTGAGCTCTGCCAGTGAGGCTGCTACTTCCTTCCCAAGCTCCCGTAGTATTCTTGATGAGGTTGAGGAGTAATAAAACTACTGTGATGGAGGGCTTCATTGCAGACCTTGTTTATATCACAGAAACTTGGTTGGGAGACAGTGCTGGGCCAGTCTTGGAGGCATCTGTCTCAGCCAGGTACTCGGTGCATTGTCCAAGGCAGGGGCACAGAGGGGGCAGGTTTGTCATTTGTTTTTTTTCCATATTCTGTTTGTGTGCCTGGGGGCCACAACAAGGAATCCTCCCTTCTGCTGACTGCAACTACCCTCTTCCACTGTCCCACGTCTCCCCAGTCGCTGGTAGCGAGGCACCCCCACGTTCCCCCCCCCCATGGTGGGGTCAGGAGAGGAAGGTCCAACCTGCCCTCCTCCAAAGAAACACCTTATCCAGTTCCTCGCGCTGGGCTTCCTGGTGATGTGGAGGGTGGAGATGTGGCCAGTGGGTGTCATACGCCCTTGCTGGGCCTGTCTTTTTTCCTCCAGATTTTTCCCCATTTTTCCCCTTAACTCCCTGGGCAATGGCAGCATGGTTGCAGCACGCGATTCATACCAGATCAAGTGGTCCCTTCTCCGCCACTCTGGCCTAGTGCCTGGTCCCCACCTGCATGGCACTACCACGAGTCTCCACTCAGTAGCAGCCAAGCACTGGGAAGACCAACCTTCCCTGTCTGGGAGAGTAGAGCTGCCTGTCAGCCACTTGACTCTCTCTCTCCCTACCCTCGGCTGACCCCCATCAACCCACACCTTATTTTTGAACATGGGTCACCAGCATGGGAGAGGTAAGTGCTAAGCACCTCAGCCCTCTTGCCACTGGGCTGGCTGCTGCCATTTGTTTTAAAGCCACCTTGGGACGCATGGCATGCCCCATGGGAATAACTAAGTAGTTTGAATGCATAGTGTTATTGAGTGGGCCAGGTGCAGGTTGCAGGATCGTTTTCATGTATTAGCCTCAGGGGCACAGGAACTGTTGGACGCGGTCATTGTCCTTGTGTGGGAGTCTCTAAGATTGATTGTTCTTGGAGACTTCAGTGCCTGGATCAGTGATAGAGTTTTGCAGTTTGGTTAGCAGGTCCTCCATCAGATGACCTTGTGTTGCCTGTCACAGGTAGTAGCCACTGGTGCCCACCAGCATGGCCATACCTTGCACCAGGTCTTGTCAGTTCTCATAGGTCAGATCATGGTTGATCTGGTCACTTTGTCGATCATCATGCAGTGATGTTCCTATGTGTGCCCCACCACCACCACCATGGAGTTGGTCTGATACCACCCAAAATGAGTTCTGGAGCCTTGCAAACTCTTGACAGTATTGGACCTACCGAGCATGATGGCAGCATGCGCTGGTGGATTGTAGAAGGCTGTGGAGGGCTCTTATGTCTGCCCTCCACTCCCTGGCACCATGTAATGTTCATCCCTTGACATCCCACTGCAGCTTCCGATTGTACTGTGAGGAACTGAGGCGGTTGCAGAGTAAGTGATGGAGGTTGGAGTATTCTTGGCAGAGATCCTGCTTGCTGCAGGACAAATTGGTACTGACAACCCATTACGGTGAGTATCAGCAGGTAATCACTCAGCATAAGGGCCTTTAAGGAATCTTGCAACTATTTTCGCTAATTAATCACTTACGGTACTCCTTCCGTCAATTAAATTACCATTTCCTTGTGATCTTATCCACTGTAGAAATTGTATATTTTTATTGTGTATTATTTGTATATTGTACATACGTATTCTCTTGTGTTCTAATGTATAGCATGTGTAGTCTGTAACCTAACTGCAGCATTGTATCTCTTGCCTTGTGTGCCTTGTATCATATTTCCTGTTCTTGCCTTGTATTTGTACCAGAACCTAACCCACGTTCACTTTGTAAATGAGTTGTCACAATGGTGTTTCCTTGGATAAATAAAGATTGATTGATTGAATAAGACTGAGTTCCTGTCAAGGGTGATTGCTGAGGGAACAACTGACCAGCTCAACACCATAGAAAGGCTGTTAAATTTTCCCCGTTTGTGGTTCTAGAGAAGGTTTGCAGCTGAAAAATGCAATAAGCTTAATCAATTCTTTCTTGACAAGATGTCCTCTGTATGGGTCAGGATTTCTTCAGGTGGCCTGTTGTGGTCTTGCAGTACCAGTCCTAGGATGGATCCAGGTGATTAGCCTTCTTGGGGGGGAGTTTTCTCCAGTTTTGGATGAAGGGTTGCTCCCAGTGATCTCAGGACTGTGCCTCACCTACTGTTTATTGGATATAGGGCCTACCTGACTGCTTATTGGCTGCAGGGAGACCCTAGGTACAATTTTTCAGAGATTGTCAGGTCATCTTTGGGAAGGGGTTTTCCTTACTGAACTGAAAAGTGCAATGGTGAAGCCCCTCTTAAACCATCTTTGGATCTGTATGTTCTTCTGAATTACAGACCTGTCTTAAACCGTCCCCTTTTCTGGGAAAGGTGATAGAAAAGGTGACAATTCAACTGGAGACTCATCTGGAAAGGTACAACATCTGGAAACTTCTCCAGTCAGGATCTGGCTTTTGTCAGAGCACAGAGTCTGCATTTGTCAAGGTGCTGTATGATCTCCTTACCATGAGGAACAGAAGGCATCTGTCCATTCTTGGCCTTCTGGCTTTGTCATTGGCGTTTGACATGGTCGAGCATGGGGTACTCATGGAATGCCTGAGGCACTATGTGAGACTCACCAGCACTGTGTTGGGCTGGTTTGAATCCTACCTTACAGGAAGAATGCAACAGGGTTTTCCAGATGGCTGTATTCGACTGCGGTGTGTCTCAAGGTTCGATCCTGGCCCCTGTGTTGTTCACCATGTACATGCTTGCCATTAGGTGAAAGATGGTACCCAGCTACACTTGTCATGTTCACTGGACATTATAGACCTGGGCATTGTGCTGTGTCATTGTTTTTTTTTTTTTGCATTATTTATTTATCCCCCTTCGAGCCCCGGAGCTGCCTCTCCTTTGGGCTGCCATGGTCCCAGACATTCCCCCTACTATCCCCCTTCCAACCAACTACCTCACATCTGCAGCCTTCCACAGGGTAGCCCGGTATAACCCTTCACCGGATGGCTCCCCATTCCTCCGAGGGGAAGGCACCGGCGGGAGGAACCAGCACACTATTTCTCTCGGCCCCGGGAGCTGCTGAGGTATTCTGTGGCTCTCAGGGAGTCTTCGGAGGTGCCTGGGACTGGCAGCCATCATCCGGCTAACTTCCGGAACGGTTTTTCCGCTTTTCTTGTTCCCACTTTGCGTCGCTTCTTGCAGTGCCTCTAATCTCCAGTGGGGGCCGCTACGTGAGCGAGGACAGTCCCTAACCCACCCCAGGATAGGAGAGCAGTCCATCGGACGCTCGATCCTATCCTCCCCCTGCCAACCCCCGACGACCTGAGTCCGTTCCTGAACCGGGGTCGCGGGCGTGGGTCGAGGTAAGGCGCCAGCGCCTCAACCCTCTATGCCACCGGGCCGGCCTATGTCATTGTTTAAAAGAGATGAACAACTGGATGGCCTCCAACTAGTTAAGTCTTAACCCAAGTAAGAAAGAAGTGATGATTGTCGAACCTGGTTCCTGTAGGACAGCAATCACAAGGAGTGATGCCTGGTTACCATCTCTTAATGGTGTCACCCTTAGAGCTGTGAATGCCGCGAAAAATCTGGGAGTCGCTATGGATTGCAGGTTGGCACTTTAACATCAGCTGTTGGCAGTCTTCTGTAGTGGCTGTTTCCATTTTTGAAATATTATCCAGCGTAAACTGTATCTGGTGCCTGCTGACCTGGTTATGATAGTCCATACCTTCTTCACTTTTCGCAGGATTACTGTAACACTTGGTACCCACGGTTATGTGTGAATCTGATGCATCACCTGCAGCTGGTGCAGAATGTGGGTGCCTGATTGATATCTGGTACTTCTCTGAGAGATTGTATCACCCCAATCTGAACTGACTGCCTGTTTGGTGAGGCATCATCTTCAGGATAGGCTTCTTGGTGTAAGGTACCCTACATGGTTTGAGTTTTAGCTACCTGAAGCATCTCCTGACCCCCACATACCTCTGTGTGCCCAGTCCACTCCACTGATGCTGGCCTGCTAATGGTTCTACGGTCAAGGCTTGAGTTGTCAGAGGACAGGACATTTGTGTTGGCTGCACCACTACTGTGGAATTCTCTGCCATGTTCCATTTGATCTACCAGCAGAGTGAAACCTTTAAAGGGGCCCTAAAGTTCCATCTGGTCATGTTGGTAAACTGCCTGATCTGATTTACGTTTATGAACTTGGTGCTCTGGAACCACTTATTCATGTATTTATCTATTGATTTGTTTACTTTTTGTTGTTGTTGTTTTTATGTTCTATGATTTGTATCGGTGCCCTGATTCTCCAGGAAAGGGCGTCTAAAAATAAAATTGCCTTGATTTACCTAAAGCCATGTTAAAATGGGTGAAAACATTCTCCTGATCAACAAATACTTGCTTGGACCAAGGGATAGGCCTATAATTTTAACCAGCCTTTCTCCAGATCAGAAAAATGGGTACTACGGTCACCTGCTTTTAAAGTCCAGGAGTACACCAGTATGAAGAGAGACAGAGGTCAGGTAGAAGTCTTAGTGGATATGCTGTAAGATCTGTAACAAAGAAAATAATCTGATATCTGCATTATGTTCACCATCATTACCATTTCATGTCAACACAAGTCCATATCCTGTTTCCTGGTAGTGTAGTGCTACCACCCCATTTGCCAGTCAGATCACTCTAAATACCCTAAGCCCATATTCCTGGCAGTCTAGTGAACCCCTGACCCCCGGTCTCATCAGTGTAATTACTGTATGTCCACTTCCTATTTCCCTGATAGTCTAGTGGACCACTCACCCCCACCTGATCGCTATACCACCCCCCCTTGCTGCTGTACCTACTCAGCATACCTCCACCCCAACCTCTCATTGGCACGCCACTTGTCCCATAAGGCAAGAACTGTCAGCTGCCGCCACCCTGAGGTGACGACCAGCACAACCCCTCCTCTTAGCCACCTCTACCGGCTACCATCTGAGTGACTGGGAGTGAGCATGTGCCTGCTGAGAAACATTTACTGATGTTAAAAAAACAACTGAAATGTTCATAAATATGTTGTTCAGTTTGTGTATTCTGAATCTGAGACCTGGCCATGTGTATACAAACCAGAAAATGTTGTTTTGTGATGTACAGTTTTCATTTTATTGCTATAATCTTGTTTGAGCTTTTAAAATGTGTAGAATAGTAAACTGCTGTGTTGATTACTGTGTATTCTTGTTATTTAGGAGCACTGTCACAGCGTGTGGGAATAAACTTCAGACGAGGCAAATTTACAGGTTTAAAACACACCGTGGTGTGATATTTATTTGTCGAAAGTTAGAAAAATAAATGAAAACAAAAAAATTACAAAGAAAATCACTACTCAACATCAGTAGTTTCTCCCATAATACAGTCCTAGATCTTAGAACTCCTAAGACCCTTCTTATCTGCATTCAACAGCTTGCCTACAGGAGCACCTCTCTCCTTCACTCTCAAGGCTGAACTCAATTGAAGAGAACTCAGTGAAGAGGTTTTTCTGTCTTTTGGTAGGGTCACCTGACTGAGCCAATTCTATTTACATGTCTGGAGATGTTTCAAAACCAAGGAGGTTTTTGTTTCAGAGGACTTCCTGGTTCAGTTAAAGGTACAGTGTATATCTCCACAGATACTGACTCTCGATAGCGCTGATCCACAGTGACTAAGCACTACCGCATTCTTTTGTTCAGCCTCATACATAGAACCTTGTACAGTAACAGGTTTATAGTGTGAATTTATGAAAAATACCTTAAGGATTTCTTATAATTGTACTAATCATGAAATTATTGTTTCATATGGCTTCTGAATCCTTTTTATTTAAAAAGGCTTTATTAACTGCATTTATTCCTATTTAAAATAGCCTTCATGTTTTTTGCACAGAATGCACTTATACACTTTACACAGCACCTTCGGGTGTTTGGCATCATTCCATGGACTGAATGGATGGGAATTAAAAGAGAGAACTAGTAGGAAGTTTAGTAGGGATAGTAAAGAGCTACGGTAGGTGGCCAACCTAGGGTAGGAGGAAAAAAGAAGAAAAACAAAGAGAAAAGCATTAACTGTTGCACAACAGAAGTTTTGGTAGCTAGGAAATTAGATAAAAAAGGGGTCCATCAGTCGCAGCTGAGGGTGTAGCCTAACTCCACCATAAGCACGTCTGCTGCAAACATGTACTTTGTACATAAACCGAATATATTGTTTAACTGTTGTTTTGCTGTGAAATTGTGAGTTTATATACCTTAATTTGTTGCTACTTTACTATTGTAGAAAAAAGTAATTTGCTTTTTACTATAATGCATCTTGTTTTTTAATTGTCTAATGCATCATGTTGCGCATGCTAGCATTAAAAGCACTGAAACACTGATAGGTGCCCATCCAAAGGCCCCACGACTTCTCTACAACATTTCCACAAACAAATGGAGTAGACCTCTGTCCATTTTGCCAAAATGTTTGCAGTTTTCAGTGACCCTGTTTCATTTTACAGGCAAAACTAAAATAAAAGCACCTGCTGTTTTGTCCTTTATATCTTTTGAAAACTTGGTTGGCAGCCATATTCCCATGCGGTCTAGGAGTTGGCTTCTTTGGCAGTCCGATGACCCTTCCCCATCCTTTGTTATTCTTCAGTACTTCACTGTCTTGTTTCTTATGCTCTGTTTTTTTCTGTGTTTCTTTTCAGTTTTTCTTCCTCTTTCCTATCTGCTGCAGTATATAATGGACCTCACATGAAATCGGACTTAAAGGACCTGTAATCGCACACTTAGGAGTTGTTAAAATGAATGTGAGCTGCTCCTCAGTCTCTGAAAAGAAGCCATTGTTTTCCTAAAACTGAGGAGTTTGTTTAAAAAATAAATTTACTTTGAAGGCAGTAAGTGGTTAATGTTTACAAACCTGAGTTAGAATTGTGGGGTTTTTTTTGCTTGTTTGTTTCAAACAACATGAAGTCTTGCTATATTATGACATATGCAGTGAGTCCCAACCTTCGAACTGCTCCGGAGGTGAAAGAGTTAACTTTCCATGCCAGGCATGGAACTTTGAAGTCTGACTCGGTTGAAAACTCTGTCTGTTGTTAATCAAACTCAAACTGTAAGATTCTTTACTCCACCTCACTGAACAGTCGCTCCGGAGATTTCTCCTTCTGCTCGGTTCATTTTGTCGGTTAAAGTATTATTTTATCGGTTTTGGCCGAAATTAAACCGCAACGGTCGGTTCAAGCTCTGTCTGTGGTATCGTAAGTTATAGATGAGACATTTATATTTTCTGTGTGAACTTGTCGCGCTTTTCGGTTCGGTTTGAACCGATCAGGTTACTTTCAAAACTTCTAGTCCTTTTTAGAGTGTGGTTCCGGTTCTTATTGGTTCTAAAAAACGGATTTCATACGGTTTTTCCACGACTCGCGACACGGTTGGGAACCGATAAGAGAGTCTTGTTTGCTTAATTGCCATAAACGGCAAGTTTGGTTAGGCTGGCACTATGTCTGAGAAACCCAAAAGAAAACCCGGGCCCACTGGGTTTCAGCACTGTGGTGTTTGTGGGGAAGCCTTTGCTAAGGCTGACCCACACACCATATGTGTATTGTCTGGGGTTTGACCACCTCAATGCAGACTGCCAGATTTGTAAAAATTTCCCTGCTGCCACCATAGAAAAGAGAGTTGGTAGGCTCAGGGAAAGGGAGGCCAAAAAGTCCGCTGACCCGGATGGCCAGCCCGGTTCGGTCCCAACCGAACCGGAGGGAGTGCCCTCTGACCAGGGCGATACTTCCTTGGGCAAACGAAGAGCCAGCTCTGAGGAGCCGGTTCCAACTAAAAGGACTAGAAAGTCAGCTAGTGTGGAGCCAAAAGTTCTCTCTCCAACTGCTGAGGAAATAGCTAAAGCAATTCAAATTGTCCAGTCACTTTCCCCGGTTCCGACCGAACTGACACCATCAGGGAAGCGGTCGGTTCGGCCGGTTCCACCGGTTCAAGATTATGGTTTTGAGGATTTTTATGAACCGGAGGAAGAGGAAGAGGATTATGAGGAGAGTGAATGTGATTTTGAAAGTCTGGATGTGCCCATTGAACCGGACATCTCTCCAGACAGACCGTCAGGGGTTTCTCTTCCCAGGCTTTCTGAGTCCCCTTCTCATTTTATGTTCTATAAAAAAGTTGCTGAAACTCTTCAGCTCCCTGTTGAGGAAGCTGTTGATGACCAAGAGGAGCCTGATTATGTGGAAATGATGGATATTCCAGAGTCTAGGATACTGTCTATTCCTTTGCATAAATCTTTTCGGAAACAGACAGTAAAAATTCTAAAAACTCCTCACACTATACCTCCTGTTGATAAAAGGATGGACAAGAGGTATACATTATCAGGCTCTGATACGGAGTTCCTCACACAGCAATGCAGCCATGTGGGGGTAGTGCAGGCTGCAGCCTGTGACAAGGCACATATTCCTCTAGCTGCGACCCCCTGAAAAAGGACTCCAGGAAAGTTGATGCCATGGCAAAGAAACAGTACATGGCAGCATCTTTGGGACTCAGACAGGCAAATTTTATGGCTTATGCTGCTAGGTACCAGAAATCCAGATGGGATATTGTGCTGGCTCTAGTAAGACAGACCCCTGACCAGCTTGCCAGGGAGCTGGAACAGGTGGCTGCAGATGGTATTGAGGCATCCAAGGTGCAATTTCATGCTGCAGTAGGCTCTAATGATGTGTCATCAAGGGTCATGGCTACATCTGTGGCACCTCGCAGAATGGCTTGGCTCAGATGTAATACCTGTCACAGGATACCCAGTCTAAGGCCGTGGATTTCCTGTTGTGGGAAATTCTCTGTTTGGGGAGCAGACAGAGAATTACATGAAGAAAATGGATGAATATAGGACCACCTATAGGAGTGCACAGGCCAAGGAAAGGCAGGCCACTCCTCAAAGGCAGCATCCCAGGGGCAGGGGCAGGCCTTTTCATAGGCCTTTTTACCAAGTCCAGGCCTCCTCTTCTGCTTATGCCCAGAGGGGGTTCTTTAGAGGGAGAGGCAGACGAGGTGCAAGCAAGCCTGCTTCCACCCCTCAGCCCAAAGCCCCTGCCAAGCAGGCACCCTGATGGGGTAGCCAGGCCGATTCTCTCTCCACTAGGGCAGGCTGGCTTACTTTGTCCAGGACTGGAAGTCTCTAACATCAGACAAGTGGGTCCTGGAAGTAGTAAGCCAGGGACTGGTTCTCAGCTTCAAAAATTTCCAAAGATGAGAGCCAGGTCCTTTCCACTGCACATCGATCGGAGGCACTTGCCCTGGAAACAGAAGTTTCTACCCTCCTAGCTCTCAGAGCTGTGGAAGGTTTCCACCCTACACCAGGGCAAAGGGTTGTACCCAGGTACTTCCTTACCCCAAAAGACAGGAGAATGGCGGCCCATCCTGGATCTCAGATATCTAAACAAGCACCTTTTAAAACCAAAATTCAAAATGGTGACTCTGGGAATTATTTTACCCTCTCTAAGGCCAGGGGATTGGCTAGTGTCCCTGGACCTCAAGGATGCCTACTTCCATGTTCTTATCAGAAGCTCCCATCGAAAGTACCTCAGATTCGAACTGCCTCAGGCCATTACCAGTTCAGAGCAATGCCCTTCGGCCTCACCTCTGCCCCAAGGGTATTCACAAAATGCCTGGCAGTAGCAGTTGCCCACTTAAGAAGGCAAGGATTGCCATTTTCCTTACCTGGACGACTGGCTCATAGTAGGCCAGTCTCCAGAACAAGTCAAACTACACCTTCAGGTAACTCAGCAACTGCTCACATCTCTAGGTTTCCTTCTCAATCTTCCAAAGTCAGTTCTAGAGCCTGTCCAGCTTCTCACCTTCATAGGTGCAGAACTGAACACAAAAGAGGCCAGAGCCTTCCTTCCTCTGGAAAGAGCAAGGACCTTGGTCTCTCTGGCCTCCTCCTTCACCCTGCAGGTCTCGACCAGCAAGGCATTTTCTGCAGCTCCTGGGGCACATGGCTGCTTCTACAGCAGTTGTGCAGGGAGCAAGATTTCAGATGAGGGACATCCAGTTCCATTTGAGAGCCTTTTGGTCTCAAAGGAGACCCTCTGACCAAATTGATCCCAGTGACTCAACCCTAATCCAAGCCCCTTCAGTGGTGGCAGAACTAGAGCAATCTGAGACAGGGGACCCCTTCACCCCTCAGTCTCACTCCTTAATCCTTACTACAGATGCATCCCCCTTGGGGTGGGGAGCTCACATGGACGATCTCACTACCCAGGGATTGTGGTCCCCTCAGGAATCTCTGCTCCACATCAATCTGTTGGAACTCAGAGCAGTTTTTCTAGCACTTCAAGTTTTTTCCACCTCTGTTCAGAACAAAGTTGTACAGATCAGAACAGACAACACCACTACAATGTGGTACATCAACAAGCAAGGAGGCACTCGGTCCTCGGCCTTGTGCACCCAGCAATGATTGGTGGTCTCTAGCGTATTCCTGAACACCTCCTTACAGCAGTTCACCTCCCAGGCAAGGACAATGTCCTGGCAGATGCTCTCAGCAGGATTTCCTAGGGCCATCACGAATGGTCACTGGATCCCCTAGTATTGGAGGTAGTATTTGCCAGATGGGGCATTCCGCAGATAGATCTTTTTGCAGCCCCAGACAATCACCAACTTCCCCTTTTTTGTTGCAGGCCCCCAGTGTTGGGCTCAGTCCCTCTGGATGCCTTCCTTCTCAGTTGGGAAGGGAAGTTTCTCTATGCTCCCCCACTTCCCTCTTTTGTTCAAGGTGCTAGTCAAAATCAGATCTCAACCCTGCAAGATGATCCTGATTGCTCCAGATTGGGCCAGACAGCCCTGGTACCCACTTCTTATGTCCTTAGCAGTCCACCTTCCCCTGTGTCTTCCCAGGAATCACAACCTGTTAACCTGTGCTCAGGGGAGGGTTTGGAACCCGAATCTCAAATCTCAAGGCCTGGCTCTTGAAGAGTTAGAGTTTGCTGACCTACACCTCTCCCAAGGTGTATTGGATATATTGAAGGCTTCTAGGAAGCCTTCCACCAGGGCTACTTATAATTCCAAATGGAAGAGATTTTCCATTTGGTGCTCTGGCAAGCATATTTCCTCAGAATCTGCTGACTTACCCACAGTCCTGGATTATATGGTGCATTTGAATACTTTGGGGCTGAGGCCAGCTACCTAAAAGTGCCCTGGCAGCCGTGTCTGCTTTCTTATCAACAGGTAAACCCTCTTCTCTTTCGGCTCATCCTGTATTCTCCAAGTTTTCAAGGGTTGCTTCACACCAACCCTCCTTTCAGGGACCCTGCCCCTGCCTGGGATCTTAATGTTTGCATTGCTCAGCTTATGCAACCCCCTTTTGAGCCTTTGTCTTCAGCAGAGCTTAAGTACTTGACTTGGAAAACTGTGTTTCTAGGGACATGGATATGTTGTTCATCCACACTCATTGGCAGGTATCCTTGCCGCTTTAAATCTTGCCGGAAGGTCTTCAAGCTTGCTCCTCCCACCCACCCGGGTGGTATAACTCTCGGCTCCGCCCCATGACGCCAGATCTTCCTTACCGCTTGGAAGCTCAGGTTCCCTCCATTAGCAGCTCTGCGTTCACGACTAGTTCCTATTTCTCCGTTTAGCGGATTTAAACATAAAAATTTGCAAAAGACTTCAGTCTTGATCCCTCGCAGCTGCGATGGACAAATCGACTCCGGTTTCGGAATGCCCATGCGGGCAGAAGATGTATCGGGCCAGATCCACACTCACGTATGTCTACTGCCTAGAGCCTTGAGCACGACCACGAGGCTTGCGACCTGTGCTCATCTTTCTCGGCCTCGTCCTCGAAGACCGTGCTGCCCGATTGCAACTGGGCCGTCCAGGCGCTTTCCCTCCGGTGAAGTCAAGGAGGCCCGGTTGGCGGTGTCGCAGGCGGCGGTTCGGCGGATCAGCTCGAGCGGATGGTCGCCCCTCGAAGAGGAGGCGCGCTGGTCGTATCTTCCTCGGCAGCGCATTTATCCCGTCTCTCTGGGTTCTTCCTACACGGCTTCTTTAAGGAGCTTTGTCTGTCCCTCTCCACTAAGGAGAGGGCCTGCGTCTGCTGGACCTTTCTCGGTCCAAAAGAGGGACAAGGGTAAGTCCCTCCGTCGGCGCTCTTGGGGGCGGAAGGTCCCTCTCCCGGGCCGTCGTCCGTCGGCCGGTCGACCGCTCGGCTCGCCACTGGCCTCACGGTGTCCCCGTCAGGTCAGTTGACGAGACTCCCACTGATGAAGTCGAGTTTTTCTCGACCCATTGAATCGGGCTGTCGCCTTTAGCAGCGAATTCCCCTCTCCCGGTTCCCCGGGAGAGTTGAGGATCCGTGGGGCTCGTCTGTGCTCCGGTTCCGGAGCCCTCGGATGGACCTTCGAGCCGAAGGAGTGCGGTTCCGGCGACACCTCCCTTACCGACCCGGAAATTCCGGGACTCGTCTCGGTCTCGGACCTCTTCAGCGGTCCAGCCGTTCCCACCGTCAAAGCGGTCCGGTCTCGGCACGCGATAAGCGGCGTCGCCGCTATCCTCGTCCTCCTCCTCCGGATGAGGAGCTTCGGCGTAAATTAAGCCGATGCGAGGACCTTATGTTAACAACTCCTCCTGGCGAATAAGCCCGGCTCGGCGCCTTCCCGGCCATTAAAATAACTGTCACGGGCAGCGGCCACAACCCTGCGACATGTCGAGGAGCTATACCCAGGCGGTTGTTCGGCAAAACCAGCTGCTCCACCGATTCGGTGGAACCTCCGCCCTCCACAGCCTGGGTGGGGCTCCGACCAGAGATTCTCCAGTCGGTAGGGTTTACCCCGACGACTGTCAGTTACCCTCACTCCCGACCGACCTCGGCAGGTGAAGGTGGCTCAGGCCAGAGGCAGCTCTTCGAGGACTCTTCCGAGTCCGAAGATGATTCCTCCTTCTTCTCCAAGCGACTGGACTTGGAGTCTTCAGGAGGTCAGTCAATGGAGCGATAGCCGTCGTCCTTCCTAGGACTGCTTCGGCTCATCTCGAGTCTACGGGATGGGCTCGAACCCGTTCAAGCAGACGGGTATCCCCTCACGGAGATTCTGGACCGAGGATTCTCCGCCGGAGGCCTTTCGGTGGCGAGGCCATAGTGGGTCCGGCACTGGAACTTTGGCAGCGCCCTGCTTCCTGCCCTGCGCCTTGGCCAGGATGGCCAGGAAGTATCGCGATCCGGTTCCTTGTCGGTTTTTTGAACACCCCTCTGCTGAGGTTGGTTACCGACAGCGTTTTCCGGAGCGCCGTAGCGCCAGAGGATGTGGACAAACCTCCTGACAAGGTCCAAGAATGGACTATGCCGGGCGAAAAGTCTCGCTGCGTCCTCTCGGCCTTCCGTCAGGCCAGTTCGGCCGTCCTCATGGCACATTTTTCTCATGCCTGTTGGGCTCCCTGGATGAGGTCATCCCTCATCTTCCCGCCCGATCTGCAGACTACGGTTAAGCAGGTGCGGGACCAGGGGCAGAGCAGTGGCCAAACAGCAGCTCCAGACTGCTTTGGATGTAGGGGACTCATGTGCCAGATGGGTGGCGGCGCAGTGGCTATCACGTCGGCGGGCTTAGCTGAGGATATCCACCTTTGCCGGATACCCAGCACAAGTTGGCGGATGTTCCCTTTTGAGGACTGACCTCTTGACCCTGGGGTGGAAGGTCACCTGCAGAGGATCGAAGTCCAATGCCACCTTGGACTCGGTCTCTTCCGCTCAGAAGGACAAAGGCCGTCAAACCACAGCCTAAGCCCCTTCGTCCTTCTGTGCCCCAGCGCCTCGACCACAGCGTCAGGGCCAGCAGGCTCGACCTTGGCATCCCAAACCCAAACGCCGGCTTCCTCTAACAGGAGGCAGGGAGGAAAGGGCCCAGAGGTCCCTCGGCCGGTCCCTCCTCCAAGCCTGCCCAGTGATGGCTGAGGGTGTCGCCCCCATCCCGTCACCTTACCCCTGGGTCCCCCCGTGGGGGGACGGCTCCGGCACTTCCGTTCCGCCTGGTCCGCTGTTACCACGGACAGGTGGGTCTTGGAGGTGGTGGGAAGAGGCCTGCCTCTGGAATTCGAGCAGGCACCACCCTTCAGAGCAGTCGCCCCTCGGGGGGCTTCGGGATCCCCAGCCTCACTGGCGGCTCGTCGAGCCGACATCACTCTCCTCCTCCAGAAGGAGGTGGTAAGAGAGGTGGTGGACCCTCCTTCAGACCCAGGGTTTGTGTCCAGGTACTTCCTGGTTCCGAAACGGACGGGGGGCTGGCGCCCCATTCTCGACCTACACGACCTAAACAAGTTCCTCAGGTCCCGAACCTTCCAGGATGGTCACTCTGGCTCAGATAATACCATCCTTGGAGCAGCGGCGTGTGGTTCTGCTCTCTGGACTTGCAGGGCCAGCGTTTTTCACGTCCCTATCCGTCCGTCTCACCAGAGAATTCCTTCGCTTCCGGCGGAAGGATCTCTCTTGATTCAAGCCATGCCCTTGACTTGTCTCCAGCTCCCAGGGTCTTCACCAAATGCATGGCAGTGGTGACAGCATTCCCTGCCAGCGCTTGAGGGTGGTGTACCCTTACCTGGGCGACGGCTGATAGCAGCTCCCTCAGGAAGGGGCGGGTGGTCAGAGATCTGGCCCTCCAGGTCTGCTCTCAACTGGGCCTCCTTATCCAGCGAGGCCAAGTCGGAACTCGAGGCGAAGCAGGTGATTTATTCATGAGCGCAGCCTACGACTCTCTTCGACCAGGCCTTGACTCACCAGACAGGGCGAGGTTCTTTCCTCTTTGCCCGATCATTTCTGGTTGGGCAATTCGCCCTACCGGGACTTCCTGCGCCTCCTGGGTCTCATGGCGACCTGCCTGGGCGTGGTCCGTTGGGCCGCTGGAACATCGTCCCCTTCAGTGGGGACTGGCCAGCCAGTGGTCACAACGCTGCGATCCCTTGGACCAGCTTGTGTCGGTGACACAGGGGATGTGGAATGCTCTCCAGTGGTGGACCGTTCCAGATCATTTGCAGGAGGGCATCCCGTTCGTCCGCCCCGAGCCGACGGTCTCTCTGTCGACCGATGCCTCTCTGATGGGTTGGGGTGCCCATCTGGGGGAACACCGGGCTCATGGCCTCTGGTCCCCGCGGGAGTCCCGATGCCACATCAACCTGCTGGAGCTCCGAGCGGTCCGCCTAGCTCTCACCGCCTTTGCTCCGTTCCTCCGGGGTCAAGTGGTCGAGTCCAGGCCGGACAATACACGACCATGTACTATCTAAACCGCCAGGGCGGGGCCAGCGCTCCATGCTTCTATGCAAGCTCTCCGCATTTGGTCACTCGTCGCAGCCTGGGCGGATCTCCTAGCCATTCACGTGGCAGGGGCCTCCAACACCCCACCCGATGCCCTGGGCGGGATAGGGCTGCATCCCACAGTGGTCTCTCCTGCAGGAGGTAGTACAGCATCTGTTCTCCCTTTGGGGCACACCTCAGGTGGACCTGTTTGCCTCCATGGAGGCAGGCTGAGTCTGTTCCATGCCGCCCCCTCAGCAGGGCTCGCTGCAGGGGATGCCTTCTCGAGGCAATGGACCCGGGCCTCTTTTACGCCTTTCCCCATTTCCCTTGATTCAAAGGTGCTTCTCAAAGGCGAGGAGGGACAGGCGCGGTGATTCTGATAGCCCCAGACTGGCCTGCTTGATTCTGGTACCCAGATCTCCTCAGTCTCAGCTCAGGACTCCACGCGGCAGCTTCCAGCTCGCCGGACCTGCTCTCAGTCAATCAGGGAAGGTGTTCCATCCGGACCTTCAATCCCTGCACCTGAGCCTGGTTCCTGACTAGAGTTCCAGGCTTTGGGTCTTTCGACGGGGTCCTCAATGTAGTTGAAGGCGTCCGTAAGTCGACCAGAAAATGCTATGCCTTCAAATGGAAAAGGTTTTCCATTTGGTGTCAGAACAGAGGCTTGGACCCTCCTCCTGTTCCTTGGCAAGCATCTTGGACTATTTATGGTCCCTTTCTAGTCAGGGCTTAGGTCGGCGACCTAAGGGTGCACTGGCAGCCATCTCTGCTTACAGGCGGCGGGCGGGAAGCAGTCGATGGCGCAGGGAGAGTGGTCTGGCGCTTTTCAAAGGCCTTGATCAATTTCCTCCAGTGGGGAACCCCACCTCCGTGGGATCTACTGCTGGTACTGGCAAAGCTCATGGGCAAGCCATTGAACCTATGCAGGTGTGCTCTCTCTCACCTGTCGAGAAGACGCGCCTTCTTGGTGGCTATCCGTCAGCCAGAAGGATGGGGAGCTCCAGGCGCTTTCCATCGAGTCTCTACCTGGTCTTCCACAGGGACAAGGTTGTCCCGCCCCCCACCGAAATTCCTTCCGAAGGTGGTGTCGGAGTTTCACCTTAACCAGGTGTTGACTCTGCCGGTGTTCTACCCCAATCACACCTCGGAGGCGAATAGGGCTCCATACTCTGGACCCTAGAAGAGGCTCGCTTATTATGGGCGCCGCGGCTGAGGTCAGGAGAGGTTAGCCAGCTGTTTGTCACCCTACGCTGAGCATCTGGCAGACCTGCAGCCAAGCGGACGATAAGCAGTGGGTAACCTCCATAGATATCTCTGCTATAAGTTAGCGGGCATGGAGCCTCCCAGAGGATAGGCTCATTCTACCCGCCATACTGCCTAGCGGTGGCTGCTTCCAGGGGCGTCCCTATCAGGGAAATCTGCAGGGCTGCTACCTGGAAGTCAGCAAACACCTTCATTACCCACTACACATCGAGCCTTGAGTCACGCCCGGGATGCTGGTTTGGGGCCTCCGGTTCTCCAGTCTCTCTTCCCAAGTAAGTATATGGGGGTGTCGTCTTGCCTCCCTCCTCGAGGAGGGCTGCTGAGTCTGCCAATGAGTGTGGATGAACAACATATCCATGTCCTAGAAATACAGGTTACTCACCGCAACAGGAGTTCTAGGAATGTATGTTGTTCATCCTGACTCTGACTATCCCCGGCCTGGCACAGCAACCTGAGCTTCCAGCGGGCCAGATCTGGCGTCATGGGGCGGAGCCGAGAGTTATACCACCCGGGTGGGTGGGAGGAGCAACTTGAGACCTTCGGCAAGATTTAAAGCGGCAAGGATACTGCCAATGAGTGTGGATGAACAACATATACCATTCCTAGAACTCCTGTTACAGGTGAGTAACCTGTATTTTTGTTAGCCATCACTTCTGCCAGACGCATAGGTGAATTACAAGCATTGTCAGTGGAACCTGATTTTGTCTCCTTTCATAGAGATAAGGTGGTCCTCAGGACTAACAGAAAGTTCTTGCCTAAGGTGGTTTCAGACTTCCACCTTAATCAATCTGTGTCTCTTCCTGTGTTCTTCACTGACCATTCCTCCTCTGGCGAGAGGAGATTGCACAGTTTAGATGTCAAAGAGCCCTTAGTTACTACATTGAGCATTACCAAGGGTCACAGGTTTGACTCCTCCAACTGTTCCTCACTTATGGTGAGGCTGGTAAAGAAACCTGCCGCTAAAGATCCATTGCCAGGTGGATTGTCTCTTGTATCCAATTTTGCTATGAAAAATTGGGTGAAGGTTCCTCCCTCAGGCCTGAGGGCTCACTCTACCAGAGGTACAGCTGCGTCTCTGGCTGCTGCCAGGGACATCCCTATCCTAGAGATATGTCAAGCAGCTACCTGGAAAACAGTTCACACTTTTACCAAGCATTACTCCCTGGACATCCAGGCTAGGAGTGATGCTCGGTTTGGCACAGCTGTGCTTCAGAGCCTATTTCCGAAGTAGGTTCTGTCCCTCCTCCATGGAGGTACTGCTGTGTAGTCTGCATATGTCATAATATAGCAAGACTTCATGTTGTTTGAAGAAAAAATTACTCACCTTAGTAATGTTGTTTCTTCTAATGGAGTCTTGCTATATTATTACCTCCCTGCCCCTCTCAGAACCTCTACTTTTGGGATGTGGGTGGGCAGTGCAGTGTTGGCACTTAGTAGATGCCCAACTTATTTTTCACCCCTCCTTTTTGGGGTGTTTGGGTGTTATGTTTTTAAATTTCTTGGATCCCCTGACTTGAGTCTTTGTTTTGGGACCAAGAAAAATGTGTTCTTATATTTAGTAGCCAGTTGGCTAGTGTAGGTTTACGGCTTCCACACAGAACCTTAGTGAGTTTTGCTCATAAAGATCTGACAGTTTGAGTTTGATTAACAACAGACTGAGTTTTCAACGAGCTGCGCTCAAAGTTCCATGCCTGGCATGGAAAGTTATCTTTCACCTCCAGAGAGTTCGAAGGTTGGGACTCAGTGCATATGTCATAATATAGCAAGACTCCATTAGAAGAAACAACATTACTAAGCTGAGTAATTTTTTCTTATGTTAGGAAGCTCAGGAAGGACAGCTGGTTGAGTGGTGTGGTATGGTATGCTGAGAATAAAAGGTCACAGGGAGGTAGGATCTAAAATAATATAGCGATAGAAAGGCTGCAGTAAAGGTGGGCTCTCGATACACTCTGAACTCTCTGAAAAGATGAAGCAGACAGCCTAAGAAGCTGAGAGCAAGAAAGAACTAACCTAGTCAAGCAAGTTAATCTGAAGCTGTACAATATGACTTCTTACTGCTTAGAAAATGAGTCTACAATTTTGATACAAGCAAGAACTTTCAGAACAGATACAGAGTGCACAAGACTGCTGAACTTTCTGTTTAACTTATGTATAGCAACTGCCAAATCAGTCTTCCAAATCTGTTTACCATTCTGATGCCATCTGATAGTTTATATTTTAATTTTTATTGTGTTGCACCTTGTACTTCCTGACTCACTCCTCTACCATACCCTGCTAATAAACAGTGAATCCAAAGCACAAGTGTTTTTTAGCTCATTAGACCCCCCCAAGACAAAATTATGTTTTGAGTATAGTGCACTTTTCTGTCATTTATATTGTTTAAAGGGAAACGTCCACCAGTAATCGGGCCCCAGCTCAGTGTGAGGCAAGGCCTGGTTAGCATTTTCATAAAGAAATCATTTTTTTTAGTTGCAGTGTATTTACTAATTTAGTTGTTATCTGGTTGATCCTGCCATCCCTCCTCTGACATCTTGACTCCAAGCGCCCCTAGCAACACATTCACAACCTTCTGTGGCTGTCCCAAGAAGGACATATGAGCAGGGGAACAGCCATGGGAGTGTGCATAGATATCTTGTATAGTCAGAGCTAATAATGGCTCCAGTTTGCAAATTAGGTGTCGTGGTGCTATACTAAGACCGGGTATAGACTGCCAAGTCTATACCTTGTCTTAATATAACACCAGGATATGCCAGCTGCAATCCGGCACTATTAATAGCTCCATCTATACAGAACCGCTATGCACATTCCCGGGGGTGCTTCCCGGCTCATACATCATTCTCAGGACAGCCGTGGGAAGTTGTGGTGCACCGCTAGTGGTGCTTTGGAGTCAGAATGCCAGTGGGAGGGACAGCAGGGTCAACCAGCTAAAAACTAAACAAACTGTGAGTAAAAAATATATATTACTGTTTGCAAAAAATGCAAATTGGGCCCTGCCTCACACAGAAGTGGGTCCTGATTACAGGTGAACATTTCCCTTTAATACATTGGAGTAGTCACAAACTGACATATTTACTTTTATTAGAATTTTTTTTTTCATTTCCAGCAGTGCAGAAGTTGACTTTTTTCCAACTAATGTGCTGGGTAGAAAGGGATTAACTGATAGAATAAATCTGAAATCTTTTCTAACATAGTCTCCTACTTTTTTCTTTCTGTATTATTCTTTGGTAACTGGGTAAGGCCACTAGGCACCAGTGTCTGTTTTCAGGAGGCGACCCGGTAGCAGTGGGGAGGTTAAGTGACTTGCTCCAGAGTGCACAGTATGCAAGTTGAGGTTGTGGGAATCAAACCCAAGTTTACTGGATGTATCAAGCTCATTCACAGCTCGTTTGTGAAAGCTTTTCTTACAAAAGCATCGTTTTGAGGTTGAGGTAGGAAATTTAAGTAAGTTGTGTATTGATGTCTTAATTGATGTCTTAATAATTACATAATTTTGATCAGTGAATTGATGTAGTTTAATTGGTGTGGTATATGGAAGTGATTAGGGTATTATAGAGTAATGCTATCATAATTAATTAGTATGGTATACAAGTTGTAAAACTTACACTTTTCCAATGGAAAACGGTTGACCTCGGGTATTATAGAGAGAGTGATGCATTTACAATGGTGTGTAATACCACTGAAGGTAGAGTGTTTTATTTACTGGTATCAAATACCAAGTAACAAAACAAAAAAACACAAAGCTCCCACACAGTTACCCTTAATTTCTTTTATATAATTGCCAGCTTAAAGAGCTAGTGTACTGCCTGGAAACTGCCTGGAATTAATTGTAACTTTCAGATGTAGTCAGCTGTCACTTATTATTTATTTTATTTATTTAAAAGTTTTACCTGGAAAGACATACTGAGCAGACTACCGCTCGATTCCAGATGCGTCCTGGGGGTAGAGGGAACGGGATAGTACATACAAGTAAACATACAGAAATTATAGAACAGCAAAATTTACATAGGTTACATACAATTGGTACAATGTTTTATAATTACAATGATAAATAATCTAGAAGTAGTATGTACAGGAGGCAAGAAACAGAGAGTGAACAGCATAATAGTAGGCAGAATATGTAGAAAAGATAATGGCAAACAAAATTTGATAGTTAAGCATTTGAGTGGACAACATAGATTTGCATTGGGTGGTTGGCCCTTACTTTGTGCACACCAGTTTGACATGGCCCATGCTAGTGCACATCAAGTTGACATGAGCAGCTTATGGGGACTTGCCTTTTTAGAAGGGAGATTTGTTGCCGAGGGAAGGGGGAGAGCCGGATGTCCGCCGGCAGGGAATTCCATAGTTTTGGTAGTCGGACTCTAAAAGTCGACCATGTGTGGGATTTGTAGTAGACGGGAGTCGAAATTTCTGAGTGAGTATGTTGATGGTGTTTGAGCTGTTAGGGTAGAGGCTAGGTAGGAGGGCAGTAACTGGGCCCAGAATTTGGCTGTGAGTCTGTTGCAGTGGTATAGGCGCCTATTGACGAGGGAGGGTAGGTTAAGGTAACTATAGAGGTCGCAGTGGTGAGTGGAGGGAGGACAATCCAGTGCTAAGCGGCAGAAGGAGTTAAAAAGAGAATCCAGTCTAGCCAGGGTGGATGTAGGGGCAGAACTATAGACTACGTCCCCATAGTCGAAAATAGAGAGGATCATTTTCTGTAGTATCTCTTTGCGGGCAGGCAGAGGGATGCAGCTGCGGTTCCGGTATAGTGCCCCCAGCCTAGGGTGTAAGTTTTTGTGGGTTGCTTCGATGTGCGTGGAAAAGTCTAGGTGTTGGTCCAGCCAGACCCCTAGGTATCTGAAAGAAGTGCAGACTTCTAGAGGGGTCCCATCAAGTGTTTTGAGAATGGGGAAAGCGGGGAGGCGGGAGAGTCTTTGTCTCATGCCAAAAGTCACGGAGATCGTTTTTTTTTGGCATTTAGAATAAGTTGATTTCTACAAAACCAGTGCTGGACTTCTGTGAAGTCTTGCTGGATCTTGGATGCAACTTCCAGCGGGGAGTGACCTGAGGCGTACAGGACTGTATCGTCTGCGTACATGTGAATGTCAGCATGCAGGCAGATCGATGGAAGGTCATTGAGAAAAATGGAGAATAAGATAGGGCCGAGGACAGAGCCTTGGGGGACACCAATGGAGACAGTGAGGGGATTTGAGGTGGAGGCACCAATTTTTACCGATTGGGACCTGCCACCCAGGTATGAGTTGAACCAGTGTGTAGCCGCACTGGAGAGGCCTGCCTTAGAGAGTTTGGACAGAAGGAGGGTATGTGAGACTGTGTCAAACGCCTTGGCTAGGTCGATGAAAATGGCAGATGTGATATGGCTTTTATCCATGCCTGTGAGGATGGAATCTGTGAGTCTGAGGAGGGACGTGACAGTAGAGTGGGATTTTCTAAAGCCAGACTGGTAAGGGGGAGGAGTCAAAGAAGGTGGTGAGTTGCAAGAGGACGAGATGTTCCTGGATTTTGGCTAGGGTGAGTAGAAGGGAGATTGGCCGGTAGTTGCCGGGGGAGGATGGGTCACCACTTTTCAGGAGGGGGATAACTGTGGCATGCTTCCATTTTGAAGGTATAGAGGCAGAGGTGAAAGAGAGGTTGAAAAGAGACGCTAGCGGCATGGCGATTGCAGGTGCAGAAAGGTAGAGCATTTTGGCATCCATGCCTGTGGTGCATCTACCCTTGGAGGGATTTAGGGCAAGCAGGGCTTTGAGTACTTCTGGTGGGGTAACCAGAGGAGAAGGGGAAAGCCGGGTGAGGGGTTGGCGTGGGTGGGGATGAGGATGTCGCGTTGTGTGTAGCAGGTGGGGGGTTAGAGTAGTGAGGGGACCCGCTGCTAGTAAACACTGAGTTGAAATCCGTGGCAACTGCTAGTGGTTCAGTTATGATGGAGCCTCCCACATCTAGGGCAAGAGTGGGTGGCTGGGCGGGAGAGGAGAAAAGTGATTTTATAGATCTCCAGAACTTGGCTGGATGGTTTAAATTTTTTTTGGAGGGATGAAGTGAAGTAGTGGGCTTTAGCCTGGCGGATAAGCCTGATGCAGGCATTCCTAAGCATTCGATAGTGTAGGTGATCGACGTGCATCCCCGATGTCTTATAGGTTTTCCATGCCTGATCTCTGACACGGAGGTGCTCCATGAGGTCGGCAGTGATCCATGGCAGATGAGCCCCCCTTACTCTAACCTTTCTGGGTGGTGCATAGTAGTCCCAGATGGCAAGAAATTTTGACTTAAAGAAGTCAAGGGCGTGATCCATGGAAGGGGCCCTGGGGATGTAGGACTAATCCAAGTTTGCTAAGTCAAGTAGGAGACCATCGAGATTAAGGGATTTATAAGATCTAATAAGGAGAGTTTTCGGAGGGGGTGACTTGGCTTTGAATATTTTACGTATTATATATATCATATGGTGATCGCTCAGAGTCCGGAAGGAGGCCTGAGATTATAATCCTATGTGGGTGAGAAGTGAGGGCCAAGTCGAGCAGGAAGTGTTTTTTGCGTTTTGTGGTTTAGCCACGTGGGCTCAGTGATGAGTTTAGTCAGATTTAAACTAGCTACATGGTTTCGGAGTTTGGTGCTAGCACTAGTGAGCCAGTTTAAGTTGAAATCACCTAGGATGTGGAGCTCCCCACCCGAGGTAATGGTTTTTAGGGTGTCTAGGTGAGTTGCTACGGAATTTAAAAGGGAGTCAGGGGAACAATAGGTCCCTGCTATAAAAATAGGGATGGAATGGGGTAAGGAGATTTTTATTAGTGAGGAGTCGATGTTTTCCGGGAAGGCAGGTAGCGAGACAGGTGAGAATTGTACCTGGGAAGATACGTAAATGGCTGTACCACCGCCTCTCTTTGTGCCCGGCGGTCCTGATGGGTGATGGAGTATCCAGGAAGAGCTACTTCAACTTCCGGGTTGTGTGGTTTCAGCCAGGTCTCGGTGATAATTAGGAAAAGGCATAGTGTTTGTACTAGTGTTTGTAGTAGGGATTTTGTAGGAGATGCGTATGTTTAGGTGGGCTATTTTAGGCCTCTCGGTAGTTGGCCAGTGGGGGTTTGGCTAGTGCTGGGGGCAGGTCCGGGATTTAGCTCAATGTCCCCAGTGAGTAGGAGTACTAAAGTTAGTACCAGTTTTAGGTTCGGCAGTATTTTTATAGGCTTGCGGTGGGGTAAGGGAGACTGGGGATGCTGTGTGAAAAAGCCTGACGTGTGTAGTTTCAATATGGCCAGCCCAGTGTGGAAGGATGGGGGGATGATGGATGGGCCAGGAATCCAGGAACAGTATGTCCCCAGGGGGATTGGCCATTTATGGTGGTGGAGCTGTGACTAGGGTGGCAGTAGAATGGGGAGAGGTTTGGGGGCCAAGCTGTGGATTAGGGTGGAGCATGGGTGGTAGGGATGCAAGTGTTGCAAGGAATGCTATCCCTAGCATTGATTTAAAGGCTATGTGTGGCATGGCGTTTCAAGAGGGGAATTTAATGCAGCAAGAACAAAGAGATTGCTGTAGCGGCCGCTAGTGGTGAGCTCTGATAATCTGCAGATGGAAAAGTAGGCTGATTGGTTAAATCAGTCACCTGATGAATACTGTATAATGGAGTGCTCACCAAGGGTGGTGGTGGGCGGCGGGGCAGCTGGCAAAGCGTCAGCAGGGAAGCAACACTCAACTACTGTATCAGAGCAGCATGGTCACTTTGCCATAGTTTGTAGTACCTGGGCACGGTTCATGGGTATCCTCGGGAGGGCAGCTCTGTGCACCCTCATGACCACCAACGCCGCTATCTCCATGGGGGCTGCTGAGAAGAAACAGACACAGGTATTTATAGGGAGAAAACGTGGACGTTTTGGGGGGGGGGGTTGGGATTGCAGGCAGTAGGGTAAAGCGTTACTCAGTTTGTGATTTTCTTAGGCTTTTTATTTATTTATTTTTTCCTGTAACTATGCCTCGTGGAATAATTAGTAGCGTTTTAGTAATTGCAGGCACGGTGAGGGAGTTTAAAATAGGTACAGGCTTGGTAAGGTGCGAGGGTACACTCGCGATCCTTGAATGCAGCCTTTTAAATGGGAATTTGTACAAGACCCCTGCTGCTTAGCCACACGTACTTATGTTAAGGTTAGAAGAAAGCAATTCAAGTGGCACAGTTACCCCCTTTTTTCTTTTTGGATGCAGGACTAAGCAGCGCTCTGGTACCTTGATTTACTCGTTTCAGGGAGCCAGCAGGTAATAACTGTCCAGGGCATGAAAATAGAGCAAGGAATCAGACAAAGGACTCGGGGACATTAGCAATAAAAACGGACACTCCAAGAGCACTCGGAAGCCTTAATTAAACTGGTGCAGGAGTCAGCAGGTAATAAGCCAAATGGGACACTCCAAGAAGCACTCAGAGACCTTAAATTAACTAGTACAGGGGGTCGGCAGATAGTAAGCTAATCAGGGCAAAAAGTACAAAGCAAGGAAGCAGGCCAGGGACTCGGGGGACTTTTTCAAAATGGGAGACTGGCGCCAAAATGGTAGCTTGCGCCCAAAGGCTTCATCCCCTACTTATCCCAAGGCAGTATTTAAGAAGTCAGGAACTCTGGACACTTTAAAATTTAAACTTAACGGGGCTTCATTCACAGCTTCTAGGCGCAGAAATATTAATACTGATGCATTAAAGTGATATTTGCTAAAGCTTTGTCCCCTGCTGCACTAAGGTCACATATTAAAAGTTCCCTACTGCTTCAAACAGAATGCTGCACTAAGGTCACATATTAAAAGTTCCCTACTGCTTGAAACAGAATCACATTGTAAAGCACAGGTAATGACAGTAATCCAATTAAGGTAACGACTCAGTAGCAGCTAGAAAGGCTCGAAAGTTCCCAGTAATATGCCCCACAAAAACTATCAGCATTCATGTGGGGTCAAAAAAGTCTTTAAGGCAACACTCGACTACTGTATCAGAGCAGCGTGGTCACTTTGCTGTAGTTTGTAGTACCTGGGCACGGTTGCGATGTGTATCCTCGGGGAAGGGCAGCTCCGTGCACCCTCGTGACCACCAATGTCGCTATCTCCGTGGGGCTGCTGGGCCCGGTTAGCATGTGTATCCTCGGGGAGGGCAGCTCCATGCACCCTCGCGACCACCAATGTCACTATCAGCGGGGGCTGCTGAGCGCGATTCTTGCGATGTGTATCCTCCGGGGAGGGCAGCTCCGTGCACCCTCGAGACCAGCGTCGCTATCTCCGTGGGGGCTGCTGGGCACGGTTGCAATGTGTATCCTCGGGAGGGTAGCTCTGCACCCTCACACCACCAACTCGCATCTCCGTAATTTTTATTTTCTGTTTGCTAATTAGAAGATTTTCCACCTGGCAGTACTGGGGTAGTGTGTGGACCAGTACTCTGTCTGGAGGCTAAAAATAGTCAGTTCTGTTCCTCCCACTACATCAACACTGAGACCACACTGACTGTGACATCACTAGTAACCAGGAGAACCATTTCTCACTGCCAGGTTATTCTTTTCACTGAAGTAGCAGGGACTGGCTCTTCTTGGTTACTAGAGATGTCACAATTTCCTGCATTTTGATTGGTAACTTGTGAAAGTCACTGCTCAGACTGCAAGGATTGTGGTGCCTTATTGTGTTTGGTCACATTTCTGACGATGTAGTGGGAGGAACTAGGGATGGGCGGACCAATCCGTTAAGACTCAGAGCCCATCAGATCCTGTGATGTCTAGAGAACTCGGTTAGATCAGAACTCTGCTGAGAAGTGTACCGCTCCAGGTTCGCCTCTGTAACAGTGGCTGCACATGGGAAAAAGAATCCCCTCAATCTCTTCAGACTACCCCTGTACCTCAGAAATGCCCTGATATGGGGTGGGGGAGATAATTAACGTTCTCAAGTCGTCTGACCACACTGCCCTGGCTTCCTTGCACATGCCTAAACTACTGCTGCAGAGCATGGAGCGCCAGAGGAACAGGCAACAAGTCAGCGGCAACTGACTGAGTGGAAATGGTCCAGAGCATTTGTTTTAATTAGAAACTGCAACATTGGTTTATTGAAGTTGCAGCCACCGTTGATCTGGGTGATTCCGCAGCACCACCAGTTATTTATTTATTTATTAGATTTTTTTGGGGGGCGGGGTTGCGAGTAAGTAGTGGGCAGACTGACTCAGAGTGCGAGCGGGAACTGCATGAGAGGAGGCAGCAGGTGGCCGCAGCAAGCTTTCTGGAGTCTTGACTAGGGAGCAGCACTGATCGTGGCCTGGGATTGCAAATGGGAATGATCATTAGGGGAAGTAAGGTGAGTGGTGTTCCTGGCTTTTGTCTCAAAGACAGTACCATTTTTATTTGTTTTTGTTTTTTTGGGTGAGCAAGTGTTACACTGAGCGCGAACGGGAAGGGAACCATTACAGAGGAGGGTGCAGTCGGCTGCTAGCTTTAGTCACAAGGCTGGGCAGCAGTCAGCTGAAAAACCTCTGGTCCCACTTGGATTTGAAGGAGCAGGTGTTACAAACCTTCAAAAGCCCAATTAATCAAACAAGGTGTTGTAAGAAGAAGAAGAAAAAAGATGAAATAACCACTCAATTGCTCTAGTAGTCATAGGGGACATCAGTAGTTTGAAATCACAGCTATCAGCATTTGTGACCGATTTACTTATTTTGCTGTTTATGTCTTGTGGAATGTATTGTTGAGATTGTTGACAGGGAGAAACTGTGTCTGGTGCTTGGCTTACATGAATGGATGGGGAGAAACTGTGTTGGGTGCTTTGCTTACATGGATGGAGTAGGGAATAAACAAGTTGTCACCATACTGCTGGAAATTCCAACTTCATGGGTCTGGTTAACCCCACCCACCAAATTGGTATACAGCCTACCATGCTGGAGATCAGTGATGAGATATATATATATATATATATATATATATATATATATGCAACATAAAATGCATGTAAATAATCATGGACATGGAATGCATTGCAATGATTAAATGTGTGTTATGGTGCTTTTGGTAATCTTTGGCATAAGGTGGGTTTCATATTACATTTGGTTTTGTACCATACAAATGCACCACAGCCTCCTCTCACCACTTGTGCCACATTCTTTGAGGGAACAACACTTGTATTTATGTGGGGAGGAGGAAAGCACTCTCAGGTTGCTGGGAGTCAGCCTGGGAAGAGGATCGAGGGAGGCCAATCCTGTGGCTTGGCATAGCGCTACCACCCACCACGCCAGTGACCCAGGTTCGGGAGTGGACTTTGTTTGGAGGGGGCTGCTGATTGGGTGAAGAGGATTGAGCATCCCAGGGCCTGCTCTAATCTCGCAGGGAGGGGTGATCTGTCACTCCGCTGTTGACTGACAGCAGGTGGAAGCTTAGTTTATACAATAGGGGTGAAGCGATATGGTATTAGATAAAACACCATATCACCAACGACAGGAAGATAAAAGGAACTGATTCAGGGGAACCTGAGCTACCATGAAATAAATGTAGCTATCGTGGAATAAATGGCATTTATCTATATGGTAGCCACCTCACGCAGACCAACAAATCAGATCAGTGGCATGAAACACCCCGGGAAATGAGCGCGGGAAGAAGTGAGATGGGGCAGTTTGTGTGACACCGTGTGTGTGGGTGAGAAGTTGGCACCTTGAGGGGGGCCCTTAGTGACTGCTGTGCATGGGGCCCATGGCAATGTAAATCTGGCCCTAAATCTGACATTGCATCAAGTTACTCCTAATAAATAAATAAATAACATTTTGAACACTAAGGCAATAAGGGGGAAAGGACTATGAAGTGAAGCAGACATATGAGAACTGGGGCAGCAGAGAAGAGGCAGAAATGTGACAATTGGGACAGGGTAGAAGGCAGATTGTGAACACTGGGGCAGGGAGGGGCAAAAAGGTGAGAACTGGGGTCATGAGAACTAGGGCAGGGAGTGGACAGATATCTGTGAGAACTGGGGCAGTGAAGGGGTAGATATGTAAGAAATGGTATAGGGAGGGAGAGGATATGTGAGAACTGGGGAATGGAGGGGCAAATATGGAACAGGGGTAGGAAGGGGCAGTCATGTTGGAGCTGACATACAGAGTGGCAGAAATGTAATGTTTTCAGGCTATACAATTAATTTCCTAAAGGTTCTGATTAAAATCAGAACTAATAAGAACTTATCAGGACTTTGGCCTTTATCCTGATAATAAGGGTCAGGACCTTTTTGGGTCCACCCACCCCTAGAAGGAACAGAGCTGACTTTTCTTTTTAGCCTCCAAACAGTGCTGCTCCACACAACAGCCCAGTGCTGCCAGGTGGAAAATCTTCTAATTAACAAACAGAAAAGACAAAATAGTTCAGATGTAGGAAGTGATAGCTGACTGCATCTGAAAATTACTATTAATTCCAGGTAGTACACTGGCTCTTTAACACAAAATTTAGCAGCATTTACAAAAGAAAGATGCAAAATTCAAGATTGCTGCTGTCGTCCAGCTAACTGTGAACAGCTGTTCTTTTTGCTATTCAGTGTGTTGTAGGCACTGTTCCTCCCAAACCTCGGCATCCGCCACCTCGAACCCGACCATCTTGAACTTACTTGTGACGGTTCAGTCCCAGGCTTGTTTCCTCTGGGTGGGGCTGTCGGTTGGCCCCAGGATCATGGACATACAGTCGGGACTGCAGTAGGAATCCTAACTAGAGGAACCCCTGGCTTCCCCCAGGGTGGGACCATGGGACCAGGGCATGCCGGCAAACACTCGTCAATCCTTGCGCTGGCAGGGTTGGGAACATGCAGGACAGAGTGTGGAGCCTCATGGAGGGAGGTGGCAGTATTTTTTTTTTTTAAGTATGGATCCCTGTGGGCAGGATGTGCAGTGACATCCCGCGTCTGCCTCACCCCCCCAAGTGACAGCGCCTGCATGATGGTGCCCCCAGCCTCTGCCAGAGGTCCGCTGTGTGCCAGACACTCTACCCCCTCTCCCCAGAGAAGGAGAGCACTCCCTAGGATGCTTAGTCCTTCTCCCCCCAGCCGGCTCTCCGACATCCCGCATCAGTTTCTGAACCCGGGTCATCGGCGTCGCAGACTGGCACCCTGCCCTTGCGCTGGTCATCTGTTTTTTTCTTAATAACATTTTTAAGCAGTATACATTTTGCCCTCAATTACACTAAAACAAGTCAGGGCTGTAGAGAAAAACTTTTGCTTGCCCTTTGGTATTGGAACCTACCAGTTTCCCCCAGTTTTGCCATTATGTGGAACACGAACAAAAAGAACCGGTGGCATAAGCAGAGTTCCATGTTCAGGTTTTCCTGAATTTTGTTTTTCTTTTTCAGCCAAGGTTGTATACTCCTGGGCCATGAACACAAGGCTCCCACCTGCCTCTCCCTGTTGCCCTGCACCAGCAACCACCTCACCAGGACCTACCATGTCTTACCCTTGTTCTGTCACAAATTTTCCGTGCTGAATTCAGGAGAGAGGAGGCCACCCCAAATTTCTCCTCCAAATCTGGGTTGGCAGGGTCTTGGTGGTTGCACAGGTGGAGGGCTGGCATGCAGGGCATCATATATGCCTGCCTCACCGCCTTTTTTCCTTATGTTTTTCTCCCCTACCCTAGCTGGGGCTTGCATTTCAGCACATGCACATGGAGGCACACATGCTGTGCAGAGTTCCCGCAGCTCCCTCCCCTTGTGCCTCTCCCAGCCGGCACTGCCACTAACCCTCCACCTTGTGGAGCCAGCATGCCCTCCCTCTCTGGGAGTGGGGTGCAGTCCAACGGTCGCTCGATCCTCTTTCCCTGGCCAACCCTCAGCAACCAGATTGTGTTCCTGAACCTGGGTTACAGGCATTGACGTAGGCAAGGTGCTTGGCACCTCAGCACTTTGTGCCACTGGGCTGGCCATTTTTCTGGATTTTGTGGGAGCGGGCTATGGCATTTAGTGCAAGGCAGTACTGTCTTCCATTACACACACTCCTGTGTGACATAGGGTGTATAAGTGAAAACAGAACAGTACTGCTTTCAGGTTGTAATTAATCCTAACCAGTAATATACACATATGTGGAGATATATATATATATATAAATTCATCGATACACACTTCTGTCTAGACAGACAGATTTACGTAATTAGCAAAGACGGTACTGAATATTTTCACCCATTTTCTTCCCTCTGCCATCACCCTTGATCAGACTGGTTCCATATAGGGAGGAACATTGCAACAGGGCCGAAAGAAAGATACAGTCTGTCTTATGAACAAACGAACTTGCCAGCAGATAAAGGCCTTTTGGTCTATCGAGTCTGCTCGATTGTGCAGCTAGCAGCCCTTATACTGTAGCTGCCCCTCCCTCCCCCCTACCCTGTCCCATCCACTTTTGAAGCAGCCCACTGTCTTACAGGATACCACTTCTTTGGTAGTGCCTTCCACCCTGTCATTCACCTCTCTGTAAAAAAAAAAAAAAAAAAAGTCTCCTCTTTCCCTCCTGAACCTCCCCTCCCTTGGAATATCTTAGGAAGAAAATATATAAACAATGTCCTTTGCCCTTGATTCAAGCAAGGCTTTTCACCTTGTGCATTGGCTTTATCTTTCTGCAGTGTGTAACACTTGCAGGACCGTGGACTTGTATATCAGTCAAAATTCCTATACATTCTAATTCTTTTGGTAGCTTAAGGTTAAAATGCTGGGGATTAGATGAAACAAGTTTAATTATTATAAAGCAATTTTAAACTCACCTTCATCTTTTTTTAAGAGTGAACTGGGATATTTCTGAACCATTTCAACCTTTTATTAGGGTGAGACGGGTGGCACTATCCCCAACTTTGTTCATTTTGGCATTTGAGTCCTTTTTAAAAAGAATAAGGACTAATAACAATATTATACTAGGAATTTTTAGAACAGCAGAAGGCCCGGGCCCATATAAGCTGTTCCCACTATAAAGTGGAGGCATTCAGGATGGCAACCGAAAAGTGTCTATCTAATTTTACTTTAAAGATACTGAAACTTTCTGCCTCCACTACATCCTGTGGTAACTTATTCCATTCTCTTATTGTTCTGATCTTGAAACTGTTCTTTCTTAGTTTGGTTCTATACTTATCCTCAATCAATTGAAGCTCATGTCCCCTAAGATTATATTTCTGCAACCTATATTTCAGATTCAGCTCTTCCCTTAGTTTTTCATTATATAATATTTTATAAAGTAGCAACAAATCTCCTCTCCTTCTCAATTCTGTAGGCCATGATTGGAGCTTCCGTAACCTTTCCTCATAGGGTATATTTTTTTAATTCTGGAATTAGTTTAGTAAGAGCGGCCTTTCCACCAGAATCTTATCCTTCTGTAGGAATGGACTCCGGCTTACCGAACAGTAGTCCACAGTTGGCCTTATGTATGTTTTATACAGTGGTAATAATATTCTACTGTCAAGAGAAAAGAAATTCCTACGGATGCAATGCACCAAGTTCATTGCTGTCTTTGCAATTACCTCATAATGCATCTCACTCTTTAAGCTATTAGAAATATAAACCCCTAAGTCTCTTTCCCCAGTTGACTCTCTCATTCTACTTCCCTGTAAATAATAATCTTGATGGATGTTATTTCTTCCCATGTGTAATAGTCTACATTTCTCCATACTCACTATCATTCCATTCTTAGTTGCCCAGTCCCCGATGGTTAATAGATCTTGACCAAAAACAAGCCTCTCCTCGAAGGTATCCACTACCCCTCCAATCTTAACATCATCTGCAAACTTACTAATTTTGTTGGAACTACTAATATTTAAATCCCTTATAAAGATGCCAAACAATATGGGGCCCAGAACGGACCCCTGCAGCATCCCAATCATCACCCTCCGCTCACCAGACAGATAACCATTCACTCTTACCACCTGTACTTAATCTGTTGCCATTTCATAATCCATCTCACTATGTAGCATTAATCCCAGACAAGGAGGGCTCTACTGGTGGATTAATGCCGGGTAGAGGTGGAGTTGGTGCGAGGCCGCGGGCCAAGTGCTTCAACCTCACGCGATGTAATCCACCGAATGCTGTTTACACTGGAGGATTAATGTGCTGTAACATGGCACGTGGCAAGAAGTACTGTAAAACTAGTATCACATACAGAAACAGTTACAGATTCTCCTGATCGCCGATTGATGTGGAGAAAAATGCTACGCTTTGCTGATTTTCTACTACTAAAGATGTTACGCCAAAGCGGGTGCATGTTCCAGGGCTGAGAGACATTCATGTAGTGGTGACATTTTTAAAACCTGCCCACATAACACTGCTGTCTAAAACATGCACAGCTTCACTTTTCTGTTCAGTTCTACCCGACACTTTCTATGCGGCCCCTCATTCTTACATCACCGACATACATCGCACTACTGCATTATGGGAGTGCATCTCTATTCCGCATACTATCTGGCAATACTGCTTTTTTTCTACATGTGCAACACATTTCATGCTACCCGTTTTGTTTCACTCACTCTGCTGGTTGCATGCCTCACAAATAACAAGTACGGCGCCTTCCCTTGTATTCAGTTACATCGGCTGTGCCTCCGAGGCACTTGTTCATCCTGCCAACTCCTTTTTCTAATTCCCGACCGTTCCTACCACTGCTTGCTCGCCCCCGCTGCTGCCGCTGGATATTTCACTATGCTTGCCCCCGACATCACCTCTCTTCTACTTGCTTTCTAGTCCTACCACGTGCACTAGCGAGCGGGCTCTACTGCTGGGTTAATACCCGCTCACTTTTCGTCAGCTGATGCATTCCCACCAATCTGCTTTCTCCATTTGACCATCAAGTTTAGTGCCATGTTATAAGTTGATATTAACACCTTGTTCCACCAACTTAATTATCAATATTCCATGGGGAACCCTGTCAAATGCCCTGGTGAAATCCAGTAGTGCCACATCCATAGCCCTGCCATCATCCAATTTCTCTGCCACATAATCGTAAAAAGTGACTAAATTAGTACCACTTGATCTGTTCTTTATAAATCCATGCTGCATTTTATCATATAATTTGTTTTGTTCCAAATAATTACTTATTTCATCCACTATTATTCCTTCAATTATTTTCCCCACCACCGACATTAGGCTAACTGGTCTATAATTGGCCACATCCATCTTTGATCCCTTTTTAAAAATAAGTACCACAGTAGCTGCTCTCCAATCTCTTGGCACATATCCATCAGACAGTGACCTCCTTCCTACGTCTGCTGTTATTGGAGCAATTTC
The DNA here is from genome assembly GCA_016271365.2 of Neoceratodus forsteri. Lineage (NCBI taxonomy): Eukaryota > Metazoa > Chordata > Ceratodontiformes > Ceratodontidae > Neoceratodus > Neoceratodus forsteri. The sequence goes on along the minus strand of CM057450.1, from coordinate 980,695,696 downwards.
TTCTGCCACCTCCCGTACAAATCTCAGATGTAGCCCATCATACCCCGCCGACTTGTCCACTTGAAGTTTCTTTATTTTAATCAAAACATTTTCTGAAGTAATTAACCCAGCTAGATCATTACAATATGTGGCAACTGCTTAGCCTGTCCTAACTGATCTTTATTAAACATAGTACAAAATAAATTATTAAATTCTCTAACCATATCTTCAGGCTTTGTTATAAGTTCCCCTTCAACATTAATCGGTCCTACCTGTCTATTATTACTACTTCTGTTATTGACATAGGCAAAAAAAACTTTGGTATTGGCTTTAGAGTTTGCTAGCTTAAGCTCTACTTGTATCTTTGCTTTCCTAATTTCTTTTTTTAAATGACATAGAATGTTCCTATATTTTACCCTGTTCTCATTTGTTTGTTGCTTCTTCATTTTCTTGTACTGTTTCTTTTTTTTCCTAATCAGGCCAACTACAATCCTATTTAACCAAATCATTTTTTCCCTCTATTATTATATACCTTTTTTGTTGGAACATATCTCTCCACCAGACTGTCATTTATTTGTATGAACAAATTCCAAGATTCCTCCACTGATAATTCTCTTGTTAAATCTACCCAATCAACACTCCTTAGTTCTTTCTTAATTTCTGTATAATTAGTTTTATTATAGAGTATGTGAATTGTATTTCCTCTTATTCTCTTCTTCTGTCTATCCAACTGAAATGTTATTATATCATGGTCACTTGATCCTGGGGGGTTATGTCAATAGTTTTAATATCGTCACTTATATTTGTTAAAATAACATCCACGATATTACTATCTCTAGTTGCCATGTGGACACACTTCTACTCCTACTGCTGCTAACTCATTATATATTTTACTTGCCCTAATATTTATATTTTCACCTTCCCAGTTGATCTCCGGGATATTTAGATCCCCCATTACTATAATATATTCTCTTTGTGCCATATCCACTATATATTTTATAAATGTATCTGGTGGTCTATAGAAAGTTATTAATTTAATCTTCCTACCCAATATTCCAATAATGTCTAACTCTATCGTTTCTATATTACCATAGTCAGTTTTAACCGCTATCTGATGATGTTCAATATCTTTATATATATGGCCACTCACCCCCCCTTTCTATCCTATCTTTATTTATCAAATGGTACCCCTCTATTTGTTTATTCCAGCTAATGTCCTTGTGCCACCATGTCTCACCACTCCCATTATGTCAGTACTGGCCCCTACTCCTTAAAATGTCCAAGTCTGCCATCTTTTCTTATTAAGACTTCTGGCATTGAGAAACACCATTTTACCTTATCCTTTTGAGAAATACTTAGACTTGTTACTTTTCTTAACAACATTTTGACAATCTATAAAATCCATCATCATCCCTCCTTTCTAGTTTAAATGTTTCTGAATTTCAGCTTTAATTCTATTTCCCAATATCATACTACCCCGAAGGTTCAAATGCAAACCATCTCTACTATACAGATTATGTTTGCCATCAAAAGTATCCCAATGCTGTAGGAAGTGGTAACCGTTCTCCTGGGTCCCTTCTTAAGCCATGCATTTGTTAATATTATCTTTTCGGTTTATACATTGAGGCTCTAGGTTCAGGAGCATCTGGAAAGATCACTTCCCATCTTTCTCTTTCAACTTATTCCCCAATTCAATAAACTCCTGTTGTATTTCTGGTAATTGTTTTCTACTTAAATCATTTATTCCTGCATGCACTACAGCTATTGTTGCACTCCTGCCTCTTTAAATATATTGTCGACCATTTTACATAAATCTTGCACCTCTGCCCCCAAAAAACTGCTCATCATTGTGTTTTCTTTATCATGTCCGCAAATATATCTGTCAGTGTATTTAATGATTGAATCCCAGGGTTTTAAATAATTGATCAGCAGTTTTTTTCTTGGGACAATACTAACTGTACAGAAAGTATTTATATAGGTTTTCTAGAAGTGTTATGTTTGCTGAACACATTGAGGCAAGTCTATGCATTTTCACAATGTTTTAACACTTTTATGAGCAAAATGCTAATCAATTTTTAGAGTTAAATAAAACCCTGAATCCCCTATTATTATTATCTGCCAATTTCTATTCTTTACTTCGGGGGGGGGGTACAGGGTTTCCTCCACTTCGAAGGGGGGCATTCATGGTTTCTTCTCCTTGATTCACATCCTCTTCAGTAACAGTATGTTCTGTTAGTGCATGAAACGTATTTGCTAACTGAATGTGTCCTTGTCTAGGAGACATACTCTTTAAAGGGGTTCTTCCTCGTTTTTTTTTCATTTTACTGCTGTTACTTCACACCAGTCACTATCATCTCCTTCATTGTCTATAGAAACATAGAAGTTGACAACAGATAAGGACTGCAAGGCCCATCCAGTCTGCCCATTTCTTTTTCTACCTTATAAATGTGCCATCGGCCTTTGCTCTGTCAGTGGCCTATCTGTTCATACTCATCTGTATTGCTCCCTTATGCCTATCCCATGCCTGTTTGAAGCCCTGCACTGTATTCATAGCCACCACTTCCTGAGGTAGGCCATTCCATGCATCCACCACCCTTTCTGTGAAAAGAACTTCCTCACATTCCCCTTAATCGGCCTCCTCTAATCTCATGCTTTGTCCTCTTGTCCTGCTATTTTCTTATATTTAAACATGTTAGACTCTTTCACCTTGTTAATGCCCTTAAGGTGTTTGAATGTCTCGATCATATCACCTCTCTCCTCCTTTGCTCAAGGGTATACATATTGAGCTCCGTTAATCTGTCCTCATATGTCTTCTGATGCAGTCCCTGCACCATTTTGGTTGCCCTTCTCTGGACTGCCTCAATTTGGTTAATGTCCTTGTGAAGGTGTGGCCTCCAGTACTGCACACAGTACTCCAGATGGGGCCTAACCAGTGTCTTGTAAAGAGGGATTATTACCTCCCTCTTCGACTTGTGATACCCCTACTAATACACCCTACCATCCCCCTAGCCTTACCTACTGCTTTAGAGGTCTGCTTGGATGATTTCAGGTCATCGGTGATGATGATGCCCAAGTCTCTTTCTTCTTTGTGACTGCCAGCAACTCCCCTCCCAGCCTATAGGTGGCTTCAGGGTTTCTCTTCCCTGTGTGCATGATCTTGCACTTCTTTGCATTAAATCCCAGTTGCCACTCTTCTGACCATTTTGCCAGTTTATCCAGATCTCGTCTCATTCTGCCCACCCCATCTGGATCATCTACTCTGTTGCAGATCTTGGTGTCATCTGCAAACAGACAAGCCTTGCCCTCTAGTCCATCTGCAATGTCACTAATGAAGATATTGAAGAGGACTGGCCCCAGGACTGATCCTGAGGGTACCCACTTGTGACTTGCATCTCTTCTGACTGTATACCATTTACCACCACTCTCTGTTTTCTGCCCGTCAACCAGTTTGCCACCCAGTTGACCAACTTCTGACCCACCTGAGCCTACCCAGCTTATTTATCAATCTTCTATGTGGAACAGTGGCGAAAACTTGCTGAAGTCAAGGTATCGACATCCACTGCTCCCCCTTGGTCCACCACTCTGGTTACCGGTCAAAGAAATCTATGAAATTAGTTTGACAGGACCTTCCTTTTAAACCCATGCTGTCTTGGATCCTGTGCCCCTATGTTCCAGGTATTGCACTATCCTTTCCTTAAGGAGTGCCTCCATAATCTTGCCCACTACTGAGGTAAGACTGACTGGTCTGTAGTTCCCTGCCTTCTCTCTGCTACCACTCTTGTGGCGGGATCACATGAGCCCTTCTCCAGTCTTTTGGGACTTCTCTGTGCTCAGAGACTCACTAAACAGTTCTGCTAATGGCTCTACTAGTTCCACCCTTAGCTCCTTAAGTACCCTGGGATGTATACCATCAGGTCCCATTGCCTTGTCCACCCTGAGCTTAGCGAGCTCTTGTAGGACCCTTTCTTTTGTGAAGGGAGTAGTGCTCACCTCCCTCCCCTGATCTATATCCTGTTGTTTCTTCCGTTTTGGCCCATACTGTTCTCCTTCTACAACTTTCTTACTAGTTCCCCCTTATTTAAACATGATGGAACTCTCAACTTCACAATCATTTCATTCTGACTACTTTCCAATCTAGACATTAGTTTGTTGATATTTCTTTGAAACTCCTATTCTGAATACATTTGGCACATTCAAATGCCGCATAGTCTGTATTTACATACACCAACTGATACTTTTCACATAGGAGACATTTAACTCCCAGGTTGCCATTTACTGTTAATATGGATTCAGCCATGTTTACTCACTTGCTACTAGCTTACAAGGAAATAGAGACAAGCATGGGGGATCTCACCTCTTCCACAATCAGATGTTACCAATTTATTTCCTACTGCCGTTTCCCGTTCTACATAAACCACGTCGCATCTCTCTTGGCCGCTCAAACTCAGCGGTGCTCGATCTTGCCCTTGCTCTTGTATTCCGTGACCCTGAAATAAAACCCTGGTCACTTGCCCACTGTCGAAGACTATTGCCCCAAAACTACTTGCTGCTTTAAAATCAGTTACAATCAAATATCCAGGGTTCCTGCTTAACAGGCAGCCCCTCTTAGTAAAATACACTTATTCTTATCGTTATTGGTGGTGTCCCTGACAGAGTTGTGGTTCTCTAATTAGGCATCAGAACTACAATTCCCACGTAGCTACCTGTCTCAGCTGCTACACACCGTCAATACCTCGAGGCAGAGACAGTAGCCAGAGCAGGAATATCGTTCCAAAAGTAAGCACAGCAATATGCTGAGGCACACCACCTGTCCCTCGGCTTTTGGCCAAACACACAGTCTGTATATGCACCTAAATCTACTACTTGGCTTGCTCCTGCCCTTGCTCTTGTATTCTGTGACCCAGAAATAAAACCCTGGTCACTCACCCACAATCAGAGACTATTGCCCCAAAACTACTTATTGCTTTAAAATCAGATACAATCAAATACTAGGGACAAGGATGGAAATGTAGTAACAAAACTCAACTGTTATGCAGATGGTGTTCTTCTTGTGATCCGAAACCCCTTTCTCTTTTTAATAGAAATACTGGAGGAAACTAACATTTTTTGTGTTATACCTGTAGCAAGCTTTGTGCTAAATAAGCAGAAATCGATTGCCGTGCCTTTAAATGTATACTCCAAGACAGAAAGGCCACATATATTAGGAATTCCAGTTCAGACATCTATGAACTATTTAGGAATTATATTTTCTACCAAATGCCAAACAGTACTAAAGTTGAATGTTATTCCTAAAAAAGCAATACAAACTGATTTTGGGAATGTAAGAAAAACTCTCCATGACTGTGGGGTTGAGCTGAACTCATCAGAATGATTATTATGTCTAGATAGATTTGTTTTAGCCAATCATTAATTATCATTAATGGGACCATGTGAAAAATCATGGATTGAAAGAGCTAAAAGAACCTTCAAAAAGTTTTTATGGAGAGGCGTGAAGCCTTGGCTTGTCTGTGACCGTTTATGCATACCAAATAAGTTGGGGGGGATGGGATGCCCATATCTGGACAATGACTTAATTTTGAACAAAATCAGAACAGTGTGAAACTGGGAAAACCTCAATGTAAATATACCTTTTCAGCAGCAGTATGTGCAGGCTGTTTTAGATAAAGATTATAGCAATGTGAACTTGAACATACCAAGTCTTGTTTTTTACTATACAGAATATAAAAAAAAATGGAAGACATGCCATGGACATTTAGCTTAGTAGATTCCGATAAAATAAAAATGGGTCTTCAAAAATACAAGTAAACTAATTTAAAAAAATCTAAAATTATTAGGAATCTTCAGATGGAAGAATTTGAAGATAAATTTATAACTTGAAAAATTAAAAAAATATTTTTTTATGGGATATTCAACAATAAAATTAGGATTTTCATCTTCCATGAAAGAAAAAAACTGTACCTCTCAGAAAAACCTAAATGAATACTGTAAATAAAGAACAAGCACTACTGCAAAATTAAAAGACAAAAATTAGCATGACTTTCATATGTATAGTCACCACAAAGAATAAGTGATCCATATAGAACAAAATGGGAGCAGGAATTAGGGATGAATTTAAATGAGTTTGTGAGCTACAATTTGGAAAAGAGCTAACACATTTGTACTATATGTAGATAAAAAATCCATTTATAATTAAAAATCTTAGGAAGGCATACTTGACTCTACCAAATGTGTGTGCTATGAAAATTAAAACTGATGACAAATTCTGGCATGTCTGTAAGGAGAAGGCTAATTTGGGACACTGCCTTTAAAGTTTTCCCAAAATGCTTCCATGGTGACTGGCACACTACACAGAAAGAACTTGAAAAACTGAATATAAATGTACCCATGCTCTCCCCTCAAAATTTCTATTTAACAACTTTTATGGACCACATTTGAATAAAATACAAGAAAAAAATATTTTTAGGGACGTGGCTATGTTCTATCCACACTATCTGACAGTGTCCTTTCCCTATAACAGTTGCCGGAAAGTCTTCAAGCTGGCTCCTCCCACCCATCCTGGTGGTATATCCATAGCTCTGTCCGATGGCGTCAGATCTTCCTTTCGCTGCAAGAAACAGGTTCCCTCCTTACCGCTCCCGCATTGAGTAGGCCCTAGCATAAATCTTTGGATTTACTTCCAAAAACTTTAAACTCTTTCGAGTTTTGTCTTCAGTTCGATCATCAATCCCGACCGCTATGGACGAAAAGTCATCACCCAGATTTCGCTGGTGCCCAAATGGGCAGAAGATGTCACGCACCAACCCCCAAACCACATGCATCTACTGCCTGGGCCACGATCATGATACCCAGGCCTGCGACATTTGCCAGTCATTTCACGTGATGGTCCTTGAGGACCGCCTCGTCTGCCTGAAGTTGGGCTGCTCAGAAAAACGACATCCACTGGTCAAATCCAAGGGTGCCCATTGGGTGGTCTCTGGGGCTGCAGTGTCCGCTGAGCAGTTGGAACAATTCACGGCCTTTGAAGAGGAGGTGGTGCGGGCCACTGCGCAGTCCTCCTCGGCTTCTGGTATCATTCCGTTCAAATTGGGCTCCACTTATTCGGGCACCTTCAAGGAGCTGTGCCAGTCCCTCCCGACTAAAGGGCAGGGCTCTTCTGGGTTGCATAGCTCCCACTCTCGCAAAAAGGAGTCGATGAAAGAAAAAGAGAAGACTTACTGTCGACATTCCTAGGACCGGGCGCGTTCTTGGTCTCAAGACTCTTAGGCTTTGACCTCAGTCGAAACCATGGCCTTGGTCGCTGGCTTCATGGAAAGCCCGTCAGGGCAGTTGGTCAAGATGCCGGCTGACGATGCGGCTGAGATTTTTCTCGACCCTGTCGACCACCGGTTGTCGTCAGAAGAGGCCAGCAACTCTCTGTTCAGGACTCTGGTCCTGCCGGTGCCCACTGAAGGAGCGTCTCAGCCTGATGAGCCGAACCCTCTGGTCACCGACCCAGACCAGGAGGAGCCACAGCTCTCTCCGGCTCCCTCAGAGATTCTCCATCGGCACCCCCTGGCGGTCGAGGTCAGGGTCTCTGTCTTAATCATCCAGTAGGCTGAGCAGGTTCCACCATCATCAGCGATCCTACTCTTGACTCCTTAGGAAGCGGTACAGCCGCTGTTAGTCTTCATTCTTCTTGGGTGAGGAGAGGCTTCGGCGCAAGTTGTGTTGACGCTGCGAAGACCTCATGTGGCAAAAGTTGGTGTTGGCCGGTCCGAAGCTGACCCTGGCTCCCACGCTGGCCATCACTTGGCTGTCACCTGAAAGGCTGACACTGTCGCCCCTGGTGGGGCCGGTCAAGACTGTTCCTCCCCCAGTGGAGCCAGTCCAGACCATCTCTGTTAACTCGGACGGTTGACCACTTTATGCGGACTCAGAGTCCGAGGATTCCTCTCTGCACTCCCGTCCATTCAGCATGGAGTCCATGGGGATCTCTCGACAGAGGATGGGCCACCTCCTTCAGGGGCTTCCTCCACCTCATCTCCGAGTCCATGGGGATGAAACTGGAACCCATCCAGAAGTGGGCTTGCTATCCCCTCACAGAAGTCCTGGACAAAGGGGACTCTCCGACGGAGGCTTTCCCAGTGGCCGAGGCCATTGTTGGCCCAGCCCTGGAGCTTTGGCAGGACCCCGCATCCTGTCCTGTGCTCTAGGCCTGGATGGCCCGCTAGTATCCGGTGCCCACCGGTATCCTCTCAGAGTTCACAGAGCATGCCTCGGCCGAGGAGCTGGTGGCTGTCTTCGTGTTTCGGTGCTCGGGCAGTATGGGGGATGTCATCAAGTTGCCGGACAAGGAATCGGAGAAATTGGACAATGCGACTAAAGGTCTATGCTGCCTCCGCCTAAGCGAGCGGCCATCATGATGGGCACTTCTCCCATGCCCTTTTGGGCTCCTTCAATGAGGTGATTCCTCATCTCCAGTGGACTGCCAGACCACGGTCAAGCAGGTATGAGACCAGGGTCAGGCTGGGGCTAAGCAGCAACTTCAAATGGCTCTGGATCTTGGGGATTCCTGTGCCTGCTTGGTGGTGGCCGCAGTTGCCATGTGCCGTAGGGCTTGGCTGCAGATCTCGATCTTCACGGCAGACACTCAGCACAAGATGATGGATCTTCCCTTCTTAGGCACCAACCTGTTTGAGCCCGGTGTGGAGGGTCACCTCCAGCGTATCAAGAAGTCTAATGCCACGTTGGACTCCATTACATCCACCCAGAGGGATCCCAAGGGCTCCAAGCAGCAGAAGCAAAAGCCCTTTAGGTTCTCCACTCCTGTGGCAAAACCAACCCAGCATCAATCTGGCCAGAAGATTCAGTTCTGGTGACCTAGACCCAAGTCCGTGGCCTCTTTGGTCCGTAAGCCCGGAGGAAAGGGACCCGGTGGCTCCTCAGCTGGGTTCTCCTTCCCAAACCTGCTCAGTGACTAGATGGGGTGCCACAGTCATACTCATCACGCCTCCCCTGGGTCCTCTTGTGGGGTTGGCTCTGCCACTTTCTTTCCGCCTGGTTAGATGTCACTACAGACAGGTGGGTTCTGGAAGTGGTTGGTCAGGATCTGCCTCTGGAATTTAAGTAGTACCCTCCAAGCCAGGCCTGCGTCCCATGGGAGGACTTGGTATCTGCAGACACTTGGTCAGCTCTTCAAGATGACATAGCGCAGCTCCTTTGCAAGGATGTCGTGGTCAGAGTAGTGGATCCTCTGGAACACCCAGGGTTTGTCTCCAGGTACTTCCTAGTGCCAAAGCGGATGGGGGGGCTGGCGCCCCATTCTGTATCTGCATGACCTGAACAAATTCCTCAGGTCCTGCACCTTCAGGATGGTAACTCTGTCCTAGATCATGCCATCTCTCGAGCAAGACATGTGGTTTTGCTCTCTGGAGCTCCAGGATGCGTTCTTTCACTCCCGATTCGTCTGTCCCACCGAAGGTTCCTCCACTTCCATGCTGAGGAAATCCTCTGCAAGATCCAGGCGATGCCATTCAACCTCTCCTTGGCCCCCAGGGTCTTCACCAAATGCATCGCAGTGGTGGCAGGCTACCTGAATTGCCATGGGGTCCGGGTGTACCCCTGCCTGGATGACTGGCTGATTGTAGGTCCCTCCAGGTAGGAGGTGGAGCAGTCCAGGGACTTGGCCCCCCAGACCTGCATTGAACTTGGCCTCCTAGTCAATGAGGATAAGTCGGAACTTGTGCCCTCGCAGGTGATCAGTTTCATCGGTGCAGAGCTCGACTCTTGCCAAGCAGAGCCCGGCTCCCGATGGACAGGGTGGAGGTTCTTTCCTGCTTTGCCCGACCATTTCTGGTTGAGCACTTGCTCTGCCGGGACTTCCTGTGCCTTCTGAATTATGTTGTGGCTGCACCAGCATGGTCCAATGGGCCCATTGGCACATGCCCTCCTGCAGTGGGAGCTGACCAGCCAGTGATCTCAGTGCAAAGGTCATTTCAACCAGCTCATTAGTGTGACCCAGAAGATGTGGGATGCCCTCCAGTGGTGGCTAGTCCCAGAGCATCTTCAGGAAGGGATCCGTTTGTCTGTCGAGCGATGGTCATCCTGATGACCGACTCACCTCTCATGGGCTGGGGTGCCTATCTGGGGAACACAGATTCCATGGGCTCTGGACCCCGAGGAGTCCCAATGTCATATCAACCTGCTGGAGCACCGAGCAGTTCGCTGGCGCCTGACTGCATCCGCTCAGTTTGTTCGGGGTCAGTGGTCCAAGTCCAGATGACAACACCACAACTATGTACTACCTCAACAAGGTTCATAGGATGTTACGAGTTAGGTGAACCGAATGGTCCATATAAGACTAGCCACCTATATTGGTGGAGGAAGGAATTAACGACATATCTAAATAAATGATATTTTTTTTTTACCCATGTAATAATCGAGTCTATTTTTAAAGATTGCTAAGCTATCACTGTTTACAACATCAAATGGTAAGGAATTCCAAACTGGAATTATTCTCTGAGTGAACCAGTTATTACGTCTATTTGTCTTATTTGTATTCCCTTTCAATTTTAAGTTATGAGATCTTGTGCAAAAGTGGTCAGTGTGTCCGACTAGCCCTAGGGTTTCCATTAAATAATCATCTTTAATAGCTTTATAGGTAAAGCAGAGATCTCCTCTAGTTTCTCTGTATTGTAATGAATACAATCCCAGGTGTTCCAATCTTTGTTCATAATTCAGGTTTTTAACAGTAGAAATATGTCTTGTGATTCTTCTTTGTACTCCCTCTACTAGTTTTTTACATTTAACTGTGGTTGGAGCACATAAAGGGACGCAGTATTAAAGATGTGGGTGAACTAATGTTGAATAAAGTGGTATTATGACCTTGGGATCCCTACTTTTGATATGCACTCCCTGCCTTTGTGCAAGGAAGCTCTCTGCATATGGACCCTCATGCGCAGCCTGAAGGCGGATCTCCTAGCCATCCATGTGGCAGGAGCCTCCAGTCAGCTGGCGGATGCCCTCAGTCAAGTGGACGAGGTGTCTCATGAGTGGTCTGTCCATCTGGAGGTAGTTCACAATCTGTTCTCCTAGTGGGGCACTCCTCAGGTGAACCTGTTCGCCCCCAGGGAGAGCGCAAAACTAAGGCTGTTCTGTGCCCGCCCACCTCAGCAGGGCTTGCTGCAGGGGGATGCCTTGACGAGGCCTTGGACCCCAGGCCTCTTCTATGCCTTCCCTCCATTTCCCTTGATCCACAAGGTGCTACTGAAGGTCAGGAGGGACAAGGCACAGGTGATCTTGGTGGCTCCAGACTGGCCACGCCAGTTTTGATACCCCGATCTCCTCAGCCTCAACAACAGGCTCCTGAGGTATCTTCCAATACTCGTGAACCTGCTCTCCATTAATCAGGGAAAGGTACTCCACCCAGACCTTCAGTCCCTGCACCTGCCAGCCTGGTTCCTAAGCAGCTAGAGTTCCAGGCTTTGGGTCTCTCGAAGATGTCCTCAGGCATCTAGAAAGGAATTGACCAGAAAATGCTATGCCTTCAAATGAAAGAGATTCTCCATTTGGTGTCAGGGCAAGGGGCTGGACCCTTTGTCCTGTCAGGTGCCTTGCATTTTGGACTACCTGTGGTCCCTCTCAAAGGAGGACTTTGGTCGACAACCCTTAAGATGCACCTGGCAGCCATCTCTCTGCTTACGAGCAGGCTGGTCAGCAGTCAGTGGCACAGGAGAAGGGGGTCTGGTGCTTTTTCAAAGGTTTAAATTATATTTCCCCTCTGGTGCGAGAACCACCATCACTGTGAGACTTAGTGGTTTTGGCAAAACTCATGGGCAAGCCATTCGAACCGATGCACAGATGTGACATGTCTCACCTGTCATGGAAGACTGCCTTTCTGGTGACTATCAAGTCAGCCAGAAGGATCAGTGAGCTGCAGGCGCGCTCTCGGTGGAGTCTCCTTACCTGGTCTTCCACAGGGACAAAGCTGTCCTGTGCCCCAACCCGAAGTTCCTCCCGAAGGTTGTGTTGGAGTTTCACCTGAATCAGGTGATGACTCTTCCAGTGTTCTTCTCGAATCACACCTGGAGGCGAACACAGGCTTCATACTCTGGACCTGAGGCGAACACTTGCTTATTACAAAGAGCACACGGCTGGAGTTCGGGGAGAGGTTCGCCAGCTGTTTGTCACCTACGCTGAAGCCGCATCTAGCAGACCTGCAGCCAAGTGGATGATTGTCTGGTGGGTCACATCCTACATTGATCTCTGCTATAGGTTGGCAGCTAGGGAGCCTACCGGAAGGCTAAGGGCTCATTCCGCCTGCCATACCACTGCATTGGTGGCTGCTTCTAGGGACATCCCTATCCAGGAAATCTGCAGGGCTGCTACCTGGAAGTCAACACACACCTTAATTTCCCATTACCACACTGACCTTGAGTCATGCCGGGATGCTGGTTTTGGGGCCTCAGTTCTCCAATCTCTGTTTCCTAAGTGGGGGGTGTGCGCCTTGCCTCCCTCCTCCCAGAGAACTGCTAGGAGTCTGCCAGATAGTGTGGATAGAACAACATATCCACGTCCCTAGAAACACAGGTTATTCACCTATAAAAGTAGATCTTCCATGGAGTGGTCTCTTGCAGTAGGTAATACACTTGGGTTGTCACCAGAGGTCGCTGTGGCACACGGCAGCTCTTCTAACAGTCTTTTCCAGGGGCTGCCCACACATGACATAAGCTTCCTGTTTCCTGTGTAAGTGTGGGCGGTCCCTGGTATCCTCAGTTCACTTTCCCGCCGTCTTCAGCTCACACACAGTAGCTAGAGCAACTTCAGAACAGTAGTCATCAACGAGAATTTGAGCAACCAAATGAATTTCCAAAGAATCTTCAAGCAAGATAGTGCTATTTTATTCCTGTCATTGTGGTAGAAAAATGTACCTCTTCGACAACTACACTACTTGTGTAAGGTGTCTGGGACCCACACATGACACCAGTTCCTGCATTCATTGTCAGGACTTCAGCTACAACCCCATCGACGGTTGCTTGAAATCAAACAACATTTAATGGAGCAGAAATTATCTCTCATGGAGAATCGGGCTCGTCCTAAAGTCCCCCAACAGTGATTCTCATCGCGGCACAAAAAGAAGCCCTCCTCACACCTGTGCCTAAGCGCTCGTCGACAGCCACCATTACAGGTGCACCACCATCAACCGCGCGTTCTAAGTCTGCCTCTTCATCGACGGGAGGTTATACCCTCTCATCGATGGTGCTTTCTAGCGTGTTGATGGCAGTTTACAATGAGACCTTCATGGGTTCCATCGACGGGGGCTCCTATCCCGTCAGGACCATCATTTACACAGCATAGCACTCTTTCTCCAGTGGCTCCATCATCAACAAGCCACACTCCATGGGGAAAACCTACTGTTTTTGCTATGCTCACTACCCCTCCACCATGACAGGTGCGTACCTATAAGGGCCAGGCGGATAGGGATCGGGACCCTGGTCTCTATCACCCAGGGGCAAGACTGTCTCAGGCTACACGTCCAATCCCCTCCATTCTCCCTTTGGTTTCCCAGTTGCCCCTCCTACCCCCACCTTACTCAAAAAGAACTGGTTGTTTGTACTGTAGTACAGCACGTCTTGCATGCTATGCAGCATGCTCAACCCTTCTATCCAGGAGAGCCGAGCCATCCATCCCATTCACCCACGCCTCTGCCTAAACGGTTTCACGATGACAGGGACCCTCTCCCTACCTGGTCCCCTTCTCTTATATAGTGGATTACTTGTAAGACGAACCTGACTTCTTGGCAGATTTTACTGGAGATCTAGAAGACGAGGAATTCCAGGAGTTGGATTTCCAGCCCAACACTCCTTTATCGGACTTCTCCTCATTAGAAGAGGACTTGCCCAGACATACGGCTGCCTCTCCTCCAGATGACCCTTCTTTCCAGTGATGGTCCAAATTCAAAAGGTCATGGGATTCTCCACTACCGAACATGACAAACAATGTAAGGGTATGGCAGACTGCTTGGAATTACCCAAGGAGCTGGTCGTAGAGGTACCCCCACTAATCCAGACCTACCAAAATGCTATGCTTGCAGCCTGGCACCAACCTTTTTCTGTCACGGCTGTTCCCCATAAGGTGGATCACATATGTCAAGCTCCTCTGGATCACCTCTTCCTATCCACTATTCCCAAAGTGGATTCAGTGATGATTGCTGCCGCTCATGATCACACTAAACGACCAAAGCACATGAGTTCCTTACCTCTTGATAAAGAATCCCGCAGGATAGATTATCTGGGGAAAAAGGTATTTCAGTCCAGTACCATGAATCTCAGAATCCTGAATTACATGGGACACATGATGAAATACCAGCGTACACTCTGTTCATCTGCCATTAAATTAGTCAACAAACTCCCTCCTTCACAGGAAAGGGAACAGTTACTGACTACAGTAGCAAGTGGCAATTCCATCTTCTGTCACCTACTCTGGTTGGGCTATGATGCAGTTGACACCTCGGCCCGTATGTCAGCAACAGGCATTATCTTACTAACATATACTAACATACAGTGGCGTGAAAAAGTATTTGCCCCCTTTCTGATGTTCTCTATTATTGCATATTTGTCACACTGGATGTTTTCAGGTCTTTAGACAAAATGTAATATTAGATAAAAGGAACCTGAGTGAACAAATAACACTTGTTTTTTTTTTTTACTTATTTCAGTTATTTAATGAAAACAGTTAATCAACACCAACTGGCACTGTGTGAAACAGTAATTGCCCCCTATTTAAATCAACCCAATTAAAGGGATAATTAGAGTCAGCTGATTGAACTCAGCCAGGCTTGATTACAGCCCGCCCTGCTCAATATAAACCTCACTTATTTTGACCCTTACCATCAGAGGCACGTTGCCAGCACAAAGATTCAACAAGCACATTATGCCACGATCAAAGGAAGTTCCTGGAAAGATCAGAAAAAAAGTTGTTGCGATCTATCAGTCTGGAAAGGGTTACAAAGCTATTTCTAAGCTCTGGGACTCCATCGAACCACAGTGAGAGCCATAATCTCCAAATGGAGAACACTTGGAACAGTAGTGAATCTTCCCAGGAGTGGGCAGCCTGCAAAAATTACTCCAAGGGCATGGCGTAAAGTCATCAGGATGTCTCAAAGGATCCTAAAACAACATCCAAGAACTGCAGGCTTCTCTTGCCTCAGCTAAGGTCAGTGTTCATGACTCCACAATCAGAAAGAGACTGGGCAAAAATGGGCTTCATGGGAGAGTAGCAAGGCGGAAACCACTGCTAACCAAGAAGAACATAAATGCTCGTCTCTCATTTGCCAAGAAGCACCTGGATGATCCACAAGCCTTTTGGGAAAATGTTCTATGGACAGATGAGTCCAAAGTGGAACTTTTTGGACGACATGGATCCCATTATGTCTGGCGTAAAGCAAACACAGCATTCCACAGTAAGAACATCATACCAACAGTCAAACATGGTGGTGGTAGTGTGATGGTGTGGGGATGCTTTGCTGCCTCAGGACCTGGACGACTTGCCATAATTGAAGGAACCATGAATTCTGCTCTGTACCAGAAAATTCTTAAGGAGAATGTCCGGTCATCCGTCCGTCAGCTGAAGCGTAGTTGGGTCATGCAGCAAGACAATGATCCAAAACACAAAAGCAACTCCACATCAGAATGGCTGAAAAGAAGTAAAATTAAAGTTTTGGAGTGCCTAGTCAAAGTCCAGACCCTAAACCCAATAGAGATGCTGTGGCAGGACCTGCAAACAGAGCAGTTCATGCTCGAAAACCTACCAGTGTTACTGAATTAAAAGCAGTTCTGCGAGGAAGAGGGCTAAAATTCCTCCACAGTGATGTGAAAGACTGATATTGAATTATAGGAAGTGTTTGGTTGCAGTCATTGCAGCTAAAGGTGGCGTAACCAGTTATTAAGTGTAAGGGGCAATTTTTCACACAGTGCCAGTTGGTGTTGGTTAACTGTTTTCGTTGAATAAATGAAATAAGTAAAAAAAAAACATGTGTTATTTGTTCACTCAGGTTCCCTTTATCTAATATTACATTTTGTCTAAAGACCTGAAAACATCCAGTGTGACAAATATGCAATAATAGAGAACATCAGGAAGGGGGCAAATACTTTTTCATGCCACTGTACTAAAATGCCAACAGAATAGGCCTAACAGTCTTTCGTGTCTGCTCGTTTGGTCAGCCCCCACCCTGGGAGCTGACCTTGCTGCCCCCCTCACCTTCTGTGGCTTCTCCCTTCCCAGTTCCGGATATTCTCGCTGCACTGGATTTTGCTTTCAGAACCCTTCCCCTGTACTTGTCCCACCCCCTCTTGAACCCCTCCACCAGCCCCCTGGGCAGCGCATTCCATGGCTCCACCACCCTCTCAGTGAAATAGCACCTCCTCCATTCTCCCCTGAATCTCCCCCCCCTCTAGCTTCCACCCATGCCCTCTAGTTGCCCCCTCCTCCTTCCTTCGAAGCACCCTGACTGCTTCTCCCCTATTTACCCCTTCATGTACCTGAAGACCTCTGTCATGTTCCCCGGTCCCTTTCTCTTCCAATGTGTACATATTTAGCTCTTGAGCCTCTCCCATAGGTCCTGTCCCCAAGCCCCAAATCATTTTGGTTTCCTCCTCTGGACCTCTCCAGGAGTTTAATGTCCCTCTGTAAGTGTGGCTTCAAACTGCACGCAGTACTCGAGGTGTGGCCTCACCAAGCAGTTATACAGAGGAAGTATCACTTCCTCCTTCTGGAGGTGATCCCCAGCGATGCATCCCAGCATCCTGTTGGCCTTGGCTGCTACCCTCCTACAAGTCTCTGAGTTGTTCATCTTGACATCCACCACCACCCCCAGGTCCCTTTCAGCCATCGAGACTCGTAGCATCCCCCCAGGGTGTGTACTTGGCCTGGGTTTCTGGCCTCCAGGTGCAGTATCTTGTATTTCCCTGCATTGAACCTTAGCTTCCACTTTCTAGACCATCTTTCCAGAGCCTCCAGGTCCCGCTTGTAGGGCCACCCTCCAGAGTGTGACCAGTCTGAATTTTCTGGAGTACCCACTCATCCGATGTGATCATTTTCCATCTATGCTGTTGCGTGGCTTCGCCTCAGTTCACACCTGATGTACAGCAGAGAGTAGTTAACGCCCCCTTTAATGGGTCCAAACTATTCAGGCCAGGTACTCAAACATTGATTGATTGATCCCCAAGCTTCAGGCAGAACTGTACGTACAGCCTATGCCATGTACCATACTTCACAGCCATCACACCGTTCACAATCCTCTTTTTATACCAAAAGAGGTGGAAAATGCAGACGCTCTAAAAGAGGCGGTTTCAGAGGTCGTTCCCAACCTACCAGAACCAATGCCTCTGCCGTCAAAGGCTCCCGCCCACATCCTCCAGGTGGGGCGGGTCAGCCCGCTACTCAGTGACCTACTGAGGCACTGTCCACGTTTCCTCGACCAGGCCTCAGAAACTGTCAGCAGTCATTTTGCCCTCCATCTGGAGGCCTGGAAAATGATCACATCAGATGAGTGGGCACTCCAGAAAATTCAGACTGGTCACACTCTGGAGTTTCTGTCCAGACTTCCCTTTCACCCACCCCGGTCAGTCCATTACCACCCGACCATATTCCTGTTCTCCAGGAGGAATTACAGGTTCTTCTAACCAAAAAGGCCATTTACCTAGTAACCCCTACAGAACACCAGAAGGGGTTCTGCTCTCACTTCTTCCTGGTATCCAAGCGAACTGGAGATCTCAGACCAATACTGGACCTCAGACAACTGAATCTGTACATTCAGTACAAAAGGTTCCGCATGATCACCCTAAACTCTATCATGCCAATACTAAAACAAGGGGATTGGCTGTGTGCCCTGGATATGAAGGATGCCTACCTTCATATCTCTATCAATCCTGCCCACCACAGGTTCCTTCTTTTTCACTTGTTGGGTCAATACTGCCAATTTCGGGCACTCCCGTTTGGCCTCTCCTCGGCCCCATGAGTGTTCACCAAATGCCTAGTAGTAGTAGCAGCAGCCCTACAAAGAGACAGGCACTTTGTCTTCCCATACCTGGATGATTGGCTCATAAAAGCAGAATCCAGAATAGCCCTGCTCTCTTCCCTAGAGGCAACCTTAACTCTGTTCCTAACTCTAGGGATTACAGTCAATTGGCCGTTCCAATCCGACCCCACACAGTCGCTCCAATATATAGGAGCGGTCCTCGACACTGTCTCTGCCAGGGCTTACCTCCCAGCCGACAGACAAGACAAGCTTCTATCTCTAGCTGCAGATACAAGCCCAGAAAGTTGTCACAGCCAGACACATGCTGTCTCCTAGGTCTCATGGCCGTTGCCATCCCTACGATAGCTTTCGCCCGTCTTCGGATAAGACCTATCCAATGGGTTCTCCAGAACCAGTGGTCTCAAAGAACAGGAAATTTCGAAGACAAAATCAGAGTCACTCCCTCGCTGCGGTCTGCCCTAGTATGATGGATGCTCGGAGCCAACCTTTGTCAAGGTATGCCCTTCCAGTCCCCACCGCCTCTGCAAACGTTGACCAAGGATGCATCCCTGGAAGGGTGGGGTGCACACCTGGGTCCTTACAGGACACAAGGCAAGTGGACCACTTCTATCCCTCATCCCCACATCAATCTCCTGGAACTGATGGCGGTTCGCTTAGCCCTCCAGGCTTTTCAACCTCACCTGTCTCCGGGACAGTTGCTGATTCAGTCAGACAACACCGCAGTAGTATTCTAGCTCAGCGAACAAGGAGGTACGAAATCCCATACTCTATGCAGGGAGACACTTGCAGTCTGTCAGGAAGCCATTCGGCAACACCTCACACGAACAGCCATCCATCTACCAGGACGTTACAACCTCCTGGCCGACTTTCTCAGTTGCCAGTCATCCGCACACGAATGGACACTTCATTACGAAGTGCTCCAGAAAATCTTTCATTTGTGGGGTTCCCCGTAACTGGACCTGTTTGCCTGTCCAGTCAACCATCACCTCCAGAGATACTATTCCATTATCCCAAGCAAAAAGGGATGGTCTATAGATGCCCTGTCCCAAGCGTGGACAGGACTCTTCTTATATGCTTTCCCTCATCTCACTCCTGCAACGTACTGTACTGAAACTACAACTCGAACCTGTTACCATAATTCTCATAGCCCCTCTGTGGCCTCGGCAGGTGTGGTTTCCCCCTAGTTCAGCAGTTCTCAATAGAGGAACCAGTTCCATTGCCAATCAGACCAGATCTCTTGACTCAGAATCAAGGGATCCTTCTGCATCCCAACCTGAAGGCACTACACCTTCATGTTTGGCTCTTGAGGACGCTTTCATAGCACATTTACAAGTGTCCTCTCCTGTTGCCAGTATTGGCATAACTTAGCAACCAGGAAACCTAGAATGCCAAATGGAAATGTTTTTCCATATGGGCTGCTTCCTGATCACTGGATCCCTACTCTTGTCCATTGACGAAAGTCATGGATTGCCTAGCCTCAGTTGCCGAGACAGGATTAAGCTATTCCTCCAATAAAGTCCATTTGGCCTCTATTTCAGCCTTCCATGAACCTCTGGATGGTAGATTACTGTATCAACATCATCTAGCCAAAATGTTCTTGGAATGTTGCATATTAAGCCACCTATTAGAAGACCCACTCCTCCGTGGGATCTCAATTTCCTAATAGAGAAATTAACTCTTGAGCACTTTGAACCAGCAGCCACTTATGACCTCCTTTGTTTCATGGAAACCCTATTCCTAGTGGCTGTCAGTTCAGCTCGACATATTTCGAGCTCTATGCCTTCATGTGTAAGAACCTTGCTTGATTTTTCACAAATATAGGTTGGCACTTCATAGCCCTTCCTTCCTACCTAAGGTAGTGTCCGAACACCTTAAACCAGTCCTTGGAATTACGGTATATTATCCTGAACACCTCTTACATACCTTGGATGTCCATCGTATATTATGATATTACACTAATCAAACTAAAACAATTAGAAAACCTCTCAACTTTTTGTTACCTTCACCTCAGGCAGGAAAGGTCTCCCAGATGCTAAACGGACTCTCTCCAATTGGCTAGCACATTGCATAACATTTTGTTATTCAAAATACAACAAGCCATTACGTGGACCTGTCCCAAGCCCATTCTACGAGAGCTATGGCCATACTAACATGTCTGCTTTAACGGGCCTCGATCACAGACATGTGTAATGCAGCTACCTGTCCACAATTCACACTTTCACAAAGCATTACAACTTAGATATTGCTTCATGCCGTAGGGTGGACTTTGGCCGAGCTATACTACAAGGCCTCCTGTCATAATGACCATCCTTTTGGGGTGTACTGCTTGGAATTCATCCCAAGTGTATGCCCTGCTGCAAGAGACCACTCTGTGGAAAATAGTACAGTTACATAAAGTCTTACCATAACAGTAAATCTTTGAGGAGTGTCTCTTGCAGTAGGTGCATTCCCACCTTCCATCCCTCTCCTTCTCTAAGAGAACAAATTCTGGTCCACTGACTTATGGGTTAGGATAGGATACCTGCGGTACCTCAGCTTCCCCTCGGTCCTCGCCTAGCGAGCTGAATCCGCCGGGGGAAACTGAGGCTACCAGGGACTGCCCACACTTATATAGGAAACAGGAAGCTGATGTGTGTGGGTGGCCCCTGGAAAAAACTGCTAGAAGAGCTGCTGTGTGCCACAGCAACCTCTGGCGATGACCCAAATGTATTACCTACTGCAAGAGACACTCCTCAAAGATATACTTTTACGGTAACACTTTGCGTAACTGTACTTTCTGGGAGTGGTGTGTATGTTCATCCACATAGACCCACCCAACCTCCCCAGGCTCAGGCGCACAATCTCTGCTTCCAGCAGGCAAGATCTGGCATCATGGGGTGGAGCCAAGGGATATACCACCCGGGTGGGTGGGAGGAGCCAGCTTGAAGACTTTTCAGCAACTCTTAAAGGGAAAGGACACTGCCAGATAGTGTGGATGAACAACATATACCACTCCTAGAACTGCTGTTACAGGTGACTAACCTGCGTTTATTGTTGCCAGTATGGTTATAAAGGGCATGGTCTTAGCAGGTTGGAATTCAGAAAATATAGGTATATTCAAGCATGGTAAATGGTGTAATCAAATGAAAGAAATAGTATTCTTGGTGGTGCTACAGATGCCAAACATTTAGATTGTAACAAAATTATATTCTTGCTGTCTCCCATACTAAATATTAATTCATAAATATACTCCCTCCCTTCAATATTTATTTTCCCTAGTAGGATACTTAAAGTATTGTCTTACAATATATTAATAGAGTTATCACAAGTGAGGGTAATACATATTTCTGAAGATTCTATAGGTAATATAAGGCTAATGTACAGGTGATAACTATGGTATAATTACCTCAAGTGGTTGCTAGGGCATCAGTAAACCTTGAGAGCACAGCTCTCAAGAGGTTTACAATTGCCCTAGCAACCACGAGAGATGATTACACCATGGTTATCACCTGTACATCAGGCATTGTCAATTATAGTGTATGGGACTCGACATGAGAAGTTACCCCCTCCCCCCCGAACACAAGTAATTTAGCCTTACCTTATTAATGCATCTGCACTACAGCCACATGATTGTGTAGGAAAACAATTTATTAGGATACACGGACTGAATGACAGTGGGCCAAAATAGCATCAGAGCTAAAATCTCTATCATACATAGAGATTGGTAGACTCAGTAACAGTAAACTGAGACAACTGGAATGTTATTTGAATACTGTACTGAGGCCAACAGTCGCATTCTGGGTTTGTAGAATAATGAATAACACTGGCATTCCGTTTTGTAAACCCACGCTGTGACATAGATGAGATAGGTTTATAAAGTTTTGACATCACAACAGTGGGATTACATGAGGATAATGTATGATCCTCTATAGTTAACCGGTCAGTTAACAGTCGAGAGAGGTTTGCCAGGGTGACCATGTAAACCTCGAGGAGGCGAAGCTCGAGAGGTTTTACGCCGCCATATGGCAACCTCGGGGCAGTTAAAATTTGACCGTTGCGATAGAGGGACCATACATTATTTTTTATAGTATATGGTCTCACTATCGGGAAAATTGCTGCTTACGCTTTTAAAAAGTCACCGCCGCTCCTTCAGTTCTTCCCGTCGGTTTCCCTTCAGTTGGTTCCCGTCGAAAAAAAAGCGCGCACATGCGCAGACCACTCGCTGTTGTTAACCTATCGATGTGACGTAGGATCGATAGGTTAACAACATATCTACGTCACATCGATAGGTTAACAACCTGAGGAAATGATGATTTCCTAAGGTTAACAGCGTTCTAACATACATTATAAGGTTGTAATCTGTTTGATTTCAGTGGGCAATAAGGGCTACCCATACATTATAAATATGTAATTGATGTATGTGGAAACATGAAAGGAAAGTAGACATAATTCATGTACAAATTCTTATGAAGTATTTTGTTAAATGGTTATCTCCTAGGCATATCTGTAATGTAACCTAAAATAAAAACGATTATAATTATTTGACTTGTGTGTAAATGTGTATGTTGTTTAAAAATGAAATAAAATTATCTTTTTAATAAAAAAAGAGAGATTTTCATAATACTTGAATTCCATTTTGTTGGTGCCTAAGCAACTCTTTTTACAAACCAGATATGAGAGATATCACTGTATTGGGCATAAATTCTTAAATCATGGTATATGCCAAGCAAACAGGATATAGGCATGTGACTAGTCAAAGACTTTTTAGTGGATAAGCAAGAATCATAGCTCACCTTTGCTGGGTCTTCCCAAAAAGATAACGCCAGCTCTCATCAGTTCTCTGTGCCTCTGGATTGCCAAAAGGAGCAGCACAGCAGTCTCCCCCACCCACCATTATTTCTTCCTGTGATCTTGAGTGTGGATTAGGCAGGAAGAATGCTGTTAGTGGTTCTAGGTAGCCTTTGTCTCTATAGATTATCTTGTCAGGTTTGTCCTGATATGGTTCTGTGGCAAGCAGCAAAAACCCAGGACACGTAGTTCAGACGGTGGAGCCCCAGCCTATCACAGGCAGCTTATTCCATGGCTAGGACCAATAAATCCATTTACCACACTACTGGTTCTTGAAAACTAGGCGATCGCTAATTGGCCCCATATCAGTTCCAGTGATGCAGTTCCATCTAAGAGGCTTAATGGGCTGTTGACTCAAATCCCCTGGATATCTTCTCTAGCTCCAAACGGCGAGATCATCCTCCCTGTTGGTTCTTTTTTCTTTTGCAATTGTTTAACCACGTGAGACACACTAAGTTGACAGCTTGTTTACAGGTGCAACCTGGGAGCACAGGAAAGTTAAGTGACTTGCTCAGGGTCACACAATATGCAAGTGGGGGTTGTGGGATTCAAACCCAGGTCTCCAGATTTGCAGCTCAGAGCCTTAAACCACTGCAACCACTGCACTGGTTCTAGTTCTGGTAAAGTTTCCACTATATCTAACCTTCCAGGACTCCTCCTGTGGACCACGTTACTATCTTTCTTGATTTTCTGCCTCAAACGGAATCCTACTCTCCACCTTCTGCTTTGGCTAGCCCTTTCCCTCTATTCCTTCAGCCTCAGATCTTTGGGCCTGTAGCTCAGATCCTCCATACCACATCCCACCCACTTGTTTCATATGAACATACATACATACATACGAAGAAGCCAGCAGAAGAAGGCCATTTGGTCTATCAAGACTGCTCGTATTGCAGGGTCCACAGCTTGAGCTAATGTCCCTGCCCTCCTCCCATCCTCCCTACCCATGATTCTTATCTTCCTCCTATGCCTATTCCAGCCTCTCTTAAAGCTGCTCACTGTCTTTAACGAGATGACCTCTTCCAGCAGCGCATTCCAAGGGTCCACCACCCTTTCTGTGAAGAAGTGCTTTCTGACATCCCTCCTAAACCTCTCACTCTCCAGCTTAAGACTGTTCCCCCTCGTGATATGGTTGTCACTCAGCTTAAATAGACTTTCCTTATCAACATTATTTATCCCTTTCAAGTACTTGAATGTCCCAATCATGTCCTCTCTCTCCCTTCTGTCTTCCAGG
This sequence comes from Neoceratodus forsteri, assembly GCA_016271365.2. NCBI lineage: Eukaryota > Metazoa > Chordata > Ceratodontiformes > Ceratodontidae > Neoceratodus > Neoceratodus forsteri. The sequence continues at coordinate 980,671,643 of CM057450.1, read as the reverse complement.
GCTAGTGGGGAGTGGCTGCATCATAAAATGGTGCATTTACTCTCCTGGGGGAGAAGACGCGTCAGCATTTCACTAAACAATCTGCCTGTATCTCGAACAGGACATGGTATGGGTCTCGAAACCTCTTGCCTGAGCTGCCACCTCTGAAAAGAAAGAGTTGACCATGTCTGTTTATCCCCTTCAGATAATTCTGTGCAGAACCAGATCTGTGAGGAGCAAGACCGGTTTAATAGTGGATTTTATTTCTGGTTCCTCAGCTAACCTGATGTGTGTATCACAAAAACCTGTGGGGATAACCTTGGCCTTGTGCTGGAGATGGCTATGCTGGCTGGTTATTCTGTGGTATACTGCCAGAGGAGGGGTGGGGTAGCCATCTGCATTAGAATTGGTCTGAGCTTCACCATGCCCCCGTTGCAGAGAACTGGTCCTTTGAATGTGTGACCCTGTCTTGAGGACTTGGTGCAGGTTACAGGATCCTTCTTATGTACAAACCTATGGGGCTCTGGGGAGGATTTCCTTCAGGAAATGGAGGACTTCATTGTTAAGTGACTGTTGGAGTTGTCCAGATGGCTAATTCTGAGTGACTTCAACACCTGGTTTGATAATGATTCCTCACACTTTGGGCAAAATTTCCACAAGATGATGAATTAACTGGGCCTCCCACAAATAGTTATTTATGGGACACACCAACACAGCCACATGTTGGACTTGGTCTTTTCCCTTTGGTTTGAGATTAGTGATCTCAAGATTGATCTGATGGGGGGGGGGGGTGGCTTGCCGGAGATTATGGCGGTCATGTTTTAGCCAGCTCCCTGTAGCACTACATTGAAAACGTGTCTAAAGGCCTCCTTCTCCCGAGAATTTCTTTTAAAAATGTGTCCAGTGGGTATTGGAGATCCATGGCAGCAAATAAATCCAAAAACAAACAGGCAAAGCTCAAATTTCCGACATCAAAAATGTCGAGAGAGCTGACGCCGGAACCTGAGGCCTGTTGCAGTAATAGTCCACCCAGCCGCGGCATAGCAAGACTTAAATCTCCACCGCCAGCATGTAGGAGCTGGATCGACCCTTAGCTGGGGGTACTGCCACACTCACTCAAATGCAACATGAAATGAAAGCAGGTTTCATCAATATACAGCTCAACTTACCCATTTATAGTCGGTGGTGACCGTACTCAGAAACCTCTGCCAGCCACATGACACAAATCACCGATCTGGAACACGGGTATGCGAACTTGAGGCTCCCTTCAAGTGGTCTGTGGCTCGAATGAACTGAGCTTAAGAAGCCATGGAGGAGCTCAGAATTAGAAGAAATCTGGTCTCCCTTCTCCGAAGCATTGAGGTGGTGACTTTCCTGTTTGAATCTCTCATCTGATGACCAGGGACTCTATATACTAATAGGTCATAACTCCTAATGTCCTTGGGAGTTAATATACATCCTAGTTCGATCATATTCTGTGTATTTATGCCATGTGTTTATAGTATACTTTCATAATGTATTTTCTATCTCCTTATCTGACCTGATATGTACCCGTGTATGCAATGAACTGTCCTAATGTGTGTAATACTTTGAATACTGCATGGATTATGTATCCTCGATGTACTCAACACTCTTTCAATAAAATATTTTCAAAAAAAAAAAAGATTGATCTGATCTTCTTTGAGGATATCTCCCTCCAATGAGCCCCATCATAGAACTGTAAGTCGTCAACATCTGGACCACATGGACATTTTTGCTGGCTGGGGCTACCCACATCGATGCAAAGCACCTTGTAGGCACCTATATAATGTTGAAGTCCCCAGCATGCCTCAGTTAAGTCAACCACTCAATCGATCCACGCTTCTGAAGATTGCTGTTGAACTTTTGCTGGTATTCACGAACACTGCTACTTCTCATAGTTTATTTTAAAACTTTCTTTTATGGTACTGCTGAAAGACAAGGAACCACTGTTCCGTTATTGGTGTTATGCCACATTAAGGTTTACAAAGACAGCCACTCTGTGTTCATTGCCTTGGTACAAACCACGATGTTAAATCCTGCTCAGTCTGCTAGAACTTTAACCAGGCAACCAGGAGACATCACAGGAAAGCCTTAGAAGTGTTTCTGAAACTTCAAGAAATGGAAACAAGGCTGCTTCTCCAGACCGTTCACCTTTTAGGTGGGGTAGGTCTACTGACAAAAACGGGTCCCCAGCTCCAGCCACTAATCCTGCTACCAACCCCCTCCCCGACGTCTCAGAGACACAAAGGTTAGGGTCCAGCATCCGTTTGCCTCCCCCACTAGGGGATTTGCAGCCTATTCTGCCGTCAGGCACTGTCCCATCAACAACTTAGCCATTGTATACCCCTTTGAAGGCCCATCAACGCACAGCTGTTATATCAGACAATTTCTGAACTGCTCCAGCATCTCTTGCCACTGCCACCATCGTCACCTGCACCCTTGGCTGGACTATCATCAACTTTACCATCAATGCTCTATCAGTTTCTACCGCAGTGTTAGGCTCTGTACTGCCTTCGCAACGGACCTCATCATTTCTCTTCATCCGGTCGACCCTCAACCAATGACGGTCGACGATTAACTGGAATGTAATCCAGAGTATATGGAGGAGTAGGATGGAGCCATGGGTGAAGAAGAGGAGGAAGCAATAGACTTGGTGGAAATCCAGCTCCACTCTGTCCTCTTGCTCAGAGGAAAGTGTGAAAAAAACACTAAGGTCTCCACCCGAGGATGCCTCATTTCAGGCCTTCCTAAAATAAAGTTCAGGCCAAATTGGGGTATCAAGCAGAGGAGAAGGATTCTTTCAAGAGAAATCTCTGAGTTCTTGAAGGTTTCAACCTCCCGTACAGTCATAATTCCTCCACTGCCTTCGGCACTTCAGGAAGCTACTCTGGCAACCTGGCACAGGCCAGCTCAATTACCTGCATTACCCAAGAAGACTGGTAAACTATGCAGCCCCTAGAGCTAAACCTTATTATTTCTCATAGATTGCCTGAAACGGAGACTGTGGTGATTATGGCTGCATATGATGGATCCAAGGCTCACAAACAAATGAGTTCTCTTCCTCCTGATGAGGAATTAGGGAACTGAACATGATGGAGAAGAGACCTTTTGCTTCTGCTTCCCTGGGCCTAAAACCTTGCTGTTAGGCATGTATGGTAAAGTATCAGAGTTGCCTTTGGAAAACTCTAGCCACAATGGCTGAGAAATTGCCAGAGGGCCAGGATAAAATATTAGCATAACAGATTATTGTTAATAGCCAAGAGGCTGGTAAGCTTCTTTTTTTTTATTACTGTGCTATTTCCTCCCGCCTGGACCAGCCACATTGGCCCAACCTCTGCCCCAGCCCGTCCACCTGTCCCCAGGGACTTACCTCACCAGTGTTCCTCCCTGGCTTACCCCCAAGACGGACCTTGGGTTGGACCCTTCCCCATTGGTCCTCTAGCTCGGTGTCCAGGAGTGCCAGGAAACGGGTGAGACCTGTGGAGCATGGCAGGTGGCATACTGCACAGTCTACATTTTTCCATGTTCTGTCCCCAGGAGGCATGATGTACAATGATGTTGGTGGCAATCATGCCAATGTCTGCCCCGCCTCCCCAAACTAGTGAGCTGCAAATGTCGGATCACCGGCATCTGCTAGGGGCCTGTCATGCACCGGTAGCTAACTCACCCTCCCTCACGGAGGAGGAGGAGAGCAGTCCTTAGGATGCTGAATCCTTCTCTCCCCCGCCAACCTTCCGACTCCTCGGCTTGTTGCCGAACCTGGGTCATTGGCATTCAAGTGGTAGCTCTATCACTGCACCGGCGGTCTAGTCGGTAAACTTCTGCTGAGATCAGCCTATGATGCCTCAGATGCTGCAGCCAGAGGGGCTGCTGCTGGAATTTGCCCCCGCGGCCCCTCTTTGCTAAGGGTAGCTGGTTTTGCCTCTGATGTGCAAAAATCTGTGATGAATGCTCCATTCAGGGAGCAACCAACTCTACCTGACTCCTTGTACACTCCCCAACCACCATTACTGCCAGGGGTGGTTGTAGGGGGTTGTCTCTCCCCTCACTTAACTCAGTGGAAGGAGGTGCCACAAATGCCTGGGTTCTAGAAATCATAGAACAAAGACAGGCTCTGGAATTTTTTGGACACACCTCCAGATCATCTGCCAGTGCCAGCTCACTGTCCTTCAGACCCCCTTCCTCTGCTCCTGGAGGAAATTCAGACTTTGCTTCAAAAGAAGGCCATACCCTTCGAACAGAGAAACACAGGGTTCTAGGGACATGGATATGTTGTTCATCCACACTCATTGGCAGTATCCTTGCCGCTTTAAATCTTGCGGAAGGTCTTCAAGCTTGTCCCTCCCACCCACCGGGTGGTATAACTCGGCTCCGCCCCATGACGCCAGATCTTCCTTACCGCTTGGAAGCTCAGGTTCCTCCTTAGCTCTCTCTGCGTTTGTGACTGGTTCCCTATTTCCCGTTTGCGGTTTAAAAATAATATTTTGCAAAAGACTTCGATCTGCCGATCCTTGGCAGCTGCGATGGATAAATCGACTCCCAGTTCGGAGATGCCCATGCGGGCAGAAGATGTCTCGAGCGGATCCACACCTCCGTGTCACTGCTTAGGCCTTGAGCACGACCGCAGGCTTGCGACCTGTGCTCATCTTTCTCGGCCTACGTCCTCGAAGACCGTGCTGCCCGATTGCAACTGGGCCGTCCCGAGAAGCGTTTCCCTCCGGTGAAGTCCAAGGAGGCCCGGTTGGCGGTGTCCGCGGCGGCGGGCTCGGCGGATCAGCTCGAGCGGATGGTCGCCCTCGAAGAGGAGGCGGCGCGGGCCGTATCTTCCTCGGCCGCGGCATTTATCCCGCTCTCTCTGGGTTCTTCCTACACGGCTTCCTTTAAGGAGCTTTGTCTGTCCCTCTCCACTAAAGGGAGAAGGCCTGCGTCTGCTGGACCTTTTCTCGGTCAAAGAGGGACAAGGGTAGAATCCCTCCGTCGGCGCTCTTGGGAGGCGGAAAGAGTCCCTCCGGGCCGTCGACCCGTCGGCTTCGGTCGACCGCTCGACCGCAGCCACTGGCCTCCGCGGTGTCCCGTCGGGTCAGTTGACCGAGACTCCACTGATGAAGTTGTAGATTTTTCTCGACCATTGACGGGCTGTCGCCTTAGCAGCCGAGATTCCTCTCTGGTTCCCCGGGAGGAGTTGAGGATCCCGTGGGCTCGCCTGTGCCTCCGGTTCCAGAGCCCTCGGATGGACCTTCCGAGCGAAGGTGTCGGTTCCGGCGACACTCCCTGCACCCGACGGAAATTCCGGGGACTCGATCTCGGCACCGCGATAAGCGGCGTGCGCCCGTACGTCCGCCGTCCTCCTCCTCGGATGGGGGCTTCGGCGTAAGTCGTCGATGATGCGAGACCTTATGTTGCAACAGCTCACTCCTGGCGGGGAATAAGCCGACTCCGGGCGCCTTCCGCCATTAAGTGGCTGTGGCGGCCGAGCGCCGACACAACCCTCGACTTGCCGAGGCGCTATACCAGGCGGTTGTTCGGCCAAAACCAGCTGCTCCACCGATTGCGGTGGAACCTCCGCCTCCACAGCCACCAATTGGGGCTCCGACCAGGATTCTCGGTCGGCTGAAGGGTTTCCATCGGCTGTCAGTTACCCTCACTCCCGACCGACCTCGGCAGGTGAAGGGTGGTTCAGGCCAGAGGCAGCTCTTCGAGGACTCTTCCGAGTCCGAAGATGATTCCTCCTTCTTCTCCAAGCGACTGGACTTGGAGTCTTCAGGAGGTCAGCCAATGGACGATAGCCCGTCGTCCTTCCTAGGACTGCTTCGGCTCATCTCGGAGTCTACCGGGATGGAGCTCGAACCCGTTTCCAAACGGGCCAGGTATCCCCTCACGGAGATTCTGGACCGAGGGGATTCTCCGACGGAGGCCTTTCCGGTGGCCGAGGCCATAGTGGGTCCAGCACTGGAACTTTGGCAGCGCCCTGCTTCCTGCCCTGCGCCTTCGGCCAGGATGGCCAGGAAGTATGCGGTCCCTACCGGTTCCTTGTCCGGTTTTTCGGAACACCCCTCTGCTGAGGGGTTGGTTACCGACAGGCGTTCGGCGCGCCCGGCTGCGCCAGGATGTGGACAAACCTCCTGACAAGGTCCAAGAAATTGGACTATATCGGTGAAAAGTCTACGCTCGTCCTCTCTCGGCCTTCACAGGCCAGTTCGCCGTCCTCATGGCACATTTTTTCTCATGCCCTGTTGGGCTCCCTGGATGAGGTCATCCCTCATCTTCCGCCGATCTGCAGACTACGGTTAAGCAGGTGCGGGACCAGGGCAGGGCAGTGGCCAAACAGCAGCTCCAGACTGCTTTGGATGAGGGGACTCCTATGTGCCAGATCGGTGGCGGCCGCGAGTGGCTATCGTCGGCGGGCTTGGCTGAGGATATCCACCTTTACTTCGGATACCCAGCACAAGTTGGCGGATGTTCCCTTTTTGGGGACTGACCTCTTCGGCCCTGGGGTGGAAGGTCACCTGCAGAGGATCGAGAAGTCCAATGCCACCTTGGACTCGGTCTCTTCCGCTCAGAAGGACAAAGGCCGCAAACCACAGCCTAAGCCCTTTCGTCCTTCTGTGCCCCCGGCGCGCCCGACCCAGCAACGTCAGGGCCAGCAGGCTCGGCCTTGGCATCCCAAACCCAAGCCGCCGGCTTCCTCTAACAGGAGGCAGGGAGGAAAGGGCCCAGGAGGTCCCTCGGCCGGTCCCTCCTCCAAGCCTGCCCAGTGACGGGCTGAGGGGTGTCGCCCCCATCCCCGTCACCTTACCCCTGGGTCCCCCCGTGGGGGGACGGCTCCGGCACTTCCGTTCCGCCTGGTCCGCTGTTACCACGGACAGGTGGGTCTTGGAGGTGGTGGGAAGAGGCCTGCCTCTGGAGTCGAGCAGGCACCACCCTTCAGAGCCGCCGCCTCTCGGGGGGCTTCGGGATCCCCAGCCTCACTGGCGGCTCGTCGAGCCGACATCGCTCTCCTCCTCCAGAAGGAGGTGGTAAGAGAGGTGGTGGACCCTCTTTCAGACCCAGGGTTTGTGTCCAGGTACTTCCTGGTTCCGAAACGGACGGGGGCTGGCGCCCCATTCTAACCACACGACCTAAACAAGTTCCTAAGGTCTCGAACCTTCAGGATGGTCACTCTGGCTCAGATAATACCATCCTTGGAGCAGCGGCGTGTGGTTCTGCTTCTCTGGACTTGCAGGACTATTGCCACGTCCCTATCCGTCCGTCTCACCAGAGATTCCTTCGCTTCCGAAAGGAAGGATCTCTCTTCGAGTTCAAGCCATGCCCTTCGGCTTGTCTCCAGCTCCCAGGGTCTTCACCAAATGCATGGCAGTGGTGACAGCATTCCTCTGGCCGAGGGTCGGGTGTACCCTTACCTGGACGACTGGCTGATAGCAGCTCCCTCCAGGAAGGAGGCGGAGTGGTCCAGAGATCTGGCCCTCCAGGTCTGCTCTCAACTGGGCCTCCTTATCAACGAGGCCAAGTCGGAACTCGAGCCGAAGCAGGTGATTTTATTCATCGGGGCGCAGCTCGACTCTCTTCGAGCCAGAGCGCGGCTCCCGGCGGACAGGGCCGAGGTTCTTTCCTCCTTTGCCCGATCATTTCTGGTTGGGCAATTGCGCCCTGCCCGGGACTTCCTGCGCCTCCTGGGTCTCATGGCGGCCTGTACCAGCGTGGTCCGTTGGGCCCGCTGGAACATGCGTCCCCTTCAGTGGGGACTGGCCAGCCAGTGGTCACAACGCTGCGATCCCTTGGACCAGCTTGTGTCGGTGACACAGGGGATGTGGAACGCTCTCCAGTGGTGGACCGTTCCAGATCATTTGCAGGAGGGCATCCCGTTCGTCCGCCCCGAGCCGACGGTCTCTCTGTCGACCGATGCCTCTCTGATGGGTTGGGGTGCCCATCTGGGGGAACACCGGGCTCATGGCCTCTGGTCCCCGCGAGAGTCCCGATGCCACATCAACCTGCTGGAGCTCCGAGCGGTCCGCCTAGCTCTCACCGCCTTTGCTCCGTTCCTCCGGGGTCAAGTGGTCCGAGTCCAGACGGACAATACCACGACCATGTACTATCTAAACCGCCAGGGCGGGACGCGCTCCATGCTTCTATGCAAGGAAGCTCTCCGCATTTGGTCACTCGTGCGCAGCCTGGAGGCGGATCTCCTAGCCATTCACGTGGCAGGAGCCTCCAACACCCTGGCCGATGCCCTGAGCCGGATAGGGGCTGCATCCCACGGTGGTCTCTCCTGCCGAGGTAGTACAGCATCTGTTCTCCTTTGGGGCACACCTCAGGTGGACCTGTTTGCCTCCATGGAGAGCGCAGGCTGAGTCTGTTTCATGCCCGCCCCCTCAGCAGGGCTCGCTGCAGGATGCAGCTTCTCGAGGCAATGGACCCCGGCCTCTTTACGCCTTTCCCCATTTCCTTGATCCACAAGGTGCTTCTCAAGGCGAGGAGGGACAAGGCTGGGTGATTCTGATAGCCCCAGACTGGCCTCGCCAGTTCTGGTACCAGATCTCCTCAGTCTCAGCTCCAGGACTCACGGCAGCTTCCAGCTCCGGACCTGCTCTCAGTCAATCAGGGAAGGTGTTCCATCCGGACCTTCAATCCCTGCACCCTGACGGCCTGGTTCCTGGCGGCTAGAGTTCCAGGCTTTGGGTCTTTCCGACGAGGTCCTCAATGTAGTTGAGGCGTCCCGTAGGAGTCGACCAGAAAATGCTATGCCTTCAAATGGAAAAGGTTTTCCATTTGGTGTCAGGGCAAGGCTTGGACCCTTCCTCCTGTTCCTTGGCAAGCATCTTGGACTATTTATGGTCCCTTTCTAGTCAAGGGCTTAGTCGACGACCCTAAGGGTGCACCTGGCAGCCATCTCTGCTTACGAGCGCGGGCAGGAAGCAGTCGATGGCGCATGAGAGAAGGTGGTCTGGCGCTTTTCAAAGGCCTTGATCACATTTCCCTCCAGTGCGGGAACCCCCACCTCCGTGGGATCTACTGCTGGTACTGGCAAAGCTCATGGGCAAGCTATTCGAACCTATGCACAGGTGTGCTCTCTCTCACCTGTCGTGGAAGACCGCCTTCTTGGTGGCTATCACGTCAGCCAGAAGGATGGGAGAGCTCCAGGCGCTTTCCATCGAGTCTCCTTACCTGGTCTTCCACAGGGACAAGGTTGTCCTGCGCCCCCACCCGAAATTCCTTCCGAAGGTGGTGTCGGAGTTTCACCTTAACCAGGTGTTGACTCTGCCGGTGTTCTACCCCAATCACACCTCGGAGGCCGAATATAGGCTCCATACTCTGGACCCTAGAAGGGCGCTCGCTTATTATAAGGAGCGCACGGCTGAAATTCGGGGAGAGGTTCGCCAGCTGTTTGTCACCTACGCTGAAGCCGCATCTGGCAGACCTGCAGCCAAGCGGACGATAAGCAGGTGGGTAACCTCCTGCATAGATCTCTGCTATAAGTTGGCGGGCATGGAGCCTCCCAGAGGGATAAGAGCTCATTCTACCCGCCATACTGCTGCAACGGTGGCTGCTTCCAGGGACGTCCCTATCCAGGAAATCTGCAGGGCTGCTACCTGGAAGTCAGCAAACACCTTCATTACCCACTACCACATCGACCTTGAGTCACGCCGGGATGCTGGTTTTGGGGCCTCGGTTCTCCAGTCTCTCTTTCCCAAGTAAGTATATGGGGTGTGCTGTCTTGCCTCCCTCCTCCCGGAGAACTGCTAGGAGTCTGCCAATGAGTGTGGATGAACAACATATCCATGTCCCTAGAAATACAGGTTATCTCACCTGTAACAGGAGTTCTAGGAATGGTATATGTTGTTCATCCCTACATCCCGACCTCCCGGCTTGACGCACAACCTGAGCTTCCAGCGGGCCAGATCTGCGCCATGGGGTGGAGCCGAGAGTTATACTCACCCGGTGGGTGGGAGGAGCAAGCTTGAAGACCTTCCGGCAAGATTTAAAGCGGCAAGGATACTGCCAATGAGTGTGGATGAACAACATATACCATTCCTAGAACTCCTGTTACAGGTGAGTAACCTGTATTTCTGCTCTTGTACTTCCTAGTCCCAATGTGGACAGAAGGCCTGCAGCCTGTTTAGATCTCGGGGACCTGAACCTCTTCAAAGAGTACAAAAGTTCAGAATAGTCACCCTGTAAGGCATACTCGCTGCTGCAGCAAGGGATTGGATCTGTTCCCTTGTCATGATGGATGCCTACCTTAATATCAAAATTGCAAGACTCACAGAAAATACTAAGGTGCCTGTTCTGGGGAACATTACCAATTCAGAGTATTGCCCTTTGGCTTGTCCTGTGCCATGGGTCTTTCCCAAAAGCTTGGCAGTAGTGGCAGCAGCCCTTCACAGAGCAGGTCTGTATGTCTTTCCCAACCTGAACAACTGGCTATTGCAAGCCCACTCCAAGGATCAGATCCTGCACACATTAGCTCGAACCAGGCAGATGTTCGATGCTCCGGGGGTTACTGACAGCATACTTAAATCAGTGTTTGTGCCTTGTCAATGCATGCAATATATAGGAGCAGTCTAGGACACAGCTCAAGGCTCAGCCTTCTTGCCCCTAGAGAGATCCCAACACCTAATTGCCCAGTCACAGCTGGTACACGACAGTCGGTATGTTTCAGCCAGGACATTCCTTCGGCTTCTGAGCCTGATGCCAGCGGCCACTGTCACAGTACCTTTGTCCAGACTGCACATGAGGATACCCCAGTGGACCCTAACAGTCCAGTGGGATCAGCTCACAGATGATCTAGAACAAAGGGTTCTAGTCACTTCTCCTGTATGCAAAGTGCTCAAGTGGTGGATGGAACACAGCAATCTGTTAAAGGGGGTTCCCTTCCTGATCTCCTCCCGTCACCAGATTTTAACAACAGATGTCTCAGAGATGGGCTGGGGAGCACACCTGGGCTCCCATCAAACACAGTATATAGACTCCAGTGGAGAGCACTTTGCACATAAATATTCCAGAAATGCAAGCTGTTTTGTATGGGCTACAAGCCTTTCAGATTCACTCTTACCCTCTATGCATGGAAGCAATGAAAGTTTAGTAGGGGCTGAGGAAATCAGTCTAGGACTGTCAGCAGTACATGTTTAGTATCAAAACATCTTGGCAGATAGGCTAAGCAGGTCACAGTCCAGGGTGCATGAGTGGGAACTGCTGACATCAGTTGTCTCAGATTTTTCAACAGATGGGGTTGTCCAGAGTTGGACAGTTTTGTATCCCCACACAACATAAAACTGACGCTTTTTCTGCTCGCCTGCTCCAGGGCCTGGAGCTTCTGGTGAGACACGTTGTCCCTGTCTTGGAAAGGGAGGTTCCTGTATGCCTTTCCTTCCCTCTCCCTAATTCAGAGTGCTACTCAAGCTCCAGATGGAGGGGGCAACTCTGATTCTTATCACTGCCCTAAGGCCTCGACCGATCTGGTTCCCCCTGCTACAACAGCTGGCAGTGGAACCACCATTGCCTCTGTCCCTGTGTAAAGACCTGCTGTCACAGGAACAGGGAACCCTGGTCCATCTGGACCTAAACTATCTTCATCTTCATGCATGGCTCCAAAACATAGCCATTGCCACGTTTGGGGTTTCCCAAAAAGTGGCTGATGTTCTGGTGGCTGCCAGAAAGCCTTCTACCAGATCCACTTATTCTGTGAAGTGGAAGTGGTTTGCTCTGTGGGCTGCTTCTCATCACTGTATCTGCTGTCCTTATTGGATGCAGGCCTGCAGTATTCCTCAAAGTGCACTTGACTGCCATTTCAGCTTTCCATGTACACTACCTATTGAGGGTCATACGGTTGCCCAGCTGGAGGTGACTCATACATTCTTGAGAGGCATCCTACATCTGAAACCTCTCATCCGTAATCCAGTCCCAGCTTCGTACCTAAATTTTGTTTTGGAAAAGCTTACTTTGGCTCCTTTTTGAGCCAGCCATGACTTGTGGCTTGCGCTCTTTCTTGGAAAGTGTTATTTGTAGTTGCAATAATTTCTTCTTGAAGGATTTCAGAGTTACAGGCTCTAATGTGTGAGCCTTCTTATTTGATTTTTCACAGACAGGGTGTCTTTGCATACAAATCCTAAGTTTCTTCCAAAGGTGGTGTCTGAGTTTACTTTAAATCAAACTATCCACCTGCCAGTTTATTTTCCTGAGCATGCCAATCCAGGGAATAATTGCTGCATACTTAAGATGTATATAGAATACTCAGGTGTTACATATACCGCATAAAGGACTGCAGAAAGGCCTCACAGCTTTTTGTTTCGCTTGCCCCTGTGAAAGAGGCCTCCACTTTCTAAACAGTGCTTGTCCAAATGGCTAGCAAACTGTATAACTTTTGGTACAGGAAGTACAATAAGGAACTTCTTGTCATTCCACAAGTGGCATGGCCACCTCTGTTGTTTGTTTCAAAATGTGTCTGCTGCAGACATCTGTGTAGCTGCCACCTACAGTACTGTCCACACTTTCACTAAACACTACTGTCTGGTCTGGACATTACCTCTCGAAAAGGGCTGGCTTTGGCCTAGCTGTGCTTCATGGCCTTCCTTTATTAGGCCTGTAGGCTCCCAGCCACCAGACTGTTTATGTTCAGTACTATTTGGTACTCGTTCCATAGTTAGGTGTGGCCTGATGAAAAAGATAGTCTCAAAAGAGATAGAACAGTTACATACTTACCGTAACAGTAGATCTTCAAGAGAATCTCTTTCATCAGGCCATGCCTTCCCACCCTCCTTCCTCCTAAAGGTCCTGAGCCTCTAATTAGTGCTATCTCCTTCTTTATGATGGTCTACCTATAGCTGTCTGCCTTGCCTGGTTTGCAGAGCCCTAGGTTCTCTCCTGGGTCCCTGTAGAGAGGTCCTCCAAGCATGATCTCTGGCAGGAAACTGAGGAGAGGTGGGGCCACCCACGTTTATGTAGCAGCCGACGTCTGATGTCTTTATGGGCAGCCCCTGGTGGACTGCTTGCAGAAGTTTCTGTATGGTCCTAGTGCCTGGCGGCTTATAGCTCCATAGGTGTGGCCTGATGAAAGAGATTCATTCAGAGATCTACTGTTACGGTAAGTACGTAACTGTTCTTTTCTGTGTTTCTATATCCTCTGGGGCATCTTGGTCTCTTGCTGGAGGAGGTGCAAACCCTGTTCCGCAAAAGGGCTGTAGAACCTGTCCCTGTTTCAGAACAGAACCTGGGCTGTTATTCCTGGTACTTCCTGGCTCCAGAATGAACCAGTGATCTCAGGCCCATACTAGACCTTCAAGGACTGAATCTGTTCATAGAATACAAAACATTTCGAATTGTCTCATTGTAGTCCCTCTTCCCCCTGCTGCTGTCAGGTGATTGGATGGTTGCTCTGGACATGAGAGATGCACACCTTCCTGTCAAAATCCGAAAGTCACACAGAAAATACCTGGGATTCGAGCTTCAGAGAATACACTACCAATTTTTGTGTCTTGCCCTGTAGTTTGTGCTTTGCACCGTGTGTATTTACCAAGTGCATTTACCAAAGTATTTAACACAGTGGCAGCAGCCCTCTGCAGGGAGGGCTTCTATGCCTTCCTCTGCATAGACGACTGGCTGCTAAAAGCCTCATCAATACACATTATTTCGGATTCAACACAGTTCGACCAGCTGGGTATAGTGGTCAGCAAACCAAAATCGGTCTTTATCCCTTGCCAGAGGCTCTAATATATTGGAATAGTTCTGGACACAAGTCTGGGACACTTACTGCTCTACCCTCCGACTATGCTACGACACTGGTGGCCCAGGCACAACTGGTAACATCCAGCGACTATGTCTCAGACAGATGCCTATTAAGGTTAATCGGCCTAATAGCAGCTGCCAGATGGACTGTCCTCCTAGCTCACCTCCACATGAGAATCCCACGGTGGATTTTCAGAGCGCAGTGGGTACAGCATTCCGATGAATTGGACCGTCTCATACAGGTAACTCCTCCACTTCGTCACTCCCTGCTCTGGTGGTTGGACTGTTCCAACCTAGAGTTGGGGTCCCTGTTCCTCTGGCCATCCCCCTACTGGTGATGTCCACAGATGTCTTGGGTTCAGGTTGGTTTGCCCACCTTGGCCCCTTCAGAACTCAGAGCCAGTGGACCCATCTGGATACGGCTCTGCACAGCACTACTGTGGAGGTGAGTTCTGTTCTGTTTGGTCTATAGGCCTTTGCCATCTTCCTCCAGGGGACCCAGCTACTGATCTGTACATAAAATATTGCAGTGATGTACTACATCAACTGACAAGGCAGTGTTCATTCATATCTTCTGTACCCAGAGGCAAAGAGAGTTTGGCATTGGGTGGCAGAACACAACATTTTTGTCCACAGTGTTTCTATCAAGTACACAGAATGCTGTGGTGGATTGTTTCAGTCAGTCCCATGTGCCGTGAATGAGAACTCTTGGACTCCATTGTGGATGACCTCTTTGAAAATTGGGGTGAACCAGATAATACAGACCTGCTTGTATCTCCAAACGACACAAAACGGACACGTTTCTGCCACTCGCTCCAGGGCCTGGAGTTTTCTGATGAGATGCATTGTCCCTGTGCTGGAAAGGGATGTTTCTGTATGCTTTCTCCCATTTCCTGTGATACAGAGGGTTCTGGTCATACTACGGGCCAAGCCTGCCACCATGATTCAGTTGGCCCCTTACAGGCCCAGACAAATTTGGCTCCCTTTACTCCAGCAACTAGCAGTGGAACTTCCAGTCCTGTTCCCCTGCAGGTGAGACTTCTAACACAGGAGCATGGTGCTCGGACACCCATATCTTCGATCCCTGCACCTTCATGCCTTGCTCCTGAGGACATAGAGCTCTCCCACTTTGGGATTTCCTCTCAGTTGTGGATGTTCTGCTAGGGCTAGAAAGCAGATGATACAAAACTCTGCAATAGGGTGAATACTCTAGAGGGAGCCTCAAGTATGATAGAAAATCTTAAAAGACTTGAACAATGGTCCAAAGACTGGAAAAGTGATACATCTGGGTAAACAGAACCCAGGATTACAGTATATCCTAGATGGGCATACACTAGGGGTGACCAAGACTGAAAGGGACTTGGGCGTAATCATATCAGATGACCTTAAAGTAGGGAAACGATGCGAAAAAGCATCACAAAATGCAAGCAGTATCCTCGGATGCATAGGTAGGGGAATTATGAGCAGGAAACAAGAAGTAATCATCCCACTCTGTAGATCCTTGGTGAGGCCACACCTGGAATACTGTGTTCAGTTCTGGAGGCCCCACCTAAAGGAGCACTTGGAGACTATTTAGAGAAGGGCCACTAAGATGGTACAGAGCCTCCATCATAAGCCATATGATTCTAGACTCAGAGACTTGAACTTGTACTCCCTGGAGCGGAGAAGGGACAAGGGGGACATGATAGAAACATTCAAATTCATCAAAGGTATAACCACAGTTCAGGCAGACAACCTCTTCCAGGCCAACAGAGAGGTGCATACTAGAGGGCACAACCTACGCCTGAGAGGGAGAAGGGCTCAGGGAGTGTCCTGTGAGGTCACTCAGGGAGGAGGGACTTGAACCTTTGAAAAAACTGCGCTGCTCGCAAGCGGCAATTCCAGCACTTTAACTCTGCCTGCCATAAACTGCTGAAGAGATTCCCTGCAATTGTGACTGAAGAGGCTACACAGCGTGAGAGACTGCTGCATTTTCCTGTTGCAAAGCCTGTTTTTTCGGACTGCAGTGCATGTAGGTGGGCTCGGAGAGTGTCCTGTGAGGTCACTCAGGGAGGAGGGACTTGAGCCTTTGAAAAAGCCGCGCTGCTCGCAAGCGGCAATTCCAGCACTTTAACTCTGCCTGCCATAAACTGCTGAAGAGATTCGCTGCAATTGTGACTGAAGAGGCTACACAGTGTGAGAGACTGCTGCTTTTTCCTATTGCAAAGCCTGTTTTTTCGGACTGCAGTGCACATAGGTGGCTCGGGAGTGTCCTGTGAGGTCACTCAGGAGAAGGGACTGAGCTTTGAAAAAACACGCTTGCTTGTGTTGCTGAGTTGCCAGAGTGGCGCGAAAGCCACTCGGGGTAAGAAATTTTAAAATTAAATTTAAGTTGAATTTAAATAAGCTGCATTATGAGAATGTATATGTATTTGTTTGTAGGTGGTTAGATAATGTGGGGAGTATGTGCAGTAAATGTTAAAGGGCAAATAAAGGAATGTAACAGTGTTAGTAAGGGTTTGGGGTTTGTTACCTTGGGGGGAGGATTTTATCCAGAAATAAATAATTTTCATATGAGGAGGAATCATTTTACTAATGAAAAACGCAGATTTATACAACAAGCAAGTACAATACAACTTAAGAATAGAATAAATAATATAGGTGTTGGAAGTCTATTTTGCACACTTTTATTGATGCAGGGTGGGGACATAGAGGTTAATCCAGGTCCTAAGAATGTAGGTACTATTACTTTCTATCATGAGAATGCAAGAAGTATTGTATATAAAATGGATGACTTCAGAGCTTGGGTATCAGATAAGGAATATGATGTAATTGCAATATCGGAAACATGGCTACATCTGGGTATTGGAAATGATGAAATTAATTTAAAGGGGTATAGATTAGAAAGAACAGATAGAAAAATGAGGGGTGGAGGGGTAATGTTATATTTAAAAAATAACCTTGGTCCTTATAAGGTGTCATTATCAGAGCGTTATGAAGGAATAGATTGTTTAGTAATTGATCTGTTTAAAATTAAATTGACTGTAGGAGTGTTTTATGCTCCTCCTAAAACAAAGCTCAAATACTTTGACACCTTTGCAGACTTTCTTTTGGATAAAGCAAAGGATAAAAGGATAGTCTTTATTGGTGATTTCAACGCTGATTGGAAACAGGCTAGAGGTATTAGGCTAAAAAGAGTTTTGAATGTTTGGGGTTAAGACAACTAATTGAAAAACCAACAAGAACCACGTATTTAAATAATCAGGGAACTATTTTAGATCTTTTTTGTCTCTCAGGAACTGGGTATTGAGTATTGGGATGTATTGCCTATAAATCTTGGGGATCATAATCCTATTATATGTAAAATAGGGAATCAGGTTTTACCAGTTCCAAAAGAGAATATAAATTGGAAAAGGGACTATAAAAGATTTAATGAGACTCAATTTAAAGATGCACGTAGGGGTTTTAATTGGAATAGCTTATTTTTGATTCCTGACATTAATTTAGCTATACAGGAATTTAATGAATCTTTATTGACAATGATAAATAAACATGCCCCAATGGTGCAAAAAAGGAGGAAAAATAAAGAAGATCCATGGATAACAGATAAAATAAAAAAGGAATTAAGGATAAGAAATAGAATATGGCAGAAAGCTAGAAAAACAAAGAATTTAGAAGATTGGGAAAGTTTTAAAAGTTGGAGAAATAAATGTTAAAAGAATATTAGGATAGCGAAGAGTAAATGTCATTTGAACAGATTAGAGAAAGTAAATGATTAAAAAATGTTTTGGAAATTTATCTCTGACTTAAAATATAGTAGCAAAAGTAATAAGGTGGAAAGTTTGTCACAGGAAGGAAGTGTGATTGAAGATCCAGCTAAAATTGCTACTATATTAAATTATTATTTTCTCAATCTACCTGATTTGGATATTTCGTACACAAAAGAACAAACAGCTGATATATCTGTAATGGAATTGATTGCTGAACAAAAAATAAGTATGGGATGCAGCAAGTTAATAGGTTCAATTTTAGACCTCAAGTACAGAGATGAAGTACGAAAACAGTTATAAAATTTAAATGTAAGTAAGGCAGGTGGCCTAGATGGAATTGAAGTCAGATTCCTTAAGATTGGTGCGGATATATTAGCACATAGTAACCAATCTTTAAATTGGAGTCTAACTAGTTCAGTAGTCCCTGACGATGGAAAGTGGGAAAGGTAATTCCAATTTATAAGGGAGGGATAGTAATGTGCCATCTAATTATAGACCAATTCTATACTTCAATATTATCAAAATATTGGAACGTAGGGCCAGATATTCGAGGGGTTGCGCCATGCGCAATAGGGTTGGCGCCCAGCAAGTCCCGAACCTGCTCCATTCTGCACATATTCAGCAGGAGGCAGTTGCGCCACAGAAAACATGCTGAGTAACAGCGCAATGCAAATGAATGCATGCTGAACTGGAGGGGAGGAACCATGCATAAACTGCACAGCCCGATATTCAGCAGGGCTGTGCAGAGATGTCAGGCGCAACCCCAACCTGCGCCTGCACAACTTTGAGCCAAAAAAGGCTTGTTGAGGGCTACCCACAGGTGAGCTGTCATTGCAGGGCGCACAGCAGCTGCCACCTGTGGCTGGCCCCCAACCCAGTCCCTGTGCCCCCTGCAGCCCGATCGCGGGCAGCCCACTGTAAATCCCACCACCACCCCCACTGGCCCGATCGCGGGCATAGTTTAATCCCCCAGCCCGATCGCGGGCAGCAGTATGGCTCCTTCCTGAGCAGTATCCCTGGTGGTCAGTGGACCGAAAAGCCCGATCGCGGGCAGTACTTGTTGAAACCCCCGCATTCATCCCTGGTGGTTCAGTGGACGAAAGGCCCGATCGCGGGCAGTGTGGTTGTTAACAAACCACCCCCTCCTGCGAATTCATCCCTGGTGGTCAGTGGGACATCCCGATCAGCGGGATGTATATGTTGAACAAACCACCCCCGCCCTAACATAGCCCTGAGGCTGATGTCCCCACCACCCACCCACCCACGAAGCTCCACCACCCTGCCCACCCCCGCAGCCCGGCGGGCGGCAGCAGCCCACCGCCTGCCGCCGCCGACTGACTGCCGTAGGTAAGACTACCCTTGGGTGCAGAGCAGAGCCAAGGGCATGTAGCCTATACGACGCATGATAGTTCAGATTTGTGAATGAATCATCATTCACAAATCTGGACTGTCATGTACGTAGAGCTGCACGCCCATTGGCTCTTGCTCTGCACCAATGGGCGTAGTAGTCTCACCGGCAGTCAGTCGGCTGGCGGCGGGCGGCAGGCGGGTGGGATGCTGCCGCCGACCGCTGGGGAGCGGGTGGTGAGGCTTCGTGGGGTGGTGGGTGGGGGGACACTAGCCACCAGGGCTATGTTCGGGGTTTGTTCAATATATACATCCCGCGATTGGGATGTGCCACTGGACCACCAGGGATGAATTCGGGCAGGAGGGAGTGGTTTGTTAAACAACCACTGCCCGTGATTTGGGCTTTTCGGTCCACTAGACCACCAGGGATGAATGCGGGGGGGGTTTCTTAAACAAGTACTGCCCGCGATCGGGCTTTTTGGTCCACTGGACCACCAGGGATACGTTTAGGGGGAGCCACATTGCTGCCCGCGATCGGGCTGGTGGGGGGGATTAAACTATGCCCGCAATCGGGCCAGTGGGGGATGGTGGTGGGGATTGTACACTGTTTCGCCTGCTATCAGGCTGCAGGGGGCGTCGGTCCCCGATGGCTGCTACCTGGCAGGGTGCCAGGCGCAAGTCCTCGGGGATCAGCGCACCTGCATGCTAATGGCATGCAAATGGGGCCATAATCAGATGCAAATGGCCCCCCCTGTGCCTTGCATGAATTATGGCCCCATTTGCATGTCACCTTTTGAATATGGGGATTTGGTATGGCACAATGGTACTTCGCCACAGCAGGTTGAATGCTCCACTCTGACAACTTGCGGTGGCGCAAGTTCCACTGCACCATGCACAGTGGCTGTGGCCAGGGGGTGATATTCAAAGGAGTTGCTCAAGGGCGCAACTCCTTTGAATATCGCTCTGGACACACCCCTGCGCAACTATTTTGTGCAGCGCAAGGGCTTGCGCCACAAAATAGCGCAGTTTGAATATCCAGCCCGTAGTGTTCATTCACAAATTAGTCATTTTATGGAATTGAATGAAATTTTTTCAGACAATCAACATGGGTTTAGAATAGGGAGGTCCACAGGCACTGCCCTACTGGATTTCCATAATCAGGTAGTAACTTCACTTGATCTTGGAAAGGCCACTGGGGCAGTGTTCGTGGACCTCAATAAAGCTTTTGATTTGGTTCAACATAGAAAATTGTTAGAAAGACTTTGGTTAGTAGGGATAGAGGAAGGACCATTAACATGGATAGCATCATACCTGGCAAATCGTAGACAGTCTGTCATCAATGGTGACTTTGTGTCGGGCCTTGAGGAAATAATCGTGGTGTTCCTCAGGGATCGATACTTGTACGTTGATGTTTAATGTCTATGTAAATGAATTGGCAAACAATAAAATATGAGGAGATTAGATTATATGGATGACACGGTTCTGTTGGTTTCTGCAGATAATATGAGAATTGTAGAACAGCTGCAGAGAGATTTAATTTCATTGAAAATTGGATGGGAGACTCTGGTCTTTAATCACTGCAAAGAAAACTCAGTGTATGAAGTTCAATCTAGGGCATAAATTGAAAACAACCACAATTACATATTAATTTAAGAAATGGTGCATAAATTGAGGAAGTAAAAGGTTATAGGTATTTGGGTATGTATATAGATTCTGGTATGACATTTGAAAATCATGTTGATATGCAGATAAAAAAATTAATCAAAGACTGGGTGCTCTTTAGAAGATTAACAAATATATTGCCTAAATTAGCTAGAGAGAAACTTGTTAAGCAAATGTTAATTCGGTATTTGAATATGGTGTGTTGATACATATAAATGCCTCTCAGAAAGTGTTAAAAAGTTAATCAAACAGTTTATAGACTAGGTAAATTTATTGTTAGGGTGAATATAAAATGCATCATTGTAGGTTATATGATAAATTAAATTGGTTGCACCTGGAGGCTAAAGAAATTATGCATGGTTAATTAATTGTTATAGGATTATACATGCAAAAATATTCATCCTTTAGCTAAGTATGTTAAATTGCAGTACCTGGATAGTCAGTCTTTGTACAAGAAATTCAGAAAATAGGATTCCAATACTCAAATATTGTAGTAATGTAGGGAAATGAAATTACAAAATAGATTTGTTTCATCGTGGAATAAATTGCCCAAATACTTGCAAAATATAGCTAGTTTTTAAGTTTTAAAGGTAAATTATTTGAATATTTGCAGAGTGAATGTGTATGCTATGGATAATGTTATTCATCTTGTTATTTGTTTGTATTGTATGTATATTTGAATGTTTATTTGTATAACCATTTTACACAGGACTTGATTGTAAACAGTGTTATTGGCACTAATCAAATATTCCTGTATAAAAATAAAGTTTTAAACAAACAAACAAACAAGGCTAAGGAAATAATGTCAGGAAGTACTTTTTCATGGAGAGGGTGATAGACCCATAGAACAGCCTTCCCCCCCGAGGTGGTTGCAGCAAAGACAGTGAATGAATTTAAACACGAATGGGACCAACACTGCGGTAAAAGCAAAGCAAGCAACCTATAGGGGCGGGGGTAGGATTCACGTGCAGACTAGATGGATCACAAGGTCCCCATCTGCCGTCATCTTCTTATGTTCTTACATGGTACACCTATTTACAGAAATGCAAATGTTTTACATTTGATATACTAGGCATGTCTTGGACCTGTTTATATGTCCCGTTCCTAAAGCGCTGGACTACCTCCTGTCCCATAAGGACTTAGGACTGGTGTATTCTTCTGTTAAAGTCCACCTGGCCATGGTGTTGACTTTTCATGCCCTCACAGAGGGCAAGACAGTGGCCCAGATGGAGATTTCCCGTAGATTTCTAAGAGGTATTCTGCTGTTGCACCCCGAGTCCGAGATCCGTTTCCAGTGTGGGACTTTAGTTTTGTCCTAGAGACAGCGACTGTACCTCCCTTTGAACCTGCTGCTACTTGTGCGCTGAGCTTCTTTTCTTGGAATACACTGTTCCTAGTGGCTGTGATGTCTGCTGGGTGCATATTTGAATTGCAGGCTGTGGTGGCAGACCCTACTTTTATTATTTTTTTAACAAGGATAGTTTACATTACGTACTAATTCTCGATTCTTTCCAAAGGTTGTGTCTGAAAGAACACTAAATCAGACTGTTGACCTTCTTATTTATGTTTCATCTCCCACAGGTGGTGGGGAATGTTGTTTATATATGCTGGACATCTGGAGGATGCTGTGTTTGTACTTAAATCGTACAGAGGATTGTAAACAATCCTCTCAACTGTTTGTAGATTTTGCCTCATGGATGGTAGGCTGCATGATTTCCAAATAGGGCCTGTCCAAATGGCTGGCCAGTTGTATCACATTTTGTTACTAGAAATGCCACAAGCAGTTTCCTGTTGCTGTCTGTGCTCACTCCACCCGTGGGATGGCTACTTCCGTGGCCTGTTTCCAAAATGTGTCCGCTGCTGACATATTTGCTGCTGCTGCTTGGTGTACTGTTCATACATTTATTAAACACTACAGTTTAGACATTGTCTCTCGTAGATGTGCTGTCTGTGCTCACTCCACCCACGGGATGGCTACTTCCGTGGCCTGTTTACAAAATGTATCCACTGCTGACATATTTGCTGCTGCTGCTTGGTGTACTGTTCGTACATTTACTAAACACTGCAGTCTGGACATCGTCTCTCATAGATGTGCTGGCTTTGGCCTCAAAGTTCTGCAAGGCCCTCTTACTGGGATCATTATATCCTGCCATCATCCCTCTATTTGGTACTACTTGGAATTTTTCCATGATGGCTCAGTGGAGGGAGGTTTGACTACCATAACAGTAGATCTTCAAAAGAATCTCCTTCATTGAGCTACAGCTTCCCCACCCCTTTCCTTTGTCGGGTGATGGGTGACAGCACTGCCTACTTTGCATGCTGTTTCTCCTATGCTGTCTAAATACAGCATCTCTACTCAGGTTTCCATATCCTCTCTTGTTTGCCTGGTTTGGTCTTGGTCACTTCAGTTCCTGCTGGTCCAGTGATCCTCTGAGTTTGTCTTAAGTGGGGAACTGAGGTATGCTAGGGACACCCACGTTTATATAGACACCAAAGAGGTGCATCGGCGTGGGCAGCCTCAAGACAGCAAAAATTTCCAGGTGGTCCTGATGCTGACAGCTTACAGTTCTTTGATGTGGCTCAATGAAGGAGATTCTCTTGAAGATGTACTGTTACAGCAGGTAACTGTTCTTTCATTTGGTCAGATCACTGCATAGTGAGGTTCACCTTCAGGGGCCCCCTTGGGCCCCAGCCCCTGGTGATACATTACCATCCTTTGAGAGGGCTGGAGCCAGAGAGACTCCTGGCAGGGCTGGGCATCTCAGGTTTGCCGGCAGCTTGTGAGGTGTGGGCAGAGGAGGCAGTGGAAGCCTATAATAGGGCCTTTGGCAACTACTTTGACACCATAGCACTGTACTGTGTGCGCCACCTGGCCTCCCACCGAGGCTTGCCATGGTTTAATGGAGAGCTAAGGCATTCAAATGCCAGGAGTTGAAGGTTGGAATGTGTTTAAAGGAAGTCCAAGGCCTTGGACAACAAGTTGGCTCTGACTTCTCATTTTTAAGAAATGTCAGAGGGCAGTCACCCTTAAGATGGCAGTTTTTCTTTCTCAGGAGATTGCCGCTGGGCAGAATCTACCAGCTCTGCTCTTCTGGGCCGCAGACAGATTTTTACATCCTGCCTGTCTGCATCAGGTACAGCACTGTCAACAGCAAAGTGTGATGAGTTCACTCTATTCTTTTATACAGGGTGTTGTCCATTCGAGCCTGGATTTCCTCATGTGGGCTGTGGCAGCCCAGTAGTGTCAAGTCTGGCTGTTTCCTGGAATGCCCATACTACCTGTGGAGAGTTTAGGCCAACTGCAGTGGAGGGATGTCTGTGGGGTGATTCTGGAGCTGATATTAACTTCTTCTGAACTGGACCCAGGCTCGACAGGATTACTGGTGGACTGGGCAGTTGTATCTGGTGTTTGCTGGGATCTTACGGTGCACCTTATTGGGAAGGGTCTTTCCTAGTGCATTGAAAAATTTGTTTTTGAGGCCCTTCCTAAAGAAATTAATGTTGGACCTGGATGGAGATCCTGACAGATTAATAGCTGGTCTCTAACCCATCATTTTTGGGTAAGGTTAGAGAGGAAGCTTTGGCTTTGCAGCTTGAGGCACACCTCACAGCCTTCGACATCTTTGAGCCCCTCCAATCCAGCATTAGGTCTGGGCACAGCACTGAAATCATATTTGTCTGGGTGCATAGAGATAGGTGTGAGCAGTCAGTTCTCATTCTTCTCTGCGCTGGTGGAGGTCGGGCCTGGAGGTGACAGACTTAGTTTGATGGACCACTATGGTCTATCAATCAACAATTACCTGTAAGAAGGCAGAATTCCTGTCCAGGGAAGTTGCTGCTGCGCAGAATCAACCAGCTCAGCTTTTCCCGACTGTGGACAGATTGTGCAATCCACTCTGTCTCCAGCCTGGAAATGCTTTTTCACAAGAACGTTGTAAGAAGATTGCTCAGTTCTTCGTGGATAAGGTTGCCACAGTCAGGTCCAGCGTCCACCTGACCCTCTCTCAAGGGAGCAGCGGTGGTGGAGATGTCGGACGCCCAGTTTGTGTGGTGTAACTTCGGCCACCCCACAATCAGTGATATTGTGATGGTTATCTAATCGTTGCATCTGACCAATAGTAGTTTGGACCCAGGCCCCACGCCTTTTAGTAGGCTGTGTGGATAAAATCAGTCCGGTCCTTGTCGAGATAGTCTGATGTCCTTGAGAGGGGATCTTTCCAGATCCACTGAAGGAAGCTGTGGTTCTGCCCTTCTTAAGAAGCCCTCCTTGACCCTGACTTTCTGGCTAACTACAGGTTTGTCACTAACCTACCCTTTGTGGGTAAGGTTATTGAGAAGGTGATGGCGTCATAGCTGTAGGACCATTTGACCAGCCACAATGTTTATGATTCTCTCCAGTCCGGATTTAGGAAGAGACATGGTACCGAGACAGCCCTTGTCTGGGTACAAAATGACCTCTAATAGCGAGAGATCGAAAGACCGTTCCATCTTGGTCCTTCTAGATCTCTCTGCAGCATTTGACACCATGGACCATGGTGTGCTGTTGAGCGCTGTGGTTCATCTGTGGATTTTCTGGGACGGTCCTCACATGATTTTGATCATTCCCGAGGGTAGGACTCAGAGGGTGGTATCTGTTTTTTTTTCCTCAGCTCCATTCTCCCTATCCTGTGGGTGCCACAGGGCTCCATCTTGGTGCCCATATTGTTTATGTATGTGCTGCCATTAGGAGCGTTATTAGGCAGTACGGCTTGATTTTTCGCTGCTATGCAGATGATACTCAGCTGTACATGTCCTGTGTGTCTGGACAGGATGATGCTGTCTCAGTCTTTAATAGCTGTCTAGCTGAGATCCAGGACTGGATGAATGTGGGCTGGCTGCGGTTAAACCCAGAGAAAACTGAGGTGTTGGTTGTGGACTCAGGTCATCGAGAGGTGGGTGTGTTGGCAGGGACTGCCTTCGGTCTGTGGTTTGAGGTGTCCGTTAACTACTCAGACCGGTGTGGAACCTGGGCATTATGTTTGATGACCGCCTGATCCTAAAATTGCAGGTGTCAGCGGTTATCAAAACCTCTTTTTACCATCTGAGGAATATCGCCCGGGTAAAGCACCTGGTTCCTCCCGATGATCTTTCAACTTTCGTCCACGCCTTCGTTACCTCCCACCTTGACTACTGCAATGCCCTTTACCTTGGGTTACCTGGGGTTGATATCAACCGCTTGCAGCTGGTGCAGAATGCAGCAGCCAGGCTTTTAACTGGTACCTCTAGGACCAATCATATAACGCCTGTGCTCCGCGGATTGCACTGACATGATCAGGGTCCCAGTTATCTGCAAGATCTCCTTCACCCTACTGTCCCCGCCTTCTCCGATCCACCGACGAGGGATTGCTGGAGATTCCCAGGGTTGCTTACAAACATCTGGAGCTAGGTCATTTAGTTTTATGGCCCACCCTGTGGAATTCTCTATCTCATCAGGTGCGAATTACCTGACCGACCAAAGTTTTAAAACCACTGAAAACATATCTTTTTAGCCTGGCATTTTCAGATTTTTAAAGCTACTGCTGTATTTTATTATTTAATTTTATACTGTTATTTATTAATCTGTATGACTATCATTGTACAGGTGCCTTGGTTTCAGAAAGGCGCTCTTTACAAATAAAGATTGATTGATTGATTCAGCTTTTGATACTCTGGACCAATGTCTGTTAATGGACCAACTGAAGGAGTAAGGTGGACTCCGCACGGTAATCTGTGGGTTTGATTCCTCCTGTAGGGATAGGATACAGAAGGTCGAAGTTTGGTAATTACAGTTATGTCCTATGCCCCTTCCTTGTGGAGAAGTGCCCCAGAGGTCAGGCTGTCACCCATGTTTGCAGTGTATATAAACTGCCCCTGGATGGGATCATTAGACATTACAATCTGGGATTTCGCTGCTATACAGGTGATACTCAGCTGTATGTGTCTTTTGCACCTAGTAACAGGATGTGGTGACCATGCTTAACAGCTGCCCGACCAAGATCCAGGATTGGATAGCAGCAAGCTGGTTGAGGCTCAACCACGATAAGATAGAGGTGCTGGTGATCGACTTGGCTCTGAGGAGAGGAGCGGAGGTGGCCAAAGAGGTGATGTGGCATCAGCTCAGGTCCTGAGGGATGTCTGCTTCTGCTTAGGTGAAAAATCTGGAGATCATTCAGGGAAGCAAGTTGACATTTGAATCTTTGATGTCGGCTGTTGTCTGAAGTATCATTTTAGAAACATAAACTGGATTAAAGCCTTAATCCCTCATGAGGACCTGGCGACACTGGTGGTTTGTGACATCCAGGCTTGATTACTGCAGTGCTCTGTATCTCAAGGTAAATAGGGGTTTGCTACATCACCTGCAGCTGATACAGAATGCGGCAGCACAGTTTCTTGCAGGCATGCCAAGGTCCTGCCATGTGACCGCTGTGCTTTATGAGCTGCACTGGCTGCCAGTGAGGTGGCATATAACCTCAGGGTTAGTTTGCTAACCTATAAAGCCCTTCATGGTATGGGCTGGGGCTACCTGTTTAAACATCCGTCTCCTCTCTCTCCCCCTGTTGCCCTTACTGCCTTGCTGATTGATGCCTTCTCATGATACTGAGAGCAAGATTGAAGACCCTGGGGACTGGGTTTGTGATCACGGAACCTGTGTCGTGAACTATCTTTGAGGGATCTAAAGACACCCACTTCAATGGAAGCCTTTAAGAGAGTCTCAAATGCTTCCTGTTTCAGGAAACATTTGTAAATGCTTGAATTGCTCCTGGTTTACTGGGTCCATGCTGTTCAGCTGTTGTAGCTTGATTGCACCTGTACCTATACCTTAATTTTTTTAACAGCCTGTACACTGTTACTGTATGTATTTGTTGCACCTTACCACCATGTATGTTTCACCTCTCTACTCCCTTCCCCCTGAGTTGCACCTAGAAATGAGAATTGACTGTGTTCCTTTCCCAATTTTTAATAAATAAATTATTGCAGTTTTTCCTGGCCTTTATGATGTGATCTGCTGTCTTTGCTGTATGACGTGGTATTTTATAGTTCAATTATTATGTTTTATTTGATTTTCAATGTTTATTTTATGTACGGCACCCTGAGCCTCCGGGGAAGGGCATCTAACTAAATAAAAGTACTGCTGCTGCTAGTAATACTTGCAGTTTCTTGAAACCAAGTATCGATCATTAACTGCTGTTTTCACTGCTTAAGATAATTGTGAACCTTCTGCACAGTTTCTGCGTACCACATCTGCTCATTTTGAACTTGCATTGTATGTCTCTGTCTTATTCAGGGAGTTACTGCCACAGCAGCAATACCGGAGGCGGGGCATCCACTAGCCTTCAGGCCCTTGGCTGGGGTTCTCTATGCATGGTGTGGAGGGACTGATGAGTTTCGCTGTCTGGAAGGCATTAGGAGTTCACAGTGTGAGTACTGCACGTTTATTAACCAACTCTAGTGTCATGATGCACAAATAGGGTGTGAACTGAGTTTTAACTTGTCAGACTGTTTTCAGTCATCTGGTAATTTTTTGTATTCATGTCATTCAAACCCCAGGAAATCTTACTGTATTCTGACATATGCAGTATGGTCTCACCATAGGACTGCCGCGGGGCCAAAATGTTATATAGAACCTATGCTAATGATGGAATGCTAGGCTCGAGCTCGGTTTTCAAACCACTGTCCCTGAATACTCCTGCAACCATCAGATTCTTTACTCCGCTTGCCTAAGTAAGACGCCTCGGAGAGCTCTCTTTTACCTTTCTTGAAGATTTTATTTTCTTGGTTTTTTTCAAGTACTGTTTATTTTCATTTTTAAAGCACTGTCCCTGGGTGTCAGTGTGGCTCAGTTGGTAGCACATCCGCCTCTGGACCGGAAGGTCGTGGGTTCTCGTCCCACACCAGGATTGGACTTGCACCTAAAAATCACTGGCATCCGAGTGCAGTATTGGGGGGGTGCTGTACTGCTGGGGTGTGGTGTCCTTCGGATGAGACGTTAAACCGAGGTCCCTGCTGCCTATCCTGGTGTTGTTCTGGTGGGTGTCCAGGTGGAAGTAAAAGAACCCAGGGCACTCTTCGCAAACAACAGGGAACAATCCTGGTGTCCTGGCCAACATTCCCCTGCCCATAAACCGGTTCATGCAATTATCCAGTCTATGTGTGGGTGATGATGTGCGATATGGCCGCCACCACACATTCAGTCACTTCACTACCAGTCTAGCATTGCTTGTAAAGCGCTTTGGGATACTGTGTATGAAAAGCGCTATATAAATGCTGATTCTTCTTCTTCTGTTACAGGTAGATTAGTCTCGATTTAGTGTTATTCCAGTAAGTTTGTTCCCTGCTGGTTCATCGCAACCAGGAGGAAACTGAACTTTTGTATATATTTTTTAAGGTAAATTTTGTTTAAAATTGACTTCTCTGGGCCGGTTTTGTAATTTTATTTAATCTGTGAGGGGAACTGGGGTAACACTCAGTTTTCTCATCGGTCGCTGAACCGACCGCTAAAATTAAAAAAAAAAAAAAGAGGTCTTTGTTTACTAGTGTGGATATGTGACTCAGAGAAACCCAGTTTTAAGGGTTTTTTTCTTATGTTATGTCACTACCTAAGAAAAGAACCGGCCCTCGGTTTTCAGCATTGTGCAGACTGTGGTGAACCATTTGCTAAAGCAGATCCACACTTGATTTGTATTTTCTGCCTAGGGTTTGACCACCTGAATGCAGATTGTGAAATTTGTAAAAACTTTCCTCAGTCGATGCTTGATAGGTGATTGAACGACTGAGAGAAAAAATGTTTGATAAGGCTGCTGATCCGGCCTCAGATAAACCATCTCCTTCTCGTTCTAAAGAGAAACCCAAGGAACTGGTTGAACAGCCCTCTGACCAGGGCGAAGGTTCCTTGGGTAGAAAACGAAGCGCAGATACTGCCACTGAACCAGCAACTTCTGCCAAAAAAGAAAAAGGAGAAACTCTCGGGGAAGGAACCGCAACTGACAAGCCTGCCAGTTCCCACTGCTGAGGAGATTGCTAATGCTATTAGAATGATCCAGTCACTGCAAACTGGTACCGCGATGCCAGTTCAGCAACCTGGTTCACAGCCATCGGTTCAGACTTTGGGTTTCTCCTCGGTTCCCAGTTTCTTTGAACACTACACTGATATTTTTGGCGATGATGAGGAGGACTTTGGGGAGCCTTCTGAACTGGATGTTTCCCACGATCCTCAATGTCCTGACTTCCCTGACAAGGGAGCTGAGGATTTTTCTTTACATTTTGCCTTCATGAACACAGGTACAAACTCTGGACTTCTCCACTCAGGAATCTGCAAAGAAGGAGGAGGAGGAGGAACCAGATTATATGGAAATGGTGGATATGCCAGCAACTAAGAGGCTGTTGTTACCTACCCATAAGTCCCTAAAGAGACAAGCCACTATAATTTTGCAGACCCCCCACTTCCATTCCCCCAGTAGATAAGAAGATGGATAGGAAGTACTGGGTGGCTAAGGCCCAAGCTGAGTTCCTTTTTGGACATTTCAGCCATAAGGGGTGGTGCAGGCTGCTGCATATGATAAGGCAGATATTCCCTGGCATCACACCCTCCTGATAAAGATTCTAGAAAAATGGATTCTATGGCCAAGAAGTCCTACCTGGGTTCTTCCTAGGCAATTAGACAGGCCACTTACATGGCTTATGTTTCCAGATATCAAAAAAGTCTCTGGAATACAGTTTTGGAAATTGCCAAGGCTTGCCCTGCAACCATGGCATCAGACCTGGCCTAGGCTGCAAAAGGGCATAGAGGCTTCAAAATGCCAATTTCGGATAGCAGTGGATGCCAATGATATTGCAGCCAGGCAAATGGCAACTTCAGTGTCCCTGCAGAGGTTTGCTTGGCTAAGGGCCACTAATCTGTCCCAGGGCACCCAGGTGAAGGCCTTGATTTTCCTTGTGAGCCCACATCCCTTTTGGTGAGCAAACAGAGGCTTACATGAAAAAGATGGATGAGTACAAGGTAGCTTAGAAGAGTGCTGCTGCTAAGGAGAAAGCAGCAACACCTCAGAAGTACCAGAGTGAAGGGAGTAGGGTACAACCCACTACATACCTTGCTTCCAGACTCTGGCCCTGCCAGCCTGTCAACCTTAGAGAGGGTGCTCAGAGGCAGAGGCAGAAGGGGCAGCAGTCGCATGGGCCCCAGCACTCAGCCAAGTGCACAAGCAAGCAGACACCCCCCTGAGGGGGGTCTGTCAGGATTGCCTCCCCACTTCCAGTAGGAGGCAGACTGGCTCACTATCTCCAGGCTTGGAAATCCATCACCACAGACAAGTGGGTCCTGGAGGTAGTGAGCCAGGGTCTTGCCTTCAGTTTCAAGTTCTTACCCAGACTGAGGGCAAGAGTTTTCAGACCTGTTACTCAATCAGAAACAGTTCTATTGGAGGCGGAAGTAGCAAAACTCCTTCAGGATAAGGCAGTAGAACCTGTTCCCTTGGCCCAAAGGGAAAGGGGTCTCTACTCAAGGCATTTCCTCAGTCTAAAGAAAACAGGAGAGTGGTGACCCATATTGGATCTCAGATATTTTAAACAAACATTTGGCAAATCCAAAGTTCAAAATGGTCACCTTGGCTACCATTCTCCCTACACTCAGGTAGGGAGATTGGCTGGCATCTCTGGATTTAAAGGATGCTCACTTCCACATTCCTATCAGGCAGTCCTACAGAAAGTAGCACAGGTTCAGATTGCCATCAGGTCATTACCAGTTCAGAGCCATGCTTTTCAGCCTGACTGCTGCTCCAAGGGTGTTTACCAAGTGCCTAGCAATAGTGGTAGCACACTAGGAGGCAGGGAGTTACAGTCTTCCCATACTTGGATGACTGGTTAGTGGTAGGCCAGTCACCCCAGCAAGTCAGAGATGCACTGACCACCACTTAGGATACCCTGTGGTCATTGGGCTTCCTGGTATCCAGAAAAAGTCAATGCTGAGACCAGTTCAGCTCCTGCAATTCATAGGAGCGGAATTGGACACACTAAGAAGAAAGGCCTTCCTCCCTCAGGGGAGAGTGGACAGTCTCGTACAGTTGGCCAGCTCCATCCAACTGCATACTCCCAGACCAGCAAAGCTGTTGGGACACATGGCTGTGTCAACAGCAACAGTGCCAGGTTCCAGATGAGACATCCAGTTCCATCTCAGGTCTCACTGATCACAGAAGAGAGATTCCCTGTCAAAAATGATGCCAGTCACAGGAACCAGCAGTGGCAGGAAAAGGACAACCTCAGGAAGGTGTGCCTTTCTTTCAGCAGCCACCATCAGCAGTGCTAACAACGGATGCCTCCCTCCTAGGATGGGTTGCCCATCTTGGGAGCACACTCGTCACGGTACCTGGCTCCAGCAGGAGTCTCTGCTTCACATAAATCTGCTGGAACTCAGGGCAGTTTACCTGGGCATTCAGTCCTTTGCCTCAGTGCTGTAGGGCAAGGTGGTTCAAGTCAGAACAGACAATACAACCACAATGTACTACATAAACAAGCAAGGGGAACAAGGTCTCTCCCTCCTCCCGTGCACAGAGTTCAGGAACATTTGAATATGGCCTACTTCCTGGAGATCTTCCTCTCAGCAGTTCATCTCCAGGGAAGGACAACGCCTTGCAGATGCCCTTGCAGGATCAACCAGAGTCGCCACACATGGTCACTAAACAGACAGATCTTGCAAGTTGTGTTCTGAAGGTGGAGCACCCCCAGAGGTGGATCACCAGCTGCCACAATTCTGTTGCAGGCCTTCTGCAGTGGGCACAGTCCCTCTGGATGCACTGCTATTGGATTGGAAAGGACGTTTCTGTACACCTTCCTTCCATTTCTCTGTTGCTCAGAGTACTGAACAAGTTCAGGGCTCAGCCAGCAACAGTGATTCTCATTGCTCCAGACTGGGCCAGGCAGCCCTCTTACCTGGTATTCTCTGCTTCTGACCCTGTCAATATCCAAACCAATCTCCCTACCCAGGACACACAGCCTATTGACCTCCTCTCAGGGGAGGATCCTTTGCACCAATCTTCAGTCCCTCAGGCTCAGGGCTTTGCTCTTGAGGACTTAAAGTATGCTGACCTGCACCTCTCTGAAGGGGTGCTAGAGGTCCTTAGAGTTTCTAGAAAACCCTCTACCAGAAGGACTTACACCTCTAAGTGGAAGGGGTTTTCCATTTGGTGCCAGCAAGAAGAGATGGACTGCGGCTAGGCTGGTCTGTCAGTCGTTCTAGCATATCTGGCATACCTTCATTCTCTCGGCCTTAGGCCTTCCATCCTCAAGGTGCACCTAGCAGCTGTCTCTGCCTACCTCTCAGCTTGTAAAGGGTCGTCCCTGGCTGCTAACCAGGTATTCAGTAAGTTCTTCAAGGGCTTGTTACACTTTTATCCCCCTCTCACAGGGAGACCACTCCTGCATGGGACCTCAATATATGCATTGACTAGCTAATGCAGCCACCGTTTGAGCACTTGTCTTCAGCAGAGCTTAAGTATGTAACATGGAAAACAGTGTTCTTGGCAGCCATCACCTCAGCCAGGAGGATCAGTGAGCTCCAGGCCTTGTCCACAGAGCCAGATTACATATCAGTCCATAGGGACAAGGTAGTCCTCAAGACCAACAGTAAGTTTCTCCCCAAGGTGGTGTCTGACTTTCACCTGAATCAGTCTATCACTTTGCCAGTCTTTTTCGCTGACCACTCTGGTTCAGGGGAACGTAGACAGCATAGCCTAGATGTCAAGAGAGCTATCAGCTACTACTTGAATCACACAAAGGGCCACATGCAGGATAGTACTTAGCAATTCCTGACCTGTGGAGAAGTGAGAAAGGGTAAACCTGCCTCAAAGAGGTCTGTTGCCCACTGGATTGTTGCCTGTATTCAGTTCTGCTACAGCAAAGTAGATAAAGAACCCCCTGTAGGCCTTAGGGCCCACTGTACAATGGGTAGAGCTGCTTCAACAGCAGCCGCAAGAGGTATTCCTTTGTTGGAAATTTGTAAAGCAGCTACCTGGAAAACAGTTCACACCTTTACCAAACACTATAGCCTGGATACCCAGGCCAGAAGTGATGCCAGATTAGGTACAGCAGTACTGTAGAGCCTGTTTCCTAAATAGGTTCTCTACTTTCCTCCAAAGGTACTGCTTGGGTAGTCTGCATATGTCAGAATACAGTAAGATTTCCTGGAGTTTGAAGAAAAATTACTTACCGTAATCTTGTTTCTTCTAAGGGAATCTTACTGTATTATGAGCTCCCACCTACCTCCTGCTAGAACCTATGGGCACTGCACTACAGCTGTCCATACTGTTTGAAACGTGTGAGTAGTTCTTGAGTGGGCATTTGTGACTTGAGTCTTAGTGATGCCCACACTTTAAATAAAGAGGGTTGTTTGTTTTGGGGTGTTAGTTAATTATTTATTAGGATAGTTTAAATAGC
Organism: Neoceratodus forsteri; assembly: GCA_016271365.2. Classification (NCBI taxonomy): domain Eukaryota; kingdom Metazoa; phylum Chordata; order Ceratodontiformes; family Ceratodontidae; genus Neoceratodus; species Neoceratodus forsteri. The sequence continues at coordinate 980,637,723 of CM057450.1, read as the reverse complement.
TTGTTGTTATGCATGCTCTGTAAGAATCTGATGGTTGCAGGATGTATTCCAGGGACAGTGGTTTGAAAAAACGAGCTTGAGCCTTGCATTCTATCTTTAGCTGCTATGCTTTTGGCAGACAGCAATCTTGCTTTCAGAGCAGCTGACTAAAGAGCTAGAACTGTACATGAGCATTAATCCATGAGAAAGGAGGCATTTACTAAGAATTAATGCATGGCTGGTTGGGGGTCGGCTGAGTACTTCCAACCAGTGACAGCGTAGGGGTTTTAAAACATGGGTCAAATTAGACCCATAGGTGTAAAAATGTGGTCAAAATGAGAAACAACTGGGTCCAAACCTAATCGTAGTACAAATTTCACCAGTAGAGAAGCTTAAATTTGTTGAGTGAAAATATTTTTCTACAGTTTAGTTTTCCATCTTTCAGCTATTGTTAAAGACAGGTGCACACTTTGGACCCACTGTCCTGTGGAAAGTGGGTCACTTCTGGGCAAGCTGCAACTTTTTCCTTTTTGCCCTATCTAGCGTGTCCTGCTTCCAACCACTCAACCATGCATTAATTCTGAAGTAAATGCCTGCTTTTGAGTGGCTTAATATGCTTATAACACAGCAAGCTCTGGCTACAACTACTGTAAGAAAACACAAACAGTGCAGTAGATGTTGAAATACTTTATATGAACATAGCCATGTAGGAATACAAATAACAGTAAAAAAATGAACCATGTGCATTAATATTGTGACTGCTGCACTAATCAGTCATCAGCAAATACTGCTGTAAGTTTACTAATGGGAAAACACTATAGTACTGCTTAAAAGTTGTAAAATAATACTCAGTTACTCAAAACGGCACTCGTTTCACTTTTAATACAGAAATGCAAAGATTTCTGGGGCCAACAACATTATTTGCATACATTCTTAACACTCGCTATAATAATCAGGTCTAACAAAACTTTAGTATTACGTTGCATTTAATGTTTTTAATGAGTAGAAGAAGGAAAAGAATATTATTCCAACTTTTATTTTTCAAAAATAACGTTGAATGCAACACATTTGTACTGTGTGTATGGCAATCCGGAACTCAACATGCTACGTTTCAGCAGTACACTACTACAAGTTTTAATTCTCTAACCAGCTGTAATAATCACATGCTACATAAATTTTCAGCTGTATGCTTTTAGAAGTTTCACTTGTTTGGCGAACTATATTTACTGGGCTGCTCACATAATTCAGGTTTACTATCTTTTGGTTACTTAATCCTGATTCTGGTTTTCTTTTCACTGGGCTACCATCTATAGATGCGTATATAATTGCTTGTGTAAGACACCGCTTGTGTCTCTGTCGATGTACAGGACGCTTTTACTGGGGTATTTATATCATGCAGGTTTACTACCTTCTCGTTATTTACTTAGAGAAAAGTTGAGGAAAAATATGCATTTCTGAGGTTTTAATATGGCAATGATAACTACAATGTGAACCGGTGGTGGGTGGGAAATACAAGATGCTTTTTGTATGTGGCTATGATCGGTATTGCACAGCAGGGTATTTCTAAGGGATCAATGCAAGGTTGGGTTGTGGTCACCTGTTACATTTTGGCAATTAGTAACTAGTATTCTACATAAAATTAATTGCCATGTTACAGTTATAACAGAACACTTCTAACTCAGCAGGAGTCAGAGTCTGTTGGGATTAAGCAAACAGTTACTTATTAGAAGTGTAGGGTCTCAATTAAGGTAAAAAAAGAGTCTGTGTTTTTCTGTGTTGGGGAAGAGAACTATATTGGCTTTCAATTTGCTAAGTCAGGAGGAGAGCAGTTAATTGGGGGTGTGGCTTAGGCAGCAAAAAACAGGTGTCTCCAATTACAGCTCCCGCTGCTAGCTTTTGGCAGACAGCAATCTTGCTTTCAGAGCAAGGAGCAGCTGACTAAAGTGCTAGAACTTACTTACTAATTGCCCTCCTTTCCTCCACCCTGGTCAGTTCCACTTTTATAGGTGCTGGATTTGACTGACAACAGGAACTCCTGTTTGGCAGTAGGAGGGAAGGATCATCTGACGCATAAGTCTTGCCATCCTTGAAGGAAAGAGTAGCTCTCCTCCTCCCCAGTTGCTGGAGGTCTGACTCTGAGCAAGGCAGAAGGAGACTACGAAGAATACAGGAAGTTTATGTCCCAGGACAGGAAGGACGAGAGCTGTAAGGGCACGGAGGCAGTAGGAAAGTGGGTGGGAACAAAATATGGAGGAGGCAGTAGCATATAAAGCAACAGGAGAGGGGCCACAAAGTAAGACCGAGAATAAGCATAAAGCAACAGGACAGGGGCCACAAAATAAGATGACATGGGAGTGGTGCAGCGCAGTGGCTGTGGGGTGGCAGTCTTCTGGGAGAAGTTCTGGAGGCTGCGATGCTGCCCTATTTGCAAGCACCTCTCTGGTCTGAGGGAAGAGGTTGCCTTTCTCCAGGCTGACCTGGCTGGGATTCATGAAACCTCCTCCCCTGCCCAGGACCACCAGGGCTGCCGCCGCTGCCTCAAAGGTTGCCAAGAAAGAGGAGCGGTCGGACCAAGGTGGGCTGAGGGAGGGTGAGGCTGGTGGAACAGACGCGTATCCCTCCAGTTGTACCTCTCCACAATTCATACACCATTCTAGCAGAGAGTTGTTCCTCTATGGAGGTACCTGCAGTGGAGACCAAGGAGGATGCTGGGAGCCTCCACAAAGGAGATCCACAGGAGGGTGGCACGGGACCCCACAGGGGAAGGAAACAACTCCTGGTGGGGGACTCAATCATTAGGGGGTTAGAACTGGGGGAGGGAGGTAAGGTGTCTGCCTGGTACCATGGCTTGGAGGGACAAGGAGCAACCTCAGGATCGTGGAGCAGCTGCACGGAAGAGGGAGTTGGATGTCATTGTCCACTTAGGGACAAATGGCCTGGCTGGGAATGGGATCAGAGCAGTGCAAGAGGAGTTTGTGGAATTGTGGAGGGGCCTTAGACAAGTAGCACATATGGTCATCTTCTCGGAGGTGCTGCCTGTCTATGGCATGGGTGAAGCTATGGTACTCCGCACTATGGGACTCAATGAATGGTTGAAAAACTGGTGCAGAGCTCAGGGTTTTGGCTTCAATGGGGACTGGGGGGTCCACCTAGAGGGATACAGGCCCGATGGGCTGAATCTGTCTGGGAGGAAGCAGAATCCTGGGTGATGAGGTTTAAATGCTTCATTGGCAAGCATTTAAACTAGCATGGAGGAGGCACTGAAAGGAGCAAGGAATCTCAGCCCCCACAAAACAGAGTAGTTAGCGAGGTAAACACTAAGGTAGAGAAGTCAATAGGAAGCAGGACAGGGCTAAATGGAGAAAAAGGCAAAGGCAGTAAGGACAGGGATGGGGCTAAAAGGGTGAGGCCATCAAACAATGGAAGGTGATGAGTACCAATGCCCATAGCCTGGGTAACAAGCCCTTGAACTAGTGGCCTTGATGGAAGAGGACACCTGGATATCAGTGGCAGTCACAGAAACATGGTACACAGAGAACCATGATTGGGATGTCAGCATACTAGGTACACAATCTACAGGAGGGACAGGAAGGTAAAAGAGGAGGAGGAGTAGCTCTCTACATAAGGTAAGGTAAGGGATCAAAGCAACGGAACTAAAGGGAAAAAAGGGAGGAGAGGAGGCACCGTGGGTCACCCTGGAGACAGGAAATGGCACCGCAATCCGCACAGGGGTAGTTTACAGAACCCACCTCGGGAGGAGGCAGTGGACAAGGAAATGATAAAAGGCATCCTTAGAATGGCAGAAAAAGGGGAGATATTGTTGATGGGGGACCTGAATAAGCCAGATGTTAACTGGAGCACCTTTACTGCAGCCACATCCAAGAGCAGGGTCATTCTTGATGCCCTACAGTTTGCATACCTCTGACAGGTAGTGTTGGAACCCACTTAGGAAGGAGCAGTCTTAGACCTGGTACCTCAACTGGGGACAGAGAGAGGATCTCAGATTTAGAAGTGGTAGCCATCTGGGAACAAGCGACCACCAAAACAGTGTGGTTCACGATAAACACAGCCGTCGAGAGTCAAGCCATACAGCAGCAAGGGTATTGGACTTTAGGAGGGCTAACTTTGGGGAATGGAGAGTGCTCAGAAAGCACTAGCAAACGGACAAGAAGGAGGGGTGAAGGAACAATGGAAAAAATCAAAACAGCCATCACAGAGGCAACAAGCCTTGTGTGAAGCAAATCAACAAAACAAAAAGAAGGAAAAAAACACTATGGTTCTCAAAAGAAGTGGCTGGAAGGTTAGGGAGAAAAGTAGTATTCAGGAAGTATAGGAAGCACAGAAGGAGCAGGGCAGAGAACTAGCAGTTAAAGCAGAAGGAAGCAGGGAAGGCAGTCAGAATAGCAAAGGCCCAAATTGAGGAAAAGATAGCCAACTCAAGAAGGGGGATAAAATATTTTATAGGCACATTAGGGAGCAAAGAAAGACCAAAGGAGGGACAGTGAGACTTAATAAAGGGAAGGGGGGGTGGTTAGAGGGTGAAAAAGCAGGGATACTATGACAGTGAAAAAGGGATACTGAACGAATACTTCTGCTCAGTATTCACAATAAACCAAGCAGTAGAAGCACTCTGGATAGGGAGGTTGATACCAGTCCATTCACAGAAGAAAGAGTCCTGAAAGAATTCGTAAAACGTGGATAAACAATGGGGCCTGATGGAATTCACCCCAGAATTCTAAAAGAACTAAGGGGAGAACTAGTGACACCACTGACTACCCTTTTTAACAAATTATGGGAGGATGGTGTGGTACCTGAGGACTGGAGGAGGGTGGATGTGATTCCCCTTCACAAAGGTGGGAGCAAGATAGAGGCAGGAAACTACAGACCTGTAAGTTTGACCTCAGTGGTAGGGAAAATGATGGAATCATTTCGGAAGGAAAGAATTGTTGAGTACCTAGAAGCTAGTGGGGCACAGAACCTAAGGCAGCATGGATTCACAGAGGGAAGTTCATGTCAAATGAAGTTAATCGATTTCTTTGACTGGGTGACCAAAGCAGTAGACCAGGGAGGGGCTGTGGACATGGCCTACCTAGACTTTAGCAAGGCATTTGACACAGTCCCACACAAAAGATTAATAAACAGCCAGCCTGTGAGTGGGTACCAGGGTTGTAGCCTGGGTAAAACATTGGCTGGACAATAGGACGCAGAGGGTAATAGTAAATGGAGTCCACTCCAAAGAAAGGGGGGTTACTAGTGGGGTACCACAGGGTTCAGTACTGGGACCAGTCCTTTTTAATGTCTTCATAGGTGACATTGCAGATGGACTAGAAGGGAAAGTATGCTTCTTTGCAGATGACACAAAGATCTGCAACAGGTTTGATACACAAGGGGGTGGAAAGGATGAGAAGGGACTTGGCAAGGTTGGAGGAATGGTCAAAAGTATGGCAGCTTAGATTCAATGCAGTAATGCACCTGGGAAACAAAACCAGGGGAAGAGTACACAATGTGGGGGGAGGGAGGTACTAACAACAACAAAAATGGAAAGGGACCTAGGGGTAGTCATGTAGTCATATCAAATGACCTAAAGGTAGGCAAGCAATGTGAGAAGGCAGTAAGGAGGGCTGGGGGGATACTGGGATGTATAGGGAGAGGCATCACCAGTAGAAAACAGGAAGTGGTTATCCCTCTGTACAGACAGTTGATGATACCCCTCTGAAATACTGCGTGCAGTTCTGGAGACCCCATTTCTGCAAGGACATACACAGGATGGAGGCAGTCCAGAAGAGGGCAACTAAAATGGTGCATGGTCTGCACCAGTAACCATACAAAGAGAGACTAAAGGAGCTTAATATGTATACCCGGGAAAGGACGGGGGGGACAGGTAGAAACATTTAAGTACCTCAAGGAATCAAAGTCCAAGAGGATAGCATCTTCAGAAACAGAGATGTGCAAGAACAAGGGGCACAATTTGAAGATTGGGGGATGGCTCAGGGGCAACGTGAGGATTATCACGAGAGTGTGGTGGATGGCTGTAACAGCCTTCCTGAGGAGGTTGTGGGGTCAAAACAGTGGGGGGAATTCAAGAATGCACGGACAGACATAAAGCAATTCTAGTGGGGGTAGGAGGAAGTAGGCTGTTGGTTAACTAGAATCTGCAGCTTATCCAATAAATAGGGAAATGGGCAGGCTGGGTGGGCCAAGCGGTCCTTATCTGCCATCAAAGTCTGTGTTTCTATTAGCATAGGTTCTATTAACCATTTCGCCCGGGAAGTCCTATGGTGAGACCATACTGCATATGTCAGAATACAGTAAGATTCCCTTGAAGAAACAAGATTACTATAGTAAGTAATTTTTCTTCTGCCCTAAACTCTATACCCAGAACCATTTGACAGTAAAAACATTGTTGTACCTGCTACTGATACCATCCTGACAGCAGTGAGTGTTTTCAAACTAAGAGGCCAGTGACATCTTTGTGCCAGTGCTTCTCCCTGCAACATCTACAGAGAGACCCAGTGACTGCTTACACATTGCGCTGAGTTCCCAGTTACCAGAGCTTAAACTCATCACCTGTAGCCTGAGAAGGCTTTGCACCACGCCTGCAGAGGTGGAGGGCAGAATCAGCATCAGAAGGCTCAAGGCTGCTGGTGTATGCCAGAGGTACCTGCTACTGATACCATCCTGATGGCAGTGAGTGTTTTCAAACTAAGAGGCCAGTGACATCTTTGTGCCAGTGCTTCTCTTGCAACATCTACAGAGACTTAGTGACTGCTTTCACATTGCGCTGAGATCTCGGTTACCGGAGCTTAAACTACCATCAGCTGTAGCCTGTGAAGCGTTTGCATGCATGTCAGCAAAGGAGGAGGGCAGAATCCACATCAAAAGGCTCGTGCTACTACTGCGCGAGCGTGAGTGGTGCAAGTGCCACTCGAAAGAGAAAAGCCAAGGTGAACTGTATCGAGAAATTGTATGGGACTCATTCAGCTTTATCTCCCAGGACATTTGTAGGGTAAAAACTTAATTTAGACCTACCAGTTCTTAAAAGGTTTTCTAATCTGTAACATGTTATAATTGATTGGAAATTACTGTGAATGTCTTTTTAAAGGGGTCAAATGCTCTATTTATTTATTTATTTATTTATTTATTTATTTATTAATTAGAAAAGTCGGATTTACAACCTTTGAGTCATGGACTCATTTACAAAAGCACCTCGTCGCAGAGGGTAGACAGAGTTACATAAGTGGTTACAACAGTGAGAACAGTACAGGTGCAGAACATTAAACATAGAATACACATAGGTTACGTAATAGTGTTACTTATAATAGGTTACAGTCATATACAAGGTACCCAAGGGTTACATTGGGAGTACAGCCCTGGACATACCTAGATAATACCTGGAGAGGGTGGAAGTGGGGTGGGAGAGAGGGGGAGAGGATAGGCTGTCCAGAGGACGATGTCAAGTCAGGGAGGCCTGACAAGAGGATCCCACAGCGGGATTAATTAGGTGCATCTACAGCAATGAGCATCGAAGAGATGGTTCTGGAGGGTGATTTTGAAGGGACCAATTTTGGCAATGTTTGTGATGCGGGGTGGGAGGGAGTTGAACCAAGCAGGGGCTCGGTAATGGAAGGACCTCTGGGCAAGCGAGGTCTTGGTTCTGGGCACCAGAAAGGTGGCCTTGACAGAGCTACAGGTGGCAAGAGACGAGGACGATGCTGTAGGGGAAGCAGAGACTCTCAAGGAGAGCCCTAAGAGATTTTGCCAGTAGGCAGGTCTAGTAGCACAGATGCTCCTCAAAGGTGAGCAGGTTGGCGGTGGAGTAGAGCAGGCAAGTGTGGAGTGGCTTGGGGTTCGTCAGAGCCTGCAGGCCTTATTGATTGAGAGCTGATTTTAGTCAAGGTGACATTGTCTGCTGCAGCATAAATGGGCAAGCCATAGTCCACTAGTGACAGGATGGAAGAAGCGATGGCCAGCCGGAGGCAACTGGGGGGAGGCAGTCTCTATGATGGTATAGTAGGCCTATCCGAGAATTTATGGCAGAGGATAGGGCATTGATGTGGGTGTGGAAGGTGAGAGCCGAGTCGAAAGTGATGCCTAGGTATTTGTAAGAGGTCACTTCAGGGTTTTAAATAATTGATTAGCAGTTTTTTCCTTGGGGCAATACTAACTGTACAGAAAGCATTTATATAGGTTTTCTAGAAGTGTTATGTATGTTAAACACAGTGAGGCAAGTGCCATGCATTTTCACAATGTTTTAGAACTTTTATGAGCAAAACGCTAATCAATTTTTAGAGTTAAATAAAACCCTGCACTTGCTCCAGCGGGTGCAGAGTGCTGGGGGAAATAAAGAGGAGGGCATTCTTGGCCTTGTTTTGGTGATGGGAGAAGAGCATTGACTTAGTCTTCTTTAGGTAATTGACAAGTTAGTGGTCAAGGAACCACTTTTCAGCGTGGTTGTAGGTGTGCTGGAGGGATTCCTGGAGAGAAGAGGGATCGGGGTGGGAGGCAAAGAGAAACGCATCATCGGCATAGAGGAGCATTTTTCCTGTGTAGGAGCTGGGGAGAGTGTTGAGGTAGAGGCTGAAAAGTACAGGGCCCAGAATGGAGCCCTGGGGTACCCCGGAACGAATGGGCTGGGTATTGGACAGGGAGCCGTTTATCTTCACACACTGGGATCCAGCAGAGAGGTAGCTGGAGAACCAGGCAAGGGGACCAGTGGAAAGCCGAGATGGTGGAGGGAGTTAAGCAGGAGGAGGTGACAAACAGTGTCAAAAGCCTTGAGAGGTCTATGAGCACTGCACCGCAAGGTTGCCAGAGTCAAGAGCAGAGTGCAGGTATTGAGAGAACTCAAGGAGCACAGTAGTGGTACTGTGTCCTGGGCAGAAACCATGTTGTTCTGGGCACATTATGTCATATTTGGCCAGGTACTGAGAGTTGAATAGACACTATTTTTTCTAGGGCTTTAGAGAGCGGGGAGAGGATAGAGATCAGCCGGTAGTTGTTAGGTGTGGACCGATCTCCACTCTTATGTATAGGGGTGATTTCGGCTGATTTCCAAGCACTGGGAAACTGACCGAGGCATAGAGATCAGTTTAGTAGGTCTGTAAGGGGGACTAGGATGACATCCAAGACCAGGCGGAAGATCCTGTAGTCTAGGGGGTCACAGCTGGGGTTGTTGCTACAAGGGCTTTTAGTAGGTGCGGCCTGGCCACGCGGGACATAGTGTGCAGGTAGAAGGGGAGGAGGGCAATCCATGGCATGGGGGAAAGAGGTGAGGATTGGGTCAAAAAAGTTGTTTGGGAGGAAAGAGCTTAGGTCAGAGAAGGTAGTATTGAGGCAGTCAGCTATGCGAGTTGGGTCTGTAGTGACAGTGCCATCGATGGAGAGCTGGGACAGTGGGGGGCAGAGGGTCTTCCCATTAAGCTCTTTCATGCTGTCCCAGAAAGTCCGGGTGGAACCCAGATGGATACGATGGTGGTCTGATAGTGCTCTGCCTTGGCTGTCTAATGGCCCAGATGAATTGATTACGCACCGCATTGTAGGTTTGTCTATTAGTCAACTTGCCTGATCTAATAGCGATGTGCCTGAGATTATCCCTATGCTTAAGTTTTTGGATAAGGATGGGGAGATCCATGCGGCATTTTGTTTTTTAGTACGATTCTGGTGTGGGGGCAAAAGGTCACAGGCCTTGCTGAAGGCATTGGTGAAGAGGTCTAGGGCAGAGTCATGGGGGACCAGTCCAGCTGTGCTAGATGCAATTTTAGCTTTCTAAGACCCCCGGGGCATAGGTGCCGGTGCAAGGTGGCCTGGGACACAGGTTTCGGTAGGGAGGATGACCAGAGACAGAGGACAAGTGAGTGATCACTAAGTGAGTTGGGGAGGACGTTGATATCCTGGATTTTATGAGGGCAGTTTGATTGTATATACGCCTAGGAGGGTGCTGGAGCCACTTATCCGGTTGAATCTAGTGGGCTGGGTGAATAACTGGGACATGTCCAGGCAGCAAAGGAGTCCTTGGTATGGGAGGCAGTGGTACCAAGATAACTGATGTTAAGGTCACCTAGGATGAGTTGCTCGGCTTTGTGTGGTAAGAAGGTGAGGTAGTTGATGAGATACTGGACAGCTGGGTTCTGGTTCCTCAGGGGCATGTAGGAGACCGTGAGGAAGACTGGGCCCTGGCTGGGTCTGGGGTAATTTTTAAGTGAGGGGCTTGGGTGCCATAGTCAAGCTTGAGGGGCAGGAGGCGCATGGCTTATAAGGGTGTCCCACATGTAGATTGCACACCCACCACCACGCTTACCAACTCCTGTCTTCCTGAACAGGGTGTATCCAGGAGGGAAATAACGAGTCGGGTTGTTTTGGAGAGCCAGGTCTCTACTAACACAATAAAATATCGGTTGGTGTTGTACACACCCAACACAGGAGTGCGGTGGGTTTCTTTAGAAGGCTGCATATGTTCAGTGATGCAGCGCGGAGACCGCCCCAGAGTGGGGTACGGGAGGGCTAGTTGGCATCAGGTCCAGGGTTTGGGGTATGTTCCTGGACAGCAGTAAGAGCAGAGTGATTAATCTAATTAGGGGACGGTGGCTGACAAGGATGCTTAGTGTGGTGCCGAGTGGGAGGTCTTGATAGTAGGGGTGCAGGCGATGGGTAAGGCAACAAGGGTAGGTATGGCAAGGAAGAGGTGGGTCCAGGATGGGCCTGGGAGGGCAGAGGGAGTGGGGTGTCAGTAGGTGGTGGATGCAGAGGAGTTGGGGGTCCAAGGTGGAGGGAGCATTAAATGCTTAATAGTTATATGCTCCCAGAGTTGTAATTAATTAATGTTAGTTACTGGGTTTGAGTGCCCAATAGTTACAAGCAATTTATTTTAGAAATTAAAGTAGGGAGACAGGATTGGTACTGTTTTTCATCAGTTTATGGTACCTTTTCTGTTTTTAGGGAAAATGAAGGGGAGATTATTGTATAAAATGATAGGGTTAGCAGTGGGTTTAATTTGTTTGGCCCAATTGAGTGTTTTGTATAGTTCTGATTCCATAGTGGAAAGATCTAGCATTTATTTAAGCTGTCCCCAGTACAGATTGAGCCAACAACATGTATTTAAATCAATCACGTGGAGAAATCCTTTTAATTTGTTAAGACAGGAACTGAAAAAAACATATACCGCTTTGTCCTTAAGGAATCATCAATCCTGTGCTGGGGTACTTTTTATTGTCCCTGGTCCCTTCGTGGTGACGTAGAACTAAATCCAGGCCCAGGTGAGTAACTGTTAAATTGATTTCGATAATGCCTGAAGTCTAATAAAAAAAAAATTGAATTACTTAGATCCTGGGTTGATTGTGAAATGCCAGATATAGTGATTTTAACAGAAACATGGTTAAATAAGGGATTCGCAAAGAGAAATTGACCTTAAAGATTTTTACTACCACAGACAGGATTGAGGTTCACGGGGAGGGGTGTATCTTAATGTACATAAGGTATACAATTGGTTTTTCCAAGATTTTGTTCGGGGATAGAAGGGATTGAATGTCTTTTAGTAGAAATTCAGGCATTGAATTTGATTATAGGGGCAGTTTATTCCCCACCAAAATTAAATACTGTTCACTTTGTCAAATTTTCACATATCATGATGGAACATATAGGTCGGTCACCCACAATGTTATTAGGTGATTTTAACGCTGCCTGGGGTTGTCCCAGGGGACAAAAACTGGAGAACTACATGAGCTGCTTAAACCTGGTACAGATAATTGACATTCCCACAAGGAAGGATACCTTGACTGGTAAGGGACACATCCTGGACCTGATTTTTACTTCCCCAGATTTGGTAGTAGTGGAAAAAAGTGTAGGTGCCCCTAATTTAAGGGATCACAATGTCATTAAGTGCATTATCTCCAGTAATAACGTTGTAGTAAAAACTGTTCCCCCAGTAATGTGTAAGAGGAGTTATGTTAAATTTGACAAGTTGTTGTTTAGAAAGTATTTACAAGGGTTACCGTGGTATAGGATTTTCTTAATTCCTGATATAAACTTAGCTGTCTAGGAATTTACGACAATGTTTCTGGAGGCATGTAATAAATTTGCACCCTTTAAAAAAATCACTCAAAAAGCAAATCATCTACCATGGATAACTGCTAACATTAAGAAATTGATTACAACAAGAAATAACCATTGGAAAAAGGCAAATAAAACTTTGAAGAGGCTGACAGTATAGCCTAGAGGTTAGAGTAACGAGCTGTGAACGAGCTTGGTACATCCAGCAGACCAGACCTTGGTTTGATTCTCACTACCTCCACTTACATACTGTGTGATTCTGAGCAAATCACTTAACCGCCCAGTGCTTCCAGGTCACCCCTGAAAACAGGCACTGGGAAAATTACAAAAAAACAAGAAATAGGGTAATTCAGGAAATAAGGAAGTCAAAAGCATCTTATTACAAATGTAAAGTCAAGGAAACAACTGTTCCAGGTTCTTATTGGCATCTGATAAAAAAATCTCATAAATCAGGTAGAAGTTAAACTTAGTCAAAATGGTAAGACGCTTACATCTGAGTGTGCTGCAGATTTTCTGAATAATTTTATAAACCTCCTGACTTGAAACCTAGAAGCTAAACTAGATTTAAATCGAAGAAAACAAAAGAAAATCAAGATCGAGAGAACTCTAAAGTTAAAAAGTTACCCAAGTTTAGATTTAGGTTGGTTACAAAAAGGAAGTATTACAGATCATAAACAAGTTGAAAAACAATAAAGCTAGTGGACCAAAAATAGATAGTAGGCTGATAAAGAAGCTACCTTAGAACTAGCACCAATACTAAGGGATATTTTTAATTGGAGTTTAAAGGAGGGTCAATTTCCACTAAGTTGGAAACTTACTAAAGTGGTCCCAGTAGATAAAGGGATCACGTGGAAGTTTCAAATTATCCACCAATAGCTCTGTTGTCAGTGGTATCCAAGGTACTGGAAAAAATTGTCCATGGACAATTAATGGAGTATCTTGAAAAAAATAATAAACTAACCCAATGTCAATCAGGCTTTAGACAGGGTAGGTCCATGGCTACTGTACTCACGGACTTTTTAGATCTTATAGCAACCCCTCTTGGGGATGCGAAGTCTGTGGGTGCAGTACATGTGGACCTATGAAAAGCATTTGACTTGGTTGAGCATGGAATCCTATTAAGGGCACTGAGGAGAATAGGTATTGAGGAGGAGACATGTTCTTGGTTTGCTTTTTATCTTGAGGAAAGATCTCAGTTTGTTGTTTTGAATGGTCAGCAGTCTGGGGTGGACAATGTAACAAGAGGGGTTCCCCAGGGATCTATCCTGGGTCCCGTCTTGTTCATAGTCTACCTAAATGACCTACCCAAATGTATTAAACACTCAAAAATCAGACTCTATGTGGATGATACCGTATTGATATCAGAAGGAAATAATCAGGTTGAGGTAGAATGGAAGCTACAGTACAAAGTGATTTTTTTGATAGCAGGCATTTTTCCTCCCTGGGGCTATTAATAAACAGCAAAAAACAGCCAATGTTTTTGCCCCAGGAAGCAAAATGGCCCAAAATTAAGAATAATGACTGGGAGAACCTTAGAACAAGTCAAAGTCTACAAATATTTTGGGATGCAGATTACTCAGCACTTAACTTTTGAACAACACGTGACAGAATTAACAAGGAAAACAAATGCAAAAATAGAGACGAGTATCATATTGTATGACAAAAGAAACATGATTAACCATAGCGAACCAATTCATTCTACCAGTAATTGAGTATGGAAGTCATATATACAGGCATACTTCAAAAAAACAACTAAAAAAATTGGATGTTCTTTATAATAAGTTAGCACGTTTTGTGCTAAGATGTGAATATAAAACCCATCACTGTATAATGTATTCAAATCTTGGGTGGAAACCATTGGAATTGAGGGCTAAGGGTATCTGGATAGGACTAGTTAGAGGACTGTTTAAAAGTAAATTCCCACATGATTTAGTAATCCAACTAGAAAAGCCTGCTCATGAAATAAATGTAAGGAACAGGAGAGTCAGGGAATTGATCATCCCAAAATAACAAATCGATTCAGTGAGATGACCTTCCAGTTTACTGCTTCTTGTTGGAATTGCCTCTCCTCCTCTTCGTGAGCTAGAAATCTCTGATATTGTTTTCAAATCAGCAGTGGATCAGAAATTGAGTTTTCGTTGTCAATGTAGTAAGTGATTAGTTAATATTGATAAGGTATTGGTGTTTTCAAATGATGTGCTTTGTATTGTATAATGTTATTGTTATATTGAATGTATATGTACTATATATGTATTATGTATAGTGTGTTTTGGAAGCATCTGTAATTTATACAAACAGGTATGCCTTGTAAATAGGGATTTTAGGATCCCTAATGGCAGTTTCACTGTATAAATAAAATTTTACCTACCTACCTTAAACGGGAACTCTCATCTACCCCACAGTAATGCTGTGGGGCGTAGAGTTCCCAATTAAACAAACCAGCCTTAAATACCATTTTGTTTTGGTTACTTACAGTTTTGTAGCTTTAGTTTGCATCTGGTTGATCCTGCGTTCCCCCACCCAGCATGCCGTCAGCAGTGTCCCCCATGGTCAGCCCTTTGACTCGGATGACCAGCTAAGCCGTGGGGACGCTCTTTTGTGCCGGATTGTCTGTTTTAAGTCCCACAACGTAGAACAGCACCTTTTCAGGCTAATTGAACTGGAAATGGTACCAGTTGTACATTGTGAGACTTAAACACAGATGTTCCAGTAATGTCCTCGCAGCTTCAGCCCATCGTCCGCATCATCAGACATCAGACTTTCTGTGGGGCACACTGCTGACAGCATGGCAGGCAGGGGATGCAGGAAAAACCAATTATGAACTAAAGCTACAAAAAAAGTAAGTAACAAAAAAAAAAAGCATTTAAGGTTGTTTTGCCTAATCATTAACTCTGCGTCCCACAGCATTACTGTGGGGAAGATGAGACTTCCCCTTTAAGCTGTTGAACTCATCCTTTATGTTTTTTATGGTAAACTTTCTTACAGCAGCAGCACATAGTACAGTGCCACTTTTGAATCTACACCATTGTCACCTGTACGCCCTCTCCTTATCTGGACCTAGGTGTTGTACAGTCTATGAAACCCACTCAGCTGGTGGCTGCTGCTATTTCTGTCTTAGTTGAGGGCTGACATTGTATGTTATGCCTGTCATTATCAGGTGAAGCTGTGACACTACCCATGAATACCCTCAATAACATCTGCAACTTGCCCCACTGGTCAAAACAAGTTTGCAACTCTCCATACAGTGGCTTCAGGTTAGCTTGTACCCATGGTGTCCACTTCGGGGTAATATGAACTTCTAAGTGTTTAATCCCAGTAGAGAATCATTTGAAGGAACCTGAAGGCACTTGATCTGGGGTTCACTTTGTGGGAAGCACCTCTGTCTTCCCTGATAATTCCTTAAAATCCAGAGGAATTCTTGCATTGGGTTACTAGTTGCAGGATGGAGTGAGACAGCTGACCTTTAACAGGATGTTGTCCGTGAACAGCATGATTTTGTACGCTGTGCCCACCACCTCAACTCCTGGATGTCTGTTGACTCCTTCAACTTGTGTACCTAGGCCTCTATTGCTGACAGAAAAAGCCACTGCAAGAGGGGGCTGCTCAGGTGGGTGCCTCTTCCCCAAAGTGAAAGGTTTTGACCAGCCTGTGTTGGTGAGGACTGTAACTTTAGGCTCTAAATATATCACCTCCACCCATTTCATAAACCCCTCGCCTTGGCCAACCTTCCACAACACTGCTTTGAGGTAAGGCCTCCGCTGAATCGAATGTCTTCTCTGTGTCTAGTGCCACAGCTGCTGCAGGGTCTGTTGAGGATCCTGCCACCCACATAATCTTGACTAGGCACCTGGGACCAGATATTCAAAAGTTATCGCCAACACTAATGGGTTTTTGCATGCGCTATCTGGGTTTGCACCCATTTTTTGGGGTGGGGTCTATATTCAGAGACCCTGTAACACAGGCTAAACCTGTTGGTACTCAAGCTGACATAACGCTGCACCCATGCAGATGAGGGGTTGCTCCTGCATAAGGCATAGGGCATTTCTCATGTTTGCATCAGCGATAAACGGCACCCAAAGTGGCACTATTTACTGCCTTTGAAAACTTTCACTTAACTGGCAAAGTCCACACCCCCACCTTATCAGTGGCAGTACAGCTGTACTGCAGCCACCCGCCCCTGGTCGCACATCTCCTGACAATCCGCCAACTCCCTGCCAGCTATTTGTATCTGCCTCCCCCTCAAACACCCATCCCGTAAATGTCCTGCATTGCCTTGCCACCCAGTGGTACTTCCTACCCCGAACACCCGTTCTGGTTCATTGACAGTTGTCCCTGGTATCTAGCGGTGCCACCCCACCCCCACCAAACACCTGTCCAGGTTCACTGACAAGTGTCCTTGCTGTCTAAAGACACCCCTTCCCACCCTCTGATCCCTGGTCCCGGTACAGTGTCAGGTTGTCCTGGTGTCTGGTGGCACCCTCACCCTCAGGTCATCCATGCCTGTACAGTGTCAGGTTGCCCTGGTGTTTAGTGGCACCTACGCCCCATCATCCAATCACCATCCCAGTAATACACCATGTACTCTTGTGTCCAGTGGCACCCCACACCCTCCAATCATGTGTCCCAGTAATACAGTGTATTCCTTGGTGTTTGGTGGCATCCCCCCAATCTCCCATCATATATAGCCCTTGTGTCCAGTGTCCCTTCCATCTGCCAGCCCATGTAGACTATCCCTGGCATCCAGTGATACTCCCGCACCTCACCCCCTGAATGTCGGTCCAGAAACTGACCAGTGAACATTGGGTGTCCAGTACCACACCCACCGAGCCTGCACCCAGAATACCACCCAGCCACCCCCACCACCACCACCACCAAATACCAGTAATGCCGGGGACTTGCAGTGAAGTCCGACATGGCAGCCAGCACTGCCTTCCTGTCACCTCCTCGGCAGCCATCATATTGTTGACAGTGACCAAGCGTGCAGACACATAGACTTTGATGGCAGATAAGGACCACCTGGCCTACTCAGTCTGCTCATTTCCCTACCTATCGTATAAGCTGCAGATCCTAGTTAAACAACAGCCTACTTCCTCCTATCCCCCACTATAATTGCCTTATGTCTGTCCCATGCATTCTTGAATTCCCCCACTGTTTGTGACCTCACAACCTCGTTCATATTTCATCATGTTGCCCCTCAGCCATCCCCCTTGTTCTTCAGATTGTGCCCCCTTGTTCTTGCACATCTCTTTTTCTGAAAGATGCTACCCTCTTGGACTTTGTTGATTCCACTGAGGTACTTGATAGTTGACACACGTGGCGACCAGCCATGGGTGGTGAGAGATGGGCTGTGCCTGTCACCATGCTGGGCTTCACCACATGACCCTGGCATCACTGGTATGGGAGGGTTAGCTGGGTGGTGTTTTGGGTGTGGGCAGGACTGGTGAGGTGGCTTGCTGGACCTCACATGCTCGGTCCATTTCTAGACCGGCATTTGGGTGGTGAAGGTGGGGTACCATTGGATGCCAGGGTTCATCTAGGTTACATAGGCTGGCAGATCGGAGACTACTGAACATCCATGGATAACTATCCATGTCACAGGACGAGGAGATGGGGGGTGAGGTTCCACTAGACACCAGGGAATACATTGTATTCAAGGGATGGGTCATCGGAGGGTGGGGGTTGCCACTGGACACCAGGCTATAACGTGTATTACTGGGACAGGTGAATGGAGAGGGAGTGCCACTAGATATCTGGGACAATTGTCAGAGAACTGGTACGGGTGTTCAGGGGGTGGAGGGTACCACCGGATGCCAGGGCAATGAAGGACATCTGCAGGCCAGGTGTTCTGGGGGTGAAGGGTACTGCTAACCACCAGGGATGATGTCAGGACAGGCTTAACTGGGCCACCGCTTCCCATACAAATGAGCCCATAGTTGGCATGCTGCTGGCCTCCTAGTATTTTGTATGCCCAATGGGCTCATTTGCATTTTGCAGCGGAATGTCACTTCATGGCTCCCAGCTCTAACAGATTCAGGGGCACAATACCCTGTGGGCTGGATACAGCCCAGGTCCATGTTGGGGCAGAGCAGACTGACTTTGTACTGCGCCAACATGGGCCAGTATTCAGTCAGATAGCTCCAGTCCACTGGCCGACTGAGTATAACAGCCTCTCAGTCGGGTGCAGGCACATCACAAACCTTTGCTCCCCTGCTTTTGCCCATTTTTGAATATCTGGCCTCTTATGTGATCTGCCCCAACTCTGCTTGCTACAAACCTCATCAGGTCCTGGTGGATCAATCTAGGCAATAACTGGTTCAAACAATTTACCAGCTTTTGCCAGAAATTTGTAGTCTACATTTAAGAACAGGATAGGGTATACCCTGAGCACTGGAGAGGATCCTTCTCCTTCTTTGCATTTACCAAAAATGTTGTCGTTCTCATACTGTCTGTAACAGCTCGTCCAGTAGGTGCCTTCCCACCAGGTTTGCTGCAACCCTGTAAACCCCCCCACTGGCTACCCATCTGGACCTTGTGCCTGCCCACCCTCCATTGATCCCAGCACCCCTGTGACCCCTCATAGAAACATAGACTTTGACAGCAGATAAGGACCGCTTGGCCCACCTAGTCTGCCCATTTCCCTACCTATTGGAGAAGCTGCAGATTCTAGTTAACCAACAGCCTACTTCCTCCTACGCCCCACTATAATTGCCTTATGTCTGCCCCATGCATTCTTGAATTCTCCACTGTTTTGAGCCCCACAACCTCCCCAGGAAGGCGGCATTACATGCATCCACCACACCTCTGTGAAAAATATTTCCTCGTTGCCCCTGAGCCATCCTCTCCATCTTCAAATTGTGCCCCTTGTTCGTGCACATCTCTTTTTCTGAAAGATGCTCCCCTCTTGGACTTTGTTGATTCCTTTGAGGTACTTGAAAGTTTCTATCATGTCCCCCCTCTCCCTCCTTTTCTCAAGGGTATACATATTAAGCTCCTTTAGGCTCTCTTCATATGGCTTCTGTTGCAGACCCTGCACCATTTTAGTTGACCTCCTCTGGACCGCCTCCATCCTGTCTATGTCCTTGTGGAGATGGGGTCTCCAGAACTGTACAAAGTACTCCAGATGGGGTATCACCAACTGTCTGTACAGAGGGATAACAACTTCCTGTTTTCTTCTAGTGATGCCTCTCCCTCTGCATCCCAGTATCTCCCCAGCCCTCCTTACTGCCTTCTGACATTGCTTGCCTACCTTAAGGTCATCTGATATGACCACCCCCAGGTCCCTTTCTGTTTTTGTTGTTGTTAGTACCTCCCCTCCCCCACAATTGTGTACTCTTCCCTGGGTTTTGTTTCTCAGGTGCATTATTTTGCACTTCTTTGCATTGAATCTTTGTTGCCATACTTTTGACCATTCCTCCAACCTTGCCAAGTCCCTTCTCATCCTTTCCACCCCACCTTGTGTATCAACCCTGTTGCAGATCTTTGTGTCTGAAAAGAGGCATACTTTTCCTTCCAGCCCCTCCGCAATGTTTTCTATAAAGACATTAAAGAGGACCGGTCCCAATACTGAGCCCTGCGGTACCCCACTAGTAACCATCCTTTCTTCAGAGTGTACTCAGTTTACTGTTACCCTCTGTGTCCTGTTGTCCAGCTAATTTGTTACCCAGGCTACCACCCTGGGGTCCACTCCCAGGCTGGCTAACTTGTTTATTAATCTTTTGTGTGGGACTGTGTCAAATGCCTTGCTAAAGTCTAGGTAGGCTATATCCACAGCCCTTCCCTGGTCTACTTTAATCACCCAGTCAAAGAAATCTATTAGATTCGTCTGACATGACCTTCCCGATGTGAATCCATGTTGCTTTGGGTCCTGTGCCCCACTGGCCTCTAGGTACTCAACATTTTTTTCTTTCAGAAGTGATTCCATCATTTTCCCTACCACTGAGGTCAGACTAACAGGTCTGTAGTTTTTTGCCTCTACCTTGCTCCCACTTTTGGGAAGGGGAATCGCATCCACCGTTCTCCAGTCCTCAGGTACCTCACCATCCTCCCTTGATTTGTTAAAAAGGGTAGTCAGTGGTGTCACTAGGTCACCCGATAGGTCTTTTAGAATTCTGGGGTGAATCCCATCAGGCACCATTACTTTGTCCACCTTGAGTTTTAGGAGTTCTTTCAGGACCCTTTCTTCTGTGAATGGACTGGTGTCCACCATCAAAGGAGCATCCATAGCCTCCTTTTGAGCCTCGGATAAGTTGGACAGTTCCATTCCCTCCAGGTAGGCTTCAGGACGTATCGCTCTATGTAAAATCCCCATAAATGCTGATTTATGCCCTTCAGGTCTGCATCTACCTCCCCACTCCCTACACCCTTCTGTGTATCAAGGACTCTGGTGTCCTCTGACATCTGACAAAGCCTGTAGGCCAGTAAGTGGCAGCTCTCTTCATCTCCTCCTAGACCGGCCTAATAAGTGGAGCACGAAATCTGTTGTCCATGTAGATAACCGGTTAACTGCATTTTGGTGATCAGCATGTTCCAGTACATTTCATAGGTTATGTCCCCTTGTTTGTTTATTTCTTCTGTTTATCCTTCTTGTTACTCAGCCTGTATCAGGCTCCTCTCAAACCCCCACATGGTCCAACCCAGTCATCCTGTCTTGTCCCTGGACTTAGTTTACTCCAACTTTTCACTCACAGTATCCCCTCCCTGTGATGGAGGTCCTCGGGCTGGCCCATTTCCTTTGGAAGCAGGCAGGTTGTGTGCTGGAATGAGCCTGGGTCAGTGGGTGCTGGGTCTTCGACCCACGCAGGGGCCCTCACTGTGAGACAGCTAAGGGTCTTAGCATCAGCCCAGCCAGTCTCATCCATCCCTACCACAAAGTGTGCTACAGCATGCACCTTGACCTCTGGTCACCCAGGTGGTGGTTACATGGCGGAGGACCCCCCCCTCCCCATAGGAGGAGCATCTTGTGGGATGCCCAGTCCTCCTCTCCCTATCTGGCACTCCAATGACTTGTGCTCATTCCCAAATCTGGGTGGCCAGTGTTGTGAGCAGTAGCCCAATCGCTGCACCGAGGAGCCAGATGTGTCACCTTGTTTATGTATACATTCAAATGAGAAAGAACGCCAGGACCAAAGGGCATGTGGTGAAGATGTGGGTGGGGGAGAGTTTAAGAGGGATGTGAGGAAATACTTCTTAACTGAAAGAGTTGTAGATGCCTGGAACAGACTGCCAGCAGAAGTGGTGGAGACAAAAACAGTAGGGGGTGTCGGGCTTGCCTGGGACAGACATAGGGGAATATTTGTAAATAGGCAGGGAGGAGGAAGGGTCACCAGCGAATAGTTAGTGTCTGCGGATACGGATTAGGCAGGAACCATCTGAACAGACTGGGTGGGTCAGGTGATCTTTTTGGCTGACAGATTCTCTGTTTCTGTGTGTGTGTCCCCTTGAACTCCTGTAACCTCTGTGAAAGACTGTCCATCTCCTTGTCTCTCCTGTTTTACAGGCCGATGTACATGTTATCAGCCTCCCCACTCAAGGCAACCTTAAGCCCCTCACACATAGCCCCTTTGGATACTTAGTGTCCCACACATTATTCTGAAGGCACTCTTACACGTCACCCCTCAACCATGCCCCGTACTCCATGATTTGCAGGAGTGCTGCACTGAACTGCTGATCTTACTTCGAGAGGGCTCTTGCAGTAGATAATTACATATAGGACTGAAACTAGCAGGCGTAAGGACCCCACGGAAAAATTTCTAGCTAGCAGTCTCTGGCGGGGGACCGCCCCCACATCAGGTGACTGGCATCAGGTGATGTCAGTATAAAGGGGCAGTCCCCAACGCCCACCTTCCAGTTCTTTCCTGCCGTTAGCTTGTGAAAGCACCTCGCGGTTAAATTCCTACTGCTTCGTCAGTCTGTCGTCGGTTATTTTTACCAAATTTTTTCACGTCTCTCTTTGTTATTTCTTCCAGATTGCTGTGTATATTGTCCCCTACTCCATCCGATTTGCATAAAAACAAGTGCGACTCGTCCAGCGCCCGGCTCCCGCATAAGGACGTTCATTCTCAGTGCCTCTTCTGTCTAGGCCTGGATCACCCCATGGAGAAGTGCCAGCACTGCAAACAATTCAACGCCACCACCCACAAACAGAGGCAGCCGTCCCTGGAGGCTCACATTTTAAAAAAGATGTCCTCCATGGAAAAGGGTGAGATAATGGGGGGTGAGATACTGACAACAGTAAAAATGGAAAGGGACCTGGGGGTAATTATATCAGATGACCTAAAGGTGGGCAAGCAATGTGAGAAGGCAGTAAGGAAGGCTGGGGGGATACTGGGATGCATAGGAAGAGGCATCAATAGTAGAAAACAGGAAGTTGTTATCCCTCTGTACAGACAGTTGGTGAGACCCTATCTGGAGTACTGTGTGCGGTTCTGGAGACCCCATCTCCACAAAGACATAGACAGAGTGGAGGCTGTCCAGAGGAGGGCAACCAAAATGGTGCAGGGTCTGCACCAGAAGACATACTGAAGAAAGACTAAAGGAGCTTAATATGTATACCCTTGAGGAAAGAAGGAGAGAGGGACATGATAGAAACTTTCAAGTACCTCAAGGGAATCAACAAAGTCCAGGAGGGTAGCATCTTTCAGAAAACGAGATGTGCAAGAACAAGGGAGCACAATTTGAAGCTAGAGGGGGGACGGCTCAGAGGTAATGTGAGGAAGTATTTTTTCACAGAGAGGGTTGTGGATGCATGGAACAGCCTCCCTGAGGAGGTCGTGGAGTCAAGAACAGTGGGAGAATTCAAGAATGCATGGGACAGACATAGGGCAGTCCTAGTGGGGGGTAGGGGAAGTAAGCTGTTGGTTAACTAGGATCTGCAGCTTATCTGTTAGGTAGGAAAATGGGCAAACTAGGTGGGCCAAGCGGTCCTTATCTGCCATCAAATTCTATGTTTCTATGTTTCTAAAGAGCAGAAGAAGCTCAGGCAGGCCTCAACTTCCCCTGAGGGTCACCGTAAGAAGAAGGAGAAGCACTGGGACTGGGACTCCACTTCCATGGCCACCGCGACTCCGGCTGGAGTTGTTGTGCTCCAGGTATCATCCCCCCCCGGGTGACTGACCTTCGACGGCCGTCTTGGAGGTTTCTAAGGCGGCGGCGGCCCTCCCGTCGGGCTCACGCTCGGGCCCCTCGGGAGCCTCTGGGACAAAGGAGGCTACCGCTCCCGGGAGGGCTGCCACCGTGCGGCCCTCTGGGTCGAGCGGGTCCTGCAAGCCGGATGCCAGTGCCACCGACATCCACCTGCACAGGGCCGGCAAGATGCCTGCCCATTCGTGGGAGCACGCGGCCCCAAAGACGCCCACTAAGACTGCCCCTTCCACGCGGCCTTCATCAGACGTTGGATCCGACAAGTCGGACGCCGGCTCCTCCGACGTCCACCCGGATACCGCTGGTAAGGCGAACATCGGCTCCTCCGACACTCGCACAGCATTAGAGCCAATGCCGGACCCTGTTGACCAGTCCGCCATCCCTGGCTCCCCGCTTACAACCGAGGCTCCAGCGTGTCCCCTGTTGGACCCTGGGGATTTCAGTCCTCCATCCCCAGGCGACACAGAGGATGCCGTCGCTCCCATCAGGTCTCCCTCACTAGGGCCGGATCCCTGACACCGACCCTGACGCCAGCTCGACGCCGGTCTACACCGGATGCCGTCCCCAACACCCACGGGCCACCTGTTCCTGGCCCACCCGGGGCCCTTCCAGGGCCTTCTGCTCCAGCAGAGCCCATGGTTCCCGGGTATCCGACTCCATCCTATCAGATGACGTCCTACCCAGGACCGCAGTATCCTGCGCCGCAGTACCCAACACCTCAATACCCAATGCCGAGCTATGGATACTCGCCCTACGGATACCCTCAGTATCCATATCCTCCTCCACTGCCCCCCCCAACCACCGGTGGACTTGAAGGAGACTCTTGCTGCCTGGTGGGCTGAGGCCAAGGCTCAGCTCACCAGGGAGGTGGAGAGCTATCTGCCGATGCCAGTCCCGGTACTGGATCCCTGTTGCCAGAGACGTAAGACTCCCTGCTCCCCACCCGACACCAGAGGTGAGCCCTCAGGTGCCAGGGCCGGGGAGGACATGCTTTCCCAAGGGGTCCGTTCCTCCCCCGCTCTGGGAGGGGGTCTTCATCCTCTTCGTTGGAGACCTCTGACTCGGATACCGAGGGGTGCTCCGACCCTGACGATGAGCCACGCACTCCAGACCGTCCCAGGCCCAGGACTCCTCCAAAAGATCCTTCCTTTCTGGAGTTGCTGGGGGAAATCCAGGAAGTCAACCAGTGGCAATCTCTGGAGCCAGATCCATAGCACAAGAAGCTCGCTGCCCATCTGGATCTGCCGGAAACTGCTCCGACATTGATTCCACCCTAGATCGAGCCTCATGCCAACCTTGTTTCCACTATTTGGAAACAGCCATCCGCGCTAGCCCCCCTTCCGAGGAAGGCAGATAGGCTATACCAGGCTCCTGAGGGTGTGTATTCCTTGAACACACAGGAAGGCTGACTCAGTCGTGATTAGCGCCACCACGGCGGTCGGCAATCCCAAACACTCAGCTCTGCCTCCACCTGACAAGGAACTCGCCTTTTTGGATTAGTACAGGAAGAAGCTGGAATGCTTCTTCCACTCTTGGGATCAGGGCCCTGAACTATGTTGCACATATGGGGAACTACCAGAAGACTATCCTGAGTCAGGTGAATCCAAATTGGACTCCTTCCTGAGTCTCAGCCCAAGCAGGAAGTGGCTGATCTCGTCCGTTCTGCTTGTTCGGGCAGTCGGCACATGCTTCATGCCACGTGCGATGCAGTGGACACAGCTGCTCAGAGCTCGGCTTTAGCCGTAGGTCTCCGGCATCATGCCTGGCTCCGGGTGTCAGGATTGGTCCCTGAGGTGCAATCCGCTGTCAAGGATGCGCCCTTCAGGGGTTCTGTGCTGTTCGTTGGCGATGTCAAGGACATCATCACCAACCTGCAAGAGAAAGGCACTGCACTTAAGTCTGTTGACTCGGGGTGTGGCTAACTCTCGATGGTGGCAGACGTGTGTTAGCGGGCTCCTCGGGCAAAAGTTTAATAAATCACCTAATCTAGCTGCTAACGGCGTATTTCACCTCTCACAACAACTCTACGAAATGTTTGGGCCCCATGACGTCCTCCAAACAGAAAAAAACGCCTGGGGAAAATCATTTTGAAGCAGCCAAACAGCCGAGACCTGGTAGAATAAGCAAGGTGCAGCAGGCCGTAAATATGGAGGGATCGAGTGGAGCGGCCAGACCAGAACTAGACTCTCTCATGCAATCTCTTGCTGGTGTACCCTCAACACTTTTGCAGATGCAACATGAAATGAAAGCAGGGTTTGTGAATATCACCGCTCAACTCACCCACCTTCAGGAAATCGTAACGGGGCTCTCTGAAACCTCGACCACACACTCAACGCAGATTGCTGAGCTAGAGCACAGGGTGAGCTCCTTAGAAGATATGCTGTCTGTGATGTCGGCGGAGAGGAACAGCGTGAAAGCCTCGATAGAGGAATTGTTGGTTAAAATCGACGACCACGAAAATAAATCGAGGCGATCAAACCTCCGTATGATTGGGCTGCCTGAGGGCACAGAGGTTCGGGACGCAGCGGAAGGCCTACAGAAATGGCTGGTGGTACAGGTGGGCCTCCCCAGTGAATCTGAGCACTTTGAAATAGAGTGTGCACATCGAGTGGGGCACCCACCTAAACCGGGGGAAAGAGCCAGGCATTGCTTAATAAAGTACCTCCGCTTTCAAGATTAAGAACGAATGCTGCAAAAGGCAAAACAGATGGGCCCAATCTCCTTTGGGAATACAAAGGTGCACATTTATCAAGATTTCACCAAGGATTTACAGAACAAGAGGCAGAACTTCTCTCAAATTAAAGCTAAACTGTATAGCCTTGGTTGGTCCTTTGCATTCAGATACCCAGCTCGCCTGCAGATTGACCGGCCCGGGCAGGCCCCTCATTTCTTCCTGTGCCCTAGGGAGGCTGAAAAGTGGATCGCTGAGGAGGAGACCAGGTGAGAAAAGGCCCAGGCAGCAGGTACTTGAAATTACTTATTATATATTTGTATAATCTCCTGGCCCTGTCAACCCTGGGGCTCTTATTTCCACGGCGTTCTGATCATTAGAGTGCAGATAAATTATCAATCTAAACTAATAGTTCTTAGAGTTTGTCACAGTGAGCCTCCCCAAATCCATGGAAAAGATTTTGAGCCTCCCCCAAAAACTGAAATAATCTTGGGCCTCCCCAAAGGAAAATAACACAATGTACTTTGTGCAGTACACCATGAATAAATTTAAACCCCTTTCAGTACTTGGGTCACATTCAGCTCTTTGTCTTATACTGACGTGGGACCTTTGAAAAAGAGCTCCTGTGCTCAAAGGTGTTATCTGAATAACAAATAAAATAAACAAATATTATTGTTCAGCTTATTGTAAGACTCCCCGAGGCCAGCCTACTTGGTCCGCTATTTTCATTCTTGAACCATTGTTACCCCTTGTAACATAGCAAAAAGAATAGTAGCTGAAATAAGCAAAACAATTGGTGCAATAGCATCGGGTGGTATACGAGCATCACGGCATTTTGGCACGGTAATGCCGTGTTGCTTGTGTAATACAAAAAGCAGCCAGAGTGGGAAAACGAGCAGTGCAGAGAAAGACGAAAGGCAACAAAACGGGAGAGATCAAGTTTTCGAACAGCAAGTAGGTAGGCTAGAGAAGCAGTATGAGAAGGGCAAAGGACACACAGGGAGACTGATGCTACGGCTTGAGGAACAGAGTCAGAAGCATGAAATGAGTGAAATGGAAGCGGTGACCGCACATTGCAGAAGTCAAATGCAATCATCTTATAGCACTGATACAGACGTAACACGAAAAACAGACCAGGAGAATGTCAGTGCCGTAATCGATCGCGTGGTGTAAACAGCAGCGTGTCAGGGAAAGAAAGTAATATTATTCTGGTAAGACGTGAACGCTGTATGCAAATGAGACACACAGCTTGAAGGGGAACGAGTAATAGTAGGAAGTTGGGGTCCTCCTAAGAGGCATAAAAAACAAACAGCCGGCAGAAATAGACAAAAACATAGAGCAATGGTTAAGTAAGACGTGTATAGTTATGTGCAAAAGTTTTGAAAAGACATATAGGTACATAAGAGAGGTTGAGGAAAAGTTCTGAAAGTAACACTGAAATTTACTAAATAACTGAAATGGTATCATTGTATAATGAATCACAGCAGTACAAACACATCCCTGACATGGAAAGTGATGAGCACACCATGTTACAGCAGCATTAATCCCCTCCGAAGGTGGCATCTAATGGGGAGTTAATGCATGGTTGGACCATTGTACGCACTCGGCCTGTGGCCTCGTGCCACAGCGGTCTCAACCATGCATTAACTCCCCATTAGATGCCACCTTCGTCGGTGATTAATGCTTACTTGTTGCCTTACCTTCATGGGTCAGACTACTTTCTGTTTCTCCTCTCTATATGAAACAACCTTCCTATATACTTTGCCTCTCCCCCTCCTTCCCTGCTCCTAAGCAACTTCTCTGGGATTGCTTTGTTCCTTCTGCTATTGCTCTTAGCACTTCTGTTCTGCTCAACCGTTGTATTGGGGCTGTTCTTCCATCAGTCTACAAATTGATCAATTACCACCACTCATTATTTATTGTTCATATTGGTTTGCACTATTGTTCTTAGTGTATTTCCTGATTGTTTTTCAGTTACCTTTTGAAATGTAATCACCCCCTACCCTTCCCTGGGTACACCTGAAATGTGCCTTGGCTCATTCACCTTCCCTTGCCACCTATTAGTAAATAAACATAAAATTCACCTACTGTTATCTTCTTTCAGTTTGCTTCATCTCTTCACACAAAATATATAAAACTCAAAATTTAAATACAGTACTTTCTCAGACCTGCTTGAACCTCCCCTGGAACAGGTTTGGGCCCCCACAGGGAGGCTGGCCTCACCATTTGAGAACCCCTAGATTCGAAACGGTTGTAAGCGCTGGTAAACACAGAGGGGCCTCTCGGGGACTACGCCGAGCAGTAGCTCATGGGCCTATGGCTCTGTCATTATTTTCTGTGGAACTTTACTTCCCGACCATGTCTGGGGACATGGTACCGACGGGCTAGTGAGCTGCAGCATTATTTTTATTGCATTTTATACATGCGGATTAATCTGAAGAATCAGTCCTGACTCTTTCCCTTGGTCTAACAGTTTATTTTACTGTGATGTGTTAACATAGATCTTTTCCTTTGGACTTGCAGCTAGACTGATATTCTGAGTTGTAACAATAATTTTGCCCTTTTGTCAGTTTGCTCTATATTTCATCAATATCTGCCAACTGCTGTTGTTTGGATGGGTTATTACGAGTTTGTTTTTACTCGCTGGGAAGGAGGGATCTAAGTTTGGAATTGGTAAAGGAGGGAGGAAGTGGGGTAGCGGGTTTTGTTGTAGTTGGGAGTGAGGAAAGGAGGATTGCTGGAAGGGTGGTGGGGTTCACTCAGACTTCGTGCTCAGTGGGGGGCCTCTGGGGCTAATTGGGGAGCGTTACATAAATCTCTCTCTTACTCTCTGCACAAGAGGCTTGGGAGGCTCTTTGCTCCCTCTCTGTATACGATCGTAGGGTTGCTGTTTTTTTGGGGCCTTTTAAAAGTTATGGGTTTGAGTTATTTGTTAAAGTTAGAACTGTTGATTCAGGATGTGCAAACTTTTGTATAAGTACAGGAAGAGACATTTCAGGCCTTAACTATGGCTGCTGAAATTAAGCTAGCCACATGGAACATAAATGGGTTGAAGTCCATTCTTAAACATAGGAAAATACAGGCAGAGATACGTTGGATGAAAGGACAGATTGTACTTTTGCAAGAAACTCATTTTTCCAGTAGTGAAGCACATAGGACTGCTTCCTTCAATGGGGGGGGCACATGGATTTCCTCTTTGTTCTCATCCAAGGCTAGAGGTGCATCAATCTGGCTACCAAGGGGCAGTCAGGCGGAGGTGACTGACTCATTTGTGGACCCTGCAGGATGATATGCTCTTGCAAACCTCCGTGTAGCACAGGGAGAATCGCTATTGTTGGGCTCCATCTACGCCCCCAATATTGAGGACCCAGGCTTTTTTCAAAAATTGGTAGTGGATATGGCCAAATGGGAGGGCCCTTGGTTAATTGGGGGGGACTTCAACTGTGTGTTAGACACAGTGTTGGACCAATCTAAGCCCACCGTGGTGCCTGTGACCCAGAACGCCAAGGCATTGGAGCAGATTCAGGACTTGTGGACGTATGGCGTCACTACTATCCCTCAGACAGGGATTATAGTTTCTATTCCCACTCCCACCAGTCATATACCAGGATTGATAGGCTGTTGGCCTCCCCTGTGTTATTGGCAATGACAGGTGAGGTAAAATAACACCCTATGCTAGTGTCTGACCACGCCCCTCACTCCTTATCATTAAATCTCATGGGACCCTTCACCTCCCCACGTGCTTGGAGGTTAGACCCACTCCTTCTGAAAGATCCCACATATGTGGAGCTTATGAAAGGCAATATTCAGGAATTCTTGACCCACAACGTTAGTGGGGACACTTCACATGGCATCAAGTGGGACGCACTAAAAGCATTTATTAGGGGCCAAATCATTTCGTATGCATCCCATTATAAGAAAGAGAGGGAGCGGGAGTTGACCTCCCTTAGAATCAAAATTGCAGCGTGTGAGTCTGCCCATAAGACTAGGCCATCAAATAGCGTCTATCGTCTCAGCCAACGTCTGAGAACAAATTTAATGTCCTTAATAGCGCCAAGCTACAATGCACCATATTGCTTGCAAATGCAGGGGCTTACTTCGATGGAGATTGAGGGGGCAAATTCCGTGCCTGGCAGATTAAACAGAAGGAAGCAGAAAGAAGGTTGGGGGTGATCACTGGCCCTGGAGGGGGCTTGTTGCATGATACTGGCAGTATTGGTAATGCCTTTGTACAATTCTATAAAGAGTTATACACATCCGAATGCCACCCATCACAGGGAGAATTAGTATCATTCTGTAGTCAAGCACCGTTGAAGAAACTAGGAGAAGATGACGCAAAAAAGTTAGGAACCCCACTATTCAAGCAGGAGGTACATGCGGCAAGAATGGTTTTGAAAGATGAGAAATCCCCGGGTCCTGATGGACTTCCAATAGATTTTATCAAAATCTTTTGTTCGCAACTATTGGACCCCTTATATGACATGTTAGAGGAGGGACTGCAGAAGGGTATCCTGCCCAACTCCACGAGGTCTGCAGTTATCACTGTTCTCCCTAAACCTGGGAAAGACCTGACAAAATGCGCCTCTTACCGCCCTATATCCTTGCTTACTGCAGACTACAAAATCATAGCTAAGGTAATGGCTACTCGACTGGAGCCTATGTTGCCTTTGTTGATACATCAAGATCAGTCCGGTTTTGTGAAGGGAAGGCATGGGAAACACAACATTAGAAGAATGCAGAATGTAATCTGTAGGTGGGCCAGGGGGAGGGGGACGCATGGGGCTGCAATAGTTGCGTTGGATGCAGAGAAAGCATTTGATCGCGTGGAGTGGAACTATTTGTTTGATATACTGGGTAGGATGGGGCTAGGCACAGTATTTTGCCAGTGGGTGCATACTCTCTACAATGACCCCTCAGCTCTTAAAGCAGTGAATGGAAGTCTTTCTAAGCCTTTTACTTTAGAAAGGGGTACCCAACAGGGGTGTCCTCTGTCTCCGCTGCTTTATGTTCTCTCCTTGGACCCATTGGCAGCGGTCCTAAGAGCTCATCTAGCTATAGAGGGTTCGGGGATACATAAGATTTCAATGTATACAGATGACCAACTGCTATACCTGCAAAACCCGGCGAGGGCTCTTCCAGCCGTACATGGACTTATGAGGTAATTTGGAGCGCTATCTGGCCACAAAGTAAATTGAACCAAAAGTGAGTTATTGCCTATAGGCACCCACGACAGAACCCAACTGATAGCCAACCTGGGTGGTCTACAGTTAGTTAAACAAGTAAAATATTTGGGGATAATGCTGTCAGCAACAATTAGCCAGTTATATGCCCTAAACTATAAGCCTCTGCTGTCCAGAATAATAGAAGACTGTGAGCGATGGAGCGCCCCGCCCATCTCCCTATTGGGTTGAGTCGGTACCATAAAGATGCTGATCTTACCCAGATGTCTGTACCGCTATCAATCTCTTCCTGTCAGAGTGCCACAGAATCATTTTAGAGGTTTATATGCACCCTTGCACAGATTTTTATGGAGGGGAGGCAGGGCACGTATCAGCAGGGCAGCACTGTTCCAACCTGCGGATAAAGGTGGTGTGGGTCTGTCAGACTTTAGGGCTTACTATTGGGCTGCGCAACTGGCTTTTGTACAGCAGGGATGCGGGAGGGACACACTGGTCTGGGCGGGTTTAGAGGAAGATTTGACTCTGGGCAGTTTTAAATATGATTTGTTAAGCGGTAGTCTTGCCCCTCCAGCCTACCACTTGAAAAACCTGTCACCGAACCCATTTACGACTAATACCTTAACGATTTGGAAGAGAGTACATCATTATATAGCCTGGCAAGGAGGATTCTCTCCATATCTAAGTTTGCTTGGTGCTGTGAGATGGAGGGGCCCTCAATCAGTGCAGCTCATTCAGACATTGAGACACTGGAACAGAGTGGGTCTCACTCATGTTAATCAACTATATGGGGGGGTTAATCCATAGTTTTCAAGAGCTTTGTAACACCTGGGGGATTAAGCCAGGAGACTTTTTTGTATATCTCCGGATGCGGCAGATATGCGGCGTCAGTTTACTGTCTGGCGGCGGCTGGGCTTCCCCTTCGCCTTTTGAGGAGGGATTGTATGGGCCCCAGCCTGGTAGCAAACCCTTATCGACATATTACCATACTATCTTGGGGAAGTGTAGACACCACAGATGAGCAGGCTGAGATGGGCAGGAGATCTCAATTTAGATATTGACCCTCATACCTGGAGGCTGGCATGCTCTCACTATGATAATTATTCAATCAGTAACAGACTGAGGTTGATACAGCTAAACTTCTTGCACAGAGCATATATTATCCATGCTAAAGTGCACTTAATGGACAACTCCAGACCTAATATTTGTCCCAAATGTAAAACTGGCGTTGGTAATTTTTTTACACATGACCTTGAGATGTGCTAAGGTCTCCCCCTTTTGGCATAACATCCATAGGATTATGTCTCCCATCCTGGGGTATTGCCTTCAAAATCTCCCTTGGAACTACTGCTGGGAGCTGACTTGACCCATCCTAATGGTGCTAAGAGCAACCGTCTGTGGACTATGGCTCTAATCAATGCTCGATGTACTATTACCCAGGTTTGGGTGTCCCCTGATCCCCCATCTACTAGCAGATGGTCTGAAAATATGCTCTTGTGCATGATCATTGAAAAAGCAGAACTGGGTGCACTGGGTAAGCTTCATGTCTTTGAAGAAATGTGGGACCCCCTGCTCAGAGCAATTGAAGACGGTAGATTCCCTGTGTAACCTGATGCCAGCTTTTGGCCTCTGCCTGTTTGTTGTTCTCAATGTGGCTGCTGGCTAACTTATTTTGGCAGTGCAATCCAATTCCTGTCATACATAACAATTAGGGATACATCTAATTTCTGTATTTCTTTTTGCCTTGTACAGTGAATGTTGCAAATACCCAACAGGATTTCAATTTTAATTTTGGAGAAGTTTGTCGATTCAGTTGAATCTACTATTACTGTAACTGGAATATGAGGTTCTCTTGCTTCTTTTTCTTTGTACAATATTTGTAACTGCACTAGAGTCATTGAAACGGCATGTATCCTATGGATCATTATATGTTTTTGTCATACCTATAACCCAGTTGTATTTGTATCACTTGTCTCATCATATATCCTGAACCATTTAATAAATTATGTTTGAAAAAAAAGTCTGTTGACACTTTGTAGAGGCCCCCTCAGGGACAGTGTCGCCCTTTTCGCAGACGTTCTCAGCCTAAAGCGAAACCTCAGGGCAAGCGGCCAACAAACGCCTGGCCCCTCTGGCTGCCAAGCCCCCACCCCACCCAAAAGCGTCAGGAGCTTCAGCTGCGATGTTGTCTCACACCTCCTGACTCCTTTCCTCCCCACAACCTCTGGACCTCCCAGAGGAACCAGTAGGATGGAGGTTCTCCTTCTATCTACTGGGTTGGGAGAGGATTACATCAGATGCTTGGGTGCTCCAACTGACAGCAGCAGGACACTCAGTCGAGTTTCTCCAGAAACCACCCAGAAAACCAACCCCCAGGTCGTCTTACTCCCTGGAACATCTTCCTCTGGTCCTAGAAGAAATTTCTTCCCTTCTCTCGAAGGCAGCGATAGAGCCTGTCCCGACCCACCTTTGGAGAACAGGTTACTATTTCCATTTCTTCCTAGTTCCAAAGAAAACGGGAGACGTGTGGACTATTTTAGACCTCAGCTCCCTGAACATGTTCATGGAGTACAAGCGTTTCAGAATGCTCTCTCTCTGCAGGGCCTTCTGCTGTCCCTTTGGCAGGGACAGTAGCTGTGTGCACTGGATATGCAGGATGCCTACCTGCATATCCCCATCCACCCTTCCCACCGCAGATTCCTTCGTTTTGCGTTCCAGGGGGACCACTACCAATTCAGGGCCTTCCCATTTGGTCTTTCCTCAGCTCCCCGAGTGTTCACCAAATGTCTGTCGGTGGTGGCGGCCCACCTCTGTACCCAGGGGGTGCAGGTATTCCCATACCTGGACGATTGGCTCCTGGCGGCGCCCTCCACGGAGGAACTTCTGTGCTCCCTCTCCCTTACCTTGCAAGTTTTCACCAGCCTGGGTATTACCATCAACCAGGGCAAGGCCCATCTGGTCCCTTGCCAAAGGCTCCAGTTTATAGGGGCGATCCTGGACACGACCCTTGGCATGGCCTTTCTGCCTCTGGACAGGGTGGACACCCTCCAGGCTCATGCATGCCTACTGTCCAGTCGCAGATGGGTCACCGCCCGGTCAGTCCTTCACCTACTCGGGCTCATGGCGGCTGCTATTCCGACAGCCCCGCTCGGTTGGCTCCATATGAGGATCTCTCAGTGGATGCTTCGGTCTCAGTGGCACCAGGCAGTAGACAACCTAGACCAGGAAGTTCTGGTCTCCGATCCCATGGTCCGGGACTTGCAATGGTGGATGGTGCAAGAGAACCTTTGCCGGGGGGTTCCCTTTTGCCTCGAACCCCTCTCCCAATCATTGACAACAGATGCCTCGGGAGAGGGCTGGGGGGCCCATCTAGGGTCTCACAGATCTCAGGGCTCCTGGTCCAGACTCGAGCAGACTCTTCATATAAATGTGCTCGAGCTCAGAGCCGTTCTGTATGCGCTTCAGACTCTGAACTCTTATGTCCTTCCTGGCCATCTGACCATCTAGACGGACAACATGTACGTAGTCTGGTACATCAGCAAGCAGGGAGGAATGCGTTCCTACCCTCTGTGCAGGGAAGCAATGAGAGTTTGGAACTGGGCTGTTCAGCACAGCCTTCACCTGACAGCAGTTCATGTTCCAGGAGTCGAGAACACGCTGGCGTACCACCTCAGCCGGTCCTCAGCAAAGGCCCACGAATGGGAACTGGATCAAGGGTTGGCAGACGACATCTTCCGGTGTTGAGGAACCCCCCAGGTAGACCTGTCTGCGTCCTCTCAAAACGCAAATCTTCCCGCCTTCTGCTTGCTCGCTCCAGGGCGAGGAATTTTTTTGCGGGACGCTCTGTCTCTCAACTGGAAGGGCATATTCGTCTATGCCTTCCCGCTGATTCTCTTGATTCCGAGGGTCTTACACAAACTCAGCTTAGAAGGAGCTTGAATGATCCTCATCGCTCCATTCTGGCCCAGGCAAGTTTAGTTCTCTCTTCTGCAGCAATTTTCAGAGGAACCTCCGCTTCCTCTTCCTTTTTCACAGCATATGCTGACCCAGGATCAGGGGACCCTGATTCATCCAGGCCTCAAATCCCTTCAGTTGCATGCATGGCTCCTACAGATGTAGCCCAGGCCTGATTCGGGGTTTCTCCGCTCGTGGCCGATATTCTAGTGGAAGACAGAAAGCCTTCCACTAAATTCACCTACACCATGAAATGGAAGCGGTTCTCGATTTGGGCCTCTTCCAAGGATTTTGAGCCATTCTCTTGCCCTGTCAGGAGAATCCTGGACTACATGCATCATCTCTTTGACCTGGGTCTCAGTCATTCCTCCTTGAAGGTTCATATGGGGGCTATCTCAGTCTGCCATGTCCCTTTTGGCAACAGAACTGTCACGCAGTTGGAAGTCTCTAAGACTTTCCTTCGAGGGATTCTCCATTTCTAGGGACATGGATATGTTGTTCATCCACACTTTCTGGCAGGTTCCTTGCCACTTTAAATCTTGCCGAAGGTCTTTGCTGGCTCCTCCCACCCACCCGGGTGGTAAAACTCTCGGCTCTGCCCCATGACGCCAGATCTTCCTTACCGCTGGGAAGCTCAGGTTCCCTCCTTAGCGCTCTGCGTTTTAGACTGGATCCTAACTCTTCGGTTCGTCCGAAATTGGTTTTGAAGTTTTCTAAACTTCGGTCTTCATCTTCCCTCATGGCTGCGATGGACAAATCTATTCCCGGCTTTCAGAGGTGCCCTTGTGGGCAGAAAATGTCCAGGACGGATCTGCACTCCACGTGCGTCTACTGCCTAGGTCTAGATCACGACCTGCAGGCCTGCGAGTTGTGCCGCTCTTTCTCGGCCAACATCCTGGACGATCGTGCTGCCTGATTGAAGCTCGGGCGCCCCGAGAAACGTTTCCCAGTGGTAAAATCAAGAGGCTCGTTAGTCGTGTGTCCGGGGCGGCTGGCTCGGCTGAGCAGCTCGAGCAGATGATCACCCCGAGGAGGAGGCGTGCCAAGGCGCAGATCTTCCTCCTCCTCGGCCGCGGCATTTATCCCGCCTCTGAGTTCCTGGTATACGGCTTCATTCAAGGAGCTTTGTCAGTCCCTTTCCACAAAGGGAGAGGGGCCATCGACATTCTTCTCAGCCCAAGAAGAAGGAGTCGAAAGGTAAGTCCCACCATCGGCGTTCGTGGGAGCGGGAGAGGTCCCTTTCCCCGGACAGCCGACCATCGATTTCGGTCAAGGTTGCGGCTGAGGCCACTGGCTTCACGGTGCCCCCGTCAGGCCAGCCTGCCGAGACTCCCGTCGTCGAAGTCGAGATTTTTCTCGATCCGTTAAACAGTCTTTCGACTTGAGAAGCCGACAACCCTACTTCACCGGTCCCCCCGGTGGGTACGAAGGATCTGCCTGTGCCTTCTGGGCCGCAGTCCCCGGTTAAAGTGCCCGAGCCGAGGGAAGAGCGGGTGTCCCCCGCCCCTTCCCATACCCACCCTCGGTCCCCCCGAGGGTCTCGGTCTCTGACCTCTTCTCGGTCTAGCCGTTCCTGCCGACATTGGCGGTCTTGGTCTCAATACCGAGGTAAGCGGCAACACCATTCCTCCTCATCCTCGGATGAGGGGAGGCTTCGGCATAAATTACGTCGGCGCTACGAGGAGCTTATGTGGCAGCAGTTGCTGTTGTCCGGGGCTAAACCGACTCTGGTCCAGACCCCAGCCATCAAGTGGCTGTCGCCCGAACGACCGAAGCAACCGCTCACCCCAGTCGAGCTGCCAGTTCCAGGGCCGGTTACTCGGCCAAAACCAGCTGCTTCATCGATTGTGGTGGAACCTCCGCCTCCACAACCGAAGTCTGGGGCACCGACCAAGGATTCTCGGTCGGGTCACAGCCTGCCCCACAGGTTGCCGGTCACCCTCACTCCTGACCGTCCTAGGCAGGTAGAGGGTGGCTCAGGGCCGAGGCAGCTCTTTGCAGACTCTTCGGAATCCAAAGATGACTCCTCCCTGTTCTCCAGGCAGGTCGACCTGGAATCCTCCGGGGGCCAGTCATTGGACGATAACCCATCATCCTTCTTGGGTCTGCTTCGACTCGTCTCGGAGTCCACCGGGATGCAACTCGAGCCCGTGTCCAAACGGGCCAAGTATCTCCTGACGGAGATACTGGAGTGAGGGGATTCCCCCATGGAGGCCTTCCCGGTGGCTGAGGCCATTGTCGGCCCAGCCTTGGAGCTTTGGCAGCGGCCTGCTTCCTGTCCTGCGCCCTCGGCCAGGATGGCCAGGAAGTATGCGGTCCCTACCGGCTCTTTGCCCGGTTTCTCGGAGCACCCCTCTGCCGAGGGGTTAGTCACCGACAGCGTTTTCCGGCGTTCCGGTAATGCTCAGGATGTGGATAAGCCCCCAACAAAGAGTCCAAAAAGCTGGACTTTGCCGGGTGCAAGGTGTACGCTGCATCCTCCCTCGGCCTCCGACAGGCCAGCTCGGCCATGCTGATGGCACACTTCTCCCATGCCCTCTTGGGCTCCCTGGATGAGGTTGTTCCTCATCTCCTGACTGACCTGCAGACCACGGTCCACCAGGTGCGGGACCAGGGTAGGGCGGTGGCGAAGCAGCAGCTTCAGACTGCTCTGGACATAGGTGATTCCTGTGCCAGGTCAGTAGCAGCCGCGGTGGTCATGCGCCGCAGGGCATGGCTGAGGATATCCACCTTCACGGCGGATACCCAGCACAAGTTGGGGGATGCCCCCTTCTTGGGGACTGACCTCTTTGGCCCTGGAGTGGAGGGACACCTCCAGCGGATTGAGAAGTCCAGTGCCACCCTGGACTCGGTCACCTCCACCCAGAGGGACAAAGGGCATCAGCAGCAACGAAGTCCTTTAGTCCCTTGGCCCCTGCATCTCGACTGGCCCAGCAGCACCAGCAACAGGGCCAGCAGGCTCAGCTGGCGCCCCAAACCCAAGCCGCGGCTTCCTCCAACAGGAAGCAAGGAGGTAAGGCCAGGAGGTCCCTTGGCCAGTTCCTCCTCAAGCCTGCCCAGTGACGGGTTGAGGGTGCCGCCCAGCCTCGCTACTCCCCTGGGTTCCCCCATGGGGGACGGCTCCACTTCCTTTCCACCTGGTCCGCTATCACCATGGACCGCTGGGTGTTGGAGGTGGTAGGAAAAGGCCTGCCTCTGGAGTTCGAGCGAGGCTCCACCTTTCGAGCTGCCGCCTCGGGGCCACGGGTCCGGGCTCGCCATCGGCCCGCTGAGCCGATATTGCCTTGCTCTAAAAGAGGTGATCAGGAAGGTGGCGGATCCTCCTCCAGACCCGGGGTTTGTGTCCAGGTACTTCCTGGTCCCAAAACGGACGGGGGGCTGGCGCCCCATTCTCGACCTGCATGACCTGAACAAGTTTCTAAGGTCTCGGACCTTCAGGATGGTCACTCTGGCTCAGATAATCCCATCCTTGGAACGAGGTGTGTGGTTCTGTTCCCTGGACCTCCAGGATGCGTTCTTTCACGTCCCAGTCCGTCCGTCCCATCAGAGATTCCTCCACTTCAGAGCGGAGGGATCCCTTTACGAGTTCCGGGCCATGCCCTTCGGCCTCCCTAGCTCCCAGGGTCTTCACCAAATGCATGGCAGTGGTGACAGCATTCTGGCGCCTGAAGGGTCCGGGTGTACCCCTACCTGGATGACTGGCTGATTGCAGCCCCCTCCAGAGCGGAGGCAGAGCGGTCCAGAGATCTGGCCCTCCAGGTTTGCTCTCAGGTTGGCCTCCTCATCAACGAGGCCAAGTCGGAACTCGTGCCAAAGCAGGTGATACTATTCATCGGGGCAGAGCTCGACTCTCTACGAGCCAGAGCATGGCTCCCGGCGGACAGGGCCGAGGTTCTTTCCTCCTTTGCCCAGTCATTTCTGGTTGGGCAATTGCGCCCTGCCCGGGACTTCCTGGGCCTCATGGTGGCCTGCACCAGCGTGGTCCATTGGGCCCGTTGGTACATGCATCCCCTTCAGTGGGAACTGGCCAGCCAGTGGTCACAATGCTGTGATCCATTGGACCAGCCCGTGACAGTGACCCAGGAGATGTGGAACGCTCTCCAATGGTGGATCGTTCTGGCACATCTGCAGAAGGGCATCCCGTTCGTCTGCCCCGAGCCAATGGTTTCTCTATCGACCGATGCATCTCTGATGGGTTGGGGTGCCCATCTGGGGGAACACCGAGCGCACGGCCTCTGGTCCCCTCGGGAATCCCGATGCCATATCAACCTGCTGGAGCTCCGGCAGTCCGCTCAGCTCTCACCGCCTCGCCTCCATTTCTACGTGGGTCAAGTGGTTCAGGTCCAGATGGACAATACCACCACTCATGTACTATCTGAACCGCCAGGCGGATGCGCTCCATGCTGTTATGCAAGGAAGCTCTCCGCATATGGTCCCTCATGCGCAGCCTGGAAGCGGATCTCCTAGCCATTCATGTGGCAGGAGCCTCCAACACCCTGGCCGATGCCCTAAGCCGGATAGGGGCTGCATCTCACGAGTGGTCTCTCCTGCCGGAGGTAGTACAAGACCTGTTCTCCCACTGGGGCACGCCTCAGGTGGACCTGTTTGCCTCCAGGGAGAATGCGAAGCTGAGTCTGTTCCATGCCGCCCCCTCAGCAGGGCTCGCTGCAGGGGGATGCCTTCTCGAGGCCATGGACCCTGGGCCTCTTCTATGCCTTTCCCCCATTTCCCTTGATCCACAAGGTGCTTCTCAAGGCGAGGAGGGACAAGGCGCAGGTGATTCTGGTAGCCCCAGACTGGCCCCGCCAGTTCTGGTATCCAGATCTCCTCAGCTCCAGGCTCCCGAGGCGGCTTCCAGCCCGCCGGACCTGATCTCAGTCAACCAGGAGAAGGTATTCCATCCGGACCTTCAATCCCTGCACCTGATGGCCTGGTTCCTGAGCGGCTAGAGTTCCAGGCCTTGGGTCTTTCCGACAAGGTCCTCAACGTCGTTGAGGCGTCCCGTAAGGAGTCGACCAGGAAATGCTACGCCTTCAAATGGAAGAGATTCTCCATTTGGTGTCAGGGGAAGGGCTTGGACCCTTCCGCCTGTCCCTTGGCAAGCATTTTGGACTATCTGTGGTCCCTTTCTCAGCAAGGGCCTCGGTCGACGACCCTTAAGGTGCACCATGGCAGCCATCTCTGCTTGCAGTGGGCGGGAAGCAGTCGTGGCGCAGGAGAAGGTGGTCAGGCGCTTTTTCAAAGGCCTTGACCACATTTCCCCTCCAGTGCAAGAACCTCCACCTCCATGGGATCTACTGCTGGTATTGGCCAAGCTCATGGGCAAGCCATTCGAACCGATGCACAGGTGCGATATTTCACACCTGTCTTGGAAGACCGCCTTCATGGTGGCTATCACGTCAGCCAGAAGGATGGGAGAGCTCCAGGTGCTTTCCATCGAGTCTCCTTATCTGGTCTTCCACAGGGACAAGGTTGTCCTGCGCCCCCACCCGAAATTCCTTCCGAAGGTGGTGTCGGAGTTTCACCTTAACCAGGTGTCGACTCTGCCGGTGTTCTACTGATCACACCTCGGAGGCCGAATATAGGCTCCATACTTTGGACCCTAGAAGAGCGCTTGCTTATTATAAGGAGCGGACAGCTGAAGTTCGGGGAGAGGTTCGCCAGCTGTTTGTCACCTATGCTGAAGCCGCACCTGGCAGACCTGCAGCCAAGCGGACGATCAGCAGGTGGGTCACCTCCTGCATAGAGCTCTGCTACAGGTTGGCGGGCATGGAGCCTCCCAGAGGGATAAGAGCTCATTCTACCCGCCATACCGCTGCATCGGTAGCTGCTTCCAGGGATGTCCCTATCCAGGATATCTGCAGGGCTGCTACCTGGAAGTCGGCACATACCTTTATTACCCACTACCACATCGACCTTGAGTCACGTCGGGATGCTGGTTTTGGGACCTCGGTTCTCCAGTCTCTTTTTCCCAAGTAAGTATCGGGGTGTGCGCCTTGCCTCCCTCCTCCCGGAGAACTGCTAGGAGTCTGCCAGAAAGTGTGAATGAACAACATATCCATGTCCCTAGAAATACAGGTTACTCACCTGTAACAGGAGTTCTAGGAATGGTATATGTTGTTCATCCACACGACCCACCCGACCTCCCCGGCTTCGACGCACAACCTGAGCTTCCAGCGGGCCAGATCTGGTGTCATGGGGCGGAGCCGAGAGTTTTACCACCCGGGTGGGTGGGAGGAGCCAGCTTGAAGACCTTCCGGCAAGATTTAAAGCGGCAAGGAACCTGCCAGAAAGTGTGGATGAACAACATATACCATTCCTAGAACTCCTGTTACAGGTGAGTAACCTGTATTTATGACCCCCTATCTGCGTTCCGGTCCCTCCTTGGGATCTGAACTTTGTTCTTGAGAAACTTACCCTGCCTCCCTTTGAGCTGGCAGCCTCAGCAGACTTGAAGTTCCTCTCATGGAAGACTCTCTTCCAAGTTGCCATTACTTCAGCTCGAAGGATTTCCGAGCTTCAGGCCTTGATGTGTAAAATCCTGTATTTGGTTTTTCATAAGGAATGAATGGCTCTGCGCACTAATCCTAAATTTCTCCCTAGGGTAGTGGCAGAATCTACACTGAATCAATCAATTGAGCTACCTGCCTTCTTTATGCAACACTCCAGTCAAGGGGAGTACCTCTTGCATACTTTGTATGTTCACAGAATACTGAGATACTACACCACTTGGACTAAGGATCTCAGGAAATCTGATCAGCTTTTTGTCTCTTTTGCTAACAAAAGGGAAGGCAATGCTGTTTCTAAGCAATGTCTATCAAAATGGTTGACTCATTATATCACTTTCTGTTACGACAAGTACAACAAGACCCTGCCGGGTCAGGTCAGAGGTCACTCCACCAGAGGAGTAGCCGCCTCTGCAGCTTGTTTCAAGAATGTGTCAGCTGCAGACATCCACAAGAGTCGCAGCTTGACCCCTGTCCAACTTCTTTACAAAACATCACAGTTTGGACATTGCCTTCCCATAGAGCAGGCTTGGTTAGCTGTTTTGCAAGGTCTTCTTTCTCAAGACCCTTACAGCTGGAGGTTTATTTGTTGGTAGTTTTCCTACTCCCGAGTGCTTTTCCTTGTTCCAGACTGCTTGGGACTCAGTCCTATATGTAATTACCTGCTGCAAGAGCCCTCTTGAAGTAAGATAGTACAGTTACGCAAGAACTTACCATAACAGTAGATCTTCGAGAGAGGCTCTTGCAGTAAGTAATGCCTTCCCGCCCTCC
Source organism: Neoceratodus forsteri (assembly GCA_016271365.2). NCBI lineage: Eukaryota > Metazoa > Chordata > Ceratodontiformes > Ceratodontidae > Neoceratodus > Neoceratodus forsteri. The sequence continues at coordinate 980,595,481 of CM057450.1, read as the reverse complement.
ATCCCCCTTAGCTTTTTCAGCTCCTTTTCCAGGAAGAGAAATATCTGCTTCTCTCTCGTCTTGTCTTTTGGCCCTTGGCAGAAAGAAATGGAAAGCGGGCATGGGGACTGCCCCTTTATATCTGATGTCGCCTGATGCCAGTCACCCATGTCGTGGGCGGTCCCCGCCAGAGACTGCTAGCTAGAAATTTTTCTGTGGGGTTCTGACGCCTGCTGGCTTCAGTCCTATATGTAATTATCTACTGCAAGAGCCTCTCTCAAAGATCTACTGTTACGGTAAGTTCTTACATAACTGTACTTTTGTTCACTCTATCTCTTTCTAGGAGGTGTGCAGGACCAGAGAGATTGGGGTGTCCTCTTAAATTACTCTAGGCTTTATTGAGATTTGTGGTATGCCTGTGATCACTGCTGTGGTGGCCAGAAATATGTCATTGTGATTATAAACATCATGTGGGACCCGTTGCCTGAGCCACCGGGCATCTTGTAGCCCCAAATCAGCCATCATCTGGTACAGTGACTACTCCCTATGGAGTGGATGGTGCCAGTCTTGCTCAGGAATCTGTCCACCTGGATGTTCATGTTCTCCACCCCACCCCTGTGAGGATATCCAGGCATCCAGTGCAATGACTGCATGCACTAGAATGTGAAAGAAGTACAGGTCATCCTCAAAGGGTGTAAACTCTGAGCCCCACAGGATTTACTTGGCCTCAAGTTTCCTTGACCAGGACCATTCACTGTGGCCCAACAGTGCATTTTTTTCCCAGTTCAAAGTTTGTTTGTCTCCTGAGTAGAACTGCTAAGGCCCTTCCTTTGCTGCTATTTGAACTGCAAAATTCCATCCCGCCCCAATAGCTATCCAACGCCTGTGCCTTCATCCAAAACCCAGCATCTCTTGCAACAGGACAATTTCCACTCCCATCTTTTTATATAGGAGAGAACTGTCTATTTTACAGGATTCTTTATCCCTCTGACACTCCAGGACAAGATTTTAACCGCCATGGCTTATTTTATGCCACTGCCCAGGACCCATCACAAACCCCTTACTCTATATAGCACCTGAACAAAGAATAAAACCTAGCCAACCTGGCCCTTTGTTCACTAGATCTTCATCGAGGATATCTCTTTCATCAGACCACTCCTTTGGAACACATAGCTGCCAGGCACTAGGACCACACAGAAACTTTTGCTAGCAGTCAGTCAGGGGCTGCCCACAACAATGTCCAACATCAGCGTATACATGAACATGGGGGCTCTCTCCTCAGGTCTTTTCCGCTGTTGAGCAAGACTTGTCGGACTCGAGAAACGTCCCTGCTCACAGCCGCCATTTACTTCTTTCTGTATATCTAAGCAATAACTGTCAGAAGTGATCTTCTATGACCTGTATGTTGTTGAAAGAACCCTCTAAACTCTTCCAGTACTGCAAGTGTGGAAAGAAAATCTACACGGAAAACTCCCACTAAGTCTGTGTCTGTTGCTTAGGCCTTGACCATGAAGGCATGCAAGATTTGCTTGGGGTTCAGTTCTGCAACCAGGTGACACAGACAGGGGACTTAGGAGAAATTTCTACTCCAAAAGACTGTAGCTATGGCGGAGAAGCAACTGCAAGAAAAATCTGCATTGCTGTCCCCATTGACCGATTTGGCGGTCGCAGAGTTCTGGGAGAAATCTTCAGGGACAAGGACAAGACTTCGCAGCCAGATCCAGATCGCCTCTGCAAACTACAGGTATGACCTCTCCTATGATGTCCACTGCGGTGGGAACACCACCCACCCTCCCCGACCATTGACCAGACTCCAACGTCTGGGCTTGGCGTAGGTGCTACCGGACTTGTTACGGCTGATACATCACAGTTATCAACAGGGACTTGACCTTCACCATCGATCACTCAAGTCGAGCTCACCAGCCAAAGTGGCACTGATGCTTAGGCAGTCCTTATCACTTTTTCAGACATTATAAGGTGTCTGCTGGCTGGCCTCCCTGTTCCTGGGGGCCTGTTGGCAGGGACGTCGATAACTACCCCATCAATGCTGCAAGGTATTCCTCTGCCACATAGACCTCCTCAACCGGCCTCTGAAGTCGCCAGGGCGGTCCTTACCTCCCATCGATGTTAGTCAACATTTAGTATGAATACAATCCTCATCTTATGATGGAGGAAGATTATGCTGAGAGCCACTATGTACATGGCACCAGCTTCACAGTCTCCGTTGTAGTGAGGACTCTGTAGTGAACACTCCTAGATCACGTCCAGAGAATACCTCATTTTTTCTATGATGCAGCAAATGCAAGCTGCCATGGGATTTATTTTAGAAGAGCAGGATTTGACTAAAAAGAACCTGCTGGAGTTTTGGAGATGCCAGAGACTCCTCTGCTGTGGTTCCTCCCTGTTCCCAGCTTTGAGGGTGCCACTTATGTAGCCTAGTACTGGCCAAACAGAATACCAGCAGTGCTCAGAAAGGCAGGCAGAATGTATTCTGCCCTTCTGGGAAGCCTTTCTATGCTAATCAGCCTGATTCGGTGGTTGTCAAAGCGGCCTACGACAGGCCCAGGACACCTAAGCACCTCGGCTGCCTCCCTCCTGATAAAGAATCTAGGAGATTGGACATTTTAGGCAAGCATACATATGCCTATGTATTGCTAATTATCAGGCCCATATGATGAAGTTTCAGAACACCTTCTGGAGGAAGGCCAAGGCTGCTGCACAGGCCTTGCCTGAGGGGTTTACCTTGCAGGAGTTAATGAAAACGATGCTGATGTGGGAAAGCATATGCTCCACACAGCATATGACATTTCTGATGCTTCAGCCAGGGCTGCGGCTTCTGACATTTGTTTCAGGTGCTACTCTTGGCTCAGAGCAGCAGGTTTTGACACTGATGTACAACAAATAATTTTTAATGCCCCATTCAGAGAGCAGAAGTTGTTTAGCCATGAGGTAGCAGAGGTTTTAAAAGTCTTCAGTCTTCTGGTAAGATCTTAAAATCCTTACATTCTCTGTACCATGCCCAACCCAGGGTAGGATCAGGGGTACTTTTTGTCCAGTTGGTGTCGGGGAGCAGCGCTCCACCTTCAGACAGCCAGGAAGAGGCAAAGGTCCAGAGGCCCTTCCAGTACCCAGCACCACCACAGGTGCCCATACAAAAGCACCTAAAGGCAGTGCAGCTGGTGGCTCCACCCCCACTGGGTCAGCATGGTTCTGTATACACCCCACCACCACCTTTACCTCCAGGGGTGGCTGTAGGGAATCGCCTCTCCCTCCACTTGGACCAGTGGAGGGAGGTGACTATGGACACATGGATTCTGGAGATCATAGAAAAGGGTCATGCTGTGGAGCTTCTAGACACCCCTCTAGATCATTCACCTGTGGTAACAACTTACCCACCAGGGCACATGTCCCTGTTGCTAGAGGAAGAACAGATTAGTCTCCAAAAGCAGGCCATAGAACCTGTACCTCTGGAACAGAGGAACACAGGCTTTTATTCCAGACATTTCCGTGTCCCAAAGTGGACAACAGACTTGCAGCCTGTTCTGGTTCCAAGAGATTTGAACTTCTTCATAGAATACAAGAAGTTCCGGATTGTCACTCTGCAGTCTCTCCTTCCTCTTTCGCAAACAGGAGACTGGATGTGTTCCCTGGATATGATGGATGCGTACCTTCATATCAAGATCAGGCAACCTCACACAAACTATCTGAGGTTCCTGTTTTAGGGGGAACGTTACCAATTTGTAGTTTTTTTTTGTTTGTTTTTTGGTATTTTGTTGACTGGGTAAATACACTGGCGCACAGGCACCTTTTTACAGGTATGGCCTGGTATAATAGTACAACAGGCAACAGTGCAGTATGCATACAGATGAGTTACTGTATGAACAAGTAATACAGTGCATAGTTAAGACATGGTTGTTCAACAGAACAGGGTTTAGACATAGGCATACATAGTATACTAACCAAATGAATAAGAATCCTCAGCACATAGATAAGGAGGTAGTTAGAAAATACTATGGAATTCAGACGGAACACATGCAGTCATTTCAGTTCTTTAGAAAATGAGACAAAAGTAGTCAGTGCTCTGATTGGTACAGGAATAGTGTTCCACAAAGAGGGGGCCTGGAAACTGAATGATTTCTGGCCCATGCTTGTAGACATAGGTGGAACTGATAAGCAAACATTTTAGACTGATACTGAATTGAAATTAGGTGCAACCAGTTGAAGCCAGCATGTTAGGGTTTGCAGGTTGTTGCTTATCTAACAGTTTGAAACTGAAGTTTGCCAGAGCCAGCTTCGATTTCATTTTGAAAGTAGGCCATCCTAAACCTTCTAGAATTGAGCAGTGTGTACCGTTACCACTTTGACCAATAAACTTTGAAATTTTATGGTATAGAACTTTTAGCATCGAGATTGACTTTAGGTGCTCCACAACAACCGAGGATCTATAGTCTGATAAGGAAAGCAAATGATGTCTTGCAGTATTTAGCCTGGCATCATGTATCAAAAATGTGTTTATGCGTTAGAGCTGACCTAGTTTTTGATGTACTTTGCACATTAAATTTTTAATGGGGGGGCCAAATGTCAGATTTGAGTCTGTATAAACATCAAGATATTTAAAAACAGTAGTCTCGAGGCATTCACCCCTGTGAGTGGGTGCTAGTAATTTATTGGCATTTCTTCTAGTTTGGCTGACCCCAGTAACATTGCTCATGTTTTTGTTACATTAATGATCATCCTATTTTCCTTGAACCACCTGTGCAGACAGCTAAATTCATAATTTAAATTTTTATTAATGACCGCAATCTCCTGTGCCTGGGTAAACAGTACTGCATCATATGCGTGAAGTAGCGAACTAGCATTGGTGCAGATGTGGGTGCATCATTTATGAAAAGTGAGTCTTCTGTGCCTCAAGTCTTTCTCAAATGCTTAGCAGTGTGGCTGCAGCCCTTCACAGGAAGGTCTGTATGTTTTTCCTTGCCTGGATGAGTGGCTATTAAAGCCCCTCCAGGGACCAACTGCAGCTGACCTTAGCTCGAGCAGACAGCTTTTCGATGCTCGGGGAATGACAGCCAGCATACCAAAGTCTGTACTGACACCCTTTCAATGACTGCAGTGTATGGGCAGTTCTGATATATATATATATATATATATATATATATATATATTTTTTTTAATCTTGGATAGCACCAATGAGCGGATGCTCATTAATTGGTTCCATAGTTCCATGTCAGTTAACAAGTACAGAGTGATACATTAAACATTCAAATACAAAGTGGTTCAGTAGCAAATATACAAACACATGTTACGGTACAACAATACAGATAAAGTTCATGGTTACACTATACTGAGGCATTGTACAATGTATGCCCGCATCAAGGAGAGACAAAAATCAGTAGAGTAGGTAGAGGGAGGAGAAGGGGGAGAAGATGGAGAGATCATAGTAAGAGAAAGGGGTTGGTGGGGGTAGGAGGTGGAGGGGTAGGGGTGGGGAAGAGAGGTGGGGGGCATGGCAGCACCATGAGAGAGGACGGTGGGTCGGTGAAGTGCAAGGTCGGGGCTACCCAGTGGGAACAGTGACAGGGTTAAGAAGTGGTAGAGGGTAAGTGCAGACTATGGCAGTGGGATTACTGACGTGAGGTGGGATTTAGTGGGGGCAGGCACAGGTACTCGTGGTGAGAAGGTGTTGGCGTAGTTTATGTTTAAAAGAGCCAATTGTTGCTGCATTATAGAAGTCCTGAGGTAGTGCATTTGTCCAGAGGGGGCCCGCTATGAGAAACCCCGCTGAGCCAAAGTAGTGCAGCACCTTGGCACATAGAATACCTGAGAGGCAGCACTTCTGGTTTGCTTTGTGCTCCGGGAAGGAGTCAGTAGGTTCCGTACTCCTGGTGGTAGAAGGTTTAAGGAGGTTTTTTTTGGCAGGGAGGCATGTTTGGTACCTGATTCTTCCAATGAGCTGTAGCCAGCCAGCCATGGTATTGAGATCACAGGTGTGAGCGAGTCTAGCAGCACCTATGAGGAGATGGTAGGCTTTATTCATTAAGGTTGAGATGCGTTGGAGGGCTGTGTCTTTTGCAGAACTGTAGATCACCAGCCCATAATCGAAGAGTGAGACGATTGAGCTATCGATGGCAGTGCCAAGGGCTTCGTGTGTGAGACTGTGCCTGTGCTGATACAGGATGCCGATTCTGGTATTGATGGCCCTTGCAGTAATGTCGATGTGCTCAGCATATGATAGGGTGGAATCAATAATGATGCCTAGGTATTTGAAGGGCTGAACAAGTTCGAGAGTGGTTACCCCAGTGTTCATAATTGCAAGTGGGAAGGCTCTGTGTTTGCTTTGAGGGGTGGAGAACATCATGGTATTGGTCTTTTATAATTCAAGACCAGTCTGTGGTCCTTAAACCACTGCTCCGAGATGCAAAGCCACTTTGTAGATCCGCTCCAGATGTTCAGGGTGTTGACTGCTGTTGAATAAAACCGCATCATCTGCGTAAAGGAGCATTTGATGTGAGCTAGAGGTCGGAGGTTATTTTAGAATAAGCTGAACAGTAGTGGTCCTAATTATGGATCCTTAGGTACCAGATCTAACAGGTCTGCTGTCAGTGATCACATCCGCGATCCTAACCTGCTGATAGGGGTTGCTCAGATAGCTAGCGAACCAGCCCAAAGTTTCAGAGGAGAGACCAATGTCAGCCAGTTGTTTGAGGAGGAGCCCATGATGCACCGTATCAAATGCCTTTGATAGGTCAATGAATGTGGCTCCTACCAGGAGGCCTAGGTCTAATGAGTGGTGGATGTATCCCGTAAATTCTAGCAAGGCTGTGATAGTGCTGTGGCCACCCCTGAACCCGTGCTGTTCAGGACACAGTAGTTGATGATGGTTGAGGTACGCCACAAGTTTAATCGGCCACGATCCACTCTAGGGCCTTGGAGAGTGGGGGGAGTATCAAGATTGGTCAATAGTTATTGTGCAGAGTCCAATCACTACTTTTGTGCACCGGGGTAACTGTCGCAAATTTCCAGCGTTGAGGAAATTGTGAGTGACAGACTGAGAGGTTTATAATTTGCGTCAGTGGGCTAAGAACTTCCTCAAGTGCTAGGTTAATAAATTTTAGGTCTAGGGAGTCCCCACTGTGTCTCGACTTCCCTAGTACCTTTTCCAGGTATTTTCTGGCATCGGCTTCAGAGACTACTTTGAAGTGAAGTAGTGGTTGGTCATGGGGAGGCAATTGTTTCCCTTGTGGGTCATTTGTGGTGAGGGGATTGAAGAAGTTAGCAGGGAGCATGCTGCTTAGGTCCGTGAAGGAATGATTCAGGGAGTTAGCAATAAGAAGAGGGTCTAAGGACGGAACCCCATCGATTGTGAGCATAGCTGGAGCATTTTAAGGGTCTTTCCCAGTGATGTCATTGAGGTTGTCACAAAAGGATTTGCTACTGTTCCACAAACTGGTGAGGGCTTCTTTGTAGTAAGTGCTTTTTGCACGATAGATGGCTTTCGTGCAGTCATTTCGTGTTTGTTTGTACCATTGGATGTTTGCTGCAGAGCCATGTGTGTCCTTTGACCGATTTTGTTTTTATCGGGGCATGCTTGTCACAGACAAAATTTAATTTGGTTATGAAGAGGTCAAGGGCTACATCCACGTTCTTGATTCATACAGGTCAGACCAGTCTTGGTACTTGAGGTCTGTTTTATGTTGTTGTAGATTGGCCTTTAGGAGGACAAGGCTTGATATATTTCTGGCAGGAGGTTTGCTGTAGTTGTTATTCCAGGTGCATGTGACAGGGGAGTGGTCGCTCAGAGAGTCTGGGAGTACAGTAATATTGTCGATATGTGCAGGACGGTTAGTGAGTATCCAATTCAGCAGGCTTCTGGTGCCAGTTTTGTAATCGTCTCTTGCTGGAGATTCTATCATTTGGGAGAAGTGGATGGCAGACAAGGTGTCCTTGATACTGGCAGATGATGGGGAGAGCCAGTTGATGTTGAAGTCACCTAGAAGTATAATTTCTGTGTTGAGGCTGAGGGTACTGATATAGCTCATAAGGTTGCTAGTACCAGCTGTGGTCTGTTAAGGTGGGATGTATACTGAGAGCAGGGTGAGCACCCTATTATGTGCACCTAGGATCAGTTTGATGGCCCGTACTTGTAGGTTGTCATTCATGCGGGGGGGGGGGGCAGGCCATGCCCCTGCAGATAGTCTTTGGTGTATATGACACAACCACCACCTCTCTTTGAGAGGCGGTCCTGCCTAAACAGGGTATAACCAGGTAGTGCGATGGTTGTATCTGGTATCTTAGGGGAAAGCCAGGACTCCACTACAGACAGCACATCCGGGTTATGTTGAGATACCCACACCTTCAGGTTGTCCGTCTTGGGAAGAATGCTACAGATGTTTATTGAGGCCAATCTAAGCCCAGCTGATTTTTGTGACTGTACACTTGAGCCATGGTGAGGACCTGGGTTTGAATGTATATTGCTCAGTAGTAGCAGTAGGAGAAGAAGCAGTCGAGTGAGATGGCCCAGAAGAAGTTTGTTAGTTCGGAAGCATGATCTCTTGCTTGGTGTCTTGATAATGTGGATCTAAAGTGAGTAGCATATCCGTGGAGGAAAGGAACTATAGGCGGGTCAGTGACTTGGTGTGAACGCTCCCAGTGCATGAAGGGTTTTTGCTGATTATAGCTGACCTCCATGTGATATGGTGAGGTCATGGATCCACAGGCATTTAGCACTACTCTCTGGTGGTAGAAATGACCATTTTGGCTGGATGCAGTACACAGGTGTGCCAGGAGGCAAATATGATAGAGTAGGATTACTCCCTGTATGATCCTATGGCTGGAGACGGCATTGTCGGGTACTTTGCTTGGCGAGGTAATGCAATTGGTAGGTAAGGTAGCAGTTACTGCTTGGATTAATGGGGTTATTTTCAGAGATTATTTTTGAATGGATCCAGTCATCAGAACAGTAGTTGAGGTAGTTATGTGCCCTTGTGGCTGGTAGTAAAGTATAATCAGCAAGTGGAAAAAAATACTCTTTTCACATGATCCCCATAAACTACAAGAGACAGACAAGTCAAGGGTTGAAGATGTAGCCCTCAGTGGCTAGAAGTTATAAGCTGCAAATGGAAAAGTCAATGTCAAAAAAAAAAAAAAGTTTCAAATTCCAGTACAAGAGCAATTAAAGTATAAAGTAAGGGTGAGGAGAAAGAACAGGCAGCAGAGCAATTCAATCCAAACCCAGAAAAAGTGTCCAAAAGGCAGGGAACAATAGTCCAAAGTATACTAAGGAACCAGCCAATGAGAGGCAGCAAGGCGAAGCCATCCAGTCGGTGGCTGCGGTAGCCTGGAGGAGGAGCGGAGCTGAAACAGCTCGGGAGACTTCCGTGACATCACCGTAATGGTGGGAGGTTGAAGTCGAGAGCTCCACACTCATCCCCCTTAAATCCAGTTGAATCTTCGCTGAACGAGGCTCAAAATCAGACCTCAAGGAGAGATTTGGTATTGGAAGAAGGCAGGGAAAGCACAAAAAACTAAAGGAGAGAAACAAACCGCTTCCACAGGCAAAATGAGGCAAATGTTCCTGACAGGGGCACAAGAAGGCCTAGCTCCTCTTCCCTTGCGTAGGCGCTATGCATCTGACTCTTCTATCGAACTCGAGCAGGAGGAAAATAGGTCTTCAGGTACAACGGCGAACACTTTGAATCAGATCCTAACTACAGTAAACAGGATCGATAGTGCTCTGGCAGATCTTCAGCAAGACGTCAGGATACTAGACAGAAAAGTTATGGCCAGTGACTCATGGCTCATGGAGATCTCTGAAGCCCAGGATAGCACTGAACGTTTACTCCTCTACCTACTACAAAGAGATTGTGAAACTCAGGCGAGGATGGAAGATCTTGAGAATCGTTCTCGCCGCAATAATTTTAGGATACACGGGCTACCAGAAGGAGCAGAGGAGGGGTTTGCAACCACAAGTGACTTTATTCAGTAGGTACTCAGATCCACACTCGAAATCCCAAGTGATTGAAATCTGGTAATTGAACGAGCACATCGCTTGCTCGTGCCAAAACCGACAGACCCCTCGGCAAAACCCCATTCATTTATTGTTAAAATGCTCCATTTCCAGAGCAAAGAATGGATCCTGCATGAGGCCTGGCATCACAGGGACCTGAAATACCAAGAACAAATGATCTGGTATGATCAAGATTTCTCTTCAGCCCTACAGGCCGAAAGGCAAAGAATTAGGGGAATTATTAAGGAACAAAAGGTTAAAAAGGATACGAAGGCACAACTCCTTTTTCCAGCACACCTGAAGCTCTTTCTGCAGACAGGCGTGAAGATCTTTCCCTCTCTGTTAGAGGCTGCCCCCACTCTGAGAAGTTTAGATATCTCAGTACCTGATTTGGAGTGTGAAGCACTGGAGAAGAAATTGAAAGTGACTGCGTGGAACACAGTCAATAGAAACCTAGCAAGGAACAGAGGGAGCATTCAGTGACATTGCCAGATTAATGCAGAGGGCAGATCGCAGAGAACAAGCCCACAAACCAGGAAAGTCGGTCTCTTCTCCCCTGAAAGAATGATCTATGGGGACTATGAAAGGTACTGATTGACTCTATAGATGAAAGACAGTGCTCAAGAGCCCGAAGTGTTCTGTGAAGGTACTGATTCATTGGAACTGTAAGACCTAGGTCTTCCCAGGCGCATGGTCACAGTATACCTGAAGGCTTATTTGTGCTTGGGCAGTTTGGGGGAGATAAAAGGAAAAAGTAAGGGAAAAGAGAAATAATTGTGTGGGCTTACCACAATTGTACCCCATAAAACATAGGTACCAAGAATCCAGCTAACTTAAGGGGGGCATCGGACCTGGATTAAAACCATGTGCTGTTCAGAGCTGGAGATATTACAGGAAAAGTGTCTGACCAAAGAGGCCCAACGATGGAACACTAAGCAACCTAATTAAAAGAGTTCGGAAAAGCCTAATGTGATGCACGGGACAGACGCTGGGAGGGAGGGAGGCATCTAAATGATGGATACGGAAGGATAAAAGTCTGTTTTAAGAAAAGGAGAGCCTTGGGAGTGGAGGATGTGTGAGCTCATAAACCTCGCTACACGGGAGCGACGTCTTATTTTACAAAGTTGTGAACCTTATACAAGCACGTTAGTATAGGCTGCAACGCCCCGCTATCATCGTAGGGGCTCTGGGTTAGTCACAAATTTGTGACACGTGGCAGTCTTTAGTACTGCAAGGAATTCCCTGGGAAGTCATTCTAAAGGTAACATGTTTTAAAGCAATGTTCCTTATGTAAAAGATAATAAGTTACATAGGGTTGAGTTATGTTATGCTGTTAGAAAATGTTTTGGTGTTATGCAGTGTGATTTGGTGATAAAGATTGATTGATTGATTGATTGATTAAAAGTTTATTTTTTCACAGGAAATTCATTTGTTAGGACAAAGTCCTGTTTACAACAAAGTCCTGCATGCAGATTCTAATACAATTGCCAATTAACAATTGACATTTAACATAACTAATACAAACAAACATAATCGCACTCTACATACATACTGTATTTAAAACACATACATAAAAAATACAAACTATTAAACAATTCATTTTAAATTTAAAAAATCTAAATTTGTTTTCTATGATTCAGTCAATCCATTCCAACTTAATGCTACTCTATTCTGGAGCATACTATCCCTAGTCTATTAAAGCTTCTATACATTGGGATATTGCTTAAAGGATTCCTAGTCTTTATATATGATTCGTTATTTATCTTTCTTTTAATTGCTTATACAAAGGATGGTTATACTTTTTGTGAATTATCTCATGACATATAGAAATCCAGAGATAGCTTCTTTGCTTCAGGTTGAAGCCAATTTAACTTATTATAAATTATACAATGATGCTCATTTTGATACTTCCGAAGCAAATTTACCTATCCTATAATATATTTGATTAACCAAATTTAAAGCAGTTTAGTTGAATTCATGTAAATTATAGAACCATACTCCAATATGGGTAACAGCATCTGTTTTGCCAATCGCTCCTTTGCCACCAAAGGTAAAACTCTTCTAAGGGCCCCTAATCTTTTATTCACTTTCTTTACCTGAACTGATATATGATTTACATATGTCATTCTAACATCTACTTAAAACCCTAAGTATCTGTATGTTAATACATTTTCAATCTTTGTACCATCTTGTAAATGTAATTGTGGTTTGGGCTCTTTTCCTCTATATGAACCAATCGAAAACAACATAGTTTGTGTTTTTTAGCATTCAAAAGAAGACCAGATTTACTGAACCATTTTTGCATTTGTAACAAATCACTTTGAAGCGTAATCCATCATACTGTGAGACTGTCAGCAGACACCACTAAAACAGTGTCGTCTGCGTACAGTCTCACCTCACTATGTTTAATTTCATGAACCAAATTATTAACATAAATATTAAGTAATAATGGGCCCAAAATAGAGCCCTGGGGAATACCTCTCTCTAGTTTCCCAGGGGCCGACATCATTATGCCACATTGAACACATTGATATCTATTTGTCAAATATGACTCAAGCCATTTTAATATTTGGCCCTTAATCCCTATGGTCCTTAACCTAATCAAAAGCAAATCATATTGAACTAAATCAAAAGCCTTACTGAGATCCACAAACACTGCCCCTGTGTACTTTCCTTGGTTCATAGATGTAGCAACCAGGTCATTAAATTCCAACAGGGCAGTGTTTGTGGATCTCCCCTTTCTAAAACCATGTTGTTCATCTACTATTACAGTATTTATATCTAAATAATTATTTACCTGTTCATAGACTTTACGTTCCAAGATTTTAGATAAAATTGGCAAAGGCTATTGGCCTATAATTTGAAGGAATAGTTCAATCCTCAGACTTATAAATGGGAATAATTTTCCCATCTTCCAAATTTCAGGAGCAGTAGAAGTATTCAAACTCCAGTTGAACAAATAGGTCACAATAGGGCTATTACATGTGCTCCCAATTTTAAATATTGGGCCTCAATCCCATCAATACCTCCTGATTTACTTTTATTTAATTTTTTTAGCTCTTTTAGTATATCCCTTTCTTTTAAAATTTCAGACTTAAATATTCCTGCATGGGCTACCAGCGTGTCTGATACAGTAGAAAAATCCATTCCATTCACATTCAAATCTGGCAACTTTAAGGCCGGTAATTCCAAAAAATACGTATTAAAAATATTCGCTATAACCTTTGTATCAGTCACTAGTTTTCCATCTTGTACCAAAGTAGGACTTATGGAGTCTTTATTTGGGGATTTCAGCTCTGTTATAAGCTTCCAAAACTGCTTGGAGTCAGAGGAATTATTTATTTTATTCTGATAATATTTATTCTTTATGTTTTTAATTATATTTTTACACTTATTCCTCCAAAACCTGAAAGTATTCCAATCTGCTTCTTTCTTTGTTTTTCACGCCTTTTTCCATATTCTATCTCTAATCCTTAAATATTTTTTTATCTTATCGGTGATCCGTGGGGCTTCTTTATTCCTTTTAATTTTTCTTATTAATGGGGCATGGTACTGTATTACATTCAAAAACATGTCATTAAACTCTGGAATAGCCAGTTCTATGTCTGGTATCAAATAGATTCTATCCCAATGGATTTGCCCTAGATGATTTACAAAGGATTGCTCATTAAACCCTTTAAAATCTCGGCTCCAATAAATAGTTGATTGTTGAATAATGCACTGTTGTAACTCAATAGTACAAGTAATAGGATTATGATCCCCCAAATTTAAAGGTAATACTTCCCAGGTTTTTACTATGTCCTGGGATGCAAAAAATAAATCTAAAAGAGAACCGTAAGTTCCATTTTTTGTATTTCTTGTAGATTTTTGTATTTGATGCAAACCCAGAATTGAAAAAACTACTCTCCAATTTCCTCCCTCTAGTCTGAAACCAATCTGCATTAAAGTCCCCTGTTAAAACTACTTGTTTGTCCTTTATTTTTTCTAAAATTAACTCTGCTAGTACATCAAATGATTTATTTTTGTTTTAGGGGGTGCATAAAACACTCCTACCACTAATTTTATCACAATTAATTCAATAATAAGACAGTCAATTCCTTCCTTGTTCATACTTAACAATACTTTATAGGGGCCAAGAGTATTCTTAATAAACAACATCACCCCCTCCCCTTTTACCTCTATCTGCACGTTCTATAGAAAATCCTGAAAGCTGAATTTCTTCCTGCATTATACCTGTATGTAACCATGTTTCTGATACTGCTAATAAATCATACTCAGTTTTAGTTGCCCATACCCTATACTCGTCCATTTTATGGACTATGCTTCTAACGTTCGCATGAACCATCGAAAGCTGCTTAATTTTTTTATAATTAGGGCCCGGATTTAACTCAATATCCCCACTTTGAATTAACAGCATTAAACATAACATATTTGTACTTCCTGTTACTTTTAACCCACAAAACCATGCTTAACACAAGAACTCTTTGATAATATCGATTCATTTGTAGCGATTCCTTCTCCGAACTAATCCATCTTCACAATTAAATCGAATATTCCTATAAAATACATACCTGATAACTTCATCATATCACCTCTAACTTCTTTATCTTCAAAGGTACTCATGATTATTAATCCCCATACAAACCAACCCCCAAACATATATACAAAACAAACCCCATAATAAAGCTTCTTACTGCCAAACAAGTTAAAACAATTTCTCTACCGAGTCCACTCACGTTGCTCGCGCCATGGCGCTCGTGCCCGTGATCGGCGCGAGGCTTTATAGCGCTGGAGCCCCTAGTTCATTCAATCACTGACCCCCTCATGCAGAATGACAGAGTTTCAGGTGCATTTCATTCAAACCCAGAGTAAAAGCAGGCAGTCAATTAGCAGCAGTAGTAAAAAGTACAGCTTGTAACAGGCATTTAATTCAAGCAAAGCAGTTCTCCCAAAGAATGTCCCAACTGGATGTTATACTGGCATTTTATGCAGCTCTCACCTGCCGCCTTCTTGTTGGTCTCACACAGTCACTGGGCACCTCGGGAGGATCAGCTGGTTTTATAGCTGGAGCCCTAGTTCATTCAATCACTGACCCCCTCATGCAGAATGACAGAGTTTCAGGTGCAGTTCATTCAAACCCAGAGTAAAAGCAGGCACTCAATTAGCAGCAGTAGTAAAAAGTACAGCTTGTAACAGGCATTTAATTCAAGCAAAGCAGTTCTCCCAAAGAATGTCCCAACTGGTTATTATACTGGCGTTTTATGCAGCTCTCACCTGCCGCCTTCTTGTTGGTCTCACACAGTCACTGGGCACCTTCGGGGATCAGCGCAAGGCTTTATAGCGCTGGAGCCCCTAGTTCATTCAATCACTGACCCCCTCATGCAGAATGACAGAGTTTCAGGTGCAGTTCATTCAAACCCAGAGTAAAAGCAGGCACTCAATTAGCAGCAGTAGTAAAAAGTACAGCTTGTAACAGGCATTTAATTCAAGCAAAGCAGTTCTCCCAAAGAATGTCCCAACTGGATATTATACTGGCGTTTTATGCAGCTCTCACCTGCCGCCTTCTTGTTGGTCTCACACAGTCACTGGGCACCTTCAGGGTAAAAGAGAGTAAACATTTAAAAATGTGGAAGTCAGGGCTAATGATAGTGGGTCATGGATATGATAAGAAGAAGGAGACATCTCCTAATAACACATGATGGAGTTAAATATTATTTCCTACAACGTTAATGGAATCAACTCCCAATATAAAGAACAAAGCTATTAACAGAATTAAAGAGATTAGACTGCATTAGTAGCCTTGCTCCAAGAGACACATCTCTGGAGATTGAACACACTAAACTTAGACGTATGTGGTGGGTAGGGTGGAGGCTGCCTCTCATGAAGTGGCCAAAAAAGCCGGAGTAACGGTATTGATCAAGAGAGGATGCCCCCTAGAGGTAAGAGAGGTGGAAAAGGATGTACAGGGCAGGTTTATCAGAGACTCGAGAACGCTGCGAGACAAAACAGTACATATAATAAACGTATACGCTCCTAATGTAGGAGAAGATTAATTATTTGACGAGGTATTCCAAAACATAGTACAACTCCCCAGGGGCCTTCTAATCATCTGGGGTGATTTCAATGCGATGTTGTCCCCTTTGATGGATCGCTTCTCAGGGATAACAACCACCTTGAGACCAGCCAATAGAAAGCTGAAAGCTCTTATGGAGGAAGGGGGACTGGTGGACATATAGAGGTCTCATCACAGGGGAGAGAGGGACTATACATATTACTCAGCCCCGCAGGACTCTTACTCGCGTATAGACCTATTTATAACCCATAAATCAGACCTGCATGTGTTCACAACCTCTCAAATATACCCAATGACCCTCTCTGATCACGCCTCAATAACCACAAAGATCATCTGGGAGATTGAACCGAGATGCACGACCTGGAGGCTAAATGTCTCGTTGCTTAATGATAAAAACCTAGTGCAACACATTGAGAAAATAATGGGAGACATGGCTACAGATTCCCCATGGCTGATTGTTCACCACTACTGTGGTGGGATACCCTAAAAGCGGTAACTAGGGATCATATAATCAGTCTGGCATCATCTAAGAAGAAAGGCAGACAAAAGAAACTACTAGAGTTACAAAGAGAAATTAAGATCTTGGAGAGAAAGCATAAGCAGAAAACAGGACAGGGGGCTACGCCCCTGAAGGAACTGAAGAGGGTGAGAACTGAACTTAGTGCCTTAGAAACCGAAAGAGCAGAAGGGATCTTAAGATTCACAAGTCAGAAATATTATGAAGGAGGGGGAAAGCGATGAAACTGTTAGCAATGAGGCTAAAAAAAGATCAAGCTAATAGATATGTCCAATTAATACAGCTTACTAGTGAGGGTAAGGACAAAGCTGAACATCCAGGGGAGATTGCCACTGCTTTTGAAAACTACTACAAAAAATTATATACAGAGGTTAGAGAGCCACAGGAGGTTAAGGAATTAACAGGGAGATTTTTAGAGAAGCTACATCTCTCTAAGCCAACCACAGAAGCCCAAAAACATCTCTCGGCGCCAATAACTGAAAAGGAAATCAACTCAGTAATCATGTCCCTCCTGACAGGGAAATCCCTGGGACCAGATGGGCTCCTGGCAGAATTTTATAAAATATTCAAAAAGATTATTGTGCCAAAATTAGCTATAGTTATGAACAACATTTTAGAAGAGAAACAGATCCCTAAAACCTGACAGGAAGTAATTATCACAGTAATACCCAAACTGGGTAAACCTCCTATGCACTGTGGATCCTACAGGCCCATCTCCCTCCTAAACCAGGACTGTAAAATCCTAACAAAAATATTGGCTATTCGGCTGCAGCAATATATTGAAATGCTAATTCACCCAGATCAGACAGGTTTCATACCACACAGACACGTCTGACAATATCAGAAAATTGTTCAATATAATTACTAACAAAGAAGCTTCCCCAACCCCCCAAACAGCAATCTCTCTAGATGCCGAAAAAGCCTTTGATAGGCTAAATTGGCATTATCTACGGGAAGTCTTGGTGCATGTGGGGTTTGAGGGTTCATTCTTGCAGTGGGTTATGGCAGTGTATCAAAATCCTCTGGCTGGAATTAGTGTGAATGGTGCAATATCAGAATCATTCAGGATCGAAAGAGGTACTAGACAGGGATGTCCATTGTCCCCCCTGCTTTTTACAATTGCAATGGAGCCATTGGCTCAGGCAATCAGAAATGAGAATAAGATCTAGGTGATCCCCATGGGGGGGATCCTTATATAAGGTCTTCCTTTATGTGGATGACACCCTGATCTATTTAAACAATCCAGAAACATCGACCCCATACCTAATGAATTTATTAGCCCAATTTGGTAAAATCTCAGGGTTTAAGATCAACATGGACAAATCTGAAGCCCTACCCATAAATAGAAGTATATCCACACCTACCCGCAGTAAGTTCCCTTTTAAATGGGTGAAGGGAAGTATTCATTACCTGGGAATACAGATTCCCACAAAATTGTCCAAATTATATCAGCTTAATTACGGAACTTTAAAAAGTAAGATACACGCAGACATAAATAGATGGCAAGCCCCCCCCCCCCTTACCCTTTCAAGGGCAATGTCTGAGTTTACTGTGAATCAAACTATCCACATGCCAGTGTATTATCCAGAGCATGCCATTGACCAATCCAAAGGAAGCATTGCTCCATACTGTAGATGTGCATAAAATACTCCAGTACTATACACACCGAACAGAGGACTACAGAAAGTCCTCTCAGCTTTTTGTTTCATTTGCCCCTGGAAAAGAGGATGCCCCAGTTTCTAAACAATGCTTGTCCAAATGGCTAATCTATTGTATTACGTTCTGTCACAGAAAGTACAGGAAGGAGCTTCCTGGTATGGTTCGTGGTCATTCCACCAGAGGCATGGCCACTTCTGTAGCTTGTTTTCAGAATATTTCCGCTACAGAAATCTGTGCAACTGCTACTTGGAATACTGTCCACACCTTCACTAAGCACGACAGTCTGGACATCATCTCTTGTAGATGAGCTGGGTGTGGCCTAGCTGTTGCTACAAGGCCTGTTATCATAAGCCTGTAGCCTATAGCTGCCTAGACGGTTAGCTTGTGGTACTGTCCCTCCCACTCTCTCCGATCCACTGACGAGGGATTGCTAGAGATTCCCAGGGTTCGTTTAAAAACTTCAGGGGCCAGATCTTTAGTTTTATGGCCCTAACCCTGTGGAATTCTCTGCAAATCAGGTGAGATACCCGACTGTCCAAAGCTTTAAGGAGGCTTTAAAAACATATCTTTTTAGCCAAGCATACAGTGCATTTTGAATGCTGCTGTTTAGCTTAATTTTAATATTGTTTTAATTATTTGTTGTTTTATCATGTATTGTACAGGCACCTTGGTTTCAGAAAGACGCCTTATATAAATAAAGATTGAATTGAATTGAATTGCTTGGGACTTGTTTGAAAGGTGTGGCCTAATGAGAGAGATATCCTCATAGAACAGTTACATACTTACCATAACAGTAGATCTTTGAGAGAATCTTTTTAATCAGGCCATGCTGTCCCACCCTCCTTCCCCCTTTCTTGGGGTTGCTACAATGGATTCTTGTACTGCTGTCTCCACTGCTACAATTTCCAGCCCTCTGTCTCACCTGATATGTGGTGGGCTGGGATCTCTCCTGTTTCTCTATAGGGAGGTCCTCTGAGCATGATTTCTGGTGGGGAACTGAGGAGAGGAGGGGCCGCTCACGTTTATGTATATGCTGACATCTGACATTGTTGTGGGCGGCCCCTGGCTGACTGCTTGCATAAGTTTCCATGGGGTCCTGGTGCCTGGTGGCTATGTGTTCCAAGGGTGTGGCCTGGTAAAAGAGAGTCTCTCAAAGATCTACTGTTACAGTAAGTACATGACTGTGTACTTCTGCCCACCCTTGCTCCATATTGCTCACCCTGTGACTTTTAGATAGTGAGCTGCCACTTTGCAACGGGAAAACCAGCCAAAGATGTCATAACAAGTGTACTTTGGACAGTACATTTGAGCCCCCCTCCCCCAAACCCTCACTAGGGTAGGCAGAGATTTACAGCTGATGCAGCATATTCCCTTCATCACTGCATGCCACAGCTGCTACCTACTTGCCACCCAATATTGCCACCTGTGGACCAGTCTCTTTTATATACAAGAAATGACCTCGCAAAGATCAGACAACTTTTAACCCAGCTGACATATGAAAAAAAACTTAAGTCTTGTGTAATAAACAATAACTTCAAAATCTTATGGCAATTCATTGTGAACAACCAGCAGTAGTCCCGACAATCAGGAGAACGAACCACCCATCTGCTTCAGTGCTCTGTGAAGACCTAAAGGGAGTCACAACAGTAACTACCATCCCTTCACCCTGATGGGGCCTTCTTGTTCTCCAGCACTGTGTTATGAGCCTCTTCCTTGTCCTGCTGCTCCAACACCTGTACCATGATTCTGCCTCACTGTTGAAGTGCCTTCTTTTCCACCACTCCATGCTGTCAGTGGGCTGCTTGGCTCTGCCTTCCTTGCTATCTTTGGGGTACTTTCCACCATCTGCTCCCATTGTACCCCCTCACAGCGGGCTGTGTCCTTGCTGCTCCATTGGTAGTCCTGCATTCCTGCATGGCCCAAGCACCCCTGTGGGTGTGGATTGCTGGATGAACTCCCTTTCCACCTTAGGATGCCCAAATTCATGGACCCCTTCTCCTGAGAAAAGGTGGATCACCACTGGATATGCAGATGAGGAGTGGAGACAAGGTCTTATACCTTGTTGAAGGTCTTTTGGCAGTCTACAACCCACCTCGGGAACTTGGGAAATCCAGTTGACTCTGCCTGTCCCATCTAAGATCTTTTACCTACTGTACCTTTTTGAAGACGGTCTCCGGTCTGGAAAGCATAAAACATGGACCAGAATCAGGCATGTGCAACCTCCAGGCGGTGGCAGCTTTGGTTAGGCCCCATGGCCCTGCTTCAGTTCCAGAGTGAGTATCAAAAGTAGTTCAGAACTTGTGTGATGAAGTACTGCATAAAATCAAGCATGTCTTGACTCTCTGGCTTCTCTGGCACCCCAAATATGTAGACAGTTCATGCTGCGCCCATGACCCTCCTGGTCATCAACTTTGGCCCAGTGTGCTTTGATGTGGGCTGATGCTGCCTGCTCTGTCTTCAACATGCACCTTGACCTGTCCTTGAGCCATTCCACCCACTTTTTAGTTTCTGCCACCCAATCAGACATTCCGGAAACAGAGTGCCAGACATTGTAGATCAATGATCTCATCTTTGACAGCTCATCATTAAAAGAGCCGTAAACGTTCTTATGCTCTTGAGTTCCTTCTGCAGTGCAGGTTCCTCCTAAGCTGAGAATGGTGCCATCTTGCCAGGATCAGCCATTTCAAGACCTGGAGAGGATGATAATTTGGGGTATTTAGCTGGCTGGTTAGGTGCCAGAGACCCCTCCCTTAGCAGCTGCTTACTCTGAGACTCTTACTGCCTGTAGAACCACCAGATTGTTTTGGATTGCCCTACCCTGGTGAGGTACGCTGAGGCACGGCTGCCATCCACCATCACTTGACCCCGCTCCCTTTTTAGTGACATGATATGAACTGCCTAAAATAGTTCTACAAGTTGGGTGTATCACTGAAGATGAGGACACACGAGCGAGGGTCACCATGCTTTGTGGATGGCACTGTGTGCCATCTGCAGAGCCAGCACTGCTGTCCTCCCCATGCAGTCACAGTGGAGTTCATGACTATGCAGTGAAGGATTACAGCCCATTATGAGGATATGTTGGAGGTTTACAGGCAAGGGTTGGCGCCAAATCATTGTTGCAATGATTCTGCAACAGTGCCTTATGACTGTGCATTGGGCTACTCATCTCTTCTCCCATCCTTCAGCTCCTAACCTTTTTTTTATTTATTCTTTAATACCTCCTTTTACTCAGACCACTCCACTTACTCAGTCCTGTGGTGCCCTCCCAGCTCCATCACATTGTTTGCCCTTCTTAGCTGCCCTGCAACTTCTCCTATGCCATGGGACCTTTGTGTCCATGCCAAACCCCTCAGTCCACTCCAGATGTCATGCACTTGGTGATGTCCAACTTTGCAGAACCCAAGAGTACCATGTCACATCATACATGGGGCCCAGGTGCTATTTTAACTTTTCTTGCTGCCCCCTTCTGAAAAGGGGATATTGAGGGTGCTGTGCAAGACTGCACATGCTGTGTGTGACATCATGCTGCGCTGATCAGCATCACCCCTTCCTATACTGCTCCAGCCATGTGATACCTCCAGTAGTCACCCAGGTGACAGCGCTGTGTTAGAGCTAGGCTCCCATCCTTCTGAAGGAGGAGAGCATCCTCTGGCCAGGAATACATAGGTTTAGGAGAGGAAGGAGAGTGACCCCAGATGCAAGGGCATTCTTGGAAGGCATTGGAGAGAGGGTGGGGGTGCCACTGGATGCCTGGAAATACTTTGGAAATGGTCAGGGAGAGGGAGGGAGGGAGGGAGTGACACTGGACACCAGAGAGTGCTTAAATGGGGTCAGGGAGGCGGTGACACTGGACACCACAAAGTGCTTAATACGTGGAATGGTGGCAGTTGACAGTGGACACTAGGGAGTGCTTGAAAAGGGAGAGGGAGTAGGTGACACTGGACACTAGTGAGTGCTTGGAAAGGGAGAAGGAGACGGTGATATTGAACAGCAGGGAGTGCTTGAAAAGGGGGAGGGAGGGGGTGACGGTGGATACGAGGGACTGCTTAGAAAGGGAGAGGGAGAGGGGTGACAGTGGATATGAGGGACTGCTTAGAAAGGGAGAGGGAGGGGTGACAGTGGATATGAGGGACTGCTTAGAAAGGGAGAGGGAGGGGTGACACTGGACACCAGGGAGTGCTTGAAAAGCATCAAGAAAGGGGTGATATGGGATACTATGGATTGCTTGGGCTGCATAGAAAAAGTTCAGGAGATGGGGTAAAAATAAACAATTTGCTTGCTGCTCCATGGTTTTTGTCTAAATAAAAACAAAGAAACATATACAGTGACAACAGAAAAAGACCCATGGTCCATCCAGTCTTCCCATTGTTCCCAATCAAGCCCAGGAATCTATTGTCCATACAGAGTACTAGCCCTCACTGTCCATCACCCTCAGTAACCACGATAGCCTTCACTCTGTTCTAGCCCACATCAGCATATCAGTTTTTTTGTAGCCCTAATGCAACACCTCCAGTACTAATGCAATACAGCAGGGACCAGCAAGCAAATATACAAAGGTGAATCACAAATGAGGGACATACGTCCACTAGATGGAGAGCGAATGCATTATAAAGCTGCCTGAATAACCATATTTTTACACTAAGAACTAGTGGACTGGCCAGAATTGCTGTGTAAATAAATTGCTATGTACCGTGCTGATTGTATCCTGATTGTTTTTAGGGACTTTTCTTCCATTATAGTCACGATTTCACTATACTTTAGTTTCAGACAAGTTACAGTTTAACCACCTGTTGGAGAAATAAAACCTCCATATTTGTAAAATATTACACAACAATCTAATCAGGTCATCTGTGCAACAGTAATACAGTTATAAAAGTAACATATGCTCCATTACCTGACACATTTATTTTTCCAGCACGAGATTTACATGCCATGTATTTATGATGGAGTGCAAGTAAATGACCTTCAGTAGGTAATTAACAGTGCAATATAAGGTTCTTTATAAAACATGCACTATATGCTGGTGGAGACACATCTAACACATTAGATTTCACAGTCCCTATTAAGCAATAAGGCATGACCAGAGGTTATGTTAATGATCTATTAATCACCTTCTGGGGGTGTAATGTGGCACGAAGTAACCAGTGCTACATGCTACAAGAGATTAACAAACCATTAACATAACCTCTGGGAATGCCTTATTGCTATTATAATAAAAAATGTTTTTTTAAATAGTGTTAAACCTTGTTCAGCATATGATTAGGGTGTACATGTATGTTAATCAAAGATTAACATAGGGCTGATAGAATGTTTACAACCAATAAGAAAGCTCTGTTTCTTAGACCCTGTTTATAATAAGGGTTAAACACTCAGCATATCTGGCTCCAAAACTAAACATACTGACCAAAATGTGCCGTTAGTTGTACACTAGTCATTGTGTGTGTTAATACGTGGGCTGAAACAATCTCATAAGATAGGATTGTGTATTGGTAGGCATACACAACAAGGCTGTGCTTGAATCAAGAGGTCTGCTTAGTAACAGGAACCTCGAGAGCACAGCTTAAGAGGTTCCGGTTACCAAGAAAACCTCAAGATTCAAGCACAGCCTTGTCTGTGTATGCCTGCCCATACACAGTCTTTATAATGTATGGGCAGGTAGTACATTTAAGAACACACAAAAAGAAATAATAGCAGCGGAGCAAAACACATCCTAACTGGCATGCAACGCAGTCAGTCAATGAGAGAGTAGGGTGGAACACTGGATATATTTTAATTGACATACAGTACCAACCAGAACTGAATGCACAGAATACAAATTCGCCATTAACCTGTAGGATTCAGTTTCAATAATTAACTAACTAGCCAGCATAACAAGATTGCAAACCGCAGTAACAAGAAATAGGAACCTACCATTAGTAAGTTAGTTCAGGGGAAGGTAAGGATCATGGGTAGGGAGGATGGGAGGAGTGGGGAGGAAGGGAGAGCAGGGACATTAGCTCAAGCTGTGGACCCTGCAACACGAGCAGACTTGATAGATCAAATGGCCTTCTTCTGCTGGCTTCTTCGTATGTCCGTGTGCTATTGCTGTCACAGTCTGAGAGAAACTAAAAACATGACAGCGTTAACAATGGCAACCAGTGCCCAAGCTGCCTACAGCACAAGAAACCATTCGATCTTGTTGTGCTGCAGTAGTGACATAGCCAATGCAACACAACAATTTGATGTCACTGCCGCAGCACAACAAGCCGATTCCAGTAACCAAATTCCACATACAGTAGTGTTCCACCATACACTATAATGCTTTCACACGTATTCTTATAGTGAGAGAACAGCAAAGCAAAGCTAAGTTGTTCTGTTACTCTGAGAACATCAATGAAACCACTTTTATGTCACCAGGAGTATCAACACACTGTGGTTTACCACCTAAGAGAACCATCGAGCCAATTTTGCGATACGAAATCTTTGGACACGAAGCTGCTGAGAAAATTTGTTGCTGTAAGAAACTGTGTACCCATTGTACCTCTGTGTGTATACCTGTCTTTGTATATCCTGTACCGACGTGGAACCTTTGTAAAAGAGCTAATCCAGCTCAAAAGTATTGAATCCAAATGTATCAATAAATAAATAAAAATAAAATAATTAAAAAAATAAACATAGCTACAGCGAAAAAGCCGCTCCACCGCAACAGCCGGTGCCAGTGTTGGGTAAGTTACCTTTTCTATTACTTTCAGAAACTTGATCCGGGAAGCTCTGTGCAGTCACTAGCAGGGATAGAGAAGCACTAGAAAAAGTAATACACCTGACAGTTACAGTTACTTATTTCTTTTTATAGAAAAACAATACAAAAATAATAAAAAACTATAGCAGATGACATTTATTTGAAAGTAATAGGTTAGTTACTTTCAAATAAATGTAATCCGTTAGTTACTTATTACTTTTGTATAAAATGACATAAGTAATTGTAACTGTAAGGTGTATTACTTTTTCCAGTACTTCTTCATCCTTGCTAGTGACTGCACATAGCTTTCTGGAACAAGTTTCCAAAAGTAATGGAAAGTAGTAGGAAAAGTAACTTACCCAACACTGGCCGGTGCTCAATATAGAAGAATACAGCAAAGCACCGCTAGTATGTACTTTTGTATGTTATTAAAAGTTTAGCACTGTGTTATTTCGAAACCATGTGCCAGTATTCCTTTTGTTACTTTGAAAAAATAAACAATTCACTTACTTTGCCAGTCTACTGTTGCCACTCAGCTGTTGCATGAGCAGTTGCAACTGATACGAACAGCTGAGTCGGGGCAGTACATGAAGCACTCTTGATAATATATGAGTGCCTCATGCATTGCCAAAGTATGTGTTCTGATTGTGCGGCAATGTTCTAAGGATCGCTTATGGAAGAAAATGTATTATTTGTTCTGAAAGGCTTCCGTTTATCTTTAATACAGTTATGCTCTTCAGATCCCACAACAGTGTTGAAAGTGCTAAAATTATGACTGAAACATCTAATTATTTGCAGTGCCAAGGCATGTAACTAGTTGAAGCAAGTAGCAAACGTGAAACTTGGTGCTATACGTGGGGGGAGCACAGGAACTAAATCAGATGTTCAAGTGGTAATTCTAGGGCAATTACATGAGCTTGTTGCTTTAAGAAGAAAACAATGCAGTATTTGCCACTAGATGATGCTGCGGAAAATAGGATGCTATCTTTCAGGGCCGGCCTGGTGGCATAGAGGGCAGAAGTGCCTTGTGTCTTATATGCTGCCATGCTGGCGAATCTGGTTCAGGAACAAACACAGGTTGTTGGTGGCTGGCTGGGGAGTAGAGGATTGCGCATCCCATAGGACACTCTCTGCCTCTGGGGAAGGTGGGGGTCTGTTCCACTGAGTGCCTGCCACCTAGGGAACGTGGAGGCAGTGCAGACATGAGCCAGGACAGCACTGGGGGTGATGCCGATTGGCTGAGGCAGAGGTTGACACCTTGTGTCACTCTGCTCTTAGCCAGCTTCGGGGTTGGGAAAAACAGAAAAAACCCAGCCGTACATAATGACAGCTGCCGCCCTGCATGCAAACCTCGCATCTGCCGATCTAGGCAGCATCCTGGTGCCAAGTGGACCCAAAACCTATGCCAGGGACCTGGTCCACCCTTGATGCCCTCCACCATGTGGTGGGGTTACCATAAGGGGCTATTGAGGAGGTAAATAAGCCCTAGGAGATGGCGGGGTGACAGGGTTGCTGCAGAGGTGATCAACCTGACTAAAGGGCCAGAGGGCAAGTTGGTGAAACAGGAAGAAAAATATAAGTTAAAAAAAAAAAAAAAGAAAAAAAAGGACGCTTTCAGTTTGGGCAAAGAGAGAGAAATGCCATCATCATTCTATGTTCCTGTGAGTTATATTCTTATTTGAAAAGTTGCTACAATAATATTGGCAGCGAGGATGGGATCCTTCTTAACTCAGTCTCTCTGATACCGCCATTTTGTATCGAAGTTCAGCAGTGGCATGTTTGAACTTCTACAAGCTCTTTTGGAAGCTTCCCAGGCACCTCATGGTCAAACTTGAGTGGAATTTTTTAAATAGATTGTATTATATTTTTTCTTAAAAAATGCATCATCATATAAACCTATCACAGAGATAAGGTGAAAGTAAATGCCAATATAAAAGTTTCTAGATAACCTTCAGCATCCCAAACAGTTTGTTGCATCTTGGAGGGTTTTTCATAATATGAATGTTAATTAGATTCCAACTTGATTGTTTTGCCATCGCCAAAGATACATTTATTTGTCAAACAAATAAGCCTATGCTAGTTCCATCCAACTTGGTGTCCCATATGATCAAAATAGCATTGTTCAAAAAGTCTCCGTGTATGAAAATCCAGCAGGACAAGATGAGTATCACATATATTACACTCGTACCTCTCAACCTCTTGCCTCATAAATCAGGGACATGGCTTAAAAAAGTAGGGACAAAGGACCAAATCAGGGACACATCTTCAGAATTGGCGATATCTTCTTAGGAAGCTGGTAGAATAAGGGGCTTAGTGTAAAATGCATTTTCTGTGGAAGAACAAGTCTGTAGCTTTAATGTTTGACATTATTTTATGCTTACAACTCCCACTGTTCGGTTACAGAAACACAGTTTTTAGGAGGGACAGAGTAAAATTTTCAGGCAAAATCAGGGACAGTTGAGAGGTATGATTACACTTTGTAGTAAATCATCAGTATAACTTTCACTGTACAGTTGAAACAGTACAGAAGTTGAGCAGTAACTTCAAACCGAGTCACAAAACCTGAACTTTCGTTATAAACGTAGGCCTGCTTAGAACTGCCGCTATGAAGTATTTGCAATTTTGGTGCCATCTAGTATCATCAAACCATCAAATGGCAGAAATAATCCACTTTTGCTAACTATTGCAGGAAGAAGAAGCCTGAAATGGTGCTCCAAAAGATGGGTAAATGGCATCTTTTCTGCAGTTTTACCCAAGTTATCCACAGGGATCAGTGCTATGGGACCGGTCATTTTCAGCGTCACCAGTGACATTGCACAGGACCTAGAAGGCAGAATTTCCCTGTTCGTTGATGACACAAAGCTCTGTAACAGAGTGGACACGCCAGAGGGTGTAGACAGAATGAGGAGGGACCTGCAGAAGCTTAAAGAATGGTCAAGGATTTGGCAGTTGAAATTCAATGCAAAGAAGGGCAAAATAATGCATATGGGGCACAGAAACCCTGGAACAACATATCAGTTGGGGGGTGAGGATATAGCATACACCAAGCAGGAAAGGGACCTTGGGGTTATCATCTCTGATGACCTCAAGGTAGGGAAACAGTGCGACAAGGCAGCAGGCAAAGCAAATAGGATGCTGGGATGCATAGGCAGGGGCATCACAAGCAGGAAATGGGAGGTCTTAATTCCACTATACAAGACACTAGTGAGTCCCCTCCTGGAGTACAGTGTACAGTTCTGGAGACCTTACCTACATAAGGACATAAACAGGGTAGAGAAGGTTCAGAGGAGAGCAGCAAATATGGCACAGGGATTGCATCACAGATCCTATGAGGACAGGCTGAAGGACTTGAATATGTACTCCCTGGAGGAGAGGAGGGAGAGAGGAGATATGATAAGAGACATACAAGTACCTTACAGGGAGGAACAGTGTGTAGGAATACACTAGTTTCCAGTGAAAAAGATGTTCCAGGACTAGAGGACATGGGATGAAGTTGGAGGGAAGGCAATTCAGAGGAAACGTGAGGAAGAATTTCTTCACAGAAAGGGTGAACACCCTGCCAGAGGAAGTGATGGGGGCTGAAACAATCATGGAATTTAAGAATGCATGGGATAGACATAAAGGAATTCTGGAGGTCAGAGGTAACGGGCAACAGACTTCTAGATAAACGTTAAGGGAACTTACAGGCTCAAATAGGTAGACTGGGTGGTCCATAGGCCCTTACCTGTTGACAGTGTCTATGTAGCTGCAGTCCCCCCTTTCAGCATATTGCATTCCAAGCACCCACAAGAACTTAGACTTTTTATCAGGTGCAAAGTAATGTAAGCTAGTAAACGCCTGTTGCCATCATGCATGTTCTTTTCTGCATTCAGTTAAGTTCAGGGTTACATTCTGAATGATTCGGATGCATGATGTCATTTATGAGGTAATTGATAGGGCTTTTAGGCCTTGCCATAGGGTTTCAGACCTACACAGGCCTGGGTTTGATTCCCAGTGTGGAATATTCTTTCTTTCTCCCTATAGTTTATGTAATATTAGAGAAGTTACTAGCTGTAATTGGTGATGTCAGTAATAAGAGTTTCAGTAAGATTTGAAGCAGACTTTCAGAGTATTAAACTGTTACTTAGTTCTAGCTGATACTTTGAGGGTTGTCTAGGTTTGATTAAAACTTAGTGGGAAGTATGACTTCAAATTAGCAAAATGTTCTTTACTAGACTCATTCATTAGTAAACTCCAGTGCAACTCTGTATTATGGGTCTACACTCGGTGCAGGATATATGTTCTCCTTGCATGGGTTTCTTGCCAAAAAACCTTCTGTTTCACTATGTGGGTTACTAGCACACAGTGGTAGAGCACTAAGCCAGTAGCTGAAGGGGGCCTGGGTTGGATCCTCGTGAAGAGTATTTTTTATGTAGTGTGAGAGAAATAGTGAGATGTCATTACTGATGTCAGTAATAAGAGTTTCAGTAAGGTTTGAAACAGAATTTCAGGATATTAAACTGCTACTTTGTTGCAGTCCGTTCTGGTGGATAGTTAGAGGCTTGTTTGGGTTTGAAGCAAAATGTTCACTACTAAACTCCACTGCAAATGTGTGTGGGGGGTCTTGATTCAACAGAAACATGGGCAGACTAGGTGAATCATGCAGTCCCCATCTGCCAACATTATTCCTATGTTCCTATGCTCCTATGTACATTCTCTTTGCATGAGTTTCCTGTAGCTATGTAATGGGTTTATAGCTCGCCTCTGGGGTCTTCCTGATAACATTCTTTTACCTATTACATATATTTCATATTCGTAGGATAACAACAGGTTTCACTTACAGCATACAAGAACATCACATACATAGTGGTTGAGATCGTTAAACAGACTAATATACATTTTAAATGCAGAATGCCAAATTAAACCTGAACAGTCCTTGAAATAAGGTTAATTACTGAACAGTCCTTAATTTGCAAAGGTATATAACTAGGTGAAAGGAATGGCCAGCAGACACCAATAGGAACTCAGCAGGAACAGCACAGGATTGTAGTATCGCATGAGGTCGAGGTTTGAAAATGAGGTAACTGACTTTGCCATTGAGTATGTTCTAATTTCTTTGTTGCCAATTAATGCCCCTTCCACCTCAAAGGTTGCCCAGCATGAGGAGTGGTTGGACTACGGTGGTATCAGGGAGGATGAGGGAGGTGGGTCGGAGGCACATCCCCCAGTTGGTGCAATTGAAGAACTGCTACGCTGTGTTGGAGGAATGGGAAGGCCCCACAGGGTCACCCAGAGTTGCATCCAGGGAGGATGAGCGGGACCTCCTAAATGGAGCCCCAAGGGGGGGGGTTAGAAGAGGACCCCAGAGGAAGAGGAAGCTACTCCTGTTGGGGGACTCCATAGTCTGAGGAATGGAGTTGAGGACAGGTAGCGAGGAGGAGAGGAAGGTAAAGTGCCTACCAGAAGGCACAGCTCGGAGGGGTGGAAAGTAGATCCAGAGGATTGTTTGGGCAGTAGTGAGAAGGGGGGAGCTGGATGTCATTGTCCATGTGGGGACTAATGACATGGCTAGGGAAGAGGCAGAGATAAAAAGGGTGCAGGAAGAGTTTGGGGAGCTGGGGAGGGGCCTTGGGCAGTCAGCAAGCTCTGTGACCTTCTCGGAGGTGTTGCCTGTCCACAACATGGAGGAGGCTAGGAATCTCCACACCAGGGACTTCAATGCTTGGTTGGAGAACTGGTGCAGAGAGCAGGGTTTTGGCATCATTGGGGACCTGTACAAGGGTGATGGCCTGCATCCTTCCAGGAAGGGGATCAATGTCCTTAGTGAACAGTCTAAATGCTTCACTGGCAAGCATTTAAACTGGCCAAAGGTGGTGGTGAAAGGATGCAGAGTAAATTATACTGCCCACCCCCACAGGATAAGGTAGCCAGTATGGAGGACCATAGCGTAAATAAATCGCTGGTGGAGACTGAACTCAGCAAAAGAGGGGAAGAGAGGAGACACAAGGTGAACGGGGAGAAGTCGGGAGGAGGGTTTGCAGTACATGGAGGGCCAAGTGTGCGAATGCTCGCAGCCTGGGAAATAAAATCCTAGACCTGGTGGCCTTGATGGCAGAGGCTGACCTGGACATAGTTGCTGTTACCGAGACATGGTATAATGGGAACCATGGTTGGGATGTAGCTATACCAGGTTATACTTTATTCAGAAGAGACGGGGAGGTTAAAAAGGGAGAAGGGGTGGCTCTCTACATCAAGAGTATAAAGGCAATGGAGGCGAAAGGAATGCAGGGGGAGGCAGAGGCACAGTGGCTCACCCTGGAGTTGGGCAATGGCACAGCTATTCACACAGGTGTGATCTACAGACCCCCAGCACAAGGGGAGGAAATGGACAGAGATCTACTGGAAGCCATCCATATGATGGCAACTAAAAGGGAGGTGAGCTGGTAGGCGACTTCAGTCTGCCAGATGTTGATTGGAGCATCCCAGCAGTTGCCACAGCCAGGGGCAGTGACATCTGGACTCCCTGCAAGGGGCATGCCTCAAGCAGCTAGTGCTAGAGCCCACCCGGGAGGGAGTGATTCTGGACCTGGTACTCACCAACGGGGACAGAATTACAAATGTCATAGTGGGTAAATACCTGGGGCACAGTGACCATTGCACAGTGTTGTTCAGTATGAAAACAGTGACGGGGTCAAGCCACATGAAAGCAAGGGTCCTGGACTTCAGGAAGGCAGACTTCACTAGGATGGGGTTGTGTCTCAGGAAAGCCCCAGCAGAGGGGGAGGAATGGCGGGGTGAAGGAACAGTGGGCCCATCTCAAAGGAACCATAGTGGAGGTGACAAACCTTTGCATTCGGCAAATAAACAAAGGCAAGAGAAAAAGCAAACCACTATGGTTCTCAAAGGAGGTGGCCAGGGAAGTAAGGGCTAAAAAATTGACTTTCCAGAAATACAAGGAAACACAGAAGGAGGAGGATATGTCAGTGTATCTAGAGAAGGAAAGGGAGGCAGGAAAAGCAGTCAGGAGTATAGAGGCAGACAGAGGAAAAAATTGCAAATGAAGTGAAGAAAGGGGACAAGACTTTCTATAGATACAGTAGTGAAAGGAGGAAGACTCGGGGCTAAAAGGGGAGGAAGGCAAGGGTGTGGAAGGAGGCCAGGAAAAAGCATCAATAATCAACAAATATTTCTGTTCAGTATTCACAGAAGGGGAAGGGAAGGGACCACAGGCAAGATGCAGGATTGGAAGGGAGTTGAACACCAGTTCATTTACAGAGGAGAGAGTCCTTAAGGAACTCACAAAACTGAAGGTGGACAAGGTAATGGGGCCAGAAAAGATGCATCCTAGAATATTAAAGGAGTTAAGGGAGGTGCTGACAGCACCACTGGCTGACCTGTTCAACAAATCACGGGATACAGAAGTGGTTCCAGAGGACTGGAGAAGCGCAGATGTAGTCCTCTTCACAAAGGTGGGAGCAGGGAGAAGGCTGGCAACTATAGACCTGTCAGCCTAACCTCAGTAGTTGGGAAAAATATGGAATTGCTGCTAAAAGAAAGGATAGTGGAGCACCTTGAATCCAGCAGAGCACAAGATCTGTGGCACCACGGATTCATGTCAGGAAAGTAATTTCAGACAAATCTGATATATTTCTTTGACTGGGTGACCAGAGAAGTGGATCGGGGGAGCAGTGGATGTGGCCTGCCTGGATTTCAGCAAGGTGTTTGACACTGTTCCACATAGGAGGCTTGTGAACAAGCTGGGCAGCCTGGGATTGGGTCACAAGGTGGTGAGCGGGATTAGAAATTGGTTGAGGGATAGAACACAGAGGGTGGTGGTAAACAGAGCTAAACCCAAGGAAGGGAGGGTGACCAGCGTGGTGCCACAGGGATCAGTTCTGGGCCCAATCCTATCTTTATTAGCAGGGTTTTAAATAACTGCAAAAATTGATTAGCACTTTCATTGTAGTCAATTGCGAAAAAGTGGGTATATGAATTTTCTAGCAGTTTACGTTGCTAAACAAATTGAGACACAAGCTATACATTATCCCAACTGATTAGCAGGTTTACTCATGAAAATGGTAATCAATTTTGCAGTTATTTAAAACCCTGATTAGTGATATTGTGGAGGGCCAGGAAGGAAAGGTATGCCTCTTTGCAGATGACACTAAGATCTGCAATAGGTTATACACTCCAGGAGGAGTGGAAAAAATGAGAATGGACCTAGCTAAAATGGAAGAATGGTCCAGAGTGTGGCACCTAAGATTCAATATGAATAAGTGCAGAATCATGCACGTGGGTTGCAGGAACCCAGGGGAGGATTACATGATGAGAGGGGAGTTACTAACGGCCACCAAACAGGAAAGAGATTTTGGGGTGATCATATCTGACAACCTAAAGGTGGCCAAACAATGTGCCAAGGCTGTGGGGAGGGCCAGTGGGATGCTGGGGTACATAGGGAGAGGTGTCACCAGCAGAAGAAGAGAGTTTGTGATGCCACTGTAAATGAGATCTCACCAACAATTTGTAGAGTACTATGTCCAGTTCTAGAGGCCACATCTCCAGAAGGACATAGGGTAGAGGGAGTTCAAAAAAGGGCAACAAAAATGGTGCAGGGCCTACACCAAAGGTCGTATGAGGAGAAACTAGAGGCGCTCAATATGTATATCCTGGAGGAGAGGGGAGATATGATAGAGCCCTTCAAATACTTAAAAGGGATAAATAAGGTACAGAAGGGTAGCATCTTTCAGAAAAGGAGCTGTTCTAGAACAAGAGAGCATGACATGAGACTGGAAGGGGGTAGACTAAGGGGCAACATGAGAAAGTACTTCTTCACGGAAAGGGTGGTGGAGGCATAGAACAGCCTTCCAGCAGAGGTGGTGGGGGCAAAGTCGGTGGAGGAATTCAGAACTGCATGGGATAGGTACAGGGGAATCCTAACAATTCAGAAGAAGAGGTAAAGCTGGAGATCAAAGTAGGATCTGCGGCTTTTGTAGTAGGTATGTAGGGGAAAAAGAGCAGACTGGATGGGCCTATTGGTCCATCTGCCATCAAATTCTGTATTTCCGTACTTTTATACAGCATTGTGTCCTTTCTTACACTGTTTTATGTAGTGAGGAGAGGGAGTACTTTGTACTGGTCATTTAAAATATGCATTTAAAAAACCTCAAACACTGTGCTAGTTGCTGAACTGTGCTTGTAACATGGGGAAGAGAAAGGGTTGCGCAGGATTGGTCCAACAGCATTGGGCGACCGTTGATTAAAGGAAAACTACACCCAAAACTTGAAAAAATATATGTTGTGCAGAGTGTTTTAATTTGTATGTGAAGTTCTAGTGTTTCCTTCCCTCTGACTGGTATTAGGAGTTTTTCCTAAATTAGCCTGCTAGCTTTAGGGTAGTTTTACGACCCCTGGAGATCACCATATCAAATAGTTTTATTGCATTTCTTTGTCCTACAGTGCACCTTGTTTCATGTAATGGTGATGTAGCAGAGCCCATAAATCCAGCAGAAAGCATTGCATTACAATCAGTTCACAACAACAGAGATGGCTATATTTTAAAATCTGTAGAATTCAGCTTGGTGACCACCCTCATCCTAAAGGTGTTACTGTCCTGAAAAACTTTGTTGCTGGTAATTTTTGTGCAGCTTGTAAAGCTTCCAAGATATTTAGTTTGTTTGGCATGCGTGTGCTGAATGTTGGGTCTCTCTTACATCACAGTCACATGAGACAAAATGCACTGTGGGAACCAGAAATACAATTACACTATCAGGTATGGCGATCCCCAGGGGTTGTAAAACTAGCATAAAGCTAGCAGGCTAATTTGGGAAAAACTCCTAATACCAGTCAGAGGGAAGGAAACACTAGAACTTCACATACAAATTAAAACACTCTGCACAACATATATTTTTTTCAGGTTTTGGGTGTAGTTTTCCTTTAATTCTCAAGTAATCCATGGTTGCCTGAGAATTAATCAGCGGTAAAGTGCACCCACATTTCTGTTCCCCATGATAGTTTCCTGTCCCAAAACGGTCGTAGCCTGCAATTCACAGTCAACCAACAGATGGCTGTCAAACACGAATAGATATGCTTAAGTGAAATTTCTTGTAGTTCCGTCATAAGTAGCTTGAAAACATCTATATGACTATGTAATGGGTTTTTTTTGTTTGTTTTACTTGGTCTATTGGCTCAGAAACACATACCCTTTCAGTAACTACACAGTAATGTATGCCACATTATGATTTTCCAGATTGCCTCTATGTCTTTCATTAAATATTTAAAAAAACTGCTATAACAGTGGAACCTAAAAACAACAAAAGCACACACCTTGGACAAATGTCTATCAAACCAGAAAGTTTCATGTTTCAAAGTCTCCTATTCTTTTAGTTATTGGGTGGCAAAAAGCCTTAACATTTTAAAAAACTGAGACTTTTGCATTTCTTTGCACCTCTGTAACTTTGCCTCCCCTGAACCAATCTACACATGGAATTTACAGGGTCAAGAGTTCCTGACACAGAGGCTGTGCTTTCTAAATTTCATGTAAATCAGTTGAAAGGGGGCAAAGTTATTAATGTGAAATGCTAGGTGTAAAAATCACAGCTAAAAAAGATGTAAGCCTCGGTGTACTACCATCTGTAGGCCGGCAAGGGAATTGCAGCAACAACTTGAATCACTGATGGATGTGTGCACTGACCACTAATAATGCTCGAGTTCTGTGCTCTCTGAGGTAAGGATGAATCACTGATAGATGTGTGCACTGTCCACTAATAATGCCTGAGTTCTGTGTCCTCTGAGGTGAGGATGAACCACTGATGCATGTGTGCACTGACCACTAACAATGCATGAGTTCTGTGTCCTCTGAAACTTTGCCTCCCCTGAACTGATCTACATGGAATTTACAGGATCAAGAGTTCCTGACACAGAGGGTGTGCTTTCTAAATTTCATGTAAATCAGTTGGAAGGGGGCAAAGTTATTAATGTGCAATGCTGGGTGTAAAATTCACAGATAAAAAAAAAAGATGTAAGCCTCAGTGTACTACCATCTGTAGGTCGGCAAGGGAATTGCAGTAACTACTACCAGAGCTCAAATCTCCTCTGCATTTAAATATATGCATTTCCCATAATGCACAGCAGCCAAATCCCAAACATCAAACATAGCCAAAAAACTGAGCCGATTCCACAGTTTGCAAAACAAAGTCAGTCAAAATTAGCACATAATTCTGAAATGCTGATCACAACTGCACGTAATCAGTAATTGTTGTTGCAGCCGCAATATTAACAAGTTAAAAATGTAGTTTGTTCAGTCAGGTGCAACCCCATTTTTTCTCCCCATGGTAGGAACCTTAATATCCTCCTGGAACATTTGTAATTTTGTACTTCAAAATTATTTTTACGTAAACGTAACATGAGGAAGAGAAACATAAAAAGAGTGCTGAACCCTTTCTCTTCCCCATGTTACAAGAGGATTAACCCACTCCCGAGCATGGGTCTCGCAGGGACTAATGTATGGTTCGGTGGTTGGTCCAACCCCCCCCGCCACACATTAATCCCTGAGAAGCCCATGCTCTATCATGGGTTAATCCTTACTAGTCTCCCTTTAAGAACTTTATAAATGTAGCTTTGATCAACAGCTTTGGAGAGCTCCATGTAGTTCTCTGTCTACAGGCTATGCAAATTTACACTAAAATAAAAGTACAGGCACATCATGTAACACATCAGTATAGCTCTGCTATGAGCTCTAAACCTCGGTGGGGGGATACAAAAACACATATCAGAGTAAAAGGAAGCAGAGTGCTGTGCAGCAGAATAACAGGAAAGTGCTTTTCATGGTATTTTATACAGTATCTAGGTATTTTACATTTTCGGGATGCCCTTTTTATTTCTTTAACTGATACTAAGTAAGGGTGCTTTGCCATGGCAGTGTCGGCTTCCACTAATACCCTAACAAACTCATGATGGGTGTAACCCCATCACACTCCCCAGTGAAGAACATTTTTATTTCTCACCACAATTTATGCTACATAAAAGAAATTGTTAGTGAGGAGGGTATCCCAATAATCAGAAGGTCATGGGTTCTAGTACCACACCAGGAACGTGGGTTAATACCCAGTAGTGAAAATAACAAATGGTTCTTTTAACCACCCCCCATGGATCTAGAAAGTAGCTATCTCACAGCTCATTAGTCAACAAGCATTTGTCAGTGCCGAATGTTGGTTTGCTGGTATTGGTATTGGCAGTGCAGGAGTTGGAGAGATGCATAATAGGAATGGCAGTGAAGTATTGAACTGACGCCAACCCCACCCCCACCCTGCAGAGACTGACAGGCATTGGGGGTGTGCCTTTGGGTCATCATCTATAACTCTCATGCCATTTCACCTCACCCTACCCTGCAGACATCGACAGGTGTCACGGTGTGCCTTGGAGTCTTCGGGCATGACGCTGAACCCATTCCTTAAGGAAATATACTGAGATGGGTGCAGTATAGGAGAATGGGGTGAACTTTGGGGCTGAAGACTCCAAGGCACACCTCGATGCCTGTCACTGGCTACAGGGTGGGGGTGGAATGGAATGAGCATAACAGATGATGATAAGTCACACCCCCGACGCCTGTCAGTCTCTACAAGGTGGGGTGTTACAGTTTGAAACCCTAATGCCCCAGGCGTTTGTTGGTATTTTCACTCAAAGTTTTCAACATGGGCTTTTTGGGACCCCACCTCATGAACAGTGGCACTGTCAGTTCGTTACCCGAAAGGTTATTTTGCACAGCGACTGCACCATTTGGCACCACAGGTGCAAAAATACATTTCGGGCAGGATTTGAAAAATGACAGCTGTACTGTTCATGAGGTGGTGTGAAAATATGGTAGTGTTGAAAATCTGGAGTGAAAATATGAAACTTTGGCAACGTTATGAGCGTGCGTAGAAACTGCTCAATGCATGCCTGTAACACAATCATTTTTTTGAATTTTTTCACCAGATTTTCAACATGGGCATTTTTGGACCTCTCCTCATGAACAGTGGCACTGTGATTTTGTTAATCTGTCCCAAAATTTTATTTCCCACAGAGACCACGCCATTGTGCACCACAGGTGTAAAAACATGTTTTGGGCAGGATGTGAAAAATGACAGCTGTACTGTTTATAATGAGGTGTGTGTGAAAAAATAGCAATGTTGAAAATCTGGAGTGAAAATATAAAATTGGCAAAGTTACGAGCGTGCATAGAAAATGTGTAACGCACACTCACTACGCAGTCATTGTTTGGAATTTGTTCACCAAATTTGCAACATGGCCTTTTTGGGACCTCCGCTCATGAACAGTGGCACTGTCATTTCGTTAATCGGTCCCGAAAGGTGATTCCATGCAGCGTCGGTGAGAATACACCTTCGGGACCGATACCAAAATGACAGTGGCGTGTTCATGGATAGAATCTAAGAACCCATGTTGAAATTTGGGGCCAAAATTCCAAAGAATGGCTGAGATATCAACTTAACTTGAAACCCCCTATTATAAAGCTTACCATTTTTCTTCAGTTCATGGTGAGTGCAGATGTCCTGCACCACAGAAGATCGCTGCTTCTGACCTCCAGAGGTAAGTATGGGGTGAGGGGGTGCGGGAAGGTGGGTGCACAGAGGGAGGGTGCAGATTGGGGAAGGGGGACTTGGGGGAGACCATGAGGGACCGTTTTCTGTTTTACAGGTTAAATTAAATAAAAAGACTACAATGGACTGTTTTTCTATTTTACAGGGGGAAACAAAGAAAAAAAACAAAAAACATTTAGGCACACTTGGGTAGGGCCGAATGCCATTGTCGACACAGGGATTGGGCACCCTGTTGCTTGAGCAACTAACATAGACAGGTTGGGGGGTGCCGCATCTGACACAAGGAGTGGGCATCCCGGTGTCGGAAACAATTATTTCAGCACACTGGGCTGGGCTCCCAGTGTGCCATATAATGGGAGGGGGACATGCCGACATGGGGATTGGGCACCCAGATGTCTGCTTTCCGGGGAGTGTGTGTCAGGCGGCAGTAGTCATCATTGTGAAAAGCTGGCGCTGCTATTTCACTTCTTGAAATGTTTCACCAGGAAAGGCACACTGAAACTCCGCTGGTAACTCCGGCCATACGCATTACTGTGCACTGTAATGCGCATGGCCGGAGTCTTGTCGTCTGCCACTGCAATGAGGAAACTGCACCTCATTAGAGCGGTAGAGTTCTTTAAACTCTGTGGCGCTCTCTGAAACTGCTGTCATCACCAGCATGCTCACTGATTGGTGGCTGAGGGACACACCCACTAAAGCAGTCCCTGCATTCGCCACAACACTGACACACTTCTGAATGTGCTACTACCACAAGATGTTGTTTGCGCACGCGCAAGCCAACATAAAATTACCAACAGCTCAAATCAATATGACCTTCCTGTGCTTTCATCCCACCAGCTGGAAATAAGAGTGCTGTGAACTTGTTTTCTGTGTGGTTTTTTCCCCCGTAAGTAATTTTATTACTTTTTGTCGGTTTTCTCCCCAGTCCCACTCCCATGCATCCCCAACGTAAGGCACACGTACGCATGCCTTATAGGATACCCCACCCTTCCGGTCACTCCATTACCGCCTGCGCCTATCACCAGACCTTCATCCAGTGACAGCAGGACTATGAGTGGGTGACCGGCCCCCTTCCCGGAGAGGAGAGCCACTGCTCAATCCTGCTCCCACCCTCCCTCCAGGCAACCCAAGGTCATTCCTGAACCTGGGTCACCGGCGAGCCCTGAGTAAGGTGTCCAGTGCCACTAGGCCAGCCATGTTTTTTTTTTTTTTACATTACTTCTACTGTTATTTCAGGCAATATTTACCTGTGGAATTGCACTGTGACTGCCATGGATGTTTGATTCCTGGCTTAGGGCATGCTGTATGTGACAGTTGTTGGCAGCGAGCCCTACAAAATGTGTTGGGTATTCTTTTGTGTGTAAATTGTGCAGGAAATTACAGAATAAATTTAGCTGCTGTGAACTCCATGCCGAAATAGGATAGAGTGTCACCCCTCTCATGGACTTGGTGGCTTGAAGTCCCTGCAAAGAGCTTTTTCTGGTGGCCTGCAGGAGTAGGAACTGAAATTCCAGCTTGCACTGGCATGGCAGGCCTCTCCTGGTGTTCTGAACAATTGAACATTAAAAATCCAGTTCCCACCGACACGATGGGCCTCTTCTGTTAAGCAGAAACAGAAAACTGATCATCAGGAACTACAATAGAAAAGCCAGCATCCGCAAGCACAGCAGGCCTCTTCTGGTGTCAGTGCACAGAAACAAGACAGCCAGGGACTTGACGCGCCTAGTTCAGCAAAGACACGGTAATGGCAGGAAAGTGAACGGCACCATCCACCAGTACATAAATGCAGAAAGGATTCCGACCGGTTTCGTGCATGCACGCTTCATCAGAGATGGCCTTCCAAATCCACATACCACATTCAAATAAGAAGACTCTTAAAGTGACAGTGCACTAATAAGTTAACGTGAATAAGGATTCGGGAGAGACATGAGGAGGCACTACTTCATGGAGAGGGTGGTAGGGGTGGAACGCACTTACTGAAGAAGTGATATCTTATAAAACTGAGGAGCTTTAAAAGGGGGTGGGATAGGGTCACGGTAAGGTATTGGTGGGAAGTTGAGAGGGGAAGGGAAGGCAGCAAGGGTGTGGAAGGGAAGGCAGCAAGGGGTGGGGAGGGCAGCAGCAGGAGTCTAATCTGTGTGCTGCAAAATCGAGCAGACGTGATACACCACGTGGCCTGTATCTCCTGCATTTTCATATGTTTGTATGTTCATAGGAAAAAGATTAAAAAGACAGCTTTGCAATATGGTTCTATCTTATTAACATCAACTATGAGTAACTATTGAAATTATCAAAATCATCAGCAGCTTGGTTACATGAAGTGTCATAAGGACAGTGATATAATTTATATATTTTCTCTACGGTGCAATAAAACTAAATGCAATTTAGAAAGTTCACTGTCCTAAGGATGAGCACCAGACAGTCACCTGCCCCAGTTCCAAACAGTGAAGTTGTTCCACCTTCGTCTCAGCATATCTGGAATAGCTGACAGTGCAAATGGAGCTGCAAAAGGAAGGAGGACACAGAAAGCAGCAACGTTGTTATAAAAGTGTGCAATAACAAGAGATTGACAGTTTTAACCAGCAAACAAAATCGGTATACATGGTGGGCATCGTATGTCTAAAGAGTTTTGGGGGGGGGGGTGTTATCAAGAGAGTTACTATGGGATCAAGAGGTGGGGACCTGGAGAATAAATGACTTTGTAGAAAAGCATTCTGGATCAACCAGTTGCGAGCACAGAGGACACCAGGTCTGAATAATAGTATTGATATCTCCCCATTCCTTTAAACAGAGGTGAAGTGAATGTCTGGTCACTGTACTCTCCCATTAACTCTTTGACATTGTCATGCCACCGTGTATACCGATTTTGTTTGCTGGTTAAAACTGTCATTAATCTCTTGTTATTGCACACTTTTATAACAACGTTACTGCTTTCTGTGTCCTCCTTCCTTTTGCAGCTCCATTTGCACTGTCAGCTATTCCAGATATGCCGAGACGAAGGTGGAACAACTTCACTATTTGGAAGTGGAGCAGGTGACTGTCTGGTGCTCATAGATACATAGTCAGTGTCGGCAGATAAGGGCCTATGGCCCACCCAGTCTGCCCATTTGAGCTTGTAAGTTCAGTTTATGTTTTCCTAGAAGTCTGTTGCCCCTTACCCCTGACCTCCAGAATTCCTATATGTCTATCCCATGCATTCTTAAATCCCGTGATTGTTTCAGCCCCCACCACTTCCTCTGGCAGGGTGTTCCACTTGTCCACCACCCGTTCTGTGAAGAAATTCTTCCTCATGTTTCCTC
This sequence comes from Neoceratodus forsteri, assembly GCA_016271365.2. Lineage (NCBI taxonomy): Eukaryota > Metazoa > Chordata > Ceratodontiformes > Ceratodontidae > Neoceratodus > Neoceratodus forsteri. The sequence continues at coordinate 980,553,656 of CM057450.1, read as the reverse complement.
TGAATCGTCCTCCCTCCAACTTCATCCCATGCCCTCTAGTCCTGGAACATCTTTTTCGCTTAAAAATAGTGTGTTCCTACACCCTGTTCCTCCCTGTAAGATACTTGTACATCTCTATCATATCCCCTCTCTCCCTCCTCTCCTCCAGTGAGTACATGTTCAGTTCCTTCAACCTGTCCTCATAGGACTTGTGATGCAATCCATGCACCATCTTTGTTGCCCTCCTCTAAACCTTCTCTACCCTGTCTATGTCCTTACGTGGTAAGGTCTCCAGAACTGTACAGTGTACTGCAGGTGGGGCCTCACTAGTGTCTTGTATAGTGGAATTATGACCTCCTTTCCTGCTGGTGATGCCCCTGCCTATGCATCCCAGCATCCTATTTGCTTTACCTGCTGCCTTGTCACACTGTTTCCTGCCTTGAGGTCATCAAGAGATGATAACTCCAAGATCCCTTTCCTGCTTGGTGCATGCTATATCCTCACCCTCCAACTGATATATTGTGCCAGGGTTTTTGTGCCCCATATGCATTATCTTGCACTTCTTTGCATTGAATTTCAACTGCCAAACCCCTGACCATTCTTCAAGTTTCTGCAGGTCCCTTCTCATTCTGTCTACACCCTCTGGTGTGCCTACTCCGTTACAGAGCTTTGTGTCATCAACGAGCAGTGAAATTCTGCCTTCTAGGTCCTGCGAATGTCACTGATGAAGATGTTGAATAGGACTGGTCCCAGCACTGATCCCTGTGGTACCCCACTGGTCACTCTTCTCTCTGTGGAGTGACAGCCATTTACCACCACCCTCTGTGTCCTGCCACCCAGCCAGTTACCTACCCACCACCCTACTGTCCTGCCCACACCCATATTCCCCAGTTTGTGTAATGCCTTAGGACAGTGAACTGTCTAAATTGCATTTAGTATTACCACACCTTAGAGAAAATATATACATTATATCACTGTCCTTATGGCACTTTATGTAACCAAGCTGCTGATGATTTTGATAATTCCAGTAGTTATTCATATTTGATAATAAGATATAATCATATAGCAAAGCTGTTTTTTAATCTTTTTCCTTATTCACTTTAACTTATTAGTGCACTGTCACTTTAAGAATCTTCCTATTTATATGTAGATTTGGAAGGCCTTCCCTGGCGGAAGCATGCATGCACAAAACCGGTCAGGCTTTTGTGTGAGTTGGTGCTCGTATCCTGTGTGGCACAGTGGATTTTTACTGTCTGAATGTAAGTACAGTAATAAAATCCTTTTTGCATTTATGTACTGCTAGATGGTGCCATTCATTTTCCTACTGTTTCTTTTCTGGTGTCACCTACAAACAAGAATGGAAAACCTGGCATCTGCCAATATGGTGGGCCTCTCCTGGTGTCCCCTCCAGGAGTGGGAATGAAAAATTCGGCGTGCCCTGGCCGGCTCAAGCAGTGATCGAGTCATTGAGTGGTTTTTAAGGGACTCTAGAACTTGCTGTGAATTGAGAAAATAAAAAACAATTGTCATGGCACCCCTTGCCCATGTCCTGGACTCCAGATGACCTCCTGACCAACACCACTGTTGGATAGGCAGGCATTGTTTATTTTTAAGTGACAGATGAAGCAGCATCTATAAAGATTCTCCAGCAGTGCCAGAAGAGAATGTGTTGTGATGCTAATAAGCATAACCCTAACCACCACAGCCACCCATTAATTTAATAAATTATGCTGATTTTTGTTTTTGTATGGTATTTGAAGAGAAACTCTGCTTTTGGCTGAATTTTGAGTCCCCATTCAAATAAATGTGTCTGCAGCCATCTCTATGAATGTGGTATTTCATGCCACATATTCATAAAATAGCCATTTCATGAAGTTCTGATAAAATTACCTATTTTAAACACTGGCCCAATGGTGTGGAGGTCTGAGGTGCTGTAAGCGCCATACCTCCTGCCATGCCAGTCACCCGTGTTCAGGAACACACACGGGTTGCTTGGGGTTGGCATGGGGAGGGAGGATCGAGCATCAAAAGGACAGCTCTCCTCCCTCGGGAGGTGTGTGGCCTGCCGCTCAACCACCACCTGGAAGAATTCAGTTGGAGGTGCGAGTAGGTCACATCAAGTGGGAACGCCCACTTCTAGAACACTGGGGGCATCTTTGTGGAGGCAGAGCTTGTACAACATGCTCATTGCACGTTCATGATTGTTGGGGAGAAAATGGTGGAAAAAGTGGTGGATGGACCGGCCCAGTGGCCCGGGCTGGACCTTACCTCAGCGCTATGCGGGCGGCCCGGAGTTCGAATGGACTCTGGTCACTGGGGTCGGCTTGGGGCGCAGGAAGGATTGAATGTCTGCTGACAGCTCTCTTCCTCGAGGGGTGGGACTCAGCATCGCACTGTAGACTGACACCCAGCGGAGGCTGGGGGTGGGCACAGGTGCGATGCTAGTAAGGGGTGGACCCACGCACAGGTTGTAAGACTGCCTCCGCAGAGGTGAAGACAGTCGCCCCGCCCTTTGCATGTGCGTGGGTCCAGGGAGAAAACAGAAAAAGGTTCGGAGTTGGCAGGCTCAGTGATGGCGGGCTGTGCCCACGTTTCCCCCCTGGCAGTCTAGATGTTGGCTTTCGGGGGTGGGGGGAGGTTGGCATCCCTCGCCACCATTCCTGTCATGGGGGTGGCAACCCGTAGGGGATGGCTGGTTGGGGTAGGTGTGGGGAAGCCTTGCCAGAGACGAGTCTCCTCCGAGTGAGGGGCCGGAGCCACCTGCCTGCACCGAAGGAAGTGTAAAATATGTATAGGGGAAAAAAAAGTGGGGGACAGGCTTCATGAAGCCCTGTCCATCCAACTGCAAGCCCGCTCTGCTGCACTGGGTCTGGGGCACATCTGGAAGAGTTTCCGGGGAGGTGGGGGATGGCCCTCCTCTCCTGGTCCTACCATTGAGGGGTAACCTGTGGGGGATTCAGCCTCTGACTTCGGAGGTGGATGGAGATGGCTGCAGCAGACAGGAACAAGGGCTGATGCAGCACCTGTCCTGCCAAGGTGGAAAAATACCTCTATGGAAAAAAAATTACCTATTTTAGATGTCCCACCCATATTCTTGTCCGCCTGATGCTGCAGAACGTTCACATTACAACATGGTGCCGAAGCACCAGTAAAGTCACTCATGGATGAGTTTGAAAATTTTCAAGCAACATCAGGTAAGTATATTTTTTGGTGGTGGGCAGTGAGCTTAATATTGTAGTGCTACTGCCAATTAAAAATGAGTGGTGTAATCCATTTAAATGACTGTTTGAAAATAAAGCTGTGACTGGGCATACCTGTTAGCACCACGCCCACGTGCATGCCTGGAGTCACAGCTTTATTTTCAGATAGTCATTTAACTGGGTTACACGACTTGTTTTCAAACTGGAGTAACATTACACTGTTCAGCTCACTGCCTACTATCCAAATACATATTTACCTGATACTGCTTGCACATTTTCAAACTTGTCCATGAACGAGTTTACTGGAGCTTCGGCGCCATGTTGTAATGTGAACATGCTGCATCACTGGGCATCCAGAAGTACTGGTGGGACGTCTAAAATATGTAGTGTTATCGAAACTTCAAGAAATGGCTATTTTTTGAAAATATGTCACCAAGTATCACATTCGTAGGCGTTTAGATGGCTGCAGACACATTTTTGGACTGGGGACTCAAAATTCAGCCAAAAGCTGACAATGTCTCTTTTAAAGTGTTATATACACAGTTGGAGGGACATCAGTACACGTTTTGCTAGGGGAATCTTCAGGTCTAAAGTTGACCATAGGTGTGCATTGAGAGACTCAACCTTATTGTTTGTCTTTGCCCCCTTGTAAATTGTGTTAATTACTGGGGGCATAGCTCTGTGTTTTCGTATCCTTTTTATGCCCAGAGTCCTGAAACATTCTGCATTTCAGACCCCAAGCCACTTGTCTTTCACTGGTCACTTGCTAGGATTCCTGCTTCCAACATGCAGACTGACATCAAGCGGGGCTGAATTGGAAGACGATACAGTGTGTGGTTAGAGGAGTCAGCCTCACAGACTGTTCTGGTGACTGAGCTACACCTAGCAGTACTGCCTAAGTGTGGATGTGAACTGAATAACAGTAGTAGAACTATGGTTACAGGTTAGTAATCTTTGTAGTTACCACATTATTTATAATGCAGTCTGTAGTCAAGGCCATCTGTTCTGTGTGGTTCCTTGGCTTCAGAATTCAGGGCCAACCGCGGAAATCCTGTCTGACCACAGAAGTTGCCGCTGACTCGCACTGAAGCGTGTTGCTGTATTCACTGTGGCGCCGCAGCACCGATAAACTTGTGTATCCGAGTTCAGTTTGTAAGCACTATATGTCTTATGTATTTATGTAAAGCAGCCAGCCTCAGCAAAATAAACTAAATGTAAAGCCAAAACAAGCATTCTGACAGGGTGGCAAAATGATTTGAAAACTAAAGCTGTGAGTCCAGGCATGAGCATTAGAAGTCTGTTATAATAATCTTGCCAGATTTATTTTGGGGGCTCCTAGATTAACTCACAAATGCCAATTATACGATCAGTTGGGATGGCCCACTTTATTGGAGCGTAATCATGAGCATCTGTTGGCATTAATGTATAAAGGTTTGATGGGCAAATACCCAGGATATGTTAAAAATAAATTGTCATTTAGAAATAAATTGGATTCATTGAGATATTGTCACGTGCCAAGCTTGGAATTGCCAAATTGTAATCTGGAAATTGGACGAAAATCTATATATTATAGAGGGGTGTTGTTATGGAATACAATCCCTGTGACATTACTGTCATCTAATGTAAAAAACCTATGGGCACACACAAAATGTTGGTGTAGGAAAAGCATACGCCAAAAAAAGATACTGCCGTGTAGCTATATAAATAGTGTAAATTTGACAAAGTATAGTAAATTAGAAGGTGATTAAGTTTTAGTAACTTTATTATAATTTTGTGAGAATGACTTAAGTTGAATTCGTATTTTTTGTTTGTGTGTATGGTTTTTATTTAGATATAAGGTTTGTGAATTTGTTGCTGACTCACTGTAATGCAATATATTTATGTAACCTATTGTAATGATTTTGTATGGGACCTCATTGAAAATTAGCTTTCCTCAACCAAGTTTATCCTTTATTCATACGAAACTTATTGAATAAAAAATATTTTACTACTTTTACTACTAACATCAGTACTAATGTGCATGCCCGGACTCACAGCCTTAGTTTTCAACGCACTTTTCCACCCTGTTAGAATGCTCTTTTTGGCTTAGATCTAGTTTATTTTACTGAGAAGACTGGCCACTTTACATAAATATATAATACATGTAGTGTTTATGTACCCCCCCCGTGCTAACACCCACCTGTTTTATTTAGTAGCCCCACATGTAGTGTGGCTCCCACTTAATATGTACGGACACCGGGGTGCCCACCCCTGATGTCATCAAACATCTACACCAGGCATCTGTGTCACTGAGGTTCCCAAACCTCAGTGTCATCAGTGGGCCTGTAATGAAGAAAATGATCCCTCATAGATTTTTATTTATTTTTTTAATCCCTGTAAAGCAGAAAACCATCCATAATGTCTTTTGTGCCCCTAAAACGCCCACCCCAGCACCCCCACTCAGAACCCACCACCCCCCTACACACCCCTCACGTAAAAATAAATGCAGCACCAAAAATCTACTCTGTCAGGAAAACACATCCTCCTTCTTCAGTGCTGGTGGGTACCTGAAGAAACAAAGTAAGTGCAGTTAACGTATTTCAGTGCGTTTTGAACTGTTATTCGTAACTTGGTCATTTTTTAATATTTTTTCATCAGGTTTTCAACATGGCCTTTTCTTGACCCCCCACCTCATGAAGAAGGTAGGTGAAAATGTTCAAATCTGGCCCAAAAGGTGATTTTCCAGTTGCTCTGTGAACTCACCTTTCGAGACGTATTTGAAAAATTTCAACTACCAGTTCATGAAGAGGGGTCATAAAAAGACTTGAAAACTTTGGGTTAGAATCTTAAACGCCAAAGTTATGAAGATGCATTGAAATTTTTCAGCATCCACTCATAACTTTGATATGTTTCAATATTTTGACCCAAAATTTTCAACATACCCATTTTTTTCACACCACCTCATGAACATGACAGGTGTCGTTTTCCAAATCCTGCCCAGATCGTGTTTTTGCATTTGTGGCGCAAAATGACATTTCAGGCAGTATTTTTTAAATGACACCTGTCATGTTCAGAAATGGAATCATAAGGGCCACTCCAACGGCCCAGCGACAGCGTGTTGCATTGCTGTGCTGATGACTAGGCTTCGGAAGCGAGCCTGAGAAGTCATGTTGCAGTGCAGGCCACGACCAAGACAGCTGCCACTTGGCAACGGCACCATCTTTGGAGTCATGTGGTTAAACTCGGTAATAAACACCACCTTATCAGACGCCAGTGGTTTTTTGGGGGCAAGGTTGCAGTAAGGTATTTCTACTTGTATGACGTGCTATTTGACAAGATTCTGCAATAACTTCAAATTCATATCCCCTGTGTAAAAATCTGTCAGTCATATCCATTGCATGCCTTTCAAACCTGTCCAAAGTTGAACACTTTCTGCACAGATGCATGAACTGCCGTGTGGGATAGAATTTTTAAGATGTCTGGGATGTACACAGGAAGCTTGTAAAGTGCATTTCCAGATACTGGTTTTCTTTTCCATAGTATTCAATTTGTATTTTTTTGTCTCCAGGCTTTACAGTAAAAAATAAGTCTAAGAAGGTAATTTGTTGTGAACTGATAGTGGCAGTAACGTTCAAATTTAAATCGTTTATATTCAGAAAAGCTACAAATGCCTCTGCTGACTATGCATTTCCATCCCACACAACCGGCACATTGTCTATATATCTGCCCTGGTCTGGTCCGAGCGCTACCTTTGGATGTCTGTGGATGTGACGTCATTATATATGTCCATTCAGCACAGTTTGGTACTCATGGCTTTACAATACTTTTTTTCCAACCCAGAAATATTCAATCTGTTTCCCTGTGATTTTTTTTTTTTCCTAAGCTGTCGCGATCATACTTCTAATCTTTCACGTTTGAATTTATTTATTTATTTATGACTTTGATAACCAGGTAAGTGCACTGATCCCAGGGACCATTTTCAGGCATGACCCGGTCAAAGACAGTGGCACAGGAGCAAAGCAGAAAGCATTGGGGTTTTTTTGTTTGTTTTTTTATTTTATTATTCGTTTTTTCCCCATTCTGTTTCTCACCTGGCAGACCAGGGCATCTCTCAGGCAGACTCGCTCGGCTTCACCTCCTAACCGCTCGCCTGAACCACTCCTCCGATCACAGCTTCAGTATCAGGATCCCCTCCTCTCCTGCCAGCCCTTACAGGAGGAGGCCGAGGATCTCAAGGGGTAAGATCGGGTTCGTGGTCGGCACTGAGCATGTGGAGTTCCACCCCGGGAGACCCGCCATCGCCTCACCCGGCTGCCAGGGGTTTTTCCTTGTTTCCTCCCTAGGAGTGCAGCGTGCAGTAATGCCTGTGCATTGCTGCCCTGCTGGCGTCTGCTGCACTCCACCCCCTTACGTCGGCTGGTATTCCTGCAGTGCCCCGATCTACATCGAAGGCCGCCAGGACACTGAGCATCCCTGGATCCTTCCCCAGGGAGAGGAGAGCCCCCTGCCGACCCCTGGCTCCCTGAGTCCATCACTGAACCCGGGTCGCCAGCATGGCGCGAGGTGTGGCATCCAACGCCTCAACCCTCAACACCACCGGGCCGACCTAAGCAGAAAGCATTGTACATACAACTTATTACATATAAGGACAATTTCATAATGATATCAAAAGTTCTAAAGAAGGGTACAACAGTAGTCAATTACAATAATTGGGTACAGAACATAATGCATAGCAGTAATTTCAACAGCAAAAAGGAACAGTACAAAGGGTAGGTAACCATGGTAGTCAAAACAAGGGGGAGTGAGGGGGTGCTAAAAGGGGGGGTGGGCAAGGGGGAGATGGGAGGGTTAAAATAGAACAGTCTCGGGGATGACATTGTACAAGGAGGGGGAAAGCTATCCAGGGAAGCACTGACAGCCAGATTCTAATAGGAGCCAGTCCTTAAGGCGTGATTTGAACAGGTGGTGGGTATCCAGAGCTCGGAGCTCTGTGGGCGGCCTATTCCATAGCGAGGGGGGGGCACTGCCGACAGGGCTCTTGTGCCCATGTTAGTGGGTACTCTGGGAACATGGAGGGGGGGATAGTTTTAGAGCATAGACAGCGACTCACTGCTCTGACTTTGAGGATCCCTGCCAGTGCGGATGGCATTATCAATCAAGCTGTAGAGGAGAAATCAAAACGACTTTGTAGGGGGAGCCATCCCAGCAACTGATAAAGGACACAGTGGTGGGTGGCAAAAGTTGCCAATAGGGTGAATTGACAGGCACTATTGTAAGCTGAGCAGAGTTTGACTGAGAGGGTGGAGGATGACCTGGCGTAGATGGTGTAACAGTAATCAAGTATGGGGGAATAGGTTATCCTGGACTAGGGCTAGTCGGGCCTCCAGAGAGAGGTAGTGGTGTAGGCTGCACCCAGCTTTTGGTGAATCCTGCAGACAACAGAGTTGATGTGCTTGGAGAAGGAGAGGGAGGGGTCAAGCAGGACATCTAGATACTTGAAGATCTGAACATCCTCAAGAACCTGGCCATCTAGGAGACTGTGTTGAGGGAGTAGGGAGATTTAAGTTTAGCTAGAAAGGGCCTTGACCCGAACAGCATGGACTTGGTTTTCAAGACATTGACCTGGAGGAGGTTGGCTACGAACCAATTGTGAGCAGCGCTATAGTTTTGGGTGAGGACAGAGAAAATGCAGAAAAGGGATTTATCAGTAAAGAAAAGGACGAGGGCATCGGCATAAAGGAGGGAGTGACAGGTAAGACTGTCTAACGGGAAGGAGTTTAAAAATAAGGAGAAGAGCAGGGAGCCCAGAATGGAGCCCTGAGGGATTCCGGTAGAGACAGTCAGAGTGGAGGAGCAAGTAGGGCCTATGCAGACATATTGAGAGTGGTCGGATAGGTAGCTCGTGAACCAGTTTACCAGTTGGGAGCAGTCAAGGAGATGGAGCTTCGAGAGGAAGAGGGCATGGTTCGCCAAGTTGAAAGCCTTGGAGAGATCAATGAACACTGCATCGGTGGCCTGCCCATTGTCCATATTCATGAGGATGTGGTCTGTCAGCAATGCAAGGGCAGTGGAGGTTCTATGATTTTTGTGAAAACCATGCTGCTGACTACATAGAAGGTTATTCTTAGAGATGTGTTCAGTAAGCTGGTGGTGAATGACTTTCTCTCAAAGAGCTTGCTTAGGTAGGGGAGGATGAAGATAGGCCGGAAATTATCAGTGGAGTGGGGGTCACCAGCTTTAAAGATGTGGATAACTTTTGCAGTCTTCCATAAGTGTGGCATGGTGGAGATGGATAGGGCAAGGTTAAAAATGAATGTAAGGGGTTCCACAATGGCGGGGGAGATGAGTCTAAGGAAGATAGGGGAGAGGCTGTCGGACCCAGGGGAGCCATGGTTGGGGAGGCATTTTATGAGTTTAGTGGTTTCAAGAAAGGGGACAGCCTTAAAATAGAAGGGGGGAATGGAGGAAGGGGGGTTAGAGAGAGAGATGTCGACTTTTGGGTAGTAGGTCGAACCACTGGGCTGGTCCCTTGGGAGCTTGAAGAGAAGCATAGAGAGAGGTCTGTGAATTTATCGTTGCAAGCCCGGGCTACTTCTAGAGAGTTGGTCACCAGGCCTGAGGGGGAATGAAGCTGCAGCGCACATTTGCCAGTTTGGGGGGTTGGAATGGAGCCAATAGATTCCAGAACTTCCTAGGGTCTCCGAGACTGTCCTTCTGAAGGTTGTGGAAATAGCGCTGCTTCAGTGATTTAGCCATGTGTTTACACTGGTTTCTCAAGCGCCTAAAGGCTTCCCAGAGGGCAGGAAGGGGGACACCTTGAAAGAGGACCAGGCTCAATCTCTATTCTTCATGAGGGAGAGTAAATCTTTACTGATCCAACGGATGCAGCCTTCTCTGGCCCTCCGTGTGATGAGAGGGACGTGCCTTTCCTGCAGTTCCAGCAAGGTCTGTGTGAAGACGGCAACTGCTTGTGACACGTTGGTGAGCAAGAAGAGTGTGGACCAGTCCAGTGACCATAGTTCACTAAGGAAGCAGGAGATGTCAGCGGAATTAAGTTTACGAAAGGAAAGGTATTTGGGGTGGGGGGACGTTTAGTCTTGGCTGACCCAAGGATGAACATGGGGCAGTGGTCACTGATTGAATCAGCCATAATTACAACTTGCAATACGCAATCCTCCTCATTTGTGATGACCCGGTTCAGAAGGGTTTGAGTGCCAGTGTGTTGGTTTTGCCTGGTGGGTAACATTATCATCTGGATAAGGTTATGCTGTTTTAAGAGGCTTGCATAGTCCGACTGGTGTGCACTCCACCAGTTTAAGTTAAAGTCACCCAAGAGAATGGTGCTTCTACTGGGGAGAGAGAGGGTTGAAACCAGTAAGGAAGCTTTCTAATCGTTTACCCCCTGCAGTCGGAGGGTTGTAGCAGCAGCCAGTGTATAGTTTCTTTTTAGAGCCCAGGGTTAACTCAGAGGAGCCATTCACTAGGTTTACATGCCAGCTTGTGGTACAGCCACCATGGTCCCCTCCTATGCTAACCTATTTTTGGATTGGTGTGGAGGGGCCGTAGTGCTCAACATGGGCTGGAACCAGTATCTGCCCCAGATTGTTTACTAGGGCAGATATATAGACAATTTTACTTTCTTAAACTTAATTTTTTATTCCAAAACCTGGAGAAAAAATAGAATGCTATTTAAAACTATTATCTGGAAAGAACCAGTAGAAAATAGACACACTTGGTTACCACCAAGTCCCATAGGGATACTCTACCATGTAACTTTGCTTGTCATTGCCTTGGTATACTGTACCATGTAACTTCGCTTGTCATTGCCTTGGTATACTGTACCATGTAACTTTGCTTGTCATTGCCTTGGTATACTGTACCATGTAACTTTGCTTGTCATTGCCTTGGTATACTGTACCATGTAACTTTGCTTGTCATTGCCTTGGTATACTGTACCATGTAGCTTTGCTTGTCTACTATTTTCAACCATTGAATCAGTGTTGTAAATGATGTAGTTCGTCCAGTCACTGCTCATTTGTTTTATTTAGCATTGTCTTTCTCTGTAAGCAATGTACTTATCCTCGGTATAATTCTCTGTTCTTCTTTATATACTGCTATATTGTATCCCATTTTAACGTGGAACCACTGTAAAGGAGCAGCAGTGCTCAGAGGTTATCCAAGAATCAATCAATAAATTAAATAAATAAATAAAATACTTTCATAGGCTTCCACTGCACATCCCAGAAATCTTAAAAATTTCGTCCCACATGGCCAGCTCAAACATCTGCAGAGAAACTGTTCAACTTTGGGCAAGTTTGAAAAACATGCAATGGATTTGACTAACAGATTTTCACACGGAGGATATGATCCTGGAGTTACTTTAGAATCTTGTCAAAGAGCGTGTCATGCAAGTAGAAATACATTACTGCAACCCCACCCTAAAAAACACTGGAGTCTAATAAGGTAGTCTTTGTTACTGAGTTTAACCACATGACACCTAAGATAGTGTCTGTATTAAACAAACACTGGCCTATGCTAGCTGGTGATCTAGCTTTATGAAAGTTACCTGAATAAAGACCACTTATATCACACAAAAAAGGCATAAGTCTTGGAGACATAGTGACTCACAGTATGTTTCAAAAAGAACCAATAGAAAATACACACTTGGTTACCACCAAGTCCCACAGGGAGTTTTCATTATGGTAAATACAACACGTATTTGCCATTAAGAGTCCAACTGTAACAGTACCCACCACTAGCTGTACTGTTTACATAAGGCAGTTCATTAACTGGTCTACATCATATGTGGTCTGTATTATTTTGTGTATCTATGAACATACAAATTAGCCAGCAGAATTAGGCCCTCTGGTCTATGTAGTCTGCTTGTTGTGCAGGGTTCACACAGCTCAGGCTGTTTCCCCCCTCCCCCAACCTTTCCATCCCTTTCTTCCTCCCCTCCCATGACCTTTAACCTCCCCCTGTATCTATCCCAGCCCCTCTTGAAGCTGCCCACCATCCTCACTGAGAGCACCTTTTCTGGCAGCGAGTTCCACTTGTTCACCACCCTTTCTGTGAAGAAATGTCTCATAACCTCCCTCCTAAACCCCTCCCAACTAAGGACTGCACCCTCTTCATATTTTTGCTGCAGCTTTGCCTGAAGAGACCTTACTTGTTCACCTTATGAATCCCTTTCAAGTACTTGAAAGTCTCAATCATGTCTCCCCCTCTCCCTCTAGTCCTCCAAGGAGTACATGTTCAAGGCCCTCAGTCTCTCCTCATATGTTTTACCTTGGTGTCCTGCAGTCATCTTTGGAGCCCTCCTCTGGACCATCTCCAACAGGTTGATATCTTTTTTAAGCTGAGGGTGCCAGAACTGCACTGCATACTTCAGATGCAGCCTCACTAGTGACCTGTACAAGGACAGTACTACCTCCTGTCTCCTACGGCTGGTTTGCCCTGGCTATGCACCCGAACATCCTGTTTACCCTTGCCACTGCCTTCTTGCACTGTGTGGAGTGCTTCAGGTCACTAGATGATATCACTCCTAGATCTTCCTCCTCCTCCATGGGAGATACCCAGACCCCTCCCAGGTAGTACTCTGTTCTGAGCTCCAGTAGGCATAACCTTGCACTTCTTGGCATTGAAACCCAGTTGCCAGATCCCGGACCACCTTTCAGGTCTTCTTGGGTCCTCTTTAAGGTCCTGTATCCCCTCTGCTGAGTCCACCCACCCACAGAGCTTGGTGTCATCCGCGAATAGACACATTTTGCCTTTGATGCCGTCCCCGGTATCATTAATGAAAACGCACGAGCCCTGTGGGATGCCACTTGTGACCACCCTTGTACTGGACAATTCTCCTCCCACCATCACCTTTAGGGTCCTGTTCCTTAGCCAGTTTTCCACCCATCTAACCATCATCTCTCTGATTCTGAGGTCCACCAACTTCCTGATCAGCCTCCTGTAGGGTACAGGGTCAAAGGCCTTACTGAAATCCAGGTAGAGGATGTCCACTGCTTGGTCCCTGTCCATTGTTTGGTTACCCAGTCAAAGAAGTCAATCAGATTAATTTGGCAAGACCTTCCTCCCATAAATCCATGTTGCCTTGCATCCTGGAGACCATGTTCCTCTAGATGCTGTATCAATCTTTCCTTCAGTATGGTCTCCATAAGCTTGCACACTATCAAAGTGAGACTGACCGGTCTGTAGTTCTCCAGGTCATCCCTGGGGCCACTCTTGTGGAGTGGCACCACATGAGCCATCACCCACTCCTGTGGGACCATGCCCAACTCCAGTGAACAACTGAACAGGTCCTCCAGGTGCTCCACAATCTCCCCTGCCAGTTCCTTCAGCACCCTAGGGTGTGTACCATCTGGGCCCAGTGATTTGTCTATCCTCCAAGCTAGCAACCCTTTTTTCACTCTTTCCCCTTCTATTGCCCCATCTGCCCCCCCCCCCGGTCCGTTTTCCTCCTATCATCACCGGTCCGTTTTTTCCATGGTAAGACAGAGCAGAAGTATTCGTTCATTAACTCTGCCTTCCCCCCACTCACCTGTCTCCTTGTCTCAGTCTAACGGTCCCATCTTTCTTGTCTCTCTCCTCTTGGTTATGTAGTGGAAGAAAGCCTTCTTCCCCCTCCTAATGCCCTCAGCTAGTTGCAATTCTTTATGTGCTTTAGTTCTCCGTACTGCCCTTGCTGCCTGCTCGCCAGCCCCAGCTATTTTTCTCAGCCATCCTTAATCTTGGTCCTCCTGAGTTTCCTATAGGTTAGTCTGTTGTTCTTCCCTGCCTGGGCTACCGCAGAGCTGAACCAGCTGGGTGCTTTGATCTTTGAGTTCTTCCCCTTGTATCTTGCACACTCCTCCATTGTAGCCTCCAATCCTTCCTTAATAATGGACCGTTTCTGGTTCACCTCCATAGTTGATTTAATTTTCGCTTGGTGCCGATTTTCCTAAAGTCCAGGATTTTGGTCATAGTACCTGCCTTATGATTTATGTTGGCTGCACTATGCATTCTTTGCAATGCAGAAACATATTTGATCAATCATGGCTGTAGCACTCAATACCCCATTGGGGAGCCATTTTACCACCCATCATAGAAGCAGTACAGGCCATTTCAGATATTGTGGGATTGAACTTGTAACAAAATCCCCAAAAGGTGGAGACAGAACTGACCTGCTACTTAAGTGGGAATCCTATTGGATCTATAGTTTAAAAAACACTACACCCAATTGGATTTAATTACCACATCGACATCATACTTTTTTTTTTTCTGTATTATAAAATGTTGACCTGGTTTCTCTTGTTCTCAAGCTATAGGCCCATCTCCATCCTCCCCCCATTATCCAAAGCACTTGAACGTATAGTCTCTGACCAGTTTGTAGAGTTCCTGGAAAAACATAATATTCAGTGCCCTGAGCAGCATGGCTTCCGTAAAGGGCATAGTACCACCACGGCATTGTTGGAATTCACCGGTTGCATCCGTGATGCCCTGGACCAAGGACTTTGTGGGGGAGCCATATTCATTGACCTGACAAAGGCCTTTGATACAGTTAACCACCCCCTCCTACTCAGACAACTGACTGCTCTTGGGCTCTCCAAGGACGCACTGCCCTGGTTTGCTAGCTACCTTGGGAGAGAGTTCAAAGTGTTAAAATTGCTGGAGTCTCCTCAGTTGAAAAGCCAGTCCTCTCGGGTGTCCCTCAGGGGTCAGTACTGGGCCCATTACTCTTTTCTGTCTTCCTTAACAACCTCCTTGGCATCTGCCAACAGAGGATACTACTCTAAGCAGACGATGCGGTCCTCTTTTCTAGCAACTGGGATTTTAACCTACTTGAGAGTCAACTGCAACATGATTTTAGGCTGGTGGAAAAATGGTTTCGCTCTTACAAACTAGTCATGAATTATAGCAGAACTAAGGTAATGTCTTTCTGCAATGCACGTAGCAAGTATAAACCTCTACCCCTCACCGTCAAGATGGGACCTCACTTGATCAGGTTCAAGAGTTGAGATACCTCGGCATCACCCTGGACAGCTCACTCTCTTACTCCCAGCACATTGGGAAGGTTGCTAAGTCTGCCAACACACGCCTTGGTCTGCTCCACAAGTACAAACACTGTATGACTTCTGAAGCCCTTAGACTGGCTATCCACAGCTCTGTTACCTCCATTGTCGACTACGGTCTAGTCATCTATGGCTCTGCCTCCCCTACTGCCCTTAGGAGGATATCTGTGGCACTTAACAAGGTCTGTAGACTTCTTACGGGGCTGACCGCCTAACGCACACCTATGACCTTTACGCCAAGGCTGGATGGCTACCTCTCATTAGTAAAGTACAATACCAGACCTGTCTGATTGCCAAAAAAGTTATTCTCAGACTCATGCCACCAGGTGTGGCAAGACTCCTTACTGCCAACGGCAGCACCCAGCTAACACGCACTTCTCAATACCAGACGTTCCAGGTCCCCAGACGCCAGATCTCGCTGGGTGAGAGATCCTTCATGCACAGGGCTCCTCAGTGGTTCAATACCCTTAACAAAGAAACTCTTGCTGCTGCAACGCTACGCCCCTTTAAAAGGCAACTGTATCTATTCCTCCCCTCTACCTCACATTGTGACTGCCTCCCCTAAGCCATGGTCATTACCCTCTACCCTAGTTATAACTGTAACCAGCCATTCCAGCCTTGCATTTGTGACACCAGCCCTTTCCCCCTCTCCCTTTACGGACTCACTCGTACCTATGGCCACTGGCCCCTGTCCCCCTCGCTCTTTTCATCCTTGTCTGACAACGGCAACTACCAGCCGGCTTCCTCCTGACTTCTTCCTACCAAGTATACTGTTTCACCATGAATTCTGATAGAAGCTAGCTAGTGTTGTTCTACTTCAACGTATTGACTGAACTATTTATGTACAAGTAATCTGTATGTTATGATTGTTACCATTATTTACCATTGTTGTATGTTACCCCACATCCTCTGACGTGGAACCTTTGTAAACGAGCAGTTCCTTCTCAAAGGTACTTGTAATCCTAGAGTTTAATAAATAAATACTTCCTGAAGTGTTTTTACCATTTCTTGTAATAATTTGTGTGCCTTGATTTTCTGTGCTAGCTAAAGCTTTAAAGTTCACTGAATTTTGCATATTTGTCTTTCATTGCCAGAGGTGATCTTTTACAATTTCTTGTAATAATTATTTTATTTTCATTGTATAACATTACTGTGTTATATAATATGCTATTGATATGAATCGTTGTAGATGTATTTATATATGTGACGTGGTAAATTTTTCCCTTTTTCATGTATTATTTAATTGCTGGAATTTCATATCATGTTTAATTATGCGGTTCTGTAATTCTTTTTTTTTCCCCCCGTAATAGCCATTTGGGCAACAATGCACTTTAGCTTTTTATGCACTTTGCTTCACAAGCTTTCTTCCCCCTCCTTTTCCTCTTTTTTTCTTTTTATTGCTTTTATCAACATTTATGTGTTTACAACCACTTTGGCTAGTGGATTATGTGTATACTTTATTGTAATTTTTCTTTCTTCACCTTTAATACATAAATTGCTTTTTACAATCACGCCCTTTTTGCCATAATACTAATTTACTTTATAGGTAGCGCTTTTATTTCAGCAAACCTATATACATATCTTATTTTTCATTTTTTACCGTTTCTTTGTTTCTCTACCCCCCTTTTTTTCTATCTTTCTAATAACAGCCAGTTTAAGCTAATATTTAGTTATGTACACTTATTATTTGGATGTGCTTTTATATGTCAGAACACCTTTTTATTTTCGTTTTCATTTGATTTGAATTTCATTCACCATATTTATTTTCCTAATAGCCATTTCTGCTGTTTATTCACTGTCCTATTTTACCTTCTCTCATCTCAACTCCTTGTGATCTCTGCATTCCCTCCACATTTCTCATCCACTGTTCTTTGTATACTATTATGTTACAGTTTTGTCCAGCATATTTCTAAATATTAGCACATTATGGCATTTTTAATGGATTGGAAAAGTGTGGGTTTTTATTTTTTTATCCCCTCCTCCAGCAGTCGGACCCCTTCTGCTTGAACCCCCCCAGCCCTGTCAGACCAACATGCAGTACCCCCAGGGTTTGCCCCCACCACCACCACAAACCGGGTCCAGTAGTTGGACTAGCAAGCCCAGCTAATTGGGTGCAGGGCCTGTGAGAGCCCGAGCACCATCCTGCTGCCGGTGGGTGTTTTTTCTCCCCGAGAAGCATGGCATGCAAATCACGCCATAACATGCTGTACACTTCCATGAGCCACACATAGGCATCTGTCTTGCCCCTCCTGCCTGTTCTAGGCAATCTGGGTGCCTCCCCAGCACATACCGGTGAAATATATGACATCGAGCACTGCAATCCCCCTCTCGAGGAATGTAGTCCTCTGGATGCACGATTCCTTCCCCCGGATGGCCCTCCGATGTCCTGAGCTTGCTACCAAACTTGGGTCACTGGTGTTGTGAGTGGTATCTGTACGTCGCACCAACAGGCCGACTCTAGCAAAAAATGTGTTATTTTTACACTATTGGTGTATCATTGTCATTGCTTCTAGCATGAATTAGTGGTTTAATGGTAATTTGGATACATATCCCTTCAATTAAGCTGAATAAATTAGATTAGTCTAAACATAGCTAGCTGCTCTCCCTGAAGAAGGCTCTTTTTATGTTGAAGCACCAGGGATTTGTTGCCATGCTCATCACAGGAAAGTAAAGCTGCTCTGTCATACCGTTTTGTCTCTGTGTGTTACTTTCAATTTACTTGTTATCATTTTTTTCATTATCTGCCCTGAGTGCAGTTTTTCTTATTTTTGCTAGTCAGTTGCCTGATTGCATCTGCCATGTTGCCTTTGAGCATCTGTTCTTGTCCCAGAAATGTCTTACAGACATTATCCTTGGTATGCAAATTCTACAAATTGATTGAAACATCTTACTTATAAAAGGGTACATGAAAATGCATCCGGAGTTGAACATCATAGGCGGGCAAATACATTAGGAGATAAACTTCATGTTAAAGCAGCATGAAACAGATTTGCCTTAATGTACTTAACCCTGTCCTAGACTTAGCATACTCATAGAGGTAAACAGCTTTATCCTAGGTGAAGTGGTCAGCATAGACTAGGTGGGAAATATCCACATAGTTTGCATCCTCCCCAGCTACCTGCATATGAATGACTCCGAAATATAAGAGGAAAAAAATTATTAAGCAGAGTACACTTTAAACTGAATTAACCAGTCATATAATAATAGCTAACTTATGAACTTGTTAGGCATAATGTAACCGTGAAACTCTGAAACCTTCGATAAAGAGTCAGACATTTTGAAAGGAGTACCAATTGCAAAGAGTCTGATTGTCCCCGTTGCTGGCATAAAAATTCACTGATGATGTGCACATTGTGTGTGTTTGTCAACAAGTTCTCTTTTATCCACAGGGGACTAACAGCCACATGGGGGAGACTATGCAGTCAGTGCCATCTCGTCATGGTGACATGGATTAAGAACCTCATAGATGGTTACTGCTCAGCTCATGAGAAGGCACTTAACCTTGGCTCCCCCTGCCACAGCTCTCCAAATCAAACCCATACGTACTCACAGTAAGATTATCAGTTTCAGGGTCACAGCTGGAATGAATTTCTGCCTCTTGTTGAGGGTTCCCAAAGTGTTTTTGCTTCTGCATAACCAGTTATCGGCCTCCTGTGGATCACTGAAAAGGTAAACCTTTCTGGGGTGAACAATTTTTAGCCTGGCTGGGTACTGTAGTGCATTCATTACCCCTAAAGTTCTCAAAGTCACTCTCCGAGAGTCAAATGACTTCCTATGGCTGCAGGTGGCATAGCATAAGGCCAGATATATGGATACCATTGATCCATCTTACAGAGTGATGGGGCCCTTTTGATGAGCTGCATCTTGGATCTTGTTTCACTGTTGCACCCCTACCAGCACAATGAAGAAAGTCGGTGATATGTCTGTGTTATCCAGTCTCTTTGTAGGGGTGAGCCTGTAAACTCTGCTGGTCTGTCTGTTAGCCATTTGTTAGAAATGTCTGTTGTGCTGTCGTCGCCCCCCCCCCCACCCCCGGCTTCAGGGAGCCCTAGGACCCACAAGTTAGGTGATTGTGAGAAGTTTTTTTTTAACCCTTCCAGCTGACACGTGAGGGCACAGTTTTCTTTTATCAAGCCCGTAGTTGCACTCACAGCCTGCAGCGCAGCCCCTGCTGCTTCCTTAGCTTTTGCTGAAGCAGTGGCTAATTGTGTTATTTTATTGCTTGTACCACATCCTTCAAAGTGGTTCCTGACTAGTTACACTCCGTTGCATTAGCCGCATTGGAGTCACTAGAGTATGTGGGCTGCTGGCCCTTCTTTCCGTCACCCTCACTGGCTCCTTTCCCTTGCTACAGACTTGATAATGCAACAAATGAAGATTCCTTTTGTCTTCCCCCAGTCTTTATCAATGTTTTGATGCAGAACTAACTTAGTTTACTTTCAGATTAAGCTGAAATTTAGACCTTTCTGCAGAAGCTTGAGATCAATGCATCCTGCATGGATTGCAGCTGGCTCTGCTCCCCCCCCCCCCAAATCCTTATGAAGACATTGAAGAGGAGTGGTCTCAGTACTGAGCCCTGTGGCACCCTGCTAGTCACTCTCCCATCATTAGAGTGAGTGCCATTAACCACCACCCCCCTTTGTCACCTATCTGATAACCTTGCTTTAATAGATATCGCCTATCTGTTAACCTTGCTTCAAGAGATGATATTGAAGAAGATAGTACAGTTACATAAGAACTTGCCATAACAGTAGATCTTCAAGAGACCCTCTTGCAGCAAGCCATGCCGTCCCACCCCCCCTTGCTTCTCTGTTCCTGTCTCTCTTTCTTCAGGGTGGTATACCTTCTGTTTCCCATCTCACATTGGTGGGACCCTCTGGCCCTCCTTCAGTTCCCCAGGAGGAGGTCCTCTGTATATGGACTCCAGCGGGGGAACTGAGGAGGGCACAGGGCCACTCACGTTTATATGGGAAGGATGACATCGGGTGACATCGTAGTCATGGGTGGCCCCTAGTAGACTGCTAGCTAGAAAGTTTCCTGTGTGTTCCTGGTGCCTGATGGCTCTATTTCCATAGGTGTGGCTTGCTAAAAGAGATTCTCTAGCATATGGATGGTCAGGGTTTGCTGAGTAAAGTCATTCTGCATTAGTTCTAGAACTGGTGCCTAAAGTCGCAGGCAAAACAATGGTGCCCAGCATTAAAGCAAAGCCCTGAGTTTTCTGTGTTCTGATGTCCCGTGGAGCAATCAGAGTATTCAGCAATTGTTCCGACCTACAAAAATGAAGATCCACCTTGCGGTTAGGGAAAATACAGTTATCTGGTAGTGAGCTTCATTTTCTGTCCCTGCATTGAAGAGCTAACATTGAAGGAATCCGAGCCCTTGTAAACTGACCCTTTATAAAGCAGGCCAAATGACAAGAGTTCTGCCTGCAAAGGACCATTAGGGTCAGATCTTCTGTAATTAGAACTGGAGGGCTAAGTTGTGCCAAGGCAGTCAGTGAGAGACTGGACGAAGGTAAAAGGTAAGTGTGGGGGAGTGAAGGACCCACAACCCAGAATTGTTTATGAAATACCAATTAGTGGTAAGGGCCAAGCTGGTGTGGGGGTAGAGTCAAGCCAGATCCCAGAAGGTCAAGCACTGTGGGTAGGCTCAACCTGCTCATTGCTTGAGTTCTGGGGTGCACTCAGGATACAAGCATACTAGTTAAGCTTGGTCGGGGAGGGAGGCCCAAACTCATCAGCCATCCACCCCACCGAGCCAAACATCTCCATCAGCAGTACAGTAGTATATTGTGCTGTGTCTGCAGATTGTCTGTTTTGAGTGCCCCATTAGTAACAGTAGCCTACGCCTTCTAGGGCTTGTGGCACCACTGCTGCACCATGCTCATCAAGAAAACCTTTTTGATGAGTACTGATACTCATCCCAACACTTGGATATACTCCATAGGTACTTCAGAAGGCGCTACTTTTCCAAGTTCAGATCACTTTTGCTCATGAATATATTTTACTCACCGAATGTCACAAATGGTGCGTACATTACTCTTGAATGCCTTAGTTGTCTGAAGCATGGTACTATACTACCATCTTCTATAATTTTTATATTAAGTGCTTTATTTCTCAGGGAATGGCAGAGATGTTGCACAGTCAGTGAAACTGAAACAGTTTGACATCGATGGTGGGGAAGGTAATGGAGAGCATACCTGAGGAAAGGCTGGGAGGTTTCTTGGAGGAGATGGGTTACCTGGATGAACGGCAGCATGGGTTTGTGCCAGGTAGATTGTGTCAAACAAACCTTGTAGAGTTCTATAAGTGGGTGACATCAGCACTCGACAGGGGGAGACTAGTGGATGTACTGTTCCTGAACTTCAGCAAGGCATTTGATTCGGTCCCTCACATTGGCCTAAGGGAGAAGCTGGGGGGATGGGGGTAGGCCCATTGATAGTTAGGTGGATTGTAAACTGGCTTTCAGGTCACACTCAGTGGGTAGTGGTCGGAGAGGAGGTCTCATCTCCTAGAGAGGTCATAAGTGGGGTCCCACAGGGATCAGTCCTGGAGCCACTCCTGTTTAACACCTACATCTCCGATATCAGGGAAGGTATCAGGTGTGAAATGAGTCTCTTTGCATATGACTCTAAGCTGGGGGTGGTGGTGGAGGGGAGGAGGGGAGATTGGCCCTGCAAGAGGACCTGGATACTCTGGATAGGTGGTCCTGCACTTGAAAATTGAAATTTAACTCCTCCAAGTGCAAGGTGCTACACCTTGGGTGGGAAAACCCCAACTATGTGTACACCCTGGGGGGGATGAGTTGCAGGCCATGGCAGGGGAAAGAGACCTAGGAGTCTTGGTGGATGTTAATATGAATAATTCAGAGCAGTGCAGGAGGGCTGCGGTCAGGGCAAATAGGATGCTGGGATGCGTCGCTAGGGGGATTACCTCGAAGAACAGGGAGGTGATTTTGCCACTGTACAACAGCCTGGTTAGACCACATCTTGAGTACTATGTGCAGTTCTGGAGGCTGCACCTGAGGAGGGACATCCATCTCCTGGAGGGGGTTCAGAGGAGAGCAACCAGAATTATCTGGGGCCTGGGGGATATGACATATGAGGAACGACAAGGGGAGCTCAACCTGTTCTCGCTGGAGGAGAGGAGGGATCGAGGGACATGATTGAGATCTTCAGGTACCTCAGGGGAGTAAATAAGGTAAGCTGAGATAGGATCTTTCGACTGAAGGAGGGTGGACTCACCAGAGGACACAGTTGGAAGGTTAAAGGTGGTAGGATTAGGGGGGGAAAGGAGGAGGAGGTACTTCACCGAGAGAGTGGTGGAACCGTGGAATGTGCTGCCCAGGGAGCTGGTACAGGCAGCTACGGTGGAGGGATTCAAGAGAGGGTGGGGCAGGTATACGCAAGGGGTGAAGCAGAGGCTGGTTTCCCCGGGAGGGGGGGCAGGACTGGGGGATGGAGTAACAGTGGAGGGAGACAGGTAGAGGGCTACGGTACCCAATCAGGGAGCTGAAGCATAAGCAGACTTGATAGACCAATAGGCCTACTCTGCTGGCATCTAGTATGTTAGTCCATATAGTTTACATCATGATGCAGTGCTTGCAACTCTAGAATCGATGTATTCGCACACTGTGGTATAAAGCGCACACTGTGCTATAAAGCAAGTAAAACAGATGTTCTAACATGCACCTATGCTCATTGATCAGGTTAGGTAAGGAGCTGTGTTACTTTTACGTACCTGTGTTTCAAACACTAAAATCAAAGCATTTTGGTCCTTACAGCATAAACAAACAAGGCTTAACGCATATACCCCTACTGCTGAAATCAAGCTGGTGAAGGGCGAGGGGGGGGCTCCTTTCTTTCTTTCTTCACCTATCCTCCCCAATCTTGCCCACTCTTTTTCCTTTAAAGTCCTTGCCCAATCATAATATTATGAGTAAATCTTTAAATCTCTTCATTACCCAATCATGTCAGTTTCACCATTGTAACTCCAGTTGTTAAAGAGCAGCTGACGCCTAAAACATAATATTTAGACACAGTCCAGCTTGCATTTCACATTAGTTCTGTATCCCTCCTCCATGTTATTTATTACTGAGGTCATTTGCTTGAAAACTGGGTCTTTGTTTCTGAAGAGTGCATCTATTCCTGTTGCTGTCTGCCTACCTGAGGTCATAATGCACTGCTTGTGACATCAGTTACTCCCATGGCAACAGACTGTGATGTCACAACAGAGGATTATGACTTAAAGTAGGGAGTCGGCTACAGAGGCAGATGAACCCTGAGGGATAAAGATCAAATATTCTTGCAAATGTTCTTAGTAATAAACACTGGGGAGGAGTAATCTTTAGAATATATATATATATATATAAAATGGAAGCTGAATTGTTCTTAATTATGTTTTTCAAAGGTCTTTTTTTGGTGTCAGCAGCTCTTTAACTGCTGTGCTGTCTTTGCCCAACAAACTACACAGCAAATGAAAACAAGCGAAGATTTGGTATTGGCCAGTGCTTGTCTGTTGTGCGCTTGGTTGCAGACTTTTACTGTAAATGTTGAATTTCTAAAACTAAAGGGCTGTAAAGTAACAAGAGTCCATGCAGCAGGAAGACCCATGTTTTGTAGCAGACTTAGTCCTGTGCTGCTGGAGGGCACTAGTCATCCTGGCCACAAGCACCTCCCACCATCAGTTCAAAAAGTGCATTGGTACCATTACCTTAGGCAGCTGCTTATTGGGCTGTCTCAGCCAGAGGGAGCAGGGTGATCAGATGTCTACAGGTAGCGTGGGGGGCAG
This sequence comes from Neoceratodus forsteri, assembly GCA_016271365.2. Taxonomy (NCBI): domain Eukaryota; kingdom Metazoa; phylum Chordata; order Ceratodontiformes; family Ceratodontidae; genus Neoceratodus; species Neoceratodus forsteri. Next base: position 980,529,650 of record CM057450.1, on the reverse strand, counting down.
GCATGACTGCAGGATGGAGATAAACCAATAAAAATACAAGTATAGTTTGAAACGTATTCTTGTAATGACAGCAGCTGTGATGCATGTTACACCCATTCTGGAGATTTACTACCTCATCATCGTGTACAGTACTAACATGCCAAAACTGCCTTTGTTCTCACTCAGAGAGATATAACAGCCAGTGTTCCCACTTTGGGCAGGATACATGATTTTGTGCCCCCTGCCTCCTCTTTCCACATACTGTAATCATTTCTCCTGTGTTTCCTTTGACCTTGCATTTTTGTGTTTACAAGTCAAGGAAAACTCATTTCTCCACCCAGCTATGCATCTTCCCCGGCCTCCTTCTCTGCTAACTAGGCCTGATACTTCTCCTTTCTCTCCCTAGCTGGGCCTCTCTCTCCATTCCCCCTAGCCACATTGTTTCAGACTCAGGAATGTTGGCTGGTATTTGGTGGTGGTGCTTTGCTTGGTGGGTTTTCTGGGTAGGAAAATGTGTGAGTCATGAGAGTATGTTAAAAGCCTGTATATACCAATATAATGTTGTGCAGTGTTCCTCATACTTACTTAAACCAGTAGGGTAGGCTCTTTCTGACCAAACTGGCATGGTAAGATACTCACAGCAAGAACTCCGCACTCCTCAGCTGTACAGAAAAAGGCTTTATTAGTTTAAAAAACCGCCACATCATGTGGACACAGGCAAACAGACTTGGGTTTAGAGGTGTGCGGAGTTCTTACTGTGAGCACTGTTTCAATTTTGGTTTCCTCACCCTCCTGGAGTAGTGGAGTGGCTTTTTTGCCCTTACATGGTGAGATATGCACAAAACCCTAGTCGGCTTCATAGCACTGAATAACGGGGGATCACTGGCAACCCAGGTTTGCATCACGAGCCTGGGACATCAGGAACGGAGGGGGTTAGGGAGGATGAAGAACATACATATGGATGCTGTCCTCCCGGGAGGAGGGCTCAGTTCCACACCCCTCATAGGAGATGCCACCAGTGATGTGGGTGAACATACATTGCCTGGCACCCCCCAGAGGATGGTGAATTTGCATACTTATGGAGAGGGAGGGGTGGGCACAAAGCAAGGGAAGAACCCTCAGTTGAATGCAGCATGACCTAGGCCCTGGTACCACCCATGTCCGCTGGGCACACTGAAATTACTGCTCCTGGAAAGTCCATGGCTCGGTGAGCCTGAATCCACCATAGAATACACTGTAGGGAGCATCTGGGAATGAGGACTTCACCCAGGATGAATGTCAGTGTTGTTAAGGCGTAGTGTCTGAAAGAGAGACCATGGCAACTAGTATGGAAACCCTGGATGGTAGTTAAAGGAAGACAACAATGAAGTAAGGCAAAATGGAAAATGAAGTCGATTAAAAAGTATATATGTACGAATCCAATTATTGAGTAAGGCCAATTTGCATTTCTGCAATGTGTGTTGGTCAGCTGAATGTTTCAAACCAAATGCCTAATGACTTACAGTAGCTACAAAACATATTTATTTACTTAATTCTTTGATAACTGAAAAAAAAAATAACCAGGTAAACCCCACTGGGTACAAGTCCTGTGTACTAATTCCTTTGTTTCTCCACGTACGTAATTGCATAAATGCATTGTGCTTGCATTTCTTGGCATGGATGTTACCCAGGACCTTGCTTCATTATGGTTAGAAAATGTTGTCTGGTTTACAGGATCTGGATTGCAGGTCACGGAATGAAGACAGTCTGGGAGAAGCAGGCTGTCTTGCTAAGAGGGTCCCCCAGTGCACATGGATAGTCATGCACTGCATCCAGGCTGATACTTGAAAGGGAGTTGCCAGCTGAAAGATTGGCCGGCCACTGATGCAGCTTCAAACGGTGCTTGTTTTATAGATTGCTTCGAGAAAGCCTGTGTCTGAATAAAACTTTGAGTCTTTACGTGCACGTGCAGTATTTGGTTTTCACGTGGCATTCATTGTAAAATAAACATTGTTTGATGTTGTGTTGCTAGCGGTGCAGTCCATTTTATGCTCCAGTCCTGATGTTCCATTTTTAAGGAGACAGGCAGTTTCTCTGTGAGGCCAGAGCAAAAAGCAAACAAACAGGAATCTTGGACACGCTTACATTTCACAGCCTAGATCAGAAGACACTAAAACATTGTTTCAGATCTGTTTTTATCATCTCAGGGTCTCTTGAGTGTTTTGCCTCATTTTCCTTTATATTGTAGGAAAGTTATGCGCATACAAATTTTGTTGTTAAGCTTTTTTAGCTGCTTCAGGCATCTCAAGTCGTGTAAACATATGGTTATGATGATTCCTTCTGGTTTATTATGATTGTAAGGCAGTCTGTCCTGGAGAGAATAAGTAAAATTTTTGAAAAGCAGTACTTGATTGTTGTATGTGCATACGAACATCCGAAATTTGCCAGCAGATAAAGGCCTAGAGGTCTATCAAGTCTGCCCAAATGTGCAGCTAGCACCCCTTATTCTGCAGCTGCCCTTCCTTCCACCCTTCCCCTTCATTAACCCTCCCCCTTGTCCTGTCCCATCCCTTTGAAGCAGTCCACTGTTCTACTGCATACCATTTCTGCAGGTAACGCATTCCACCCAACCACCACCCTCTCTGTAAAAAAGTGTCTCCTCATCTCCCTCCTGAACCTTCCTCTCTCCAGTCTCATATCATGGCCCCTGGTGGCCCTCCCCTCCCTTACTTTGAACAGCCCCTCAGTACCAGTCTTGTTTATTCCTTTCATGTATTTAAAGGTTTCAATCATGTCCCCCCCGTCCCTCCTCTCCTCCAGGAAGTACATGTTCAACTCCCTCAGCCTCCTCTCGTATGATAAGTCCCCCAGCCCCTTGATCATCTTTGTCGCCCTGCGCTGCACCCCTCCAGTAACTTAATGTCCCTCTTCAGATATGGGCGCCAGTACTGCACCCAGTACTCCAAGTGTGGTCTAACTAATGACCTATACAGTGGCAGAATCACCTCCTCCCTCCTCGAGGATATACCCCTTGCAATACAACCCAGCATTTTGTTGGCCTTTGCAGCTGCCTTCCTACATTGTGCCAAGTTGTTCATTGACCCTGTAATGAGCACACCCAGATCCTTGTCCTCCTCTGTCTGGGCTAGCTGCACTACCCCCAGCTGGTGACTCCTCCTTGGGTTCTTCATCCCAAAATGCAGCACCTTGCACTTTTGACATTAAACCCCAGTTGCCAGGTGTCTGACCAGGTTTCAAGCTTTGCCAGATCATCCTGCAACCCTGCCATCCCCTAGGTCATCCACCACCGCCTACCTTGGTATCATCAGCAAACAGACTGACCTTGCTCTTGATGTCCCATGATATGTCTGCAATGAATATCCCAAACAATACTGGTCCCAACACCGAGCCCTGTGGAACACCGTCATCTGCCCTTTGGGTGTGAGCTCCCACCCACCACCACCCTCTGTTGCCTTCCTGCAGCCAGTTTCCTACCCATCTCACCAGCTTTGCACCCGCCCCTGTGCCTACTAACTTCTTTCCCAGCCTTCCATGCGACCAAGTCGAATGCCTTACTGAAGTCCAGATACAGGACATCCACTGCATGGCCCCTGTCCAGTTGCCTAGTTACCCAGTCATAGAACTCCACCAGGTTGTTTTGGCAGGATCTGCCACGTATGAAGCCATGCTGTCTGCTGTCCTGTAGTCCTTTGGCCTCTAGGAGGGCCACCAGCCTCTCCTTCAGGATAGTCTCCATTAGCTTACCCACTGCAGTTGCCAACTTTTGTGCCTTGCTTTTGTCATAGTTGAGTCACAAATATTCTTCACGTTGTAGCCCCCACCTCACAGCCAGGGTGTGATAAATCAGTTAGCCAGGTGGCCAGTGGCCACAAAAAAAAGATTGGTTTGGCAACCAGATTTCAGAAGTTACCAGACAACTTGCTATATTCCCATAAAAATGATGGCCACAAAAATATTTGGCTACCAGATTTTGAAAACTGGTGGCCAAACTGACCACCAGCTCACAAACTGATTTGTCCCACCCTGCTCCCAGCTGCAGTGAGTTCCATTTCAGGATAAGTGTTTACCTGACTGGTGCTTTTGGAGGACTTGAGAGCCTAAGAGGAGGATGCCACCATTTCTATTGCAGGTCTTGAAATCTGGTGCAGCTTACTTTTCTTGCAGAATACAGTTTCAGGCTGGCCAGATGGCTTAGGAGTAGCATGCTTACTTCTTGCATGTAAGAGTTGGGTTTGTGTCGAGCATCCGCCTCAGACTGGCAGAGACAGATGGGGTATGATACTCCACCCTCCCTGTCAGAGCACAAACCGGGGCTGCAACATGCCCAGTGCATGCCCCACAGCTTGGCACTATGAAGCAGGCTAGAATAACAATTTTAAAACATTTTTAGTCTAGGCAAAATAATCTGAGAGCTCTTTCATAGTTACTTCTACGCTGTGGTAATAGCTGTAATGTCAGAAGCACACCCACTACATGCCACTGTAGCTCTCTGCTTTCAGTCCGGTAACAAGTGGCGTGTGATTCATCAGTAAGACTCTTCTGTTTTAAAGTTGCAATATTTCTGTTTATTCATGGTGTGTGGGTACTGAAAAGCTGGCTTACATGCTGTCACAGGCTGTGCCATGAGACATTAGTGGATGCAGGGACACTGAAGCCAGTAAAAAGGGAATAAAAGTGCAATTCGATTTCTCCTCCTCTGCTTGGTGGTCTTTTTGGCAAAACGGCTGCCATCACACGGTTTGTGGAGGAGCAGCTGTCTTCTCTGCATGAGAGGTCTAGGCTAAAGGCACAGAGTGACTGTGAGTTTTCTACATTACCCCTGTAATTTACTCTCTCACGCTACAGACAGTAGTAAACCGCATCGGTTAAAAGTTAAGTGAGATAATTTTTGATGTGCTGTCTAACTGCCTGAAAAGTTGTGTTGTCAAGCCTTGGGTGGAGTACACCCAAATATTTCTGGTACGCTGCTGTCAAAATGCTTTGCAGCCTATGTTGTTACTATTTTGCATTTTACAAATTTATATTGTGCTTTGTATGGTGATTTCAATAATGCTAGTACTTGTCGATGGACAAAACAAATTGTTTCTGGACTTTCTGCACTAGGAGATGCCGACTGGCACACTCCTTATTTTCTGTTGTTGTCTTTTTTAAATGAATATGGACCTCTGGCCATTATAATGGCTTTACATTGCATGGACTGATCGCTCAAATCACCGATACGACAGTCTGTGAGTCTGCTGCGATGGGCTAATATCAGGACTTCTTTTCTGATGTGTTACCTATATGATATATAGCCCTCAAACGGTGTAGCACAGAGCAGGGAATGAACTGTAGTAGTTTAAAATTGATGTTAAGTAATCAAATAATTTTCTGAACCCTGAACCAAGCATTAGCTAACTGTATTTCAGTTATTTGAAAGTCACTAAAAAAAATAGGTGTTAGGTCTCTAGATGGCATTTTTTTTTTCAAATTGATTATACTTTATTAAGTTTTAAGACCACGGTGAAAAAACAGCTCAGTTACAACAGCAGTAGAAACAACACACTAAATGCATATAGCACAGTTGAAAGCATATAAAGTGGAGCAGATCAAGGTGCTGAGACTTAATATGAAAAGTTCAGGTAAAAAGAAAACACAACAAACCTCCCCTACCACCGGAGGTGTAAATCATTAAAACAAGAAAACCTGTATAAAGAGAGCACACGATATTGAGGTCCCAACCAGCTATAATGTTAGCAGAGTGTGCAGTGGTTCCCAAATTCTCTGGTAAGTACAAAGATGATTCGACAAACTGGCTATGGTTCGTTCCACCTGCAAGGCAAAAAGAATCTCCCGGAACCATTCAGTCATAGATGGGGTATTTTGATCAAGTCAGTGTCGTAGTATGGCCGTCTTCACACAGACAAGATGAGGGTCATGTGTCGCCGTTGGTTACCAATCAGTATCCCCGTAGTCCCCCAATATACATATCTCAGGGAGGAAGGCTTCTGACAACCACAAAAGTGGGTCTGATCTGTTCCGGATCACTTCCCAGAAAGGGGTAACTTTTTCACAAAGTCAGAGAATGTGATATAGTGTTCCAGGAGCTTTATTACATCTGGAGCAGATATTCGAGGGGAGCCGACCCATTCTGTGCAACTTGTCAGGGGTGTAGGGGAGGTTGTGCAGCACCTGCAATTGTAAGAAACGGTATCTGTCCCATTTAATGTATTTGTATATGTGTTTCCAGACTCGTGGCCAGTCACAGAGTGATCTAGATGGCATTATAGTTAAAAAAAAGAAAAAAAAGTATCGGTTTGTTAAAAAATCATGGCAGTACATCAGACAAGGAGATTGCTGTGCCTGCAATGGGTAAAACAGACTTTTGAAAATTAATTCCATGCTTATACATCTGTATGTTGATGTGATATCTGTATTTCAATAAAAATGAAAAAGCCTTTTGGCATGCAGTGCTACTTTTGAGATATCCAAACTAGGACTATATTCAAGTTAACATTTCAGCGTTTTAAATACTTAATATATCAGTTAAAACATTGTATTTCTGCAGATCATAGTGTCCTGTTTTATACATATATATATATATATATACACACACACATACAGTATATTTTAATGTTTTTGTCCTCCTGGGCTGATCAGGTGACTGTTCTTTCCCCTCGCGGATTGCCCTTCCACTGTAGGGCTGGGTGGGAAGAGCAGTCCCCCCGACATTGCCAGAGTCCCCTGCAGAGTGGCAGGGCAAGCTGTGGCACCTCGGCAGGGCTTCATGTAGCCCGATCCCCTTCCATTTTCTGTGTTAGCCACCCACTGTCGTGGAGCCGCATGGCACAGAAGCACATGCGTGTGAAGGCATACATGCACTCTGGAATTGTGGCTCCATCCACCCACCCAGACATACCATCTGTCCCCGCAGAAGGCCTGCACTACCACCAGACTCTAGATGGTGGTAACCAAGAGCCAAGCAGGTGAGCCACCTCTACCTGGGAGAGGAGAGGAGAGCTGTGTGATGGACACTCCCCTCCCTCCCTCCCTCTTGCCAGCCAACAGCATCCCAAGGTCATTCCCAAAGTCTGGTTGCCAGTGTGGCATGAGGCAAGTAACTTCACAGCACCTCAGCCCTTTGCACCACTGGGCCAGCTTATAATGTCCTGTTATTTCACTATTTCTTTAATGTAGAAACTTGCTGACTCCGCTGTAATTGTAGACTCCCCTAGCATCAAAATGTAATGTCTTAGAACAATTTATGTTTATTTCTTTCAGAATTATGAATAACTTCTTGGATACACCTAAACAAAAATCTAGTTTTCCTGATATAAATAGGGCACGTCTTGTACTTGGACAGGGCTGCGAGAAAATGATTTGGAGATTGCCATTAACTCTGTTGTCATGTCTCTGTTTTTTTTAACCTGATGACTGCCTATAACAACTGTTTCTACACATCTCTCATTGTCTCTTTTGATTCTTGCAGATGAAGGAATTCCGGGAAAAAATGCAAGCAATATTTCCAGCTATTCCTAGAGATCCAGAGCAGTCTACAAACTCTGAGCCGTTCAGCTGGGAGAATCTCTTCAAAGCGAAGTGAAGGAGATGAGCTGTTCCCTGGACCAGCTTAAGCACAGACTGTTGATGCTGCTCTGACACTTGGTCATACATCCGCCTCTGGATTAGTGACGAACATTGAGAGCAAGAGAATAGATTATGCTTGCAGAGTTCTTCCAGGGACTGTGTCATTACTGAGTACAATGGTGAAGGAGGTCTGCTACAGAAGCAGCGACCCCTGTTGCTACTGATACCTTAAATGTCATTGTCAAGCAGTTCTGTAGTTCACCGTGCGCTAAATACTGAATGTGGGGCTGGTACAGCAGTAGTGTTACCACTTGGGATGCTAACAATCCACGTTCAGCAATGAGTCTGGATCTTCAGAGGGCCAACCAGGGGAAGAGGATCGTGCATCTCACAGGATGCTGTCCACCGTGGTGAGGAAGGGCTCACAGTTCCCACTGCGCAACCACCATCAGAGTGACCTCAGGTGGCGGTGCAGTGTGGATGGGTGCGTAGGTGAGGAAGGATGCCAACATACTCTGATGTGTCTGCCACGCACTTAATGCATGCACATCTCGTAATTCAACAACCTGGGGACTGGGAAGAAAATGAAAAATACCTCCGGATGTGGCTGAATGACACCTACCCCATGCCACAGGCCATGCACCACCGACAGAGACACTCTCCATGGACTGCTCTAAACTCTGCCAGGGGAAGGGTCCACCCCAGTGGCCCTACCCTAAGTCCTGAAGAAGGCAGGTGACAAGGATGGAGCAGGACCAAGGAGGGCTGCCAGAGGTTGGATTGGTTTTATGTGATTCAGCACATGCATTTTTGGGCCATTTCTGACACAAACAATCAATTTAGCCACCTAAGGTTAGCCCTCTGTTGTCTCAAACACTGTTTTCTGAAAAATGCCTCACTGAAGTCAACACTGACAGCACCTTAATGCTAAAACTGATGAAGTCAGATGCTATCTCTGCAGACACTGGAGAGGCATTTTTCTGCACAGTAAAATATTTGAGAAGATTAACTATCTTCATACAGTTAAACTAGGGCATTCAGGTCTGAATTCTCTGTGACTAATTAGGCCCCAGATCTTTTGTATAACAGCTTTTGCCTGTTGCAGCCTTCACTTTCTAAAACAAAACCTTGAAGACTCTGCATCAGATATATAGATAATATACAATATATGGAAACTGTGAATGACTTCAAAAATCATTTCCTCACACAAGATAAAAAGCAAGGTTCATCATATCCAGTGAGATATATTTTTTTCACATTTTTCCCTCCCCATCTTCAGTGGTGCCCCCCCCCCGCCAACATCTGCTGGGTGACCGCCCATCTCTGTCCTTGACTCTGGCACTTACCCCGTCCCCACAGCTGGCCCTCCACATGGCAGGCCCCTCTTGTCAGTGTTCCCCCTCAGGAGGTCTGTCAGTCGGAGGCCCATCACAGCAGCAGGGCCTGAGAAGTACCCTTGCTTCATCCCTAGTAGCACTGGTGTAATTTTCTTTGCCCCCCCCCAACCAAGATACTGGCGTGGTGGCACAAAGCCTGTCCAAAGTCTTCCCAGCAGTACCTCTGCTGCACTGTGATCAGTGCTTGCCTAGGAGGCAGTATTATGGATAAGTCCCTCCCCTTCTGGTGGAGGTGAGTGTCCTTTGTTTAATGCTTCTTTCCCCGTCAGCCCTCCTGTGCCCCTGACTCATGATGTGAACCCGAAGCACCGGCATCACAAGTGACAGTGTTGCCACTGTGCAGACGAGTGGCCCCTCCGATGATAGACTTTTTTTTCTCAGTCTTTATGTTCCTACTGCCCTACCTATGTTGTAGTTTTTGGAGCCCACCCAGCCACATTACCACAATCTCTAGGTCTCCCTGCAAGCCCCCATGAATCCCCCTCACATTAGGGGGAATTTGGGAAGACAACTTTCCACATTCGGCATAGGGTGCAGAGTGGCAGGAGGTCCAAGAGTACCAAAGTGTTGTCCTGCAGTCTGTTGCTTTTCCTTGTCCTCCCCCCCCGCCGGGACCTTGACATAATGTGCACCAGAGACACTTGCAGTAGGCATACACTGGACCAGCTGACAATCCACCCTAGCTGTTTAATTTGCAGCCTCACCTGTGGTACCACAGGTGGTGCTTGCAATGCAGATTTGGACACCCTTCCACCCTGGAGGAGGTGAGCTTTCTCTAGGATGCTCAAATCTCTTCCCTCCAGCAACCCAGGCTTGTTTCAAAACCCTGAAAAAAGCAGAGATGGCACATAAGGCATCACAACATAGATGAATAGGTTTGTTACATTTTATTTTTATTCAAAACCTCAACACATTGCTGTGCAAAATAGTGGTTTAAAAAAGGACCGTAGAGCCGGCCCAGTGGCGCTGAGGGTTGAGGCGCTGGACGCCACACCTCGCACCACACCGGTGACCTGGGTTCGGGAATGAGCCAGGGACGCCGGGGGTCGGTCGGGGAAGAGAAGGATGGAGCGCCCAGTGGCTGCTCTCTTACTCTGGTGGGGATCTCTGCTGTCTCCCACTGCAATACCGTCATCTGGGGGAGTCCGGTGGTAGGTGCGGTACGTTGGGGCAGCAGTAAGGGGATTGGGTAGATGTCGGCAGGAGGCGCATCTCAGTGCGCCTCCTAGCTCATTGGCTCCATTGTATGCTGATGTCGAGGGAGAAAACCAGGAAACACCCCTCGGTCTCTCCTAGGCGTCGACACCACCTTGCGCTTCTCTGGCCCGCAATGGCAGACCCTGCTGTACGAGGATCCACGACTCAGAGTGCTGGTTCTGAGGAGGTAAGCACTAGGGGGTTCCTCCTCACCCCACCCGGGGAGGGGGTTCTCCGGGACACCTAGGCTAGTGGATCAAGTACTCTAGGGGCAGATTGCAGCGGGACTGGGGGGGAGCACTTAGTGTGGATGTCTGAGAGAGTGGAAAGAGGAGGTAGTTGGGGGATAAACATAAGGTTAAAAAAAGGCCTGTATAGGCCAAAACTTAAAATTTCAGTGCAGCTTGGAACATGCAAATATAACATCAAAAAAATGTAAAATATATAACCTTGCAAAGGGTCAACCAAGACAAAAAAATGTCCCAATGTTTCACCTTGGCTGAAGCTTCTACTGGGTACTGATGACAGTTACCCAGACTGCTCTTAAATAGTGTGGAATTGATTGCTCCCAACTGATTAGAGAGTCTGAATGGCACAAGATATTTGTGACAGTATTCAACTGAATAACTATGAAATACTGATCTTAATGCTGACTAATAAAGTGAACACCTGCAACAAGGTGAAATAATTGAAGGACAATTAAAATGCAGTTGAAAACAAAGAAAAACAAATGCCACTGATACAAAGTCTTTGGAACCCGTGAGGGTGTTCATTCAGAGAGGGCATGTTGCTCATTACCTAAATGAGGTACATACTTAATGATCAAAGCTTACTACATAGACAGTTAAAGTGCCTCCTAAACTAATGTAAACAGCATACAAAAATGCAGTCCGTAATAAGAGCCTAAACTGCACTAGCAGTGCTAAAAAGTACAACTCATTAAACATACAGTGATAGATTAACAGGCAGATACAGTGTGCTAAGCACAGTGCTGTGCAAGCATGAAGGCTTGTCTACAAAAAGTTACCCCCCTCCCAAAAAAATTTTCTTTATAGCTGGAGTGCACAGTTTGTATGCTGTTTATTGCAGGGTTCACATAAATATGGGATTCCTATGAAAAGAAAGGGAAGGACTGATTAGTAGCCACACATATTTTGGTTACTAATGTTTCAGAACCCAGGTTTCCATCTTCGCGGCCAGTAACACTGGCACTGTGCCAGTGGCCCCATGATATATTTATTACCCGAAGGTTTGATACAATGCTCTATACCCATAATACACTGTTTTCACTCCATGGATTCTTGTGTCTGCTCAAGTGAAGCAGACTAACAGGAATGCAGCAAAATGTTTTGGAATAAATGAATTTGAGTGTTGCATTATTTACAATTATTAAACGTTTGAGATTTTTATGTATATTATAAGTGGAATAACGCACTCCAAGGTGTGCTGTGATAAACGTTTTTCCTGGGGAGGTTGATAGCCCTCAGCTACATCTCACAACCCACCCTGTTGTATGGCATTCCTCACTTGCTCCATGTGCTGTCTGCAAGAAAGATATACATTTCCTTATGGAGCTCGCAGAGGTTGGCTAGCTCTTTTGTTTCTGAACAGCCTGCTGGCTGGCGTGTGGAACACCAAGAGTGTGAAGGGAAGCTTACTGTATCTTTTCAAACAAAGCTACAAAACCGTGTACTTTTTCTAACTGGTACATTAGCAGCCTCACTTAAGACTCCCCTAGGAAGCTGGACTCACAGCCTGAGAAAGAGAATTCTGCATCTGTCGTGACATTAAGTACAAAAATAACAAAAGTAGACTGTTTAAATGTCCATTTTCTAAAAGATGTGTTGCCCCTGAAGTAAGAGAGACTGAGAGGGGATGTGACCTCAGCATGCTGCATACGCAAGGGTATAAGCAAGATTGAATAGACAGAGATGTTTGATTTGACATCCTCTAGCAGGGTACATGCACATGCACTGAATCTCAGTGGCAGCAAATTCAGGGTTACCATTAGGAGGCACTTCCACTCCCAGAGGGTTCTGAACCCACTAACCAGCCTACCAGCAAGAACAGTGAACATGAAGAGAGTACAGGCCTTTAACGTAAGCTGGACAAATTTCTGCTTACCAGGGGAATTGCAGGGTACCTTGGGTGGTAGAGTAAGTAGCAAATCCCTATAAATTAGTATAAATTTGGACAGCATATTTGCTCACCCTTACCTATGAAGTGAGGGGTACATGATGGACGCAGAATCCTTTCCGATCTCAAATAACTCTGTCATGGTGCATTTGCTCCATGTTTCTCAGCAATGTAATCCTATTTGTCACCCCATAATGCAGTTGATATTTTTTGCTTCTTTGCAGAGACTTTGTAAACCAGAATGCAGTGATTTCATAGAGACCTAATATTCTTACACACAGAAAAAATTTCCAGAGAGCACTGCTTTATTTGATCTGTGATTAAAATCAGACAACAAAATACATCCGAACAAAAAATTCCTCATCTCAGTGGAGCAGTGCTGCCTCACTCTGTACTATCCAGTATCACAAGAGGATAGCACTTACCTCCTTTCTATACAGAAGATGCACCATCCTGAGATCATTTCCCATTCTGCAAGGTTTATTTGACTGGTGCAGTTATGCTGTGTAGTAAAACAAGGTACAGCAACAGGAACAAACCGACCTAATGTTTCATACCAATCACATAGTACTTCATCCTGCCACCGCAACAGAGTGTGATGTCACAAGTGGGAGAATTACAACCTCATATTGGAGATAAGTATCGAAGCGGATGAACTCTAAGGTACAAAGATCCTGTTATTCTGTGGTTGGCTTATTTGTAATGTCATACAGAATGCATTGTCTTAGCCCTGAGGTAGAACTTTAGAATGTTAAAATCCAAACTCTGCAAAGTGTCACACTCCCCCTGACACACCAACGAAAGATTTCTCTACTGAAGAGATCCATCTCCCTGAAGTCCTATGCCAATCCCTGCGGTTCCGTGTTTAGTTTTGACTACTGTTTTATTAAAGTTTCAGAGTTTATTAGGTGCTGTGTGTTAGTTTAGCTTATTTTTATTATTTTTTTAACCAGTTTCAATGCTGTTTCCAGAATATGGATAACTGTGGTTTTCACCAGCTCCTGGTTTGGGTTTGTGGTTCCAAATCGAACAAAAATCAAACAAAAAATCTAATTGGGCTTGTTGTACATCTTATATCAGTATAACACCTTAAACAAAGTTTTCTTTTGTTTCTTGTCAAATTGTCAGGAAGGCTTAAAAAGAAACTGGGCCTACAGGATTTAAACAGTCAGTGTATATTTGGTAAGCAATGCATAACAAAAGCATACAGCCCCAACCTTTGCTTTGATTGTTTTGGTAAAGGTCATGATTTTCAAAAGTGTTAACTTTGCCAAGTTTTCTGCCATAATAAAAAAGAAAAAAGGTGAACTAAACATCAGTCTTCATCGGCACCAGCTTCATGAGAGTTTCCTCCACCTAGGCTCTGAGCTGCAGATCTGGAGACCTGGGTTTGAATGATCCCACAGTCGACTAGGTGCATACTGTGTGATCCTGAGCAAGTCACTTAACTTCCTTGTGCTCCCAGGTCATATCTGGAAACAAGCTTCGGCTTAGTGTGTTACTGCTGGTTAAACAACATTTCTTTCCCTTCCCTAAAACAGCCTTGGTGAATTTGGACATAACGAAAGTGCAGTGAAGCAGATGATGGGAGTCCAGTTATGGCAGGGAGAGGGACTGATAAAGGAGATTGTGATGAGTAAGTGGAGGGGAGTTTGAAGCAAAGCAGCAGAAAGAGTGAGCAGAAAGATCCTGCTCAGCTCGGTAGGTTTGGGGAGCAGCCCCATGGATCACAGCTGAGTAATCCAACACTGGCAATAACAATGTCAGAGCAAACCGGGCCGGGAGGCAATCCTTGCTGTAGTATAGAACTCCAAGTTTGGGAAGTAACCTCTTAAAAATGGTGTTAATATTCTGAGAGAAATCAAGAGTCTGATCAAGCCACATGCCTAAGTACTTAAAGGAGGGAGCATCCTCCAGTAGGAAGCCATTGAGGGTGGTGAAAGAGGAATAGGAGGAGTGTCTGGCTAGCTTTTGCCTAGTACCAAAGGACATAGAGAGATTCTTTTTTTTTGTGTGTTAAGCAGAAGCCAGTTTGAAGAGGACCAGCACAGGGCATTATCAGAGTCCTGTAGATGCAGTGGTTCAGGCTCCAAGGCAGCATGGCATGTGGCATACACTGTGTTGTTGGCATACATGTGTATGTTGGTATTGACTGAAAAGGAAGGAAGGTCATTAAAGAAGGGGGGGATGGGACTAAGAATGGAGCTTTGTGGGACCCCAGTCTAGATGGGGGGGGGAGAACTGGTGCCACCTACCTGAACTGACTGGTAACGGTCAGAGAGGTAGAAGTGGAACCAATTCACTACTGAGGTGGAGAGGCCTGCAAGCCTCACCTTCTCCATCAGAAGGGGATGGTCAACAGAATCAGAAGCGTTGGTGAGGTCTGCAAAGATGACTGAGGTGAGAAGACCCCGGTTGATTCCTGTGAGGATGGAGTCAGTGCCTCTAACTAGGGAAGAAACCGTAGAATAGTGTTTCCAGGAGCAAAACTGAAACTGAGAGAGAGCCAGAAGAATCCATGAAAGAAGGCAGCTGGGAGAAAAAGTGGTCCTGTAACTTAGCCACAGTTTGAGGAAGGGAGATGGGATGGTAGTTCCCAGGGGAGGCAGGGTCACCACTTTTGTATAATGACTGGATCTTGGACTGCATCCATAGCATAGGAACTGCACTGAGTAAAGGAGAGGCTGCGGAGAGTAGAGATAGGAGTAGCAAGAGTAGATGCAGAGAAGGCAAGCAGTTTAGGGTCAAGGCTATCAGGAACATGACCTTTGGAGGGGTTAAAGTTAATTAAAGCAGAAAGAGTATCTGAGGGAGTGACAGCAGAGAGGGAGAAAGCAACAGCTGAGGAGGGAAGGGGAAGAACAGAAGTAATACAAAAAGTGAAAAATCCATTAAACACAGTGATCACATCTACAGAGACAGAAATAATGAGAACCACCAGAATTTAGGCCGGGTATGGAAGACTAGTTGGGGGATCAAAAAGGGAGTGGATGACCTTCAGAACTTACCTGGGGAATTATGGATAAACTGGAGGTTCACAGAGAAGTAGCGAGATCTAGCTTCCATGATGGCTTTTGGTGCAGGCATGTTCAATAGGTACGAATACCAATGAAAGCACAGCTAGATATGAATCCAGACTCCATTTCCAAACTGCCCCAGAGATTTGTGGACACTCTGTCTCTTTATCAGGGGGTGGAGGCTGCAATAGTCAGACCCTGCTGAAGAGCTATACATTAGGGAGTGTCTCAAAAAGTAAGCCATTTTCAAGAGACCAGTTAAATACCAGAGTGCATCCCTGGAATAGCTAAGCAGTGCGGCAAACTAAAAATGCAGTCCAAAAGTACATATCCCCAAATGATGAACATGATCTGTTATGTTACATAGGTTGCAGGATAAAGCATTTCTGCACTTGAGCCCCACATGTCCCATTTCCCCACACAGACTACACCTCAGTTTGTCACAAACATGACTTAAATGGGTTTTAGCCCCACATTCATGGCATACCTCGAGCTACCCAGGATAGAAGCATGCCCCCAGATCTTCCCATAAATTAAAAACTGTTAGGCAAGTGTTGAATACCAGATGCAGTGTGCCTCAAAAATAAACGTTTACTGCCCTGTCCAGAAGTGTTCAGAATGAATAATTGGGTCTAGGGTTGACACCTTTGAATAATGGAAAATCCAGGTACTAAACCAGTCCCCAAACTGTGCCCCAGGTACCACCACTTTCATGACTGGCAGTGCATTGCTTCTTCTCCAAAGCCATTTTTTTTATGTCAGGAAAGACTTTAATGGAACAGTAAAAGATAATAATTACAGCAGCACTTCAACAAAAATGTTAACATACTGTACCTGTTCATACCTGCTTTTCTAGATGCTGTTTACTTATTTTATGTATTGGAATTATTTTATCAGGTAAATATACACAGATAGAGGAAACCTCGTTTATAGATATGACTTGGGAGGGGGCAAAGGAAGTAATGGAAATAGTATACAAGGATACACAATACCTAAGCACATCGTTTCTTATGGTGTGTACTGTATATAGTATATATATTTATTTTATGGATCCTGTCCATTTTCAGGTCCACAGTAGTATTTCTAAGTGAAAATAAATGACCATATTTTTTTTCTTGACAAAAAAAATACATATAATTTAAAACATTTAAAAATTCTGGTAGATGTGGAAAAGTTAAACAGCAAATTAAAATGGAAGATAACTGCATATTTTACAGTTATAAAAGGTAGGGTCAGACATTTTGCTCAGCTTTGCTGCAGTGCTAATTTAAGATGCAGGATGAAAAGATCAGGTTAATTTACTGCTATCACCAATTGTAAGTCATTAAATTCCTTACTCAGCACTCCCCACTGCTCCTTACAGGACCTCAGGGCCAGTCCTGGATTCCAACAATTTGATGGTAAGTCCAGACCCCCACCCCACCCCACATATTGCATGGCTTCACTTCTCCTGTAGAAGACCTCTGCTTCCACCCTCCACCTCTGCTCTGTTCTCCATACTGCTGCTGTTGGCTGGCTCGCAGCACCCCTCCCTGGTGTCCAGCCCACCCTCATGTCTGTCTTGGTGACAACTTCCATAACTCTACTTCACCTCACCCAACTAAGCTTTTAGCAGAGATAGTCAGGGTGAGTTGGGGGAAGGGGTTCATACAAGAAGGAATCTTATTTATTTTTCCTGGCTGAGACGCAGCGTAACAGTATGACCTCAGTTCAACTTCAGATGCCCAAGGCCCAGCTGACCCATATTGGACTCAAAGTACTACTTCAAACATCCAGATCTGGTGTCGTCCTGCCACACACACACACACACACACACACACTCCCTCTCTCTCTCTCTCTCTCAGATCTGATTCACCTTTCTGGAGCCTCTTGCAATCATGTGTAACTTCTGTCGCCTGGCCTCATCCTCCTCCAGAAGGGGCAGGTGATGATGCTTCTTGTACTCCATGCTTACTTAATGCCTCGTCCATTTCCAAAATCCTCAAGAACTGTGGATTTATATCAGCTTTAAACATTACATCTGCAAGCTGTTTCTTTGATACCAAAATACTCCATATATGCAGCAGACTTTAGGCAGAGAGAAGAGCAGACTCATCTGTCCGATAACCCCTCCAGAGTCTTCATATCTGGTGCAGTAAGTGTTTCCACTGCCTCACCCTACCTCTTACAGGAACCGTAAGAGATGGGATTTCCACAGCATTCTGCCTTATATTTCCCCATGTAAATAACAGACTTTGCAGTTCAGAACCAGTATCACACCAGCAAATGAGCTTTCACAGCTTAGTGTACCTTTCCAGTCAAAGATTACAAATATATTAAGGGTTCTCACCACTTACTGTTCTGTTGCCATACAAAAAACATTTCCCCCTTCGAGAAAAAAATTGAAACCCAAATCTGCAAACCACAAAAAAACTGTTGCAGTTCTCTGTACAACAGCTTGATTTATAAAGGTATTGCAATCTGAGTGAAATATATTTTGTTGTTGATTCTTTTTATGTCTTTTCAGTCCTTTCCAGGGCAGTTGTAACACATGAAGTTCTGTGAGCCAAACTTTTACTGTCCCTCGCTGTCAAACCTCACTTCGTCAGCGATCCATTGCAGTTATAACTGCTTATTTATTTAATTCCCTTCCTCCTGCGATTGCGACAACTGCAACCTTGGGACCATTTAAGCTGAAGCTGCGTCAATTCCTGGTTTTCAGAGCATCTTGTGACTGTTATACCTAATCTCTGCTGACAGCTAAATGCACTGGACCTCCCTCTTTTACCAATTGCCCATGTATAGCCCTACCCTGTTGCTGCACTATTCCAGTTAACATAGAAACATAGAATTTGATGGCAGATAAGGAACGCATGGCCCACCTAGTCTGCCCATTTTTCTACCTAACAGATAAGCTGCAGATCCAAGTTAACCAACAGCTTACTTCCTCCTACCCCCCCACTAGGACTTCCTTATGTCTGACCCATGCATTCTTGAATTCCCCCACTGTTCTTGACTCCACAACCTCCTCAGGGAGGCTGTTCCATGCATCCACAACCCCCTCCATGAAAAAATATTTCCTCACATTACCCTGAGTCATCCCCCTCTATCTTCAAATTGTGTTCCTTGTTTTTGCACATCTTTTCTGAACGATGCTACCTCTTTGGACTTTGTTGATTCCCTTGAGGTACTTGAAAGTTTTATCATGTCCCTCTTCCCTTCTTTCCTCAAGGGTATACATATTAAGCTCCTTACTCTTTCTTCAGATGTCTTCTGATGCAGACCCTGCACCATTTTGGTTGCCCTCCTCTGGACAGCTTCCACTCTGTCTATGTCTTTGCAGAGATGGTGTCTCCAGAACTGCACACAGTACTCCAGATGGGGTCTCACCAACTGTCTGTACAGAGGGATAACAGCTTCCTGTTTTTTACTATTGATGCTTCTCCCTATGCATCCCAGTATCCCCCCAGCTTTCCTTACTGCCTTCTTACATTGCTTGCCCACCTTTAGGTCATTACTTGGTATTACTTGGTTAGATGAGATACAAGGAGGCATGGTGCCCATCAAGAGTATCTCCCACAAATACTATGGATCATTGTTTACCAATGGTGTTCAACCATAAGTCTAATTTGAGTTTAAAAGTCTCAAGTTAGTAGTGTTAACAAGATCATTGGGTAGTTTATTCCATATTCTGGGGACTCTGGTTGTAAAGAAGTGTAGTCTTTTGTTAGTATTTGCTTTAGGGACAATTAGTTGTTTATTGTGTAATCTGGGAACTAGTTTTCTTTTGGTGTAATTTAATTCACAGAGTTGCATCATGTTAGGTTGTTTCAAGATTTTGTAGAGAAATAAGAGATCTCCCCTTAGTCGTCTGGTTTCTGATGAGTAAAGATTTAATTTTTTAAGTCTAGTAGCATATGATAGGTTTGCCAAATGAGGTATCATCCTTGTTGCTGTTCTTGGGATGCTTTCAATAGTGGCAATGTCTTTTTTGAGGTATGGGCACCAGAATGGTGACTCATAATCAGTATGTGGTCTCACATAGGTCCTATACAGTGGAATAATACAGTTTTCGAGTTTTGATACAAATGTACGGTTTATTCTGAGTAGCCCATTTGAGTTTTTTGCTAGTTTGTTACAGTGATCGCTTGAGGATAGTTTATTAATATTTACTCCAAGATCTCTTTCACATTTTGTTGTTTTTAAAATTATGTTATTTAGTTTATAAGTGTGATGTGGATTGTTATTACCAAAATGAAGTACAGTACATTTGTTATTGTTAAATGCCATACCATTTAGTGTTGCCCATTTTTCAATTAGGTGTAAATCTGTACACAGATGGTTTATATTAGCTGGAGTATCAACCCTTCCTCCTAGTTTGGTGTCATCAGCAAATTTTGATAGATGGGTGTTTGAGCTAACCTGCATATCAGATATTAAACAGGACAGGTCCGAGCATGGAACCCTGCAGCACCCCACTAGTCACCTCACCACTATTAGACAATATTCTGTTAATTCTGACTTGTTGGGTTCTATCCGTCAACAAGTTTTTCACCCAATTGGTTAGTTGTGCGGAAATTCCAAGTGATATCAGTTTGTTGATTAGTTTTGTGTGAGATGCACGATCAAAAGCTTTGCTGAAATCCAAGAGAATAACATCCATGGGGATTCTTACATCTAATTTGTTGTGAATTTGATTGTAGAAGGCAATTAAATTAGTGGTTGTTGAGTATCCTTGTTTGAAACCATATTGTGTGGTATCTTGAAGGTTTAAGTATAGTATTTCATCTTCCATTAGAATTTTAATTATTTTTTCTAATATTTTACATGGCACAGAAGTCAAGCTTATAGGTCTGTAATTTTCTGCATCTGATCTATTTCACTTTTTAAAGATTGGTGTTACGTATGCAGTCAACCAGTCAGTGGGAACTGATGATTCATTTAGAGATTTGTTAAAGATAATAGCCAGTGGTGTAGATATTGTATCAGCGGTTTCTACCAAAAATCTGGGACTAATCATATCTGGTCCAGGACTTCCATTTTTGTTTAGAGTTTTCAAAGCCAATTTAATTTGGTTATTAGTTATCAAATGATTATGATTGTTTGGTTGTTTGGTTATTATAGACTGAACTGTATCTGTATGTGAGAAGACGGAACGGAAATATTTGTTTAGGTGATCAGCAGTAGTTTTATCAGATATTGTTGGTGTATTATTGATTATTAATGGTCCAATTTGTCTGATATTTGTCTGATATTATTCATCTGATATAATTATCCCCAGATCCCTTTCCATGTTCACTGTTGTCAGTATCTCACCCCCCATTGTGTACTCTTCCCTGGTTTTTGTTTCCCAGGTGCATTACCTTGCACTCCTTTACATTGAATCTGAGCTGCCATACATTTGACCATTCCTGCAACCTTGCCAAGTCCCTTCTCATCCTTTCTACTCCATCTTGTGTATCAACCCTGTTGCAGATCTTTGTATGCGTCTGCAAAGAAACATACTTTTCCTTCCAGTTCTCTCTGCAGTGTCACTTATAAAGACATTAAAAGGACCGGTCCCAGTACTGAACCCTGCAGTACCCACTAGTAACCCTCCTTTCTTCACTGTGGACTCCATTTACTTCTACCCTTTGTGTCCTGTTGTCTAGTCAATTTTTATCAGGCTACAGCCTTGGGACCCATTCCAAGGCTGGCAAACTTGTATATTAATCTTTTGTGTGGGACTGTATCAAATGCCTTGTTAAAATTGAGGTAGGCCATGTCCACAGCCCCTCCCTGGTCTATTTTGGTCACCCAGTCAAAGAAATCTATTAGATTCATCTGACATGACCTTCCCATCGTGAATCCATGCTGCCTTGGGTCCTGTGCCCACTTGGTCCTTGGCCACTTATAGCACTTCCTTCCCTTCATCCCTTTCCCATCCCCATTCCTGCCCTCTTTCCATCCTACCTCATCCCCCCTTGATTTACCCCTCCACTCCCACTTACCCCTCCTTCCTCTCTTTTCTCACCTTGTTCTCTCCCTCAACCCCCACCCCCATTGGTCTTTCCTACATAAGCTTTATTGTGGCATCTCCCTCCTTGCTCCTTCCACCTCCAATTCACCCCCTGTCCTTCTCTCCTTGTAATCCCTTTCACCTCTTTTCAGACAAGGCAACTGGCTACACTTGACACAATATTTATCTTGCCATAATGGATGCCCACCCCCAGTGTTGGAACCCTCCCTCTCCGCAGCTCCTTGTTTAATAAAATTTTACCAACATCAGAGACCCCAGTCCCCTTGTTAGAATGAAGTATATTTCCCAGCATCAGTATGGAACATTGGGGAGCCCAGCCCCAGTGTCCCGATATAGATATTAATATTTGTTACCTGTATACAAAAAAAAGAAAGAAAACAGTCCTCCGTCTTTTTTTGTGTGTGTGCGTGTAACCTGCAAAAAAAGAAAACTGTCCCTCGTTGTCCCCGCGGTCCCCTTCCCCATCCTAACCCTCCCACTAAGCACCCACCAGCCCACACCCCCTTACTCTATACTTACCTCTGGAGGTCAGTGGCTGTCATTGGTTCTCCTTGATCTCTCTGCAGCGTTTGACACTGTGGACCATGGGATGTTGCTGGATCACCTGTGGCTACTCTGCGGACTGTCGGGGACAGTCCTCAGATGGTTCCACTCTTTCCTCACAGGCAGAAGTCAAAGGGTAGTTTCAGGGACTTTTTCTTCGGCTCCCTTCGCTCTGTCCTGTGGGGTGCCACAAGGCTCTGTGCTTTCCCCCATGTTGTTCACAGTGTATATGCTGCTGTTGGGAGACATTATAAGGTGTTATGGGCTGAGCTTTCACTGCTGTGCAGATGATACTCAGCTCTATATATCCTTTGTGCCAAACAGAATGATGCATTATCAGTCTTTAACAACTGCCTTGCTGAGATTCAGGACTGGATGAGTGCAAACTGGTTGAAACTAAATCCGAATAAGACTGAGGTGTTGGTTGTGGACCTGGGTCACCATGTAGAGAAGTTGGCTCCTGGGTCTCCCTCTGGTCTTTTATTAGGGGGTAACCAGTTGAGACCTTCTGAACAGGTGCGAAGTCTGGGTGTAATTTTTGACAGTGAGCTGACGCTGAAGACACAGGTATCGGCCACTGTCAAGTCTTCCTTTTACCATCTGAGGAATATTGCCCGGATAAAACACCTTGTTCCGCATGATGACCTTCCTGTGCTGGTCCATGCTTTTGTTTCCTCACGTCTTGATTACTGTAGTGCTCTATATCTAGGGTTGCCAGTGGTGGATCTCCGTCTCCTGCAGCTGGTGCAGAATGCTGCAGCCAGGTTGTTGACTGGGTTGCCAAGAACTTGCCGTATCACACCTGTGCTGCGCGAACTGCACTGGTTGCCAGTGTGGTGGAGAATCACCTTCAAGGTCGTGTTGCTGACCTATAAGACCCTACACAGTCAGGAACCGGGCTACCTGCAAGATCTCCTTCGTCCTTACCACCCTCTCCGCCCACTCGGCTCACGGACGAGGGATTGCTAGAGATTCCCAGGGTTTGTCTTCAATCATCTGGGGCCAGGGCCTTTTCTTTTATGGCCCCAATCCTGTGGAATTCTCTACCTCGTCAGATTAGAGTGCCTGTCCGTGGAATCATTTAAGGTGTCTCTGAAAAGCCACTTATTTGCACTAGCATTTGAATAAGCTTATGGTTGTTTTTACTGTTTTATGTCATTATTTATTATGGTTGATGTTTATTCTTGATGTGTATTAGCGCTTTGGTATATTGAAATGCACTCTATAAATAAAATTTTGATTGATTGATTGATCTTCTCTGGACCGGGACACATCTGCACTCTTCAAAGCCAAACCACAAACTGAGGAGTAAAGGTAAGTGCTGTATAATGTATTTCAATGACATTTTCAACTTATGTTGATATCTTCGCCATTTTTAGGTATTTATTCACCAAAGTTTACAATGTGGGCTTTTTGGGACCCCACCTCATGAACACTGGCACTGTCATTTCGTTGAAGGTGATTTCACAGTACTGCATGAAATCACCTTTCAGGACCGATTAATGAAATGATAGTGTCAGTGTTCAAAAAGCCCATGTTGAAAATTTAGTGGAAAAATTCCCCAAAATGGTCGCATTATGAGCGCATGTTGTGCAGTTTCTATGCAAGTGCATAACTTTGGTAACTTACAATATTTTCATTCCAGATTTTGAACATACCTATTTTTTCACATCCCCTCATGAACAGTACAGCTGTCATTTCTCACATCCTGCCTGAAATGTGTTTTCGCACCTCTGGCACAGTCACTGTGCAGAATCGCCTTTTGGGACCGAGTAACAAAATCACAGTGGCAGTGTTCATGAGGCAGGGTCCTAAAAATCACATGTTGAAAATTTGGTGGAAAAATCTTAAACTTGACCGCCTTATGATCATGCATTGCATAGTTTCTACACAGGTGCATAACTTTTGAAATTTACAATATTTTGTCTCCAGATTTTCAACATACCCATGTTATCACACCAACTCATGAACAGTTCAGCTACCATTTTTCACATCCTGTCCAAAATGTGCTTCCACACCTGTGGCGTGGAATGGCGTTTCATCACAGATTTGAACATTTTCACCTATGATTTTTATGAGGTGGGGTCAGAAGAAAAATATGTTGACTGTTTGGGGTCAAAATATAAAAAAAAAAACAGAATTTACTAAGTGACATTGTTTGCAGGGATGTCCGTTGCACTCTGGGGAACACACTGCCTTACCGTGTCAGTAAGCTGAGTTCAGATGTAATTTCAGTGAGCCGGTTTACTGGGACAAGACTGATGGGAAAAGTGCTGAAGCATGCAGCACCAGTCATGAGCTGGGTAGGGACGGAGCAGTGTTTTGGCACAGACGCCACACCTGTGGTGGTCAGGGAGCCTCACCCACAAGCTATCAAGATGTGTGCCAGGGTCAGCTGTGCCCATGCACTGCACTGCATCATGATGGTCTCCAAAATTGTATTTAGCTCATTTTACTCAGCTCCCAAAGGGAACTCTGCAAATGAGGATACAGTTCCACTATCACAAAAAGAAGGGAAATTAGTTGCAAAAAAACTACATTAATGCAGAGATTAGGATTGCAAAAATGCAAAGCGTACAAAAACAGAAAATTAAAAAATGGGGATTTAGATCACCGGAGTATTGGCGAATCAATGGCGGAGTCGTACTTGGGGTTGTCAACTCTAATGCCCACCCCTACCCTGGATCAGACAAGGTCAAATGTGATGTTGGGCCATGCGTGAAGAAAGCTCTGACAGATTATGTTGGCCATACTGTATTACTATGAGGCACTGGAATGGAGCTGTATCTTGTACTTCAGACAGGAGGCTACAGGCTTGGGCATTAGGGTTGAGAACCCCAAGTAAGACCCCACCACTGATTTGCCAATACTCTGTAGACCTAAATCCCTAATGTTTTTTTTTCATTTCCCGTCTTTGTACACTTTGTGTTTTTACAACCCTAATCTCTGCATTAGTGTAGTGTTTTGCAACTAATATGTATATATACACACACACACACACACACACACACACACACATACACTTATAGTGCAACATCTCTTTGTGTTTGTCCCGCCATAACCCCTTTAATTTGTGGGTCTGTTCAGATTGCCACTGCCAATAACTCTAAACTTAGGGAAAACAAAAGTGGGGAAAGGCGACACCTCTGCTGCGTGCCTCAGCCCGAAGCAAATCTGTCCGAGCAGTGCCCACTTACAGTTGCTTCAGGAGCTTTGTACAGGAAATTATTGCCACTATCAAATCAGGACCTAATGTGATCACCAGCAGTTACCACCAGGAAGATGTGTGGTGCATTCGAGGAGTCTGCCTTGAGCGGCATGATGCAGTAGGCCTTTAAGACAGCTGAGATCAGGTTGAGCTACAAGTGGCACCCCGGCCAGCTCTGAATAAAAGTCACAGGTTTGTCTTTCAGTAGGTCTTCAGGTAGGCCTGCACTTGATTTTTGAGATTTTCCAAGTGAAAATAGAGCAGGGGTGCTGCCACATAATTATTTTAAACTATCACTGGTGTCTAGTGGGCCCCCCACCCCATTGGTTACACCACCAACCCCCTTAGTATCGTGCCTATTCAGGTCCCTCCACCCTTCTTTCCTGGCCACCAACTTAACCAAGCAAGCTTCGCCTTCTCTCTGACGGCAGCCAATAAAACCTCTCTATTCACCACCTTGGCCAGCTGTAGTCTGAGTGACAAGGAGTGTGCTCCTGCTGTAGAAAAAGCTGTTGGAGGTTGATTTGTGTCACATTTATGGAGAAAATAATACACCCATCTTCTTTGGGGGTAGCTCAGTCATCAGGTCACACTGTAGGAACATCATCGTCAGTGAAGCAGGACCCACTCAAAGATTTTCAGCAGTACCACTGGGACCGCCAATGCCACCTGCCGGCATCACCAACCCTATAAAGGCTTGAAAAGCCCCGCTTCCGCCCGATGTCGACTCTATTCACGTGGGTCTCCATGGAAGCTCCAATGCAGTTTTGTGCCATTTTCACCTACGACTTTTATTTTACTTAGTTTTTTAGAATCTCTTTTTTTTAATTAGTGATTCCTTTACCTTATGTCAAGAGTTAATCCTTCCACTTCTCTCTTCCATCGCTGCTGCTGCTGCAGAAAAGAAGATTGCCTCTTCAGACTACCATATCTCTGTGTCTGCAGTCTTGGGCCTGACCACAACATCTTGGACTGTGAGCTCTGCCAGAAATGTAATCAAACCACCCTTAGGGGATGCAAAAAGGCTCTCAAAAAATTCCTGATGGAGCAACAGGTAGCCAGTTCTGGGCAGGGGTCCTTGGGGGGTCCCTTCTTCCCAGTTACCATTGGGTCATCGAGCTCCCAGGCCACAAAGGCCCGAGACAAGTCCTTGGGGAAAAGTCACAAGAAAGACTGAGAATGGGATTTGTCTTCCCCCCCCCCGCAACGCTTCTCATCCCCAGTGGCCTCTTCTTCTTCCTCCGGGGGTACTCAGTCATTTGCAATTGCACCAACACCTGTGACTGTCCAGTCCTCTGCTACTACCAGGCCCATAATGACAGTACCACTGCCCACCTTTCAAGGTCATCGGCCCCCTATTCATCTACACTTGTCAATGACAGACCCTACCTTGTGGGCTGATAGCTCTTCAGATCCATGGACATCGGGTTCCCTGACCCTGACAGATGGGTTGTTGTGCCCGGTGCCGATGACCCCTCCTCCATCAATGCACCAGTCTCCTGCTGTTGACCTCAATGATATTCTGGTCAAGTTCACTACAGTCCTGGGCCACCAGTTGGGCACTTACAGACCTGGGTCCCCTGCACTGTTACGGCCCTGTCGACACCACTTTAGTCTCCTCAGGCAAGTCCCTGTGGGCCTTTTTCGGTCCCTCAATTGGACATTGAGGAAGAGTACCTTCCTGAACTCATCCTGCCTGAGGAAAAGGAGGAATCTCTTTCCTCTGATAGATCCACTGCTTCTCAGTGAGTGAGGACTCTTTCAAGCATCCTCCCAGATCTCCTCCAGAGGACCAACACTTTCTTTAATTTATTTTTTTATTTATTGAAATTATTTCACCAGGAAAAGCACACTGAGCAAGAACTGCTAGTCTCCCAGTGTGACCTGGGGGGGAGGGGTACAGTGGGGAAGGGAACAAGGGTAGTCAGGTCCTGACATATATATATATATATATATATATATATATATACACAATTACAATACAGTTGAAAACATTTGACAGAAATAGTTGGGCGTACATGACAATTTACCCTTATAGTATAGTAGCAATTACATGGGGAAGTCATGATTTATACCTTGAAAACATATAATTAGATAATACAGCTGCATATGTTTGACAGGAATAGGTGACTGTGGATTAATACATATACCCTAATAGTCGAGAGTAACAGTTACAATGAGAAATCCTGTTAAGGTATTGGGTTGTGGTATATAATGAGATAGGGGTAAATGCAAGCTAGCTAGCTCAGAAGTTGGGATCAAGTGCAGTAGTTGGGTGTGGTTAGTGAAGTAGCACCATTGGGCCTACGGGGAGGAGAAATATAGGAGTGTCTGAGGTAGAATAGATTGCAGAGCTAGCTGCAGGAGCAGTTTACTGAGCAGTGGTTGGCAAGGGCATAGGATAGTGAGCAGATAGAGGAAGAGTGGTGAATTTCAGAGGGGAAGGAGTTCCAGAGTTGAGGGAAGTGGTGAGAGAAGGCGGCCTGGCCAGCTTGGGTCCGGCGTCTGGGGACTAACGGGCCGGGGAGTCTAGGGACCTCAGAGCATAGGTGGGTGCCAGAGGGGGCGATAGTACAGAGGTCAGATACACTGGGAGGGTACCAAACCAGTTCTTCAGGATAAACTTGGCACAGTGTATTAGGCGGTGGTTCTCAAGGAAGGGGAGAGCAAGGGAGCGGTATAGCTCGCAGCAGTGGGTGCAAGGAGGATTGTCAAGAGCAAACTGGCAGAAAACATTAAAAAGGGTATCCAGTTTGGATAAAACTGACTTGTGGGTGGCACAGTAAACGATATCACAATAATCGAAGGAGGGAAGTATCATCTTCTGGATAAGCTCATGACGGACCAGATAGGGGAGGCTAGAAGGGTTCCAATATAAAGCTCCGAGCTTGGGGCGGAGTTTTGTTAGTATAGAATCAGCATGGGCTGCAAGGTGAGGTGGTGGTCAAGCCAAACTCCAATATACCAGAAGGAGGTGACGTCCTGCAGTTCTGACCCATCTTGGGTGTGGAAAAGTGGGAGGGAGGGGAGCCTGGCTAGTGGTTGGGATGTACCAAAAGTCATAGTTACATTTTTTTTTTTTTAGCATTTAGAAAGAGCTGAACCAGAGCTGGACTTTGTTAAAATCCGCCTGGAGGGTAGAGGCAACTGAGGCTGGGGAGGAGCCAGAAGAAAGGACAGTATTGTCCACATATATGTGGATCGAGGAGGCAGAACAAGTTTGGGGGGCAGGTTTAGAAAAATAGAGAATAGGCTAGGCCCAAGCACCGATCCTTGGGGGACATGGGAAGGGGATATGGCATTCGCAATCCTGACAGATTGAGTGCAGTCTGTAAGATAGGCACTGAACCAGGCAGTAGCAGATGTGGAGAGGCCAGAGTCAGAGAGGCTAGATAGTAACAGAGTATGGGAAACTGTATCGAAGGCCTTGGCCAGATTGATGAAAATGGCAGCGGTGGTGAGACCTCTATCCATTCCAGATTGGATGGTGTCAGTGAGCCTTAGTAAAGAGGAGGCAATGGAGTGATCTTTCCTGAATCCAAACTGGTAGTGTGTGAAGAAATTTGAGTCAGCAAGATAGGAGGTTAGCTGGCTAAGCACCAAGTGTTCTTGCAGCTTCGCCAGAGCAGGGAGGAGGGAGATTGGCCAATAGTTTGAGGTGGAGGAGGAGGCACCCCCTTTGTGGAGAAGAATGACAATGCCATGCTTCGAGGGCAGAGGGATAGATGCAGTGGTGAAGGATAGATTTAGGAGGTAGGCAATAGGGGTGGCTATGGCAGAGGCCAAGAGGAACAGAAGTTTGGGGTCTAGTCCATCCAGGGAATTCCCATTTGAGGGACTTAATGTTAGCAGGGCTACTAGAGCTTCATCCGGAGAGATTTTCCTGAAGGAGAAAATACCTGTATATTGAGGTAGTTTTTGCCCTGTAGGTGGTAGAGATGGTGACATGGGGGGTAAGGAGGAAAGGAGAGAGGAAGCACAGGTAGAGAAATATAAGTTAAACTCAGCAGCGACTGAGGATCCGAGAGTGTGGAGTTGTTTACACTGAGGAGAGGCGAGGGCTTGGCTGCGGGGGGTGAGAAGGAGTGTATGAACTTCCAGAATTTGGAGGAGCTATTAATGTTAGATTGGAGGGAAGATCTAAAGTACTCTGCTTTAGCTAGCCGAGTTGCTCTAATGCACATGTTGCACAGATACCGGTAGTGGGAGAGGTCCTGAGGTAGGGCTGAGGCTTTGAAAGCTCACCATGCTGAGTCACGGGCGCTCATACAAGCTGTGAGCTCTTAGGAGATCAATGGCAGGTGGGTACCGCGTACCCTAGTACGTCGTAGTGGGGCGCGGGAATCCCATATCTTAAGGAACATGTTTTTGAAGTGAAGTAGGGTGTCATCTATCAGGTTGGAGGGGAGCCAGCTTGGTTAGACAAGGTCATTTAGGAGGAGCGAGGTTTAGGATTTGAGCGACCATTGGACTAAGAACTTGGGGGACGGAGACGGTGGATTTTGCGAACAAGGTAGATGACATGGTGATCACTCATAAAATCAGGGAGTAGGCCTGTTTGGATGACTGTATGAGGACGGGAGGTCAGAGCCCAGTTGATAAGGGAGTGGTTACGTGATTTAAGGTTTAGGAGGGTGGGCTCAGTGATGAGTTGGATTAAATTGATGGCAGCGACATCCGTCTGGGTTTTGTTGAGGGCTGGGGCTAACCAGTTTAGGTTAAGGTCACCCATAGCATATAATTCCCTAGTGGGTGCTTGTGAACTGATTTGTGTAAGGTCAGTAACAGTTGTGGCAGGGGTGCCTGGTTGGCAGTAGATTCCGGCAATGAATATGGGCCATGAGAAAGGTAGTGTGAGCTGGAGCAGCAAGAGTTCGTACTCTTTAGGTTCAGTTTTAGATAAGATTATTTTGTAGCGTATGTCCGAACTTATGAAGATGGCTATGCTGCCACCTTTCATGGCCCTGTCCTGGTGGGCCATCGTGTAACCAGGGATTGCGACTGAGGAGTCGGGAATGTTTTTGTTAAGCCAAGTTTCAGAGAGGTTGAGGACATCAGGGGCATGTAGGGCAGCGAGAACTTGTAGCTGGTCGATTTAAGTGGTAGGCTATGAATATTTAGGTGAAGGAGATGGAGGCCTTTGCGGAGGGGGTAACCTGGCAGTTGGGATGGGGATGAGATGGGATGGGATGTGGGGTGGTGGTGCCGGCAGAGGTTGGTGAGGATGTGGTGGTCGAGGGTCCCAGATTTGGGTGTATGTCTCCCGCTACGAAAAAGAGGAGGGTGAAGGATAGGTGTTGAGCTAGTATACAGAGGTAGCTTGGAATGGAAGAGCCCTGCCAAGAGTGGGGCCAAAGATGGACATTTGTGTGGGTAACGGGTGGGGCGAGAAGCAAGTAGGTGCAGGAGGGGAGGCCTGATTAGGAAAGGGGGGATGTATAGTGGAGGTGCCCAGGTAGGAGAGAGTGCAGGGTTGGAGGGGGCAAGGAGGAGTTACAATATGGGCCAAGTAAGGGGAGGAGGGCATGGGAAAGGTAGGCGGCATGGTGGAGAGGAGGGGTGGGAGGTAGCAGAACAGACAACTGAGTAGAGGTAAAACGCTAGCCACGGTGGACATGGTGTTGAGATTTTATAGCAGCTTCTCAGACGAGGTAATTACGAGGAGAAAGGAGCCTGAGATGGCTGGGACAAATGTGTTGGCTGGCCCCTAGGAGGGCGAATGGCCAATAGGCCTAGGAGGTGAAACAGAGAGAATGGGAATTCTAAAGTAGAGGGAGCCAGTGGAAGTGCCGCAGGAGGCTGGTGGGGGGTGGGGTCAAGGAAGAGGGTGGGCAAAGAGAGTATTTAATCGGGGTTGGGGGCCAAAGATTTAGAAGACAGTAAGAGGCATGGGGTTAATGTGACGAAGCAGCTGTTCAGCTGGCCCGCCAGCACAGCAGTTGGATTTCCAACTTGCGATGCCGATGTCCTGGGTTCGGGAATGGACCCAGGAGTCAGAGGGACAGTGGGGAGGACAAGGATTAAGCATCCTAGGGACTGCTCTCCGATGGAGGAGGGACCATGTATCTGGCGATTGCCTGACCTCTGGCGGAGGCAGGGGAGCCAGCAGCATCTGGTGTCTGAAAGACTGGGGGGCATGTCAGATGTTGACGCAGGTTACATTTTATTTATTTAGTTTTTGTTAACCGGGTAGGTGCACTAGCCATAAAATGACTATTTTCAGGCACGACCCGGGGCACGCATCCTAGATCATTGCATGCCATGCCCCCAGGGGTACAGCATCCTGAAAAAGCCAGCCCCCGGATTATGAAGCTCCGCTCTGCTGCCATGCCTGTTGCCTACTAGTGTCCGCCAGGGGTTCCCTGCTCCTGTGGTCCCTACCCGGGGTATAAGCCGGGGCTTGCCTACAGTGTCCTTGGGACAGGGGTGCCCACCTGGTGGAGTAAGCCTGGGCATGGTGGGGGCAGAGCCAGAACTGGGGGCTGGGTCAAAAAAAAGCAGATGTCCATAGCCATGGGCTTCCACATTGAAGAAGAGGATGCCACCAAATGGGAGCTGGTGGATTTTCTAGAAATCCCAGAATCTCCTCCTAAAGTCATTCCTCCTATCCTCCCAGCCTTGAGGAATGCCACTACTGCTGCCTGGCACAGACCTGACATGCCCTGTAGGGTGGATAAGTTGCATCATGCCCCCCAGAGCCTACCTTACTATGCTGCCCAACCTGAGACCGATTCAGTGGTCATTAAAGCAGCTCATGACAGGTCCAAGGTGCCTAAGCACCTCCGCCTCCTCCCCCCTGAATGGGAATCTAAACAGATTGATCTTTGGGATAAGAGAGTATATGCCTCCTCTACCTTGGTGCTGAGGATTGCTAATTACCTCTTGCATATGGCTAAATACCAGAATACTATCTGGAAGAAGGACAAGACTGCTGCCCAAGCCCTCCCAGAAACAAGAGGTTCTCAAATGCTTGCAGAGTGCTGAGGATATAGAAACATAGACTTTAATGGTAGATAAGGACCACTTGGCCCATCCAGTCTGCCCAGTTCCCTACCTATTGGGTAAGCTGCAGATCCTAGTTAATCAACAGCCTACTTCCTACCCCCCATAAGCACTATAATTGCCTTATGTCTGTCCCAGCAGTATCAGCAAGCATCTTCTCAGGGCCTGGTATGATATCTCTGACACTGGTGCCAGGGCTGTTGCTACAGGCATTTGCCTTCGTAGGCACTCCTGGCCGAGGGTCTCAGGTTTTGCTGCAGATGTCCAGCAGAAGGTGTTCAACACCCCTTTTAATGACTCTAAGTTATTTGGGCCAGATATCCAAGACATCTTCAATGACCTGCAGGGCTATCAAGTCTGTCCACTCCATCTACCACATGCAGCCTAGGAGTAGACAGCACCCACCCTTTTCGCAAGGTGTCCCACAATTCTGGAGCAGCTTCCTATTGCCAGGGCAAGAGAAGGGCCTCCTCCACCTTGCCTAACTTCTCCTCCTCTGATGCTGCAGCAAAGTGTCTCAGGGGTGATGGATCAGTCACAGCAGCTGGGTTTGCCTCAGCTTGACTCCTTGCAAGACCCCCCTCTTTTGGTCCCCAGCCAAGACGTTGTGGTCAGAGGTCAGTTCTTCCCTCCCTCTCAATCAGTGGAGAACCATCACTCCAGATGCTTGGATTCTTCAGATTATAGAGAGGGGGGTCACAATCTGGAACTTATAGAGATGTCCCCAGGGACTCCTCCAAAACCCTCCACCTATACCCCAGTCCATCTGTCTGTCCTCTGAAAGGAGGTACAGTCCCTTCTGTGGAAAAAGGCCATCAAGCCAGTGCCCAGGCACCAAAGGAACAGGGTATTTTTTTCCCAGGTTCTTCCTGGTCCCCAAAAGAACTGGAGATCTGAGGCCCATTCTACATCTCAAGGAACTCAATCTTTATATCCAGTAAAAACAGTTCTGCATGATCACTCTGCTGCTCCTGCTCAAGCAGAACAACTGGCTGTGCTCCTTGGATATAGAAACATAGACTTCAATGTCAGATGAGGACCGCTTGGCCCACCCAGTCTGCCCATTTCCCAACCTACTGGATAAGCTGCAGATTCTAGTTAACCAATAGCCTACTTCCTCCTCCCCCCCCCCCCACACTGTTTATTTAGTTTTTATTAACCGGGTAAGTGCACTAGTCAAAAAAATAACTATTTTCAGGCACGACCTGGGAGAGTACAGAACATAATGACATACATAACATTCCAGAAGTGCAGCATTACATAATGTTTAGTATGGACCACAGAACAAGGATACAACAGCAGATCAAATAACAGAACAGAGAACAGTACAGGCAAGCAATAATAATAGCATATGAGACATAGTATTGGAGAATACAGGCAATAAACAAATAGTACACGTGTCAGTACATAAGATACAACTTAATTTAAGTAACACAGTATATAAGATACAACTTAAATTTTAAGTAACATATGAGGATTGCAAATAGAAGAATATAAATAGGTAGGAACAGTGAGTACAGTAGAGTAAGGAGGAGGAAATTTGGAAAGGACAGTAAACTAGGAGGGGTAGAGGCGGACCTAGGCAGAGGCAAGAAATAAGGTCACGGGCAAGTAATTTTAATTGCCTTATGTCTGTCCCATGCATTCTTGAATTCCTCCATTTTTGAACCCATGACCACCTCAGAAAGGCAGTTCCATGCATCCACTACCCTCTCCATGAAGAAATGCTTCCTCGCACCCCTGAGCCATGCCCCCTCTATCTTCAAATTGTACCCCCTTGTTCTTGCACATCTCTTTGTCTAAAAGATGCTCCCCTCTTGGACTTTGTTGATTCCCTTGAGGTACTTGAACGTTTCTATCATGTCCCCCCTCTCCCTTCTTTTCTCAAGAGTATACATATTAAGCTCTTTTAGTCTCTCTTCA
The DNA here is from genome assembly GCA_016271365.2 of Neoceratodus forsteri. NCBI lineage: Eukaryota > Metazoa > Chordata > Ceratodontiformes > Ceratodontidae > Neoceratodus > Neoceratodus forsteri. Next base: position 980,495,684 of record CM057450.1, on the reverse strand, counting down.
TCTGGCTTCTTTTGCAGACCCTGCACCATTTTGATTGGCCTCCTCTGGACTGCCTCCATCCTATGTCCTTGCAGAGATGGGGTCTCCAGAACAGCACGCAGTACTCCAGATGGGGTCTCACCAACTGTCTGTACAGAGGGATAACGACTTCCTGTTTTCTAGTGGTGATGCCTCTCCCTATCCATCCCAGTAACCCCCCAGCCCTCCTTACTGCCTTTTCACATTGCTTACCTACCTTAAGCTTACCTGCATATATCAGTGTTTCCACCACACAGGAGATTCCTCTGGTTTCTTTTTCAGAGCAAGCACTACCAATTCAAAGTATTGCTCTTTGGCTTATCCTCTGTGCTGCAGGTCTTTACAAAGTGCTTAGCAGCAGTAGCTGCCTGGACTACTGGCTCCTAAAGGCTCCATCCAAAGAACAACTCCTCCGGACCCTGGAGAGAACCCTTCAGCTGTTTCTCTCCCTGGGCATCACTGTCAACCTGCCCAAGTCTGTTCTAAATCCATCCCAGAGGTTGCAGTATATGGGGGTGGTCCTGAACTTAGCACAGGGCAAAGCCTTCCTGCCTCTCAACAGGGCGGAGTGTCTCATTGCTCAACCTCAGAAGCCATTAGCTGTTATATTCTTGTGAGGGTGTACCTGATGCTATTTGGTCTTATGACCACAGCCATTGCCGTGGTTCCCTTGGTCAAGCTGCATATGTGAGTCCTCCAGTGGACGCTCAGAGTGCAAGGGGACCAGTTAGTGTTGGTGTCTTTGCCAGTCCACAAGGTGCTTCAGAGGTAGATGGACCCTCAGAACCTGTCACATGGCGTCCCATTCCAGGTCTACTCCCCCCAGCAGATCCTCACCATGGATCCCTTTGGTTCAGGCTGGGGGGGGTGCACCTGGGTCCCTTTCAGATTCTGGGAACGTAGTCACAGATCGAAACTTCCCTGCATTATCAGCATCTTGGAGATGCAGGCGGTCTTGTATGCCATGCAGGCTTTTCAGAACCATCTCCTCCCAGGTCAACTGTTGATCCAATTGGACAGTCTCAGTGTTGTCTATCAACAAGCAAGTGGGGCACATTTATACCCCCTGTGCAGGGAAGCTATGAGAGTATGGTACTGGGCACTAGACCAAAGTCTGGTTCTTTTCGCAGTTCGCATCCCAGGCATGCTAAACACCCTGGCCACCAGCCTCAGCAGGATGCAGTCCAGCATGCATGAGTGGGAACTTATGTCATCCGTTGCAGAACATTTGTTCGCTAGATGGGGGTCATCCAGAGATGAACCTTTTTGTGTCCCCACTCAGTGCAAAACTGCCCAGTTTCTGCTCACTAGATTCAGGGCCTGGAGTTTTCTGGCAAGATGCATTGTCCCGCTCCTGGAGCAGGAGGTTCCTTTATGCTTTCCTCCATTTCCTCTGATTCAGAGGGTGCTAATCATACTGCAGATGGAGGGGGCCAGCATGACCCTGATAGCACCATTCTGGCCACAGCAGGTGTGGTTTCCATTACTGCAACAGGTAGTGGAGGACTGTAACAGTTAGTGGAGGAACCTTCAGTCCCTCTGTAGGGATCTGCTAATGCAGGCTCAGGGGACCCTGGTCCATCCCAATCTCAAGTCCCTTCATCCGCATGCCTGGCTCCAGAGGACATAGCTATCGCCCAGTTTGGGATGTCCCAGAGAGTGGTGGGTGTCCTCATGATGCCATGAAGTGGAATAGGTTTGCTATCTGTGTTGCAACACATCATCTGGACCCTTTCACTTGTCCAGTGAGCCAGATTCTGGACTACCTGATATCTCTGCCAGACTCAGGTCTCCAGTACTCCTCCCTCAAGGTGCACCTTTCATCTATCTCTGCTGTTTATGAGCCCATGGGCAGTCAAACCGTAGCTCAGATGGAGGTGTCCTGTACCTTTCTCAGGGGCATCCTGCATCTGAAACCTTCAGTCTTTTCCCCTGTCCTGGCTTGGGATTTAAATTTTATTTTGGAGAAGTTAACCCTGTCTCCGTTTGAGCCAGCTGTGTCTTGCAAACTACACTTTCTCTCTTGGAAAGCATTATTTTTGGTTGCTATTACTTCAGCGCAAAGGATTTCTAAGCTTCAGGATCTCTGGTGTGAGGAGCCTTATTTGATTATTCATAAAGACGTTATCTTTGTGCATGAATCCTGAGATCTTACTTCGAGAGGGCTCTTGCAGTAGGTAATTACATATAGGACTGATGCCGGCGGCAGGACCCCACGGAAAAATTTCTAGCTAGCAGTCCCTGGCGAGGGACCACCCGCACATCAGGTGACCAGCGTCATGCGACGTCAGTATAAAGGGGTGGTCCCAGATGCCCACCTTCCAGTTCTTTCCTACCATTAGCTTGTGCAGCGCCTCACGGTCAAATTTGTGCTTAGTCAGCCCTGCTCTTTCGTCGGTTTTACCGAGATTTATAAGTATTTTTCTTCTTCCTATCGTCAGGTCATCATCGGTGTATGTCGTCCCCTACACTCTCCGAGCACAAAAACAAGTCGACTCATCCGTAACTGCCACACAAGGACAGCCATTCCCTCTGCCTCTTCTGCCTAGGCCTGACCACCCAGGCTCGACAAGTGCCTCCATTGCCTTCACTTTAATCAAGTATACCCAAGAGATGACACCAACAGTCCCTGGAAGCCCATCTTCCAAAGAAAAAGATGTTTTCGATGGAAAAAGAATTGAAGCTCAGGCAGGCGTTGACTTCTCCGGAAGGGTATCATAAGAAGCGGGACAAAAAGAGGCACTGGGAGAAGGCCTCCTCCCTCGTGACTCCAGCTGGAGTCGCGGCCCAGGTAACATCTCCTCCAGGGGACCGTCCAACGGCAGCCTCCAAGGCTTTGGAGGAGGCATCGGCCCGCCCGTCTGTCTCGCACTCGGGCCTTGCGGGCGCTTCCGGGCAAAAGGCCTCCGCCCCCAGTTCAGCCGCAGGCTCGTGGCCTACTGGTGCGGGCGACTCCAATAAGTCAGATGTCGGCTCCTCCGACGTCCGCCGGGAGAAGGTCGATGAGGCGCCCGACCCTTGAAGGCGGCGCACGACCTCGTCCCCTCGAACGAACCGCTCCTCCTCCTCGGCCGCCTCCAATGAGGGACCCGTAAGGCCGGACGCCCAGCTCCTCTGGCGCCCGCCCAGGACCTAGCCCTAAGCCACCGTCGGCTCCCCGATGTGCTGGGCGATGGAACCTATGATGGACCCTCCAACCCCGTTGTATCCGGTTTGCCGCGGCCTTCGCTGCCGTCCGAGGAACCTGAGTCACCCCAGCCTGACCCCGGGATTCCCCGGGCGATGCGGGGATGTTCCACCTCCGTCAGACCCTCATCCTAGGGAACAAGATCTGACACCGGTCCCCCGGACACAGGCCCCGACGCCGGCCCCCTGGACGCCGGTGGGGGATTTTCCCCTTCCGTCGGGCCCTGCTCCCCCTGGGCCTCTCACTGTTGACCCGCCCATGGGGCCACCTTCCGGGCCATCTGCTCCAGCAGCTCCTCCAGTGCCTGGGTACCTGCCGTCTTATCCGACGCCATCATACCCGGAACCGCAGTATCCAGCGCCGCAGTACCTGATGCCGGTCCCTCCGACGCCGCAGTACCCAACGCCTCAATACCCAGCACCGGTTTTCCCGCAGCTGGGTTTCGGATACTCACCTTACGGATACAACCTGTATTCTTTTCCCCCTCCTCCTCCACCTCCACCGCCCCCTCGGCCGCCGGTGGATCTGCAGGAGACTCTGGCTTCCTGGTGGGCTGAGGCCAAGGCTCAGCTCACCAAGGAAGTAGAGAGCCGCCTTATGGCGACGGTTCCACCCCTGGCCCCTGAGACGGCACACTCCCTCACTGCCTTCGGACTCCAGAGCCCTTCCCTGTGGATCCCGAGAGGAGCAGGACACGCGTCCAGTGATCCCCCCCAAGGAACCCGTTCCTCCCCCTAGCAGGGTTAGGGAGTCTTATTCTGCTTCTGATTCTTCTTCTTCCCTCTTGGATTCCTCAGATTCCTCCATCAGATGCTCCGAGAGAGACGACGAGCCTTGCTCTCTGTCCAAGCCCCGGCCGAGGACCCCTCGGAAGTCTCCTCCGGAGGACCCTTCCTTCACGGAGTTGCTCAGAAAAATCCAGGAAGTGCATCAGTGGCGCTCCTTGGAACCAGATCCTCGGCGGGTCAAACTCGCCGAACATCTGGACCTGCCCCTGACAGCTCCTACTTTAGTGCCACCCTGGATCGAGCCTCCGCCCACCTTGTTTCCTATTTGGAAACAACTGTCATTTTCAGCCCCACTTCCTAGGAAGTCTAACAGGCTATACCAGGCTCCTGAGGGTGATGATTCTTTGGACTCTCACCCTCGTGCAGTTTCGGTCGTGATTAGCGCCGCCCGCCTATGAGCGCATCCTAAACATTTAAGCTCGTCTCCTCCGGATAAGGAATCTCGCCTCCTGGACCAGTATGGAAGAAAAATCTACGCCTCTTCCACATTGGGAATTCGGGCCCTGAATTATGTTGCTCATATGGGGGATTACCAGAAAGCCATCCTTACCCAGGCGGAATCTAAGATTGACTCCTTACCTGACTCTCAAGTCAAGCAGGAGTTAGCTGATTTAGTCCGTTCTGCTCGTTCGGCCAGTCGTCACATTCTGCGGACGACATACGATGCAGTGGACACTGCCGGGCAGAGCTCCACTTTCGCTGTGAGTCTATGGCGTCATGCCTGGCTCCTGCGTGTCAGGTTTGGTCCCGGAGGTGCAATCCGCGATCCAGGAAGCACCTTTCAGGGGTCGGTGCTTTTCAGTGGTGATGTCAAGGACATCATCACCGACTTACAGGAGAAGGGGCGGCTCTGAAATCCGTGGATTCATGTACCATCCCCATCACCCACTGGCGCCCGTCAGCACGCGAGAGCGCGGTCAGCCACAGCGAAACCCCAAAGGCAGGCAGGCTACTAAACGGGCCCCCCAGCTGCCAGGCCCCTCCGCCCAAAAGCAGCGGGTGCCCCAGCTGCAGCGCTGCCCCACACCACCTGACTCCTCCCTCTCCCACCACCTCCGGACACACCGGGAGGGAACCGGTAGGAGGGAGGGAGGTTCTCCCTCACACCTTCTGGGTTGGGAGAGAATAACAGTTCATGGTGGTGCTTCAGATTATAGCGGAAGGGCACTCTTTATAGAGTTTCTACAGAAACCACCCCGCCACCCCCCTCTGAAGTCGTCCTACGCAAGGGACCATCTTCCTTTGGTCCGGAAGAAATCTCTGCCCTCCTCGCGAAGCAGGCCATAGAGCCCGTTCCCCCTCACCTTCAAGGGACAGGTTACTATTCCCGTTTCTTCCTGGTCCCAAAGAAGACGGGAGATCTCAGACCCATTCTCGATCTCAGCTCTTTGAACCTTTACGTGGAATACAAAAGGTTCAGGATGCTCTCCCTACAGACCCTTCTGCCCCTTCTTCGGCCGGGTCAATGGCTTTGTGCACTGGATATGCAGGATGCATGTTTGCACATCCCCATTCACCCTTCTCATCGCAAGTACCTTCGGTTTGCTTTCTGGGGGGACCATTACCAGTTCCGGGCACTCCCATTTGGTCTTTCCTTGGCACCCCGAGTCTTTACCAACTGCCTGGCTGTGGTAGTGGCCCACCTGCGTACGATGGGAGTTCAGGTGTTCCCTTACCTGGACGATTGGCTCCTGGCGGCCTCGTCCAGGGAAGAGCTCCTGCATTTTCTCTCCCTCACCCAGCAGGTTTTCACTTGCCTGGGTATTACTATCAACCATTCCAAGTCTCATCTGGATCCCTCCCAGAGACTACAGTTTATTGGGGCTATCCTCGATATGACGGTGAGCAAGGCATTCCTGCCTCCAGACAAGGTGGCCTCTCTTCAGTCACAGATTTCCCTGCTATCAGAATGCAGGAAGGTTCCGGCGAGGTCAGTTCTCCGTCTTCTGGGGCTCATGGTGGCTGCCATCCTGACAGTTCCACGCGCTTGGCTCCACATGAGAATCTCTCAGTGGACTCTTCGCTCCCAATGGGATCAACTGGTAGACGACCTAGATCATCTAGTTCTGATCTCCTCGCCGATGGCTCGGGACTTGCAATGGTGGATGGTTCGAGAGAACCTGTTTCAGGGGGTCCCTTTCTGTCATCTTCCCCCCTCCCAGACTCTGACCACAGACGCATCAGGCGAAGGTTGGGGAGCCCATCTGGGTCCTCACCGAACCCAGGGATTATGGTCCAGATTGGAACTAGCTCTCCACATCAATGTGCTTGAGCTTCCAGCAGTACTATATGCTCTCCAAGCCCTTCACCAATACATTCTTCCTGGTCACCTAGCCGTCCAGACGGATAACATGTGCGTGTTGTGGTACATCAACAAGCAGGGAAGGACTCTATCCTATCCTCTATGCAGGGAAGCAATGAGGGTTTGGGACTGGGCAACTCAACACAACCTTCACCTCACGACGATTCATGTTCCAGGAGTCAACAATACCCTGGCAGACAAGCTAAGTCGCTCCTCTGCTCCGCCACACGAGTGGGAATTGGACCAAAAGGTGCTAAATCACATCTTCCACCTTTGGGGGACTCCACAGATAGATCTGTTCGCCTCTTCCCAAAACGCAAAACTTCCTAACTTTTGCTCGCTCGTTCCAGAGCGAGGTGCTTTCTGGAGCAACGCTCGGTCTCTAAGCTGGAAGAGCAGATTTGTCTATGCTTTTCCCCCAATTCCTCTGGTCCCTCGTGTGTTGCAGAAAGTATCAACAGAAGGAGCGAGAATAATTCTGTTCACTCCTTTCTGGCCTAGGCAAATCTGGTTCTCTCTTCTACAACAATACTCAGAGGTCCCTCCTCTTCCTCTTCCTTTATCTCGAGGTTTGCTGACCCAGGATCAGGGGACCCTGGTCCATCCGGGACTCAAGTCCCTACAACTTCATGCATGGCTCCTGCAGACCTAGCTCAATCCCGCTTTGGTGTCTCTCCAAAGGTAGCAGAGATTCTGGTGGAGGCTAGGAAATCCTCCACTAGGTCCACTTATGCCATGAAATGGAAGAGATTTTCTATTTGGGCTGCCTCTAGGAATGTGGAGCCTTTCTCCTGTTCAGTGGCCATTCTGCTGGAGTATTTACGTCACCTCTTCGACCTGGGTCTCAGGCATTCCTCCTTGAAAGTGCACATGGCCGCTATTTCAGCATAGCATGTTCCTTTCACAGATAAAGCATTTGCCCAATTAGAGGCCTCTAAGACCTTTCTCAGAGGAGTCCTCCATCTGAGGCCCCCCATCCAAACCCCTGCTCCCCCTTGGGACTTGAACTTTGTTCTCGAGAAACTTACCCTTCCTCCCTTCGAACCTGCAGCCTCCGCAGATCTGAAGTTTCTTTCATGGAAGATGCTCTTCTTGGTGGCCATTACTTCCGCTCGAAGAATTTCCGAGCTCCAGGCCCTTATGTGTAAAATCCCATACCTGATTTTTCACAAAGAACAAGTGGCTCTTCGCACAAACCCTAAGTTTCTACCTAAAGTGGTAGCAGAGTCTACCTTAAATCAGTCTATAGAGTTACCTGCCTTTTTCACGCAGTACTCCAACCAAGGAGAATATTTACTCCATACCATGGATGTTCACTGGATTCTGAGATACTACACTGACAGGACGAAGGATCTCAGAAAGACTGATCAGTTGTTCATCTCTTTTGCTCACAAAAGGGAAGGCAATGCTGTTTCCAAGCAATGCCTGTCGAAGTGGTTAGCTCATTGCATCACTTTCTGTTATGACAAGTACAACAAGACCCTCCTGGGTCAGGTCAGAGGTCACTCCACACGAGGAGTAGCGGCCTCTGCAGCTTGTTTCAAGAATGTGTCTGCGGCAGACAAATGCGCTGCCGCCACCTGGACTTCCGTCCATACCTTTACGAAACACTACAGTTTGGACATTGCCTCTCGCCGTAGAGCAGGCTTCGGGCTGGCTGTTTCGCAAGGCCTCCTGTCTTGAGGCTCCGAAGTACACTGCTACTTTCAGGAGTAGTTTCCTCCTCCCGGTGCCTTTTATTTGTTCCAGACTGCTTGGGATTCAGTCCTATATGTAATTATCTACGCAAGAGCCTCTCAAAGTAAGATAGTACAGTTACGTGAGAACTTACCGTAACAGTAGATCTTGAGAGAGACTCTTGCAGTAGAATCTTTCCCACCCTCCATCCCCTAGGCTTTTCAGCTCTTTTTCCAGAAATGGAAACATCTGCTTCTCTCGTCTGGGCCTTCCAGGCCTGTGGCGGAAAAACTGGAAGAAGCGGGCATCTGGGACAGCCTTGCCACCAATGTCATGGCGGTCACCTGGCATTAGGGGCGGTCCCTGAGGGACTGCTAACTAGAAATTTTTCCTTGGGGTCCTGCCGCCGTCAGTCCTATATGTAATTACCTACTGCAAGAGCCTCTCTCGAAGATCTACTGTTACGGTAAGTTCTTACGTAACTGTACTTTTCTTCTTAAGGTGGTGTCTCAGTTTACCCTGAACCAAACTATCAACCTACCAGTTTATTTTTCTGAGCGTGCCAGTCCAGGGGAAACACTGCTCCATACGTTGGATATGTGCAGAATTTTGAAGTATTATCTGCTCCAAACTAAGGAATGCAGAAAGTTGAAACAGCTTTTTATTTCTTTTGCCCCAGGTAGAGAGGATGTTCAGGTTTCTAAACAATGTTTGTCCAAATAGTTGGCACATTGTATTGTGTTCTGCTGTAACAAGCATGGTAAAGAGTTGCCAGGGGCAGTGAAAGCCCATTCCACAAGGGGCATGGCTACCTCTGTGGTCTGTTTAAAGGGGGTCTCACAGCTTACATCTATGCTGCTGCCCCCTGGAGTACTGTCCATATCTTGGCTAAGCACTACAATGTGCAGTGGGCATACTAGGGGGGCCAAGTGGTCCATATTTGCCGTCAAATTCTGTGTTTCTATGTTAAGCACTACAGTCTGGACATTGCCTCTAGAGCCCGAGTAGACTTCAGATAGACTATCTTGCAGGGTCTCCTGTCCTAGGCTTTGGTTGGCTTTTGTCCCAGACTGTCTTGCTGCACCTGTAGCTGCTTGGGACTTGTTCTTACGGTGTGACCTGATGACTGAGATACCCCCAAAGAAGATAGAACAGTTACGTAAGAACTTATTGTAACAGTAGATCTTCAAGAGGATCTGTCATCAGGTCTGCCTTCCCTTCCTCCATCCCCCTCTTACGTTGTTCTCCTCTTAGAACTGACTTTCTGGTGTAGCCATCCTTTTATTTTGGCCTGGGTACCTTTCTGTCCCCTCAGTCCCCCATGGCATGGGTTTGCTTCCTAGTCTCTGGGGGGAGGGACTGAGGAGGGATCAGGACCACTCATGCCTTTATAAAGTTGGTGACATCGGTGTGGGTGGCCCCAGTGGTACTGCTGAAAATCTTCCATGTGGATCCTGCTTCACCAATGGTGAAGTTCCTATGGTGTTAACCTAATAACTGAGATCCCCTTAAAGATCTATTGTTATGGAAGGTTCTTACGTGACTGTTCTTTCCTGCACCACTGGATAGGAGTTTTCTGTTAGTCTTGGATATAAGACTAGCAGAAGACTCTTACCCAGAGGTGCAGGGTAGGACTTGCATCCGATTAGCTATCCAACAAAGAAATGGAAAAGGAAAAAAGGTTTCAGACTCTCGAGTTCCTTTCATTATCATACACAGCTCAAGAGTACACAGACTGAGACGTTGCCAGACCAGTGTTGAGAACCAAAGTGCTGCTGTGTAAGTAAATGCTTATGTGCATATTCTGAGCAGTCTAGAAAAAAAATTCTGTACAAAGAATTCACTTCTGCCTAATCAGTCCCTATGGCAACAATCTCTTAGGGAAGTATTGTTATCTGATTCCTTCTCTAAGCTTAATGTGTAACTGAAAAGGTTGTTTAATACCGATAGTCCTCTTCAGGTTGGTAGTGTTAGTGTTATCTGAAAAGTCAAAAATGTATGTCTTCCCACAAATTAAAAATAGTTTAAATTTTTTTGCTGGGAATGGACAGCAGTACTGAATAACTGCTGTACTATTTCTTTCAGGAGTGTAATGGTACTAAAGGCTAGTCTCTTGGGGAGTGGAACATGTCACAAAGGTTAGGTGCTAGTGTCTCGGGTGGGAAGGGAGAGCATTCAGGTGCCCTCCACTGGCTGATCATAGAGTGGCATTAGTTGTGAAGGAAGTTGCTATGACTAGTTGGAGGAAGGGTACAATTATGCTAACCCCTGAACACTGGGCGAGGGATGGGAAAATAGGGGATAAGTAGAACATTTTTTTTGGGGGGGTTGCCATTCGTTGTTTATCCCCCAGTCGCCCAGCATGCCCCCATCTGCTGGGAGCCTCCAGCCCTGTCACACACCTTACTAGGTTTGTATAGAAAAAAAGATGGCAGAGGCCCATCTAGATTTTCCCCCACAATCATATGGGAAATTTATATAGTTTGATTTTGGTTTAGCCAACAATCAAGACCTTTTTTAAATGTTTCAGTGCTACCAAAGTCAACCAGTTCCTGTGGCATTTTGTTCCAGAGCTTAGGTGCCCTTACTGAGAAAAAAGTTAAGTCTAACATTGGTCCTAGCTCTGGGGACTGTAAGTTGTTTAGTATGCTGTCTGGGAACAATTTGACTTGTAGTGAAGGTAAGTCCACATTTTTATCATGAGGTCTGGGGATTTCAGTAGCTTATAAAGTGTAGTAGATCCCCTCTAATTCTTGTATTTTGCAGTGAATTTAAGCCTGTTTTTTGCAGTCTAGATTGATAGGTACTTGTTGATAATCTAGGGACCATCATAGTTGCCCGTCTTTAGATCCTCTCCAATCTATCGATGTCTCCTTTGAGATGTGGGTTCCAGAACGGAGACCCATAATCAATGAGTGGTCTGACACATGCCTCTAAATTGGGATCAGACACTGTTCAGATCTGGAGACAAAAGAACGCTGTATCTGCCTTAGTAGCCCATTGGTCATGCTTGCCACTTTTAAACAGTGGTCGGTGGAAATGAGTTTAGAATTGACCAGTATCCCTAAATCCCTTTCTTTGTTAGTAGCTTTGAGCGAAATGTTGTTTATGTAGTAAATGTTTGGGGGGTTATGTGTTCTGAAGTGCAAGACCACACATTTGTCCATGTTAAATTCCATTTTATTTTCTAGGGCCCACATTTCAATGTTATGTAAATCTAATGTAAGTGGATTAAGATTGTATTGATTATCTACTAGTCCCCGAAGTTTAGAATCATCAGCAAATTTAGATAACCAATTATGGCTGTTTATTTGCATGTCACTAATGTAGATATTGAATAATATCGGGCCAAGCACCAAGCCCTGAGGAACCCTGCTTGTGACTGAGCCTAGGTCTGAAAAGCTGTCATTTATGGCAGCTCTCTGGGTACGGTTTGTCAACCATGCATTTATCCAGTTGACTAGATAGCTGGAGAAACTTAATTTCAATTCTTTAATAAGATGTCCATGAGGAACCTTATCCAGTAAAATTACATCCATTTGTTTTTTTGTTATCCAGGCCCTGACTAATATTATTGTAAAAGGCTAGTAAGTTTATAGTTCAAGAATGCTCTGTTCTGAACCCATGCTGCATATTGTCAATGATGTTTAGTACCCTCGTTTCTTTTTCAAGTAGTGATTTAATTATTTTTCCATAGCTTTGCAGATGATAGATGTAAGGCTTATGGAACGATAATTCTGAACATTGGATCTGCTTCCTTTTTTATATATTGGGGTAACTGATGCTGTTAACTAGTCAATAGGAATTTCTGCTTCATGTAGAGATTTATGAAATATTATTCTTAATGGATTTATTATTGCTTCTGCTGTTTCGATTAGAAATCTAGCACTAATTTGATCAGGCCTTGGGCTGGTGGATTTTTTTTAATGATTTGAGAAGTAAAGTAATTTCAGAAGAAGTAATATTGTGTGTATGTCTAGATTTCGAACTTACACTTGAACCAACTTAGGGGGGCACAGGTGTCTTTATTTGAAAAGACCGAACAAAAGTATATATTAAATAGATTGGCTATATCTGTATCGGACTGCATGACATTACCATTGTGTGTAATTGGGCCTATTTTTATTGTGTTTCCCTTTTTATTAAAGTATGAAAAAAGTGCTTTGTATCCATCCTTGGTGTGTGCTAGTTTAAATTCTATTTTCATTTTGGCTCGTTTAATCGTGTTTTTTAAGTTGTGTAAGGCTTTTTTATAATTTTTGTAGACAGAGGTTTTATCCATAAGCTGACTAGATTTAAGTTTTATAAAAAGTCTTTTTGTTTGATTTGAGTTCTAATGGATTTGTTTAGCCATTTTGGTATCCTGCCCTTTTTGTTATATTTATTTCTTATGGGTACATGGATTTCCTCTAGTTTATGGACCATAGTTTTTAGTTTATTCCATGCTATGTCCACCGACCGAGGGAATCGGACAACGAAGACGATGAGGACTGAGGACTAGCCTACCCAGTGAAGCTGTGGGAGCTTGCACTGTTCAGCTTTCAAAGCATTACTTGGTAGTACCTGAGGGAGAATGGCACTGAGGGATCTGCAAGGACATCTCCCTCCACAGAGCCATATCTTTGGAACTGTAAGCCATCAGCGTCGGAAACATTTGCTTAGCAGGGGCCACCCACATTGATGTAGGTTAAGCCTGCACATATAATGCGGTTAGCCCCATACCTCCTCAGTTTTTTCTTCCACTGTCAACTGCTCTTCAGATCATAGAAAGCAACTACATTGAGTTTGGTCAGTGTTATTTCTACTGCTTTATTTCACTTCTGTGTTAAAAGTTCTTGCATGCAGTCCCTCTCCCCGAAAAAGCCTACACTTTTTCACTTCTGCTGGTATGGCATGCAGATATTTCATGATAACACTACACACTTTATGTTTGCTGCCTGGGCCTCTCACATGACATGAAGAGCCGCACCATTTGCCAAGGCTTCAACCAGGCTATGAAGATACAGTGCCAGCACTCTTTAGAGACTTTCCTGTAGAAAATGAATGCCAAATGGCTATCTTTAGCTTCTGCCTGGGTCTCCTAACTCACTCCACTGGATCTGTCTGTAGGAAACCCTACCAGTTTCCTTGTCAGGTGACCATGCTGTCACCACCACGGCAAACCTGCCATTTGACTAAGGAGAAGTCAAAAAAAGACTTCCTTGACAGAGCATCACTGCAAACACTCTAAGTCTCCTTCCCCAGTCCATATTGCCACTGCATCCTCGTGAGGATAAAGCTAAGGCCACATAGATGTGAAAAGTCCCAAACCATAAAAATATATTGAAACGGCAATCAACTGGAAATACATTACAAACGGATTACATTCCTTATCTTTTGATGCTCCCCTTTTTACTATCTCCTACTCCCCCAACCTCTCCCTTATACAGTACTTGGTCTAAAATGAAATTTGAATACAGCTTTAATTTGTCTCTCATTTATGGTAGCCTGTTCTTTCTCTCTTTGTGTCTTGAATGTTGTCCCTTGTCAGCTATTTGTAATATATTTTTATTCCATTAGCATTTTAATCCTTGTTATGGTTTAGGGCTCTTCGTACCTAGGTTTGTTTTTGTTTCCTTATGGGTAGAACTCTTTATTTTTCACAGTTCTTAATTTTATGTGCACTAGTCATTTTATTTGAAATTAAATAATGATAAAGGGTTAATTGGTCTGTTCAGTTTTGTTTTCACTTTCCCTATTCATATACTGGCATATGAAATTAAATGAACTTTTCTAAATAACAGCTGGGACCTAGTAGTCTCAGACTACACAATGTATCAGCAGGATAGGGAGAAAGGTAAAGGAGATGGGGTAGCCCTTTATGTTTGGGAAGGCACAGAGGCAGTGGAAGATGGGTCCATCAGTGGTGGGAAGGAATCTGGAAACAGAATCGCTGTGGGTTCAGCTCATGACAGCATCAGGTACAAAAGTGTGATGGAAGTGGCCTATAGTGTGCAAGGACATGGGAAAGAGGGCAGTAGGGAACTAGGGTCAGAAATAGAGAAGTGGGTCACAAAGGAGAAGGTGGTGATGGTGTGGGGGATTTCAACCTGACCAACCTCAGAAATGACTGGCAGAGTGTGGGTTGGGGAAGGGTTGGGGTCCAGTGACCATAACACCCTATAGTCTAAACTGGTCCTCGGTATAAGTATGCCCTCTTCGAAGGCTGAAGTTCTGCTCTCAAGGTTGGCAACACCCTCGTCTCTGACCCTATTGGCATTACCTCTTTAACTCCTTCACTACCTGTGCTCTTTCCCTCATCTCCTCCACACCTTTTTTTCCACTATTTTCTTCTCCCATGCACCGTTTCTCCTCTCCCACAACTCCCTCTGTGTCCTTAAAGTCCCTCCTTGACCTGAACCCCACCAAGGCTGTAAGTCCTGATGATCTGACCTCAAGCTTTTTTGTCTTCCTGCTCCTATTATCACCTTCCCTATTATCCCTATTTCCCTCTCCTCAGTCACGTCTACTCTTCTGCCACCATCTCTGATGCCTGGAAACAGGTTACTGTCATCTCTCTCCCTAAAGGGATGATCCTTCCTCTCCTGGTAACTACCATCCTATCTCTCTCCACCTTGTTCTCTCACAGCTTTCCTGACACCTCCTCCTCCTCCTCCTCCTTTACTCCTTTCTAGACTGGCTTCAGGAAATCCCACTCCACATCCATCTTCCTCCTCTGGCTAACTGACCATCCTTTCAGGCATGGACCATGGTTAAATAACTCTGCAATCTCTGTGAACATGGACAAAGCCTTTGACACTGTTGTTCACCTACTACTCCTGCACAGGTTATGGCGATGGGTCTCTCTGCCTCCTCAGTCAAGTTACTTCTACCCATACCTTGAGAGCAGGTTTCAAGCTGTCCAAATTGAAAGTAGCTTATCCCCCTCTCCCCATTTGCTCCTGCATCCCACAAGAGTCCCTCTTTGGCCCCATTCCATGCTTAATATTCCTAAATTACCTCTCTACTGCTTGCTGCTCTGCATCTGTTGACATGTATGTCACTGACACAGTACTTTTTTTCTCTGGCTCATCTGCCCCTGACCTTACTGCCTGGCTACACCTGGACTTTGACAATATTCAGCAATCATTTCATTTAAACCAACTGTCCCTCAATGCCAAGAAAACTGTCTCCATGACTTTTGGCTCCTGGCAGAGGCTTACCAGGCTCACCCCCAATCATTCCATACCCTCGAAGGTGCTAGGATAGAGGATATCTCCTCCTTTAAGTACCTTTGGGTCTGGCTTGACCACCATCTTGATTTCTTAGTACAGGTCGACACTATCCACCTTAAGCACCACATCTACCTTGGTGCATTCTACAGAAACAAAGTGAATGGCGATCTGGGCCCACCACTTTGAGATCCTTTCACCCACTTATAAATAGTGGCCAGGTGGGTTTCATTCATAGGCAACAAGTCCATGATAGTATCCACTGCACCCTCTTAGTGATAGAACACACCACAGCTTGCCAAATATGAATGGCATTGCTCAGTCTGGATGCAGAGAAGGCATCTGACAGGGTGGACTGAACCTTCCTCTGGTCCACTTTGTTGAACTCTGGCTTCCCAGACAAGGTGACCCAAATGCTCAGAGGTATTTACATCTCATCCAAAGCTTATGTGCAGGTCAATGGCTCCCTGATTCCTCCCTTCTTTCTGGGAAGAGGTACCTAACAAGGCTGCCAGCTCTCACCTCTTTTATTTGCACTATACTTAGGGCCCCTGGTAGCCAAAATATGAGCCAAGCCGTGCATTACAGGGCTTCCAGTAGAAAGTAAAGATTTTAAGTTATCTTTGTTTGTGGCTGATATCTTAATAACCTTGACAACTTCTGATGAATTGATCCCTGCATTATGGGAGGTTTTGCAGCACGTCAGAACCCTAGCAGACTATAAACTAAATGCCCAAAAAACAAATGTCCTATTAAACCACTATACCCCATCCACAACCTTGAAGCAAGCCTTTCCATTTAACTGAAATAAGGAAGCCATTAATTACCTCAATGTCAAACTAACTAAAAACTTGGATCACCTTGAATTATTAAATTATGAAACTCTAACCCAATAAATCACTACCGACATATCCAAATGTACCCACTTGCAATTTAGCTTTTTCCACCACATTGAGACAAGCTGCCAGAATATTCTTTCATGGATTCTTTACTACCTTCAACCCCTTCCAATCACTCCAGCCCCTTTCTATTTTAGCTCTTGGAATATGCTTATTTCACATTTAATATGGCAAGGCACCCCATCCCATATCTGATTTCCACTCTTGCAATTGCTCTGTGTCAAAGGAGGGGTAAACCTACCTAATCTCTGCTGGTATGCGCAGGCGGTGCATCTATGAACACTTTGTGTCTGGCTTTCAGACACCCAGCAACTCCATTGGAAACAACTGCAATTCACCCTAAATTACATTTTTAACCTCAACTGCTATATTTTTGGGCTCCCTTGGAGAGGTAAACCCCTAAACAACTTTTCTCCCTTTACGGACGAAATCTTCCAGAACTGGATTAGAGTGGCAAATCAGCACATACCCCCTGCCCTCCTAGTTCAACTTTGGGCTATTGCATGTGACAGCCTGCCCACCAAATGCAATAGACCGGGCTATGAAAAGTAGGGAGTCGACAAGGATTCAGGTTTTTCCGTCAGTTCTTTAATAAAATTGGGGTGCATCCATTGGAAATGCTTTAGTCCAAGTATAATCTCCCTAGGACGGAACATTATAAATACCTTCAGATACTCTCGTACATGCAAGAACAGGAAGAATCCTACTCCAAGCTCCCTGATCTGCTTCCACCTCTAGTGCAAATATTTTAGCCACATACCATGGGGCACCCCCTTCTGCACGTTATTGGTCAGCTAGTGTCAGCCTTATAGGTGGCACAGTCTGACTCCAATGCTCAAATTTTACAGAGGTGGAATGAGGAGCTGTAGGAGCAGCACCTAATACAAATATGGTGAAAATTCTCCCTAGCGGCCTATCAACTAATAGCTGCTATGAGATGGAGAGGATTCTCCCAGAAATGTTGTTATCATTATTTCCAGACAGTGGATATAGTCACTAAATATGCTGGGGCTCACTGACACACATGCTGGCAGGGTTGTGGACTCCTTCCTGCCAATCACACATTTTTGGGGGGTTGCTCCCTGCTTCAGCCCTATTGGCAAGAGGTACTTGCTGAACTGGACAATATTTTCAACTGCCCGTGGACCATCAACACCCTCCCCTATATTAATGCCAGTCCTGCCACAAGGCGGATCATTCCATGGGCAGACGCTTAAACTACTTTTAACCTTAATCCTCGCAGTAAAAAAAAGGCTGTAACAAAAGTGTGGCTCACACTGACTATTCCCTCATTAGCTGATTGGCAAAAAATAGTGAATGAAATCTATGTCCTAGAATGACTAAGCTATTCCCTTCATGACAGATCATCAACTTTTATAAATCAATGGAGACAATGGGTGATGTATCCAATACAAGTCAACCCGGACTTTGTACCATAAGAGCTATGCTCCCTCGTTCTCTTCCTCTTTTCCTTTCTTTATCTGCTCTTTCTTGTATACTCTTTCATGTTGACTTTACTCACACTTACCTTTTCTTCACATGCCCCAGAACATGTTTCCTTCTTTCCTAGTTTTCAACTTAGTTCCCTCTTAAAATAAACACACCAGAGACAAGGCAGCAAATAAAACTTTCATTTTGTTCCAGCATCAAACATTGTATGGCAAATCATCTTACTGAGACCAATATAGCATTGCTGTTATTTTTCTCTGTGCTGATCACTGTGTATGGAAATGAGACCTATCTTAACTATAGAAATGTCATGAGATCTCATACTTTCACCCAGTTAAATTGATGTTTATACATTCATCTCAGCATATATCACATGACAACTCACTTATGACTACCTTTGTGCCCTGAAAAGCTGTATCATGACAATTGCACTGGTTTTTTTTTTGGACTCTGTCGTATTAAAATCAATAAAAAAAGAAAAGGAACAAAGCGAGTATCCCGCTTCCTGCCCACCATGAAATTGCTTTGAAGATGACCTTCCCCATCTTCGACTATGGTGACGTAGTCTTCAGTTCCACTTCCAAATCAACCCTAGCCAGACTTTACCACGCCCCTTTTCATGTCTTCTGCCATTTTGCTTAACACTGTTGCCCACATACCCACCACTGTTCTCTTTACTCCTCCCTCCTCTCCCTTGATGACAGGAGCCTTGCCCATTGTGCCTCCTTCATATCCAAATTCTGGTTTGGCTTTCTTTCTCTCTTCTCCCCCCCCCCACCACAGCATACTCTGTAACACTGTTTCCCATTCCCTTTCTTTCCCCCACAGGAAATCTATTGCTGGTCAACCTGCCTTCTCATACCATTTCCCTAAACTCTGGTTCTCCCCGCCACCCCTGGTCTATCTGCTCTAACTCTTCCACCTTCTCCCTTGAGTCTCTTCTTCATTACTTTATATCTCCCTCCTGCAATTGTCCCTGACCTCATACCTTGTGACTGCCCCTTCCCCCTCCCACTGGTTGCTCCTGCCCTGATTTGCTTTGGTGTCCCCTTATTTATATGCCCCAGTTGAGTTTGTTTCATTGCCCTCGTCTGTGCAGTTTTATCTTATGTCCTTTGTGCTTTTATTTTTTTTTTTTTACACTGCATTGAATATACTTATGCATGGTGTATTGTCTGGTACTCCGTTGCTGTGCTGATGTACTATATTGCTGGTCATTTACTTAATGATGTGTTCTGTTTATGTATGTTTTTATTCTTTTACCTGCTGTATTTTTTCCTTAACTCTTCACCCCCAGGACACATCTGGAAACAGGCTGTTATCAGTTCAGTATGTCTTTCCTACTTAAACATTTAAAAAAAATATATAAATACACTGCAGAAGAGCAGCCTCCCTCCTACCAGGTTAACTACCCCAAGATGATGGCCTCAAACGTCTGTCCCAATGCCCTACTGTAGTTGAAGGATAAGGTACCCTAAAGCTGAGCTTCAGGTTGCATTGCACAGACTTTTCCTTATCAGACCTGTAGGGTCTGAACTATCACAGAACCTGCTAGGGCCTTAAGTCACTGTACTGACCTCCACAGCTAGGGCAGCAGCAGCAAAGGGTATTGCCTTGGCACGTTGTCAGGTGAGCTGCACACAGGTCTGGGATTCTCAAGACACCCCGAGAAACTGATGGAGGAGGAGAGCCCATCTGAATCTGCATGAGGTGTCAGAGAGTGACCAGCAGCAGAGGGTTGAGGGAGCTGTCAGAAGTGCAACAACAGACTGTGGAACAGAGTGAATAAATCCAAGCAGCATTGTAGCAGGAGATGAGGCTTGCCAGCCTCGGGGGACCTATGAGTAACCAGGGTCCTGCAACACCAAATCTTGTATGCAGCTGTTAAGGACCCAAGTAATTTTAAGTTGGTGGACTAGGCCATCGAACCAGGTTTGCAATTGCGGGTTCGTTACCAATAAATAATCTGTTTAATTGCACCAATGCCTTCCAGCCATGTGCAACTGCAAAAGACCTACACCGATTTAACACCTGGGTACCCAGGTTTCCCTGGGAGTTCCCTTGGACTAGGGATATTAACTGGTACCAGTGGGGATTGGGGAGGTGACCCAACCATATAGTTGGGTCAAGTGCTGTGCTCTTTAGGGGCAGACTAAATTGTTTTCAGGCTGTGCCTAGAGAGACACAGGAGGACCAGCCATTTAAGTCAATGACAACTTCATATCATTTCATTTGATTTAACATTTAACCTTTGACTTTCCTTCCCTAGAACCTCATTCCTGATCTCCCAATAAAACTCATTGCCATTTGTTTGCAATCTTGTATTGTATGTATAGTATTGTCGAAGTAGAGGCAGTCTTGATGGATTACATTAACCTGCTTTATGTTCTTATAGTGTGCCTTTTACATAGAAACACAGAAGTTGATGGCAGAAAAGGACCGTAAGGCCCATCAAGTCTTCCCAGTCCTACCTATGGTTGGAGGTGAGGGCTCATGGCCATTCACTCCTCTTTCCCCTCCCCTTTTCCTGATGTCATTGCCAGTCTCGGCTTGCAGACTTTCTCCACTCCTCTAACTTCCCTTCCCTCTTCCAGTCTGGTTTTAGGAAGTACCATTCCACTGTCTCCTCCCTGCTTCGGGTCGCTGACTCCATCCTGCCTGGGATGGATCAGGGGCACATCACAGCAGCCATTTTCATTGATCTGGCCAAAGCCCTCGACTCCACGTCCCATTCACTCCTCCAGGACAAGCTGAGCTCTGCTGGCCTCTCAGCCCCCACTGTTGACTGTCCTGCTGCTATCTCTTGGGCCATTAACAGTCGGTACAGATAGGAGATGCCTTGTCCCTGCCCATCTCTATCCAGGCTGGGTCTCATAGGGCTCCATTCTGGGTCCAGTCCTGTTTTCCATCTTCCTAAATGACCTCTCCTTCACCTCTGCCAACTCACATATTCACATGTATGCAAATGACACAGTTCTCTATACTTTACATCCCATCCCTCAACTGCATCTGTGGAAGTCTTGCTCCAGCAAGACTTTTACAGTATTCTGCACTGTTTCCTGTCCAACCAACTTTGGGTCAACACTAAAAAAAAAAAAAAATCAGTGTCAACAACCTTTGGTGCCAGCCAGAAGCTGGCAAGGCTCTCCCCCCTCCCCATTTTCTCCACGCTGGATGGCATCCCTCTTAAAGTAGTCCTAACTTTCCAAGTTCCTCAGTGTGTGGTTAGATAGCAGGCTTGATTTCTCTGTGCACAGTAATAACATCCCTGCCAAACTCTGTCCCATACTTGGTCCTCTGTACCACAGTAAGGATTGCCTTTCTTCCCAGGTCTGCTAGGAGCTGATCTTCATTGTTCTGTGGACATGACGTGCGCCCGACGTCAAGGCGTAACCACCAACATCCATCACACTTCCCCCTCCCTCCCTACATGACTGGGTGCTTGCTGTACCCCCAGGCCTCTGCCTGGGGCCAGTCAAGTGCCGAGCCTCAGCCCCCTCCCTCCCCAGAGAAGGCAAGAGATCCCTTGGACCCCCATCCTCCTCACCCAGCTGGACCTGCAACTCCCAGAGCTCGTTCCTGAACTCGAGTCACCAGCGTCACGAGCAGTAGTGCTACTTCTGCACCAGCAGGGTGGCCTAGAACCCATCTTTGTTGTTTCTCTCCTCCCCTTTCCCTTTCTGGCTTTCCAAATTGTTTGAGCCTGCTTCCCTTTATCCTCCTGTCACTGGAGCCTCTCATCATCATCTTTTTTTCATCATCATATTGTATAATCCACACATAAACAAGATCCTGCACAATAGGTGCAAATATTAAAACTTGCCAAACAAACATGGCTTCAACTTGTTTCATTTCAAGTAGTTTAAGCTATTCCATGTAACCCTTCCAAGGTTATGTGCAGTATTACCCTGTTAGAAGAACAGGGTATATATATATATATATATAGATTTTGCTATTCAGCTTGCAGGTGGTGCAAGCGTGACCAGTGTGTGCACTAGTCAGTTACTGTTCTGTGTTCAGAAGTTCCCATGTGTGAATCCCTAGCCCTGGTAACCCAGGGCAATCCAAGCACTTGGTGGCTCAAGATCCCCCCATAGCCACCTGAGCAGGGCCGTTGACCCTTCTCAGTTGTTACCTTCCCATGGTTTTACTAATGCATTCAGGTAACTATATTCTTTCCCCACAATGCCCCCCCATACAACCCCATGTCTGCATTTTCTTTAGTTTTATCTTCAGACCTCCCCCCTCCCCTATGCAACACATTTCTGGGCTATTTTTAATTTCCCCTTATAGCTTTTCCCCCTTCCACCTCCTGAGCAACTCTTTCAGTCCCTCAAGCACATACAGTGCTCCTCCTCCTGCAGGAAACTGTGGCATTCACGTCATCCTGTCAGTGTCACATTTTCTTGAATGACAAAAGGGACTAATTGCCATTGAAATTACATTGCTTTATTGAGTAGGTCTGCTGCAGCATTCTGCAGAGTTCTGCAAAATGCTGCAGAATTGGGTTTCATCCTGGGGGACGCCACCGTAGGTTAATGTTCTTACAAGTTACCGATCATTCAGCAGAGCGGGGGTTTCAACCTGTAGTGGACCTGTTTGTGATCTGACTGTCCCATTCACAAGGGTCCATGCATTCAAACCTTTTATTTCCCCATATCTTTTACACTTAAAGCAGTTTGTTTTAGTCCACTTTGAACCCAAGAGTAGGTTCCATAATTTCTTTGTTGAACAAAAAATAGGGTGTCTGGATCTTTCCTCTGGGAGTTCCTCTTGCCAACCAATGCATTTCTTCGGTGTGAAGTGGCATTGTTGGTTGGTTTGCACTTAGGAGTCCTGTTAACCCCGGAAGCCCATTGAGGCAAAGTTAAGTTTCTTAATCTTAACCTATTTCACTGTGACCCACCTTCAAGCTGATTTTCCAGCAATGCGGATTTCCTCCGATGTGATTGTCTTGTTTATGGACCTCAGTTCTTTTTCTCGAAAGCCTTGCAGGTCTGCCTGAAGATGGTGTGGCCATGTTGCGAGTGCAGTCTGCATTCTCTTTTGCCTTCCCGCTCATCGCTATGCTGCTGCCACAAGATCATGTTCTAATGTTTCCATGTGCGTGTCCGGACATTGTAGACCCATTTTCCTCAAGGTAAGTGTCGCATCCTGAAGCGATTTGTAAAACTGGGGTCCATTGTCTGTGTAGACCTTCAGTCTTGCTGGATAATTCAACTGGATTTTAATATTCTTGTCCTTGGATTGTTTAATGAGCTCTCGGGCTTGTCTGTGTTTTTCATTAAGTATGTCCAAGAAGTATCGGTCAAAGTATATCCTCATACTGTCTATTAACAGATCTTTGCTTTTCCAGGCCATCTGAAGGATGTGCTGTCTATCTTGATAATTAAGCATGCGGATGATAATTGAGTAGGGCCTTGCTTTCTGGTCCATTGGTTTGAGGATTAAGGATCTGTGCGCCCTTTCAATACACAGCTGGGCCTCTTCCAGAAGATGCAGTATGTTTTTTATTAGTAATAGAATGAATGCCTCCATAGATTCATGTGAGCACTCCATGTTCTCAGGTACTCCATGAATTCTAAAATTGTTTAGTCTCGCTCTATTTTCCTGATCGTCCAATTTTGCTTGTATTTCTCTCTCTGGTCATAAGGTATAGGATTACTACATTGCGTTGTTCAGAGGTATCCATAATTTCTCCCAGTGCTTGTTCTGTTGCTGTGGTCTGTTTATCCATTTTTTTAAGATCTGCCCATAAGTCTGCCACTGATGATTCAACTCTGTGGATCACTTTTATGATCCCATTCAGTTTCACCATTACTGCCACACCGTCCAGCATTTGTGATCCTTCCTCAGTACTGTTTATGCTGGAGACCAGGGATTCTGGTTGTTCAGTGTCCTGTAGGCCCATTAATGCTTCATCCTCCACCAGGGCTTTTAACTTTGCTGCCTGAATTTGTTTGCCATTCCCTTGACTGGTAGACATCATTAACTTGTCAGCGAATATATTTTAAGTCTCTACCTCTGCAGAAAAGTAGTTTTAAATCTTTCTATGTGTCAATGGCTCCTGGAGCTCCCCTGTTAGCAAGCCATTAACCCAGTGACATCACCCAAAGTCCCTGAATAATTTTATTACGCTCTTCTGCACCACCTCCACCCTGTCCCTGTCCTTCCTGAAGAGTGGGTTCCAGAACTCCACACAGTACTCCAGGTGAGGTCAAACCAGGGATCTGTACAAGGGCCAGATCACCTCTTTCCTCCTGCTGCTGTTATTCCACCTTCCTATGCATCCCAACATCCCATTCATCCTCCCACTACCCTACTGCACTGCACTGATATTTTCAAATTGTCCATAATTATCACCCCAAGGGTCCCTCTGCTCAGAAGTTCTCTACAGCTACCCCTCCCCTTCTGTATTCTGTTTTGGTCCCTATGTGGATTACCTTACACTTCTTTGTATTACATTTCAACTGCCATACCCTTGGCCATTTCTCTAGATTTTCCACATCTTCTCTTAAGGTTCTCCCACCCTTCTCACAGACCACTCATCCATAGATCTTAGTGTTATCTGCAAAGAGGCAGACCTTCCCTTGGATCCCTTCCCCAACGTCATAAATGATGAAGTTAAAGAGGACCAGTTCTAAGCATGATCACTGTGGCACCCCACTTATGATCTTCCTGACCCTCTGATTTTCCCCACAGCCAATATCTGAACCATTGTGTAACTGTATCCCCACCCAAAGGTCACTCAGCTTCTTTTTTTTTTTTTACTTAGCCTTTTGGCTCCTCCGTTATCCCTCCCGCCTTATGGCAACGGGGCAGCCATGGTATTTCTGTTTTCTTCCCTTGTTCCTGGGACCCCAGATTGCGGTTGCGCATGCACACCACAGCTCCAGTGATGGTCCCTTCCTCCTTCAGGCCTAGTGCCAGCTTTCCCCCTTGACTTGGCACTGCCACCTAGCCTCCACCGGATGACAGCCAAGAGCCGAGGAAACCTCATGTCCTTCCCCGGAGAGGAGAGCTGTCTGGCAGCTGCTTAATCTGACTCCATGCCCTCCCCCCCAGGAAACCCTGGCAGCCTGAACTCAGGTTGCCGGTGTGGTGCAAGGTGTGGCATCCAGTGCTCCAACCCTCAGCGCCACCGGGCTGGCTATAGTCACTCAGCTTCTTGACCAGCTGTGCATGCGGGACAGAGCTGAAGGCTATGCTACATAAAGTCCACTGCTGTTCATCCACTGCCTGACCTTGTCCACGGTCTTGGTCACCCAATCGAAAAGCATTTATCAGTCATGTGACATGATGTCCCTCCCATAAACCTGTGCTGCCTAATGCCCTGAAGTCCTTTATTATGGCCTTCAGTAAAATCTCTACTATGGATCTCAGGCTGAGTGGTCTATACTTTAACCTTTGTTCTCCTCCTCCTCCCACCCCAACCCCCTTCCTTAGTCGGAAAATCCCCTCCTTGGATTTGTATTTCACCTATATGCAACAAAGAATACTTTGCTCCTTCTTCATTCACTCTGCTCTCCTTGGTTCAGTATTCACATTTGCCCTCTTCACTGCCTTGCTGGCCTCCTGCATCTTGTTAAGTTACTCCTTTATATTATCCTCCACCTGGCTGGTTTTGTAATTTAAAAGACTTAATTTGCTCCTTCACTGCCCCCACTCTGCCACTTCTCTTGTGTACCACAATATTTTCTTTCCTTGCTCTTTCTTACCACCCTTACACAGAGTTTTATAGCCTCTAATACCCCATTTCTGATTTAAGTCCCACTTGTCGTTCTCCAATGCTACCTCCACCACCTCCAGTTTCACCTGCAGCAGCTTCTGCATCCTCCATAAAGCCACCCTTCTAAAGTCAGAACCTTTGTCTGTGACTGTTTTTTATTTGTCTTTAATTTAATATCGAATCACACAGTCTGGTGCATGCTGGTTCCTGAACCGTGACCTCACCGATACTAGAAATACAAAATGACACACATACCCCAATAAAGCAAAGCAGCACATGATGTACATGCAAATCCCCATAAACATTTAGGCTGGTTCTCATAAATCAGGGACGAAGGACCAAAATCAGGGACACATCTTCAAATTTGATGATATGCACTCAGAAAGCTGGTAGAATATGGGGCTTAGTGCAAAATGTATTTTCTAAAGAAGAACAACTCTTTAACTTTAATGTTTGACATTATTTTATGCTTTCAACTCCCACTGTTTGGTCATATAAACACAATTTTTAGGAGGAACAGTGTAAAATTTTGAGACAAAATAAGGGACGTCCCTGAAAATCAGGGACAGTTGAGAGGTATGCTGGTTCTCACACAATATGCAACGGCTGAGAACAGTAGACACAGACACATATTTCATCCTTCGCAGGATTCATCAATGTGCTTCATCTGCATAGAACATAGAAACATAGACTTTGACGGCAGATAAGGACCGCTTGGCCCACCTAGTCTGCCCATTTCCCTACCTACAGGATAAGCTGCAGATCCTATTTAACCAACAGCCTATTTCCTCCTACCCCCCCAACAAAAAATGCCTTATGTCTGTCCCATGCATTCTTTAATTCTTCCACAGTTTTAGAGCCCACAACCTCCTCAGGAAGGCTGTTCCATGTGTCCACCACCCTCTGTGAAAAAATACTTCCTCACATTGCTCCTGAGCCGTTCCCCCTCTATCTTCAAATTGTGTCCCCTTGTTCTTGCACATCTCTTTTTCTGAAGGATGCTACCCTCTTGGACTTTGTTGATTCTACTGAGGTACTTAAAAGTTTCTATCATGTCCCCCTCTTCCTCCTTTCTTCAAAGGTATACATATTAAGCTCCCTTTGTCTCTCATCGTATGGCTTCTCTTGCAGACCCTGCACCATTTTAGTTGCCCTCCTCTGGACTGACTCCATCCTGTCTATGTCCTTGTGGAGATGGGGTCTCTAGAGCTGGACACAGTACTCTAGGTGGGGTCTCACCAACTGTCTGTACAGAGGGATAACAACTTCCTGTTTTCTGCTGGTGATGCCTCTCCCTATACATCCCAGTATCCCCCCCCAGCCCTCCTAACTGCCTTCTCACATTGCTTGCTAACCTTAAGGTTACCCGATATGATTACCCCCAGGTGCCTTTCCATGTTTATTGTTACTACCTATCCTCCCCACCCATTGTGTAATCTTCCCCTGTTTTTGTTTCCCAGGTACATTATTTTGCACTTCTTTGCATTGAATCCAAGCTGCCAAAGTTCTGACCATTCCTCCAACCTTGCCCAGTCCCTTCTCATTCTTTCCACACCTCCTTGTGCAGCAACCCTGTTGCAGATCTTTGTGTTATCTGCAAAGAGGCATAATTTTCCTTCCAGTCCCTCTGCAATGTCACTTATAACGACATTAAAAAGGACTGGACCCAGTACTGAACCCTGCGGTACCCCATTAGTAACCCCTCTTTCTTCAGAGTGGATTCCATTTACAATTGCCTTCTGTGTCCTGTTGTCCAGCCAATGTTTTACCCAGGCCACCACCCTGGGACTTACTCCCAGGCTGGTTAATTTAACTATTAACCTTTTGTGTGGGACTGTGTCAAATGCCTTGCTAAAGTCTAGGTAGGCCATGTCCACAGCCCCTCCCTGGTCTACTACTTTGGTTACCCAGTCAAAGAAATCAATTAGATTTGTCTGACATGACCTTCCTGCTGTGAACCCCATGCTGCCTTGCATCCTGTGCCCCACTGGCCTCTAGGTACGCAACAATTCTTTCCTTCAGAAGTGATTCCATCACTTTCCTTACCGCAGAGGTCAAACTGATAGGTCTGTAGTTTCCTGCCTCTGTCTTGCTCCCACTTTTGTGAAGAGGAATCATGTCCACCTTCCTCCAGTCCTCAGGTACCACACCATCCTCCCATAATTTGTTAAAAAGGGTAGTCAGTGGTGTCACTAGTTCTATCCTTAATTCTTTTAGAATTCTGGGGTGAATTTCATCAGGCCCCATTGCTTTGTCCACCTACAGTTTTAGGAGTTCTTTCAGAACCCTTTCTTCTGTGAAAGGACTGGGATCAACCCCCCCCCCAATCCAGAGTGCTTCTGGTAATTGGATTAGGCACCTCCTCCTCCTCCTTTTTTATGAATACTGAGCTGGAAGTATTCATTCAGTATCCCTGCTTTTTCACTGTCCCTCTCTGCCCACCAACTGTCCATTCTATTCAGCCTCACAATCCCTCCCTTTGTCTTTCTATGCTCCCTGATATACCTATAAAAGGTTTTAGCCTCCTTCTTAACTGAGTTGGCTATCTTTCCTCAGTTTGGGCCTTTGCTATTCTGACTACCCTCCCTGCTTCCTTCTGCCTTAACTGGTACAGTTCTCGGTCCTGCTTCTTCTGTGTTTCCTTATACTTTCTAAATGCTATCTTTTTCTCCCTAATTTTCACCGCCACCTCTTTTGAGAGCCATAGTGGCTTTTCTTTCATTTTGATTTGTTTATTTGCTTCACACAAAGGCTTGTTGCCTCTGTGATGGCAGTTTTGATGTTTCCCCATTGTTACTCCACCCCTCCTTCTAGCCCGTTTGCTAGTGCTTTTCTAAGGTACTCTCCCATCTTGCCAAAGTCAGCCTCCTGAAGTCCAGAACCCTCACTTTTGTATGGCTTGACTCTGTAGCTGAGTTTATCATGGTCACTTGTTCCCAGATGGCTACCCACTTCTAGAGCTGAGATCCTCTCACTGTTCCCATTTGAGAGTACGAGGTCTAAGATCGCTCCTTCAAGAGTAGGTTTCAAAATTAGCTGTCTGAGGCATGCCACCTGAAGGGCATCGAGAATGGCCCTGCTTTTGGATGTGGCTGCAGCAAGGGTGCTCCAGTTAACATCTGGCATATTCAGATCCCCCATCAACAGCATCTCCCCTTTCTCTGCCATCCTAAGGATGCTTCTATCATATCCTTGTCCATTCCTTCCCCTGACATGGGGGTCTGTATACAACCCCTGTGTGGATTGTGGTGCCATTTCCAGTCTCTAAGGTGACCCACAGAGCCTCCTCTCCTCCCTGTTTACTCTTTTGTTCAGTTGCTTTTATCCCTTCCCTTACATAGAGAGCTACTCCTCCCCTCTTCTCCCCTCCCTGTCTCTCCTGTAGGTTGTGTACCCTGGTATGTTAACATCCCAGTCATCGCTTTCGCAAGCCCGTAAGGCCTGTTTGTTTCCCCTGGGTTGAGGTACAAGTGAGGCACACTGATGAGTCCATAGAAAGACAAAACAGTGTCTGCTGTATTACCTTTTGCAGATTATGTAAGAGGCCATTCGGCACCATGCACTCCTGCTTAAAGGAATACTGTCAACCCTTTTTGCATCCTATTATTTTCAATTATAAAACTGCATTTTGTATTTCCCTAAAATTCAGTAATGATGCTGGTTGTTTTAGCTGTAGCCTTTCTTAGGAGAACCACAATGCATGCTAATGGTGTAATTATGCCCAACTTTGTTTTGTTTCAA
Organism: Neoceratodus forsteri; assembly: GCA_016271365.2. Taxonomy (NCBI): domain Eukaryota; kingdom Metazoa; phylum Chordata; order Ceratodontiformes; family Ceratodontidae; genus Neoceratodus; species Neoceratodus forsteri. Next base: position 980,466,683 of record CM057450.1, on the reverse strand, counting down.
ATCCTTGAGCTTCTCTTATTGCATACTTCCTGAAAATTAGGAACACTTCCAAACAGTGCAGCCACTCATGATCGAACAAGTCTACTCTCTTAGCACTGTATCAAGAATGGCTAGACTGTGCTGGGGTGTTCCCAAGTCCAGGAAAGAGCAGTGGAAGCTGATCAAGGACTGTAGCAAACAAGTTTTTGTCTGGTAATACCAGTATGGTGGGCAGTCTGCTTTTCACTCTTAAACAGAAAAACAGAATCCAAATAAAACTATCAGCTACATCAGAAATCATTGCAGAATTTGACCAATCATATCATGTCTTTTTTTAAACTAGTCATTTTGAGGCCTAAGGGGGATGACAGTGTCCCTTAAAAGCAGAACCATTCTGAATGTTTCTTGTGATCTACACGTATATCCTGTGATGTTTCGCACTATGGGGTATGTGTGGTTTTGTATTTCTTTGGGACCTGGCTTTGTTGCCAGTGCCCTTTTCAGGTAACCCTTGCCTCACTGCTTTTGTGCTGAGGTTCTTTGCCTTTTTATCACCCCAATACTGTTCCTGTTTGTGGGGACCAGATCAAGTATGGCTTCTTCCTTGTAGATTCCTCTACTGTCTATCTCAGAAATGCCTCCTGAAATGCCTTCCACAGCAACTGGTTCCTAGCACTACTAGCTGTCACTGGGATGCTCCAGTCAGCCCTCATCTGACATACAGAGGTCTTCCAGTAGCAGCAACTCCCTCTGCTCTAATGCCCTACTAATCTGTTCCCCAGTTCCCTATCAGTTGCCTCTTTCTGTGATGGTGGTCTATATATCACTCCAGTCCTGTTGTTCCTCTCCCACCCATACAAACTGTACTGCAAAGCACTTTGTAGTCCAAAAGAGCAAGGGGAAAGAATACTGCTGCGATTTTCAGTGTACAGGGAGATTCAGAGAGCACAGAGTTATATTAGAGAGATTACAGAAGAGTTCAGCAAAGGGCTGTTATGTAGTTACTCAGGGTCATACAGTCGGTGAGTAGCAGCTGTGGGATTCCAAACTGGGTCTCCAGGTTCACTGCTTTGAACTCTAACCATCAGGCCAAAAAGAGCCTCCAAAACAGGATAAGACAGGAGAAAACTATTTAAAATGGAAAGAAAAGGTTTAACTACCTAAACATTTGCCACAATGTGAACTTCTGCTTTCATTTCTTACCGGTAGCACTATACTGTATGGCATCAGAACCATTCATTGTTTAACCCGACCCAAAAAGGTCACATGAGACAGAATTCATTAAAATAGCACAAGATAAAAATCCTTGTGGCTCAGTGTCAACATACTGGGGGTGGGTGGAGGAATGTAAAAAAGACCCATTTCTGTGATCAAAGGAAAACATGCAGTGGGTATAGGTGGAGCCTCCCATCTGATGTGCATTAAATAAATGAGGAATCCCAGCTGGGATCAAGCAAAAACAAAAAGAGTGCTGCTTGCAATGTTTGTATTCCTTAACAACAACAAAAAAGGACAGCCCATCCATTTCAAAGGACCAGTCTTCACATTTGGATTTACTGCAATTTTAGACTAATAGACAACTTACGCATGTCCCAGTAAGGCTGCCACCTGTGTGGCACGTCTCCCTCTCCATGTCCCACCACTAACGTTTTTCTTCTTTACTATGAGATATTAGTATGATAGCTTCAGTATTCTAACCACTAGACCACACAGCCTCCCTCTGTAGCTCTGCAGCTCTGCTAAGAGTCATGCATTAAATGATCAAAGTATAAAATCTAAATTTCATGATTGAAGCCCTTGTAACACAATGCGAACCAGATGTGCTTTGTTTAACTGAATCTTATTTATTTTTTTTATTTGTTTCCTCTACAGCTGGGGGGGTGCCTATGGTTCCCCCCAGTCCATCTGGACTCACAGCCCTGGCACCACTCCAAGTGCCATGCTCAACCCCCCCCTCCATTCCACACAATGGCTGCATCAGGGCGGTTACTTACCCCACCACCGCGGATGCCGGGGTCAGGATCCAGGGGGAGCAACCGGAGTCAGAGTGGCACAGTGCTGGCAGACCATCATGTAGCACGCCGAGGATTTTTGTATGTTAAGTCCCCTTTCCCCTGACTCGGGCATGCAATGGAGCTAACTACACTGTTGTGCATGCTCCCACGCACCCCACACCCAATGCCTGCCCACACCATCCCCACATCAAACTGCCACTTGCAGAGACCCCCAGCCACTGCCAGGAGCCAGCAGAGCTGCGGTTAGTCCCTCCCACCCTCCCCAGAGAAGGAGAGCAGTCCCTGGGATGCTCGATCCTTCTCCCTTCTGGCCGACCTGAGCTTGCTCCCGAACCAGGGTTACTGGTGTGGTGCGAGGTGTGGCGACCAGTGCCTCAACCCTCAGCACCACCGGGCCGGCAGTTTAACTGAATCTTGGTTGAAGCCATCTATTGAAAGTAAACATTATATGATTGATGGTTATACTATACTTCAGAGGGATAGGCCTAGGAAAAGGGGGATACTGATATACTTTAAAGAAACTCCAGAGGTAACTGAATTGGAGTCAAGACCTAATTGTAGCTCTGATTGTGAGTGGATTTTGATGCAGCTTCTGCTTGGGGGCTGTTACAAGCTTAAAATATGTACAGTTTACAATCCACCAAATATGGGTATGAAGGGCCTTAAAGATCTGTTGCAATACATTGGCCAAGAATACAGGACTGGTGATTTACTTGTACTGGGGGATTTTAATATTACTTAGGATCCATTAGCTACACCTGAGCTCGAGTCATTATTAGCCAATGCAAGTCTCTGTTGCTTATTTCTTCTTTTACTTGAATGAACCTAGTTAATAAAAATCACACTATTGGATTGGATCTTAACCAATAACCTTAACAAAATTCAGGAGTGTGGCACTCTTCCAGATGGCATAAGTGACCATCTTGCTATTTATTTACCATGTATGGAAGTTTAAAAAAAATAAACCCCCCCTCCCAGATTTATATTTTTTCAGAAGTTCACTTCTATTATACCTGATAACTTGTTCAATGAGTTAGTCTATTGACTGGTCTTATTTAGATCTAATCCCTGATGTTAATTCAGCTGTTGACTTTTTTCAAAAATTTTATTGGACCTACAGGATAAATATTTCCAATAAAAAAATGTAGGGTTAGAGAAGTAACTAACAATTGGATCACTCCAGAATTATTTAACCTAATGAAAACCAAGGATGCAGCTTGGACTAAATACAAAAAAATCTCAACTTGAAGCTGACTTAAATGAATATCATAGATTAAGGAACAAATGTAAAATAAAACTGACACAAAGTAAGTCTGATTACCACTTAAACAATCAAAGGTCCAAACTTAAAAAAAAAACAAAAACAAAAACAAAATGTTGGCCAGCAAGTAAATCATTAACAGCCCCAAATATTATGACCCGAACTGATGCATTTGAAATAAAAGGTTAAAAAGTCACTGATGTTAAAGAAATATCTGAAGCATTTCTAAACAAGTTTGTTGATTTGTCCAGATATGCTAAGCAGTTTTCTTCAGATGAACCCCCTAAACATAGAGGGCAGGATTCACAAAAGAGATGCGCCAGCGCATCCCCGACTTGCGCACTGGCACGATTCTAGAGGGGACCGATGCACCAGTGCATTGCAGATGTACCACATACCACCCATAATGTTATGTGGCGCATCTGGAGGGGCTGTGATGGGGGTGTACCCATGCATATGGTGTGCAGCCCCATTCACAGCCCAGCCAGGAGGCGCATCTCCAGGGCAAGTACAGAGATGTGCCTCCTAGAGATAAATGTACAACAAGTAGACTTAAGTTGCTTGCCACACACAGGCAGGCTGCTGTACTGCAGGAAGCAGAACGGCAGCCTGCCCACCCTGCCAGTGCATTGGTCCCCCTCTCCCTGCCCGAACCCCCAGTCTGAATGCTGCACCTGTGGTGATATATCCAAAAATACTGAAACCCCCTTCCCTCCCCATAGCCTCTGCTACAAGTCAAGACACTGCTGTGGTGGATCTCGAACACCGAACCCCCCACCACATACCTCTCTCAACCTTTTGTCCCCTAAATGTGGAACATTGCCTGTCAAAATGTGGAACAAATGGGCAAAATGTGGAACACTTAATCCAATCCTTACCTAAGATGCTCAAAATACTTTTAAAATGTTGCATTTACTTTAAGAAAGTCTGTTATTAATTGAATGATATATTTTTTGTACCATTTACTATGGATATTTGCTTTAAAATGTTGACTTTGAACATAGAACAAGTCCTCACAATGTGGAACAGGGAGCTTTTGTGAAGTAAAATGAGGAACGTTCCTCGTAATGTGGTACATTTGAGAGGTATGCCCCCCCACCTCAACATGCCGATGGTGCTCCAAAGACCCTCCATCAGTCCAGTAGACCCCCCACCTATTTGTGAATGACAGAGTACTGTACTCGCTGCAAGCCCATTGGTCGACAGGGTCCACCAATGGGCTTTCAGTAGTACAGCAGCTGTCAGTCATGGACAGCTATGTCGGTGGGCAGTTGAGGCAGTATGCAGGTGGGTTGTGCTGCCCACCGCACATCAGGACTGGCTGGGACGGGGGGAGCGAGGTGGGGAGAGGGTGTCTGAGTGGGTGGGGTCTGCTGGACTGAGGGGGTCTTTGGAGCGCCGTCAGCATCGCATGCATGTCAGGGTGGGGGGGTTCAGTGTTCGAGGATCTACCGCCGCAGTGTGCAGCTTGGCACTGAAGCTACAGGCAGGAAGGGGGGTTTCAACATCTTTGGATATACCACCACAGAGTGCGGCTTGGTAATGGAGCTACGGGCAGGGATGGGGGTTTCAATGTCTTTGGATATACCACCGTAGGGTGCGGCAGTCAGACTGGGGGTTCGGGCAGGAAGGGGGTCCCACTGGACCACCAGGGTTCATTTGAGGGCATCCTCATGGCCACTGAATGGGCTGGGGATGGGTGAGGGATGCAACCTGCCTCCCTGGGGCTGTGTGTGCCATTGAAGGGCACCCGGCGCATTCTGCCAGGCGCAATCCTGCTAGAAGCATGCAAATGGGGCCATAATGACATGTAAATGGCCCCATTGTGCCTTGCATGCCTAATGGCCCCATTTGCATGTCTGTGGCTGTGAATGTCAGCTCTTGGCACAGCGCATCGAGAGATGCGCTGCCGCATTGTGTACCCAGACTGACAAGGGGGTTGTGTTGGCCTTCCTGGGATGGGCACAACTGTGGTATTCACAGAGGATGTGCAGGGCACATCTTCTGTGAATACCACAGTTTGTGCTCGGCGCATCTCATTTGTGCCGGGGCATCTGAGATGCACCAAGCGCAATTCCTTTGTGAATCCTGCCCAGAATCTCTGACTGTATTGACCACTCTAATCCTACATTTTATTTTAGGTTGATTAAACTAATTTAAGTATTGAAATTACTGAGAAGACTATCTCCCAATAAAGGTTCAGGGGTCGATGGTCTTGAGCCAAGATTTTTACCTCTAATAGCTCCATATAGTCACATTTCCCTAACTAAGATGTTTAACTTGTCCTTCATTACTGTAGAATTCCCTCCTGTTGGAAAAAAACAACAATAAAACCTATTTTTAAGTGGGGGGCACCAGCTGATGTGGATAGCTACTGACCTATTTCCCTTTTACCCTCTTTGAGTAAACTGTTGGAGAAAATTGTGAATGAGCAACTTACTGAATACCTTGACTCAGTTGGCCTCCAGTCCCCCGAGCAGCTTGGTTTTCATAAACATCATGGAACAGGGACGGCCTTGGCCAGGTTCACGGACCACATTGGTGTCGCTATGGATAATGGAGAACTCACCGGTGCTGTGTTCATGGACCTGTCCAAGGCCCTCAACCTGGTTAATCATTACCTGCTGCTTGGGGGACTGGGGCAACTGGGCCTTGGAGAATCTGCGTGGTCAGTAGCTATCTGAGGTGCCCTCAGGTCAGCTTCGGTGGTGCCATCTCATATGCCAGGTTAATGGAAATAGGGGTACCCCAGGGATCAATACTGGGGCCCCTTTTATTTTCTTTGTACATAAACAAACTGCCTTCCATGTTAAAAAACATGCATACTGTAATGTACATGGATGATATTATTTTGTACACTAATTCTTCATCGGTGGATTTCATAATGTCAGCTTTAAACACTGATTTCTTGGTTCTTGACACATGGTTGAGAGGACAGCAATTGCTTTTAAATAGCAAGAAAACAAAAAGTATGCTTTTTGGAACTAGACCCAGCCACTGTGAGTGACCCTGTTGTAGTATTTGACTCAAAGGGGGCTACATTGGAACAAGTTTCCCAGTTTAAATATTTGGGAATCACTCTTGATTCTAGACTGTCCTATTTCGCTCCACATAAATTTGATATGTCCAAATATTAATCAGCGGTTGGGGGCATTGTTTAGATTGCAAAATCTTCTTACTGAACAAGCACGAATTGCTATTGCTAACAATGTCTTGCTGTCCATTCTGAACTACAGTTCCTTCTTGTTTCAAGACCTGTTGAAATCTGACATGACCTTACTAACAACAACTTTCCATGCAATATGTAGATTCGCATTAAAAAAAAAAATTTGCACGCATCATTGTATCATTGTATATTATACCAATTAACTGGGTGGCTTCCTCCGTCACTGAGTTATATTTATAGTCTTAATTGTTTGAGCCATAATTTATTGAGTCTAGGTCCCTCTTCCCCACTGTTTGCCTTGTTACATCAATGAAATACAGACAGGGCCCTTTTGTTCTAACACTTCAGCTTCACTTATAGTCACTAGGGTGAGAACCTATGCTGGAAAGCGAATCTACTCTTCTTATTGGAACAAGCTACCCTTAGAAATACAACATTTACAGAATCATGACAGTTTTAAGGCTTATCTGAAGAAATTTTACTTAGATTCTCTTATATGTAAGGGTTAGTCTACTGTAGGATTGTGTCTGTGTATTATGTAAATTTTATATCGTATGTGACTTATTAATTGTTGTAACATCTTGACTGTGTTTTATGGTCCTGAAGGGCCTTGGCTCATAACACTTACCTGGTTAACAAAAGTTTAAATAAATAAAAATAAAAGATTCCTGAACATACTTTTTATTATTATTAAACAAGAATAATAATGACTGTAGTGTCGCCACGAACAAGGACGGCAGCTGTAAGTTATGACAAATCAAGTTAGCATAAGGTAATTGCCTAAACAAAAAAGTAGATTACTAGAATGCCTGCAGAGGGCTCTTTTGACACAAGAATGAGAAAATAATGCAACCCAATGTTAACAGCAGAAAAACAAGACGCCCTCTAGTGGCTAAGAGCTTGGTACAAAATTATGCAGCTTGGAAATATACCGTATTCTCACATCCTCTTTTCTGCACCTGAACAAGCAGAAAAATACTAAGGGAAAATTAGGTGAACCCTGAATCCTGAAAATATAATGCTGGACTTAAAGAGACACTGTCAACCCTTTTTGCATCATTTTATTTCTAGCTGAAAAATGAGGGTTACTCACCTGTAACCACAGTTCTAAGAGTGCTTTATGGTGCACATCCATATTGTTGCAGTCTTCCTTTCCCTTTAAATCTAGCTGAAATGTCTTCAAGCTAAGCTGCTCCTACCCACCCAGATGTTATCCTTCTTGGCTTCACCCCATGACGTCAGATCTTGCACACTGGAATCAGGGATCCATGTGCCACTTGCCAGGGAGGTCAGGTGGGTCGTGTAGATGTACACCATATACCACTCCTAGAAGTATGATTACAAGTGAGTAACCCTTATTTCTAGGAACGTGGATATGGTACACTTATCCACACTGTGACATATTCCTAGCAGTTCTCTTGTAGGAGGGAGGGAAGGCAGACACCCCTACTTGGGAAACGGATTGGAGAACTGACGCCCCAAAACCAGCATCCTGGCATGACTCAAGGTTGATGTGGTAGTGGCAAATGAAGGTGTGTGCTGACTTCCAGGTAGCAGTCCTGCAGATTTCTTGGATAGGGACATCCCTGGAAGCAGCCACTAAGGCAGCAGTATGTCTGGTGTAATAAGCCCTAAGCCATACAGGAGCCTCTCTACCAACTCATCTCTAGCTGAGATCGATGCAGGTCACAATCCACCTGCTAGTCATCTGCTTTGCTGCTGGTCTGCTTGATACGGCTTCAGCATAGGTGACAAATAACCAGAAAATGTCTCCCCGAACTCCAGCCATGTGCTCCTTATATTGAGTGAGCATTTGCCTCAGATCCAACATATGGAGCCTGTGCTCAGCCTCCAAGGTTGGATTGGTGAAGTACACCAGGAGGTTAATCACCTGGTTAAGGTGAAACTCCAAAACAACTTTTGGGAGAAACTTCGGGTTGGTGCAGAGGACAACCTTGTCCCTGTGGAACACCAAATACAGAGACTCCACTGAGAGCACCTGGAGCTCACTGATCCTTCTGGCAGAGGTGATAGCCACTAAGAAGGTGGTCTTCCACAACAGGTGAGAGATATCACACCTGTGCACTGGTTCGAATGGCTTGCCCATGAACATTGCCAATACCAGCAACAAGTCCCAAGGTGGTGGTGGTTCACACACCAGCAGGGAAAGGTGGTCAAGGCTTTTAAAGAAGTGCCCAACCATTTTCTTTTGTACCACCGTCGACATACCAACCCACTCCTGCTATACAGAGATGGCTGCCAGGTGCACCTTGAGGGTCATTGACCTCAGGCCCAATGGGGAGAGGGACCAAAGGTAGTCCAGAATGCTATCCATGGAGCAGGACAGGGGGTCTAGCTCCCTGCCCTGGCACCAAATGGAAAAGTGCTGCCATTGAAAGGCATAGCACTGGTGGGTCGACTCTTTGCGTGAGGCTTCCACAACATGGTGAACCTCTTTGGAGAGACCCAAAGTCTGGAAGTAGCCACTCAGGAACCAGGCTGTCAGGTGCACAGATTGAAGGTCCAGGTGCAAGACCTTCCACTTGTGATGGGAGAGCAGATCTGGGCATACAGTCATGTGCCATAGAGGCCTGTTGCTGAGGCTGAGGAGATCTGGGTACCAGAATTGGTGCAGCCAGTCTGTGGCTACCAGGATTATCTGTGCCTTGTCCCTCCACACCTTGACCAACATTCTGTGGATCAGGGGAAAGGGAGGGAAGGAGTAAAGGAGGCCTGGGGTCCAGGGCCTCGTGAAATCATCCCCCAACAGTGTCCTGCACTGTGGGGGGCAGGCACTAAACAGCTTCAGCTTGGCATTCTTCCAGGAGGCAAACAGGCAACCAGAGGAGTGCCCCATTGGGAGAAGAGGTGGTCCACCACCTCCTGTTGCAGAGACCACTCATGAGACACCTTGCCAAGCCGGCTAAGGGATTCCACAAGCTGGTTGGAGGCTCCGGTTACATGAATCACCAGGAGACCAGCACCCAAGCTGCTCACAAGTGTCCAGGTGCAGAAGGCCTCCCTACACAACCAGAGGGAGTGCATTCCACCCTGTCTGTTCAAGCAGTACATGGCTGTGGCATTGTCTGTCTGGACCTACATGACATGACCCAAGAGAAATGGAGTGAATGCCATCAGAACAAGGTGCACTGAATAGAGCTCCAGCAGGTTGATGTGGCAACAGGACTCCATGGGGGTCCAGACACCATGGGCCCTGTGGTTCCCCAGGTGTGCTTCCCATCCTACCAGAGACACATCAGTCATCAGAGTGACAGTTGGCTCTGAAGTAGAAGCAGTACTCCATCTGCTAGATGTACCAGGACTAGCCACCACTGGATGGCATTCCACATTGGCTGGTCCAGGTGACCTAGGTGCTGAAACCACAGGTGAGCCAGCTCCCACTGCAGGTGATGCATACACCAGCAGGTCCACCGGACCATGCTAGTGCAGGATGTCATGTAACCCAGCCACAGGAAGTCCTGAGCAGGACGTGAGCGCCCAACCTAAAATAATCAGGCAAAGGAAGTAAGCTCCACTGCCGATCCACTGGGAGTCGGGACTTGGCCCGGAGGAAGTCAAGCTCTACCCTGATAAAGCGCATGACCTGCGAGGAATTGAGTTCTGACTTGGCCACATTGATCAGAAGACTCAGGCTGAGCAAGTCTGGAGAGCCAGGCCCCTGGACTGCTCCACTGCTTCCCCTAATGATCAGCAATCAGTCAGTCATCCAAGTATGGATAAAACTGAACCCCTCAGTGCCTCATGCAGGCTGCCACCATTGCAATGCACTTGGTGAAGACCCTGGGGACCAAGGAGAGGCTGAAAGGCATGACCCGGAACTCATGAAGAACCCCTTCTGTGGGGAACCGAAGGTACCACCAGTGGAACAGAAGGACTGGTATGTGGAAGAAAGTGTCCTGGAGATCTAGAGAGCAGAGCCACATGCCCTGCTGCAGAGATGGTTTTATCTGGTTCAGAGTGACCATCCTGAACTTGTGCCTCCTCAGGAACTAGTTCAGATCATGAAGATCCAGTATGAGGCGCCAACCCCCTATCCATCTGGGGGACTGGGAAATATCTAGACACAAAGCCCTGGCTGGCTGTGGCATCTGGGACACAGGCTACAGCTCCTTTCTCTTGGAGCTGAGCGCTGTCCTCCCTGAAGATGAACAGCATGTTCTGAGACACCACAGAGTCCCATGGGGCATGGGCTCAGTAGGGTGGGAGAGCCTAAGTTGAGAGGCAGTCCTCAGCCCACCACTTCTAGCACTCATATGTTGAAAGTGATGGCGGACCAGGCATGCCAGAAATGGTGAAGCCAATCCCCCATAGGAGGCTGAGGCAGGAACCTGACAGGTGGAAGGCAGACACCACCAATCCATAATTAAGCAGCTTTAGAGGAGGCCCTGGCACTGCCCACCAGAATTTACCACCCAACCCTAAGTTTCTTGGAGCCTTGGTTGGCAAACTTGGACTTAGGTCATCAGATCTGAGATTGCCCCAGTTGGGGCTGCTGCAATTTGGGCTGCAGGGACAGAGAGGACTGAAACTGAAAGGGCTTCTTCTTTGGCTTCTGTCCCATGGGATCCTTCTGTGAGAACATCACTGAATCCAGGGTGGCACTGGATTTCTCAATTATAGTGAGGTGTCCGTCCATGCCCAGACCAAACAGGTCAGTGCCCAAGAAGAGGACATCGGCTAGTTTGTACTGGGTATCCACCGTAAAGGTGGAAATCCACAGCCAGGTTCTACAGCACATAGTGACCACTGCTGCCACAGACCAGGTGCAGTAGTCACCAACGTCCATGGCTGTCTGAAGCTGGTGCTTGGCAAGGACTGACCCTGGCCTCTGACCATCTTGACTGCTGACTGCATGTCCACAGGAAGGCAAGGAAAGACAGGACACCCATGAGGACCTGTCTGAAGTTGGCCATCATCATGGCAGAAATCACCTGATGAAGACCCAGGGAGGATGCAGCTTAGACCTTTTTCGCTGCATGGTCCAGTTGATTGGACTTCTTGTTGGAGGAGCTTGTCCACTCCCCTGACATTTCCCATCTTGAGAAAGACAGAGGCCACCACCAATCCCTTGGTCGAGGGATGGTCTTAAAAACCAGGAAGAGAACCAGTCAGAACCACATAATAGTGGACCATATGGGTTGATGGCACCGCACACAAAGTCAGTTGCTGCCAAAGCTCCAGCATGGAACCTAAAATACCCTCCACCACAGGGAAGTCAACCCCAGGAAGTCATCATGGTTAAGCATCTCTGTAAGGGGGTACTTGATCCACTTTTGAACTCGTTCCAAGGGGATCTCAATCGATTTGGAGATCACCTGGCACAGGCCCTGATGGACACTGGTCCATACTCAGTAGAGAGCTCTTCGACTGACTCATGGTCAAAGCTTGGGGTTCTGGAGGACTGCATAGAGGACCATTCAGAGTCCAAAGACTCCTCAAATACAACCCTCAGCCATTTTTCTTCATGAACCACCCTAGACTCATCCCAGTGGGTGATTTGGATGAACAACCAAATGGGAAGATCGGTAGCCAAATAAGCAGCCTTGATTGGAGCCCCCTGCAAGGTCTGCTTTGGCAGTGGCTTCACCAGAATTGGTGGAGAAACTGGCATAGGCACAACTGTACTCAGCAGGACCAGAATGGGCTGGACTGGGGGAGACCAGGGAAGTGCTGGGGTCTGAGGAAGGGGCCTACCATGGCCGACGACCCGCTGCTGCCACATCAGCTCCTCATAGCGCTGACACAACTTGGGACAGAACCTGTCTTTGTTCTCAGATGATGAGGAGCATTGATGGCACTTCCTGGCTGAAGGCTGAGCATGGGAATGCAAAGATTCCTGAGACTGCAATCTTGACCTGGACCAGGACCTCAACCTCAACCAACGACAACAGCGTCGATGGCAAGGGGATGCAGGAGACGGGGCCATGTACAAGACATGGACCAGGTCCTTCTGCTGTTATCTTTTGGGAGGAGGCAGTCTGCTTGTCTGGCTTCTCCTGCCCTTCCTGAGAGAGGGCTGAAAGAACAGGAGTCCTAATGATCGAGTCATCCATGAGTTTTTCCAGCAATGGGTCAACCGGATCACGAAAAATCTTGACTGGCTGGTCAGTCTGTGTCACAGCCAACAAGCCCAACAGGGGTACTGTGGAGCTAACAGCCTGACCATTGACCAAGAAATGCTTGGCCGAGGCTGAGAACTTGGCAGCCATTGAGTGGTCGAGGGAATTGTAGAAGCAGGAAGAGCATGCTTATTCCCCATCACATGACCGACGGCGGGTTCTCTTGGTTTTCTTCAACTTGTCACCCTGGGAAGGGCCGTCCCTGAAGGTCTGCATAGACTGGCTGATATCCTGAAAGGTGCCGGTGAAGGAGACCCCAATGCTGGTGCCAACTCTGAGCAGCATGGGCACCAACTATTAAACCAATGTGGCCTATGCCGCCACCTCTTCTAAGGCCATGAGCTGGGAGGCCAAACCCTCAACCACTGATACCACTTTGTGGGCATCCTTAGAGTGGAATGGGGAGTCACTTTCATCCAGCCAACCATGGAGAAGGCGGATGTATCAATCCTTGAGTTAAGAAGGCAACAAGATTTTGCAAAGTTTGCAAGCCTGAGGATCCTGCTCTGCCCCAAGGCACTAGATGCACAAAGAATGCAGGTCCGTTTGGGACTTTTTTTATTGCAGGTAACACATATCTTGAATCCAGAGCCGGATTAAGGTTCATCATGCTCTCGAACAGAAGATGAGACCCTATTTGCCTTTACTGCTGCACTGTGAGCCAGACGTGGAAGCTGGGACACAGTACCAGCAGCAAACCATGTCTTTTTAGCTTGATTTTTATGTACAATAGTGCAGTAAGCAAAGGCTCCCAGCCCCGGACGGTTATCCTGCAGAATTTTACAAAGGTTTTATACCGGAAATATTACCAGTGTTACAAGGAGGCTTTAACCATATCCTGCAGGGTGGTCACGCAGTCCTGGAACCAGGCTCAAATTTCTGTTTTGCCCAAACCAGGCAAGGACCCCTGAAACATAACTCCCACCACCCCATCTCTCTTTTAAATACTGATCTAAAACTTTTTACTGGTATATTGGCCAATCAACTGCAAACAGTAATACAAAAACTCATCCACCATAACCAAACTGGGTTCATAAGGGGCCGCTTATGACAGGATAACATCAGGAGGTTCTTAAATATAATATCAGCACAGAAAGGGCAAGATAAGTTCCAACTGGCGATTTCTGTCGATGCTAAGAAAGCATTTGACAAAGTAGATTGGCTATTTTGGAGAAGGTGTTGTCCAGGTTCAACCTGGGAAATAATTTCATTAGAGCAGTGGCGATCCTTTATTCATCCCCAGAGGCAACAGTTAGGGTTAATGGTGACACCTCAGACCATTTTCCTATTAGTAGGGGTACACAGCAGGGGTGCCCTTTGTCCCCCCTCCTCTTTGCCCTGTCCCTGGAGCCCTTAGCTGCGTACATTCGGGGATACCAGGAGATAAGGGGAGTAATGGTGGGAGCTCAAGAACATTTATTTATTGATTGAATGATTGATTGATTGAAATCTAGGATTAAACACCTTTGAGCTAGAAGCTCGTTTTCGAAGGTTCCACGTCAATGGGAGGGTAGACAATACTTACAAAGGTTATACAAGCAAGACAGTAAAAATAGTGGCAATTATATTTACAATACATTAGGTTTGAGTACACAGTAAGCAATCAATGACAGCAAACTTGAGCTTGGTTGTCAACATATAATAGGAGGAAAACAGGCAGATAGGAGTTATAAAGGGGCAATAGGAGTAAGTGGGTGGAGTTGAGGATGTGAGTGAGGTGGGGAAAATGAGGCAGCAGTCAGTGACATTGTCAGAGTGAGGGGTGGGAGGGAGTGAGGGGTGGGATGAGGCAGCCAGAGGCCTTGTCAGTGCAGGGAGCTGCTAGATGGCAGGGCAGAGACTGTTGGGGGGGGGGGACTAGGTGTTGCAGTCACAGGAACATAGGATAGCCCTGTACGCAGATGACACTCTATTGTTTTTAAAGGAACCAGAGTCATCTCTTTCAACCACTGCTAGATGTCTTACAACAATTCCATAGTATAGCAGGTTATAAAATCAACATTGCTAAATTGGAGGCAGTGATACTCAGTGGATCCCACCACCTGATTTTAAATCCCACTTCCCTTTTGCCTGGGCATCCGGAAACACATTTCGGTATCTGGGCATTTTGGTCTCCACAGATAACACAAAACTCTTTTCTGACAACTATTCCAAATTATTACACACATGATACTGCACGGTGGCAAGTGCTACCCCTCTCTTTATTAGGAAGAGTACATTCCATAAAGATGAATATACGTCCTCGTCTTTTGTTTCTTCTTCAGACCCTGCCCCTGTCGATCCCCCACTTTTTCTAGAAGGACTTATACAAAACACTGTCCAAATTTATCTGGCAAGGTAAAAAGTCTATACTTTCTTATAATATGTTGTGTATGCCCAGATTGGAGGGGGGGTTTGGCCTTCCCAGACTTAAAGAAATATTATCTGGCAGCCCAGGACCCCTGGCTTTACACCTGGCTCAAACAGGGTGTGGATTCAGGGTGGTATTTTATGGAGTTTGAACAGTCACAACTTGCAGCATTGTGGACCTTGCCCGTGGCTTACATCTCTTCACAAATGACCCGCAACTTTCACAACCCCTGGACCAGACACCACTAAACACTTTGGTACAGCTCTGCCAGCAATTGGGGATGCCTAACTCCCTTGGCCCTCTAGCCTTGATAAGACACCATGAACAATTTATACTTCTGAGTCAGGATCAAGGCCATGGTTTTTGGGAGGGTCAGTGCCTCACGATATTTACCCACCTACTGGACCAGGAGATATGCATGACATTTCTCCAGCTCCAAAAAGAGGACCACTTTCGCTTTTTGCAAGTCAGACACTTAATATTACAGAATCCACACCTGGAGCAGTTACAGAGACCTATGACAGATCTGGAGGAACTGTTCTATGGGTGGGTTAGGCTGAATATCAGGATGAAACCCATCTCATAACTTTACCAGCTGCTTAACATTAAAAATGTTACTTATGCAGATGGCATTTGGCTAAAATGGATTCTGGATTCCCATATTAATATTACAACCTCAGTGTGGAAACAATGTCTGGCAAGAGGCTGGAAGATTATTGCCTCACCAACTTGGGGTGAGTTTCACTGGAAAGTTTTGATGAGGTTTTTCAGGACCCCGGTCATTACACAGCACTTTGTTGCATCATACATGGCTTCATGCTGATGTGGCTGTGGTATGATAGGCTCTCATTTTCACATTTTTTTGGACTGCTCAATAATACAATAATTTTGTCAGCCGGTCCATGTACGCCTGTGGGCACTGTTGACACCTTCTCTACCCTTTTTCTTTCTGGCTTTAATATTGGAGTATCTAGATAGAACCATATTTGTGAGGTCAAAGTAACATACACGTCTATATAATGTTCTCAGACTGGCAGCCCTTAAATGTGTCGCGTTGAGGGGGCTCTCTTCTGAGCTCCCTACTCTGACAATGTGGTAAACCAAGGTAGAGGAGAGTGAAGGAATGGAGTGTATCACAGCCTCATTAAGGCTGAACTTGGATAAACATTTGGGGATGTGGAGGCTTTGGAGGGAGGAGAGTGAGTGAGGACTTGGGGGGGGATGGGGGATAGGTGGAGGGTTGTTCAAGACAATCTGGCAACTGACGGGTTAGTGGATTTTGCCTAGAATCTCATGCAGGGAATAGTCTGGAGAGCTCTCCATAGCCTATGTACATAGGTTAACAAAGTTTAACAATATTTACAAACACTTATTAATATATAGCATTATTTATGTGACACATTTCCTCAGTGGCCGTGCCATGCAGACTAGAGTACAACACTCGTGTCTTTGAAAAATGAGACAATAACACCAGATAATGGTTGTGTGCAACACAGTTTATTGTGCACTGTTGTTTTACAGTTGTAGTATGGACTGATGACTGGCATCTTCATTACTTGCCCCTCAAGGGTATTAAAGGAACTTATTTCTTTGGACAGTTTTTGGGTCTTCGTGATCCCGAAAGAACTGGGATTATTTCAACTATGCCAAGTATTTTACAGTCTGAAAAACATGGATTAGTTAAAGATGTCAATTCTCTGTAACATGGTCCTTCCTGTACATGAATGTCATTATTGTTATTAACCATGTCATGTGCTCTGTACTTTATATTGTTCATGAAAAACAATTAAGTTACAAAAAAACAATAGTGCAGTGAGCTAGAATGGGTTGGATCAGACTACGGGAGGGCAGAGTTGTAGTCCAGAGCCCCTCTGCTGAACTACTAGGAGCTGTGCATGTTGCACTTTTAGTGGAGCAATTTGCCTGGCTGTTGTTACAGTTTTATATCGGTCTTTGGTGACCGGATTATTTTAAAGCAGTCTTTGGGCCAATTCATAAGTTTGAGTAACCATGACCCCAGAAAGCTACTTCCAGGTCGCAGTGTATAAAACTACTCACCCCAATTAGTGGGGCAGGCATGCAGAGGCGCATGCAGAGACACACACTGAGACATGCGTGTTCAGCACATGTCAGGCGTATCCGGTGGGGCTGGAAGGGGAGAAGGGCACAACTTGCTGTAAGTCAACATTCCTGGTTTTTAGTATAGCTTAACCCAATAGAAGCTAAAGCAGTTTTACCTATCCACGTACCACTTGGGAGGTGTAAAGCACTGAGAAGTGCATTTGAGTACTATTAAAGTTAAGGACCCATGGCAGTCCTTAAACTACTGGCTAGTCAACTACATTTAAGTGTATTGCTGAGTCTTTGTGTGTAGAATGTCATAGTAGCCGCAAAAGAAGAAAAAAATTTTTTCTAGATATAAATATTTGTGTTAAATCTGTGTATCTGCTCATAACATATCATGGCATACATGATTATGCCCTTAGATGGGGATATAGGTGTTAAATGTAGTGTCTCATGTATCCATTTTCAGACAAAGCAATTACAAGTGAATATGTCATCTACCCAAAGTGTCATCATACACAAATGCTAGAGAATGAAATTTGTACTCACTTAAAATCTATAGAAATGAATCAGCTGGAAATATGCACCCCAATAAAGGCTATCACAAAAAAAACAACAATAGTGACCCCCGGCATTTCTCATTTGGAAATAAACAGACACATCAAACAAATGCCCTCATGAATATTAACTGCAGAAATGATACAAACAAAATTAGACCAAAATAAAAGGGACAGGGTTGATGATCATGCAGACGAAGCTACAGATGATTCAGAATGGACTGAGGTCGTAGTAAAACAAAAACGTAAAAAAGGCCAAAGAGCCACGACATTTAAGACTTCATTAAAAAATCACTTCTCAGTGTTACGAGAAAATGACTTAGAGACTCAAGAAGCTATAGACGACCCTGGGGTAAGCACTGAACCTCCCCTCAAAATAAATACTGTTTCAATTAATATGGAAATTGAAATATTAGAGTGTTCCAACATTCAGACACAAAATACAAGCATTACAGAAGCCATTACAACAGAGACTAATGAAAATATAGATGATCACACTGCGCATAATTTCTCACCTGATCCCTCATTACCAATAGTAACAGACCCCCCAACAAATATCACCCCACCCATGAACCAATATACAGATGCAGTTAATGATGTGCATACAACAGACAAGTCTACATATTGGGTAATTCTATGACAAAATATATTGATAGAGCTGTATGTGCACCTGACCAGCACAATAGAACTTTCTGCAGTTTCAGAGAGGCACGAATAAATTATATCACAAATATGCTTAGACCATCTTTTCTCTGACCTTTTCCTAGGTAATCCACTCCTTTGACACCTCTTTCCCACCTCTCTTTAACTCCCTCCTTACGTGTCCTCTCTCTCCCTCTTTCCTAACCCTCTTCTCTGTGCTTCCCACCACTCTTCCTTCCTCTCCCCGTTTTCATTAACCACAAACTGGCACTTATTTTTGTTTTGTTTTGTTTTTGTTTTATGTATGCTCTCACTTGCAATGCCTGTTTTCTCACATTGTTTTTGACTTGTATTTACCTGTACAAACTGTATTGTAGCTGCATCCCTTGTAGACTTGTGTACTTTGTTGTGCTCTATTACCTCATGTGCTGCGTCACATGTACACTTATGTATTTCTCAAGCTGTTCTCTCCTGGGTCGTGCCTGAAAATAGGCATTCTTATGCCTAATGCACCCACCCGGTTACCAAAAGCAAATAAATAAACAAACAAACATTTTCACTATTTTGGGGAAAATCCATTTGTAATACTTCACATAGGAATAAATAACATCAGCAGTTCAAGTACAGAAAATATGCAAAAGGATTATGAAAACGTATGCAAAAAATTAGAGGAAAAGTGGTGCTCTATAACTATTTCAGAAATATTGCATGTGCCAAGAGCAGGATTCCTTACAAATAAAAAGATAAAAAATTATAAGTGAATGGATAAGAAAGTGGGTGCTTCAAAAAAAGTACACCTGCCCTACCCATTGGGAGGAATTTGAAAGCAAAGAAAATCTGTTCTGTTTGGGATGGACTACATTTTAGTAGGCAAGGGAATTTCCAGTTGAGGAAAAGACGTAGCGCTCACGTATCCAATACGTTAAACGAGTATCAAGGGGGACCTCGGGAACAAATTCAACTAACAGATCCACAACAGGGCTAGTGAGGTCACTGGATGAGGACTTCAGGATAATGGTGCTTAATGTGAGAAGTCTTAATGCCACCAAGACTTCTGAACTTGAAACGTATTATGTATAGGGACAAGCAGGACATAGTGGCAGTGACAGAAACCTGGAGGGACAGTTGTAGTGAGTGGCGTCAAAAGATAGGAGGGTACATGTGACAGGGTCAGTCCCTGACACTTTAGTTATGGACCCATTTCCTTTCTCTCCTTGGTTGCAACCACAATATTTCTCTCTACTATGGCTATCCCTGTTTTTCTGTATGGAGGCAGGCCACCTCCTTACAATACCCCTTCCCCATTTCTTATTCCCTCTTTGATTTTCCAGTATATTCCTTCGGGTCCTTATTTAAAAATGGATACAGTAGTTTGGCAGGCTAACTGCCTTAATAATGTGACATCTGCAAGCAGCACCCCCCTTTCCCCTTTTCTTTTTGTATCCTGTGCTGTCCTTGTCGGAATAAAGGAAGGCTTATGAGATATTAAGTGCCTTACGTATAAATGCATTGATGTGTTTATCATGCCTAGAGTTAAGTAATGAGGTTGTTTTCCTCATGCCCCCCACCCCGCGCTGTGGTAAAAGAGAGAGCCCTGCTGAAATAAATAATAGTCCTGGGTTTTGAATCCTGTGTAAAATCCTTCTCGTAGCGCTTCTGTGGTGCCGCGCAACTGTTCGCACGATCGCGAGGCCTACGTGACCGTGTGCACCCTCGTGTAGTGCTAAGCGCTCGCTTATGCCATAAAATGTTTTTTTTATTGGAAGCCTCATCTGAGCTGGCACGTTTAGAGCAGAAAATCACTGAACTGTGCAGTCCTTTTCCTCATTGGGCAGCTGCTCGAAGTTTCCCCAGTCTGAGAGTGAAAATATCAGTCAACGGCTTGACATTGTTTCGGGGACTCTGTTTTCTTGCAGCTCTGCAGCTCTGGAAACCTTTTTTATTAGAGAAGCCTCTAAGAACATTTATCCCCTAGCATTTCTTATGAAATAATAGTGCTAGTACATAATATTAAATGAAAGAGACTGTGTTCAGAGAGTAGCCTTGCACACTTAGTTTGTTTATTAGTTTTCCTACCTAGGTAGACAAGCAGAACTGGCCCTTAAAAACATTACACAAAGAGGCATAACAATACCTTATATGGCTCTGTTTCTCTGTTTAGTTGGTGTTGGTGCCCCTTGCAGCCATAAGAGTTCTGTTCCCTGGGAAGCCTCACAGTGTACTGAGGGCTACTATAGGGAGATAGCGGCCCCTTTGGCCTATTCTTATAGCACCTACCTGTCAATCATTGTCAGGGGAACATTATGGTGAATACAAAATCTTTAGCAATGGTTATTTGCTACTCTTTGACCATAATACAGTTTGTGCTTGTCATGAATTACTTTGTTGGATGTTCATAAAATTGTTTTAAAGGCTATAAAGAAATGTTTTTGTAGTGATCATGCTAAGTCACCTGACTCAGGTAGGCATGTATTTAAGCACTGCCTGAGCAGGCACCAGATAGATAGGGTCAGTTTCTCCTGACCAGAGGAGAGAGAGATTCTATGCTTCAGAATCTTCTTGTTGTCCCTGTTTATTTGAAGAACTTGTTTTTTTTCTTTATGTTATTTTGTTTATGGTGCTTGGAAAGTGTTTATGAAGAAATAAACATCCCACAAAGCAAAAGTGGGTTGCACCTTACTTCATGTCTCATTGTGTCCATCTGTAGAACCCACACTGTAATGGTACACCCTCTGTTCAAAAAAATAGAAATCACAAGAGGTGTTGGTGTTTGCACGTATCTCAAGAGTAACATAGACTGGGCCCAGGTATTTCCATCTGCCACGGAAGGGCCTGAAGTAGAAAGCTTATGGCTTAAACTCACCATGAATAACAGTGGTACAAAGATAATGCTGGGGGTGGAGCCCAAGCAAGATGGCAACCTAAGACTGTAACTCCACTTGCAATCGAGCATAACTTCAAAATAAACATTATTAGTTGGTTGATTCAACTGGAACAAAAGGTTTATATCACTACCGGAAAACCCAAGGAACAGGATGGGCAATTCAAAAAATGACAAGTCCCACCAGGAGGGAACAAAAAATAAAACTACTTCGGATCCCCCAGCCACAAGGTCTGCACAAGGCCCACTCGAATCACCATTGACTGAAGAAACAGGAACAGAGACCTTACAGAGTATTGGCCACAAACTAAATAGACTCATTACCAATCTATCTGAAAAATGTTATACTCTCACAAATAGAGTATCCTCTCTTGAAACAGACATGTCTCACCTCCAAACGGTGGCAAATGAATCTACAAAGCAAGTGACTGCAGCTCTGGGTACGGCAACTAAATTGGTGAAAGAAAATACCCATCTTAGAACCCGCTTGGAGACTTTAGAAAACCAAGCTCGTGCCTCCAACTTAACGATCATCAGTATGCCTGAGAGGAGCGAGGGCGACCATCTGCAGCTCTTTCTGAAAGAATGGCTTGAGCAGCAATTGGGCCAAGCACTAGTAGAATGGGGAATTGTCATCCAAAAGGCTTATAGGGTGGCATATGGAGGAAGACAAGTTAACCTCGAGGCCCCTAGAGCTATAGTGGCAATTTTGGACGGAGTGGGATTACATCATGAGGGACAACAGGTATGCTTGTTTCCAGACCTGAGTTATGCAACTCATCAGAGGAGAAAATGTTTTGACAGAGTCAGGGCACTGCTCAAGGAATCAAATATTTCACATGGAATAATTTTCCCAGCAAGGCTCAGAATTTTGCACCAGAGTCGCGTATACCTTTTCAATGATCCTGATGACGCTGTCTAGTGGGTCTAATGAAATGCTCCGGCCCCTTGTAGAACAGCTGACTTACACCAGTCTGCCTCAGAGGGAGAAGATGAGTTGGACCCATGAAGTAGTCTCTTGGGACTTCAGGTTTGCTCTTGAAAGCTGGATTTTGGGACTGATTTCCTCTTTTTGGTGAAATGTTGATAATTACTAGCTTTTCTCTTCTTAAATGATCCCCAAAATAAAAGGGATATTTCATTTATCTATGGGAAGAATAAGGGCTGATGGGGAAGGGAAGAGACACAGGCATGTGTGCTGTATTCTATGTTCACACGTTAGTTTTCCAGGCGGTGGAGCTCTGTGTTTCAGTTATTTTACTCATCTGTTTAAAATAAGATCTCTACTCTAGTTTGGAGTTACAGTTTTGTCTTCAGAATGATAACCTTATTAGTAGGTCAATTAATTAATGGAAATGCATGGGCAGCTATAGTTTCCTGTTGTAGGAAACAGAGTTGGGACATTCTGTGTCTATTGAACTTTTTGTTATTAATTCCATGCTGCTCTTGGGCTCGTAGCTACAGCAATTACAGCATTTATATATCACAACTGTTATTTATTTCTAATGGATAACCCTCAATGATGTTTCTTTTGATGTGGCACAATGGTTTATCACTTGTATTAAGAGGAGTGGCGTCCTCAGTGGTGTCTCATGATTTTTAAGTGTGTACTACATTAGGAATCTAACTATATGTTTATTGAAAAGCCAATAAATATAAAGTTAAAAAAAAAAAAAGGATAATACTCGGTACCTGTTACAGGCCACCAAACACAGCAAGGGAGACCAATGAGGCCATAATAATAGGGATATTACAGATGGCAGAATTAGGAGAAGTTGCCATGTTGGGGGACTTTAACCTTCCGGGCATTAACTGAGAACTGTCGACGGGCTCCAACATAACTGAAAACTCATTTATTGATGCAATTGCATCAGAGGGATTAACCCAGTTAGTAATGGTTCCAACAAGGGGTACCAATTTAGATCTGATACTTACCAACAATCAGAATCTAGTATATGACATCAAAACTGACTGTCCCTTGGGGGGGAGTAACCATAAAATAATCAAATGCAGACTCAAAATAGCTGTCTATAAGCTGAATAAAATACCAACACTTAAGAATTACAACAGAACAGATTTTAAAAGTCTAAATCAACATCTTAACAAAATTGATTGAGGTAAGGAGTTGAATGGCACATTGAGAGAGGAAAGTTGGACTGTTGTAAAAAATATAACACTAACTGCAGAAAGCAAATTTGTACCAACAATAAAAATGCACAATAGCAAAGGAAGAATCCTACTTTGGTTAACTAGACAAGTAAGGAAGCAAATCAAAGTTAAGGAGAAAGCTTACTCAAAACTGCCCTGGAGGTGTGTCTTTAAAAGAGATTTAAATGAGCGTCGGGCCAAGACAATCAAAAGACAGGAGGGGGGTTTGAGCTGAGTGAGAGCTGTTGAATGCTTCAGAATTTTTTCAAGGCAAAACGAGGGCAAATGCCCCAAAAAAGAATCAACAGGATTCAAAAAACGTGCAAATGTCCACAAAAGTGGAAATAGAAACAACAGCAACACGAGCTAAAAAACTCATCAATAAAAACTCCAAATTTGGTAAAAGGTGACATAAGAGCCCTTCTCCAACAGGTGAACCAGGAGGAAGGGTGGGAGCTTACTGATGATGCGGTGAGTAATTTTTTCTTCCTACCCCAGGAGTCCTTTAGCATCAGTAACTTATTTGCAGACTACCCAGCAATACCAAGTGGAGGGGGGGCAGGCAGAGAACCTACTTAGGAAAGAGGCTCTGCAGAACTGCCCTGCCAAATTTGGCATCAGATCTGGTCTGCACATCCAAACTGTAGTGTTTCACAAAGGTGTGCACAGATTTCCAGGTAGCTGCTTTGCAGACATCCAGTAGGGGAATGCCCCTTGCTGCTGTATGTGAGGCTGCAGTGCCCCTGGTGGAATGGGCCCTGAGCCCCACTGGAGGTTGTTGACCAGCTTTCTCATAGAAGAATCTAATACAAGAGACCAACCAACGAGAAATAGTTCCTTTGGTAGCTGGTCTTCCTCTGCCTACATCCCTGTAGGTGAGGAACAACTAAGTGGAAGAGCCTCTGGACTGTCTAGTATGCTCTAGGTAGTGAAAGATGGCTCTTTTGACATCCAAGCTGTGGAGTTTTTGCTCGCCAGGAGTGGATGACTCAGTAAAGAAGAAGGGCAGAGTAATGGACTGGTTCAAGTGAAACTCTGAAACCACCTTTGGCAGAAATTTCCTGTTTGTCCTGAGCTCAACTTTATCGTTGTGAGGGATGATGTGATTAGGCTCAGTGCACAGGGCCTGTAGCTCTGAAATCCTCCTGGCAGACATAATGGCTACCAGGAAGACGGTCTTCCAAGTTACAAACTTGATGTGGGCCTTGGACATAGGCTTGAAAGGTGGATTCATGAGCCCATCTATGCAAAGGTTCAGGCTCCAAGGAGGAATAAACTCCCTGGTTAGAGGCTGGAGGTGCAAGAGGCCTTTGAAAAACTGTTTAAAAATGTTGTAGGAAAAAAGTGATTTCATCTTTCCCACCGAAAGGTAAACCGAAGTTGCTGCCAGGTGTAGCTTGAGTGAAGATGGTTTCAAGCCTGATGCCTGTAGGTGTACCAGGTAGTCTAGCAGCTGAGGGTCTGAAGCTGATAGGGGTTCGACCTTTTTGCTCTTGCACCAAAGGGAAGACCTTTTCCATTTGGCTGCATAAGTCTTCCTAGTGTTTGTTTTTTTTAGCCATCCTCAGTATCTTAAGGACCTGTTCAGAATACTGTGAGGATGGAAACTGGGCCAGTCTGGAGCCACTAGGATCGTCGATGCAGGCTGCTGTCTGAGTTTCAGCAAAACCCTGAATATCAGGGGAAAGGGAGGAAATGCGTATATGACCCTCCCTGACCAGTCCAGGATCAGGGCATCCGGGGAAGTGTTCCCAGAACTGGGGGTCTGCAGCAGTACTGAGGAAGCTGAAAATTGAGAGGAGAGGCAAACAGATCCATGTCTAATGTGCCCCACCACCTGAACAGTGTGGCTAATACTTGCTTGTTCAGTGTCCATTCACTCTGACCTTGACTGATGCAGCTTAGAGCATCGCCAGAGTATTGCGTTTGCCTGGAAGGTGAATAGCTAAGAGTCTGACTCCCAAGGAGAATGCTAGAGACCAGAGCTTCAGAGCTTCCAAACAGAGTATTCCTGATCTGGTACCACCCTGCTTGTTTATGTAGAACACTGCAGTGGTGTTGTCTGTTTGAATTTGAACTGCCTGCCCTTCTATGCTGGGAGCGAAAGCTTTGAGAGCTAATAAGACTGCTCTGAGTTCCAAAAGATTTATGTGTTGAACTGTGACTCTTCGGGAGTCCAGTTGTCTCTTACTGAGGCACTGTCTAAATGTGCTCCCCAGCCCAAAAGGGAGGCATCTGTGGTGATCACATTTGTGGGAAGAGGATCTTAAAAGGGAACCCCTGCCTGCAAATTTGCAGGGTTTTTCCACCACAGCAAGTTCTGGAGGAACTGCTCCAACACAGGTATCAACTTTGAAATTTTGTTGCTTCTCTGAGACCAGCAAGCTCTGAGCTAGGCTTGCAGGAGTCTCATCCTGTACCTAACCCCTGGGACTACTGCAGTCATAGAAGCCATATGTCCCAGAAGTTTGAGAAAAAGTCTGCCTGGTCTTGGCTGTCCCTGGGCGAAAGAATCTGCCACTGAAAGGAAACTCTGAATTCTTTACTGTGGGAAGAAAGCATATCCCTTCTGAGTGTCCAGCTAGACCCCTATGAAGGTGAGCAGCTGGGTGGGTTCCGGGTGAGATTTCTTTAGATTTACCAGGAAACCCAGAGACTCCAGAGTGCATTCTGTGAGGAAAAGAGATTCCTTGACCTGGCAAGGAGACTTTCCTACTATGAGCCAGTCGTCCAGATAGGGGTAGAGGGTGACACCCAGTCTCCTGAGATGTGCTGCTACCACTGTGAGACACTTGGTAAAGACTCTTGGGGCCGAGGACAGACCAAAGGGCATTGTGGTGAACTGATACTGACCCGAAGGAAGTTTGAACCTGAGAAACTTTCTGTGAGATCTCCTTATGGGTATGTGGAAGTAGGCGTTCTTTAAGTCAAGGGAGGCTAGCCAGTCTCCCTGCTGTAAGGACTGTATGACCAGTGACAGAGTGACCATTCTGAATTTGTTTTTTTTCAGATGTTTATTTAAATATGTGAGATCTAAGATAGGTTGCCACTTCCCAGTTTTCTTTTGTGTCAGAAAACACCTGAAGTAGAGGTCCTTGCCTTTCTCATGGGTGGGGACCCTCTCCACTGCTTGTAAAACCAGAAGGTTTTGTACCTCCATTTTCAACAGCGGCATCTGTGTTGGGGACAGAGGTCTTAACACCTGGGTACGCTTGAGGTCTGGTAGCTGCTTCAACTGTAATAACAGACTCTTCTCCACTATCTCCAGCACCCACTTGTCCAACATGATGAGGGGCTAGTGCTGAAGATAGTGAGAGAATCTGCCTCCAACCGGAAACGGGGAGGTGACCTGGATACTCACATCAGGACTTAGACTGAGAGTCAGATGGCTGGGTAGATGTGGTTCTTCTTTGGTCACTTCTGCCCCTGCCCCTGAAAGACCCCCTGTACTGGCTAAAGTCAGATTGGGGATAGGGACTGTAAGGCCTGGGAACAAAACTTCTGCTCCTACAACCCCTGGGACGGGATCTCTGAGGGGTGGCGGGTTTAGGCTTGGATGAGTGACTCTTCCAGGAGGCCTTGTACTCATTGACTTCTTTCATGTAGTCAGTGGTTCTGTAATGAAACAACATATTTTGATCACAGGGAAAATCCATGGCCTTGTTCTGAGTGTCTGTTCAGACTGGTTGTTCTAAGCCAGGCGAAGTGTCTCAGAGAAATGGCATGGGCCATCGCCCTTGAAGCTGCATCATTGTTGTCATCTGCCATGTGGAACTGGTACATAGTAGCTTCCAGGGCAGTTTTTGATGTATCCACCAGCTCCTGCACCATAGAATCTGATCCGTTGCAGGTGATAGCCTGGACAGATTTCCAAAGGGCTTTCTGATATTTGACTCTGAATGCCATGTAAGAAGAAAGCCTGAGAAGCAGGGAGCTGTGGCATACATTTTCTTTGCTATGAAGTAAATTTTCTTGGAATCCTTGTCAGGGGGCGAGGGCGACAAGGAGACTCCAGCTTTCTCACAAGCTGCCTGCTGCACTATACTTTTGTGGCTAGGTTGTGCAGACAGGAACTCGGTACCATTTTTAGACAATTTATATTTTCTCTTAAGCCACTTATCAACCCCTGATACTGAAGTGGGGTGTTGAAGCACTTTCATGGTATTTTTTCTAAATGCATTATAGATAGGGACAACCAGGGTCTTTGAGGATTAAAGACCCTTCATCTCCCTATAATCTTCATCTTCATCAACATCCTGGTTGGGCTCCTGCATAGGGAGGTCCAGGGTATCCAGCATATTTTGTATAAATGTAAACATAGAGGAAGGATCCTCATGTTTACCTGGGGGATCCATAAGGTGAGGGTCCGGGGACTCCTGGGGCTCAAGGCCTTCAAAATCCATGTCAGGGGCATCATAAAATTGATCATCATCTGCGTCACCCTCACAGTCTACAGAAGAGAGAACTGTGGAAGAGTGCTTGCCAGCCCCAGTAAATCAAGGACCCATCTTTTGAAGGGTCTGAAACAGTTGCCATGGTTTTTCCATATCTTGCACTGATGGAAGAACCTGCGCAGTTTGAAGTGTTTTGTTTTTTCTGTATGCTTTAAGCTGCCTGTTGTCTCGCTATTGGCTTTCCAAGGAGCAACGGGAGCATGTTTGTCTTGACAGAGTTTCTTTTTAGCCACTTCATCAGAGGCTTGATCAAGCTTCCCTTTTTCGTCACTCTTATTAT
The DNA here is from genome assembly GCA_016271365.2 of Neoceratodus forsteri. Lineage (NCBI taxonomy): Eukaryota > Metazoa > Chordata > Ceratodontiformes > Ceratodontidae > Neoceratodus > Neoceratodus forsteri. The sequence continues at coordinate 980,438,746 of CM057450.1, read as the reverse complement.
TTTTCAATTTGTGAGGGACTTCATCTTTGGAAGCTTTATTTTTTGGCTGGGATCTGGAGGGTTCCTCAGCACCTCTGCTTTTGGTATTAGTACTTTTGAATGGCCCCTTGTCGGAAGCCTTTGCATTTTTCTCAGCCATAATAATCAAAGGCTTATCTGCTATGTTTGCCAATGTAAGCAAAGCAAACCAGTTTACAGGCCAGATATGCTGTCCAAACCGGGGGGGGGGGAGTTGGGGTGACTGTGCCATATATCTTGGAGACAACTTACAGGGGCATGTTCTGCCGTTACCCAACACTGGTGCCCACATACAAGCCCTTGCCCTTAATGTGCTCCTAGGGGACACAATAAAGCCCTAACTATCCTATCAATCTACATTCCTCCCAAACAGAAGTCTCTAGGCCTAGACTCCCTCATGGAATGTATTGGATCCTTGAACTTTAACTCAGAAATTATACTGCTGGGTGATTTTAAAATCAACTGGCACTCCCTGGATACAAGTCCTTACAGGGATGCAGTCACAGCAGTTCGCCTTTCCCAGCTTGTTGAATCATCCATGAGAGTGAACTATAAGATGGGTACATCGACCTTGTTGGACTGGGTTCTGTCCAACCGCCCTGAACATATATCCCACACAATCGTCCTCTCTGACTCATTAAGTGACCATTCACCTGTCCAATTTCTATTATCAAACTACTTCTCTAAACCCCCTCTTTGACCCATTACCTGAAGAGTCCTGAAAAGCAGACACATGGACCTCCTGAAAGCTGAGCTCTGGCAACAGGACTGGTCTTCTGTATGCTCCTCCAACAATGTGAACATAGCACTGGAGCAATTTATGCACATTTTCAACAAAGTGTGTGATAGGTGTGATGTAGACAGCCAGCTCTGAGTGCTCGAGTGCTGTATTAATTTTTGTTATTACATATAAAATATGTGAAGGGAAGGTCAGTTCAAGAAAAAGGGTGCCTTACTGGAACTGACACATCAAGACCCCTCAGGGATAAGTTCAAAGGACAGGAGGTATTTTAAACTGTAGAGATCTGGGGTGTAATTACCTTGTCAATTTGCTTTCATCCCAGGAAATAAGATTAGCCATTCATAATGCCCTCAGGGAGATCCTTTGACTTGCACGGTTACCAGGAAGGACCTGTGGAGAGGGGCATCGAAGAGAGGCCAGAATGGACATTGAAGAGGTTTGATGTCTGAGCCAGGGAGGACCCAGACAGATTTGGAATGTCCAAAATACATTTCCCGGGGAACCCTTGAATTACATCAGAAAGACCTGAGGTGTAGATTCCAAGGTCCAGATGGGATTAAAGAGACCAGTACACTTTTGCTTTGAATACAGTGACTTAGATCAAATAAACTTTTGAGATGTATGTGTAGCAGAGCACAAACCAGTTCTGACTAGTTAACCTGTGGAGAGGAAAGTCAGTGAGGTCATCTCATATTTTTTTTTAAATATTTTATTGGGAGACCCTGTATTGTAAAATATAGAGTTTGATACACCAAGGCGAAGTTAGTGATCTCATAGAAGGCTGGCTCAGAAGTGTGTTTAACTGCTGAGGGAACATGACACTGACACACAAGAAAATATTGCTGACTGAGAGAATAGAGACCCTAAAAGCACTGAAGCAAGTAAGCATTAGATTAGATTAGTCTGAAGTTATAAATCGTAGGAACTGTACTTTTTTTTACCTGTTTGTTTTAAGGCTGTATGTGTTGGGATATATATTTGTTCTGTAATTATTGTTCTGTTTTGATATTTTTAAAGTAAAGATATTTTCTTACCAATGAAACTGCATGGAGTGTCTTTGACATTTCTTTTTATTTTAAGTGGAGCTTTTAAAGGTTATAGTAACACTGTGTATGGGCTTATTGTATACTAAACTGGGAAATGGATAGAGTTTTCTAAAGTCTTGCACAGAATTCTAAGGGTTCATTTGAAAGATCTGGTTGGGTGCCTGTAGGCAAAGAGATTTGGTCCCCTGAAGACAGAATTATGTGAGCCTGATAATTGGGTACGCTAACAAGAGGTTATCAGTTTGAATCCCTTCAGAGCTTGAGACTAAGGTGACTTGAACCCACGAAACAGACAAGAGGGTTACCTTGTCTGTTCACTGTACACAAATCATACGCTCAGAGGTTGGCGCTTTGGGAGTAGAGGGTTGACTGGCTGAGCGAGATTGTGACAGATTGGTTGGCAGCAGTGGCAAAAAAGTTTGGTGGTATAAGCTTCATTGTTCAGTGTGTTAGCTTGAAACTGTTTAGCTCACTTGGAAAAAAAGAATGACAGTGTTTTATTTCAAAAGGAAACAGAACTATATCCCTTGACTTACAGTTCAGTTCCCACCCATTTTTTTTCTGAAGTGCCAGTCAATATAGTATTAGTAGTGAGAGAAGAAGAAAATGTCTTCCGACTACAGCAATCACACTGTAGATTTCTTAAAGCAGTTGTGCGGGGACAGGGGAGTCCCATTTGGGGTGAAAGCCAGTAAGCAGAACCTCATAGAGGCCCTGATGGTAGCAGATACCCAGGACAGCGAGTCGCCGACCATGACTGAAAGGGACCAGACCTCGAGTGTGACAGAACTAGTGGCCAGTGAAGGGTCCCAAGCCGATGATGTGGACAGCAGGGCCACTGTCAGTGAAGGGCTACAGCAGCAGGGACAAGTCACCAGTATCCTGAATCCGGAAGTTCTTAGGTTGCAACTTGAGTTGTGCAGGATGGAGCTGGAGTCCCAGGAGAGGAGAGAAAGGGAACAGAGGGAGGCAGACTGTGAGGAATGTGAGTGCCAGCGAGAGGCAGAGGAGAAGAGAGAGTGAGAATGCAGAGCTGCAGAGGAGAGGAGAGAGGAGCGCCAGTGGCAACACGAACTGGAGAAGCTACGACTCCAACCAGCGGCACCAGGGCAGGTAAGTGGCTTTGGGTTAACTGGAACTGCAGGACTGGGTTACAAATTGAACTCTAAATTAATAGCTGAGTTTAAGGATGGGGAGGATATAGACACCTTTTTAAATTCTTTTGAAAAGGTTTGTATTAAGGCTAAAATTTCTAGAGAGACCTGGAGCTTCCAGCTAGCCCCGCTACTTACCGGAAAAGCTTGGGATGCATTGGGTCACATGGACAATAAAGGCAGTGATGATTACAGCAAGTTAAAAGCAGCACTACCAAAAAAGTTTGAATTAACTGCTGAATCATACAGAGCTAAATTCCATAAGCTCAGGAGAAGCCTTGATATGAGCTATGAGAAGCTAGCCACAAAACATCAGTTTTTAAAATGTTGGTGGGAAGGAATTGAAGCAAACACTGTTGATAAAATTGAAAATGTGATTTTATTAGAACAGTTTTATTGGGCATGCCCAACAGAGTTAAAAACCTGGCTAGAGGACCAAGATCCAAAAACAGTGCAAGAGGCTGCTGAGCTCTCAGACTGCTATGCCAAGAGCAGACCTGCTCTGAGAGCGAAGAGGGTGAGTGTGGCAGCATAGAAAGGGAAAAGCGTGCCTTCAGGGCAGCTAAAACCCTCACTGCCTCCACCGGTACCAGTTAGCCCCAGGTTTCAAAGAAAAGATTTCTCTGAAGTAAGAAATGTTTGTTGGTTATGTAAAGAAAGTAGGCACATTGCCAGACAGTGTCCAAGAAGGGAAAACAATAATACGCAAAGTAGTACCAGAAAGGAAGGGGGTTGTTTGTGTGTCCCTGGAAGCATGCCAGTGAACATGAGGGAACACATGCACCCAGTCATGGTAAATGGCATACAGATGCAGGGGTTAAGGGACACAGGGGCATCCATGACATTGGTAAAAGGGGATCTGGTACAGCCTTGTCAGCTTATACCCAACAAATACGTAACTGTACAGGACTTCGTGGGTGAAGAGAAAACACTGCCACTGGCCAGTGTTCTCCCAGACTGGGGTTAAACAGGGGGAACTGTGCAACAGGTGGCTGTAGCTAACACATTAGCAGTGGATGTGATCCTGGGTAACAATCTCTAGCAGGGGGTGGTATGTGCAGTTACCCGTATCCAAGCGGCCAGGGAAAACTGTAGTTCCCTGAGCCCCCCAGAAGCCATTGGGGAAGATACTGACAGGCTGGTTCCCCAGCCTGTGTCTTCAGAGGTGGAGACTGATAAAAAGAGGGTAGAAATTTCCCCAGTAGCAAATAACCACATAGCTACAGAGGGCTACTCGAAAGAGGAAGGGGTGACCCCTTGTCAGAGGGTAGGGATTGACAGTGATCCTAAGGGCCCTGACGCTAGTGCTAGGGACCCTAGTTTAGTGACTGAAGGGGACCTGTTCCATGCCATGGGAAGGTGTGAGGGTTTTGCAGCTGCTTAGAGAAGTGACCCTAGTTTAGAGAAGCTGAGGGCTTGGGCAGACTCGGACGGTGCACAGGGAGGTGACGGCAGACATAGGGTTTATTGGGAAAATGGACTTATGTATACACAGGCAGTACAGACAGAGGGAGGGATGCTAGGCAGGCAGCTTGTCACTCCCCAGGGATATCGTGAGCAGTTGCTCAAGGTTGCTCATGATATTCCCTTATCTGGTCATCTGGAAATCGCATGAACTACACAGCAGTTGGCCCAGAATTTCTACTGGCCTAACTTCACCCAGCAGGTGAAGGAGTATTGCAGGTCTTGTCACCGGTGCCAAGAAATAGGGAAGGCGGGCAAGAAAACCCAAGCCACCCTGATCCCCTTACCCATAGTGGAGGAGCCATTCCAGAGGGTAGGAATGGATATTGTGGGGCCTTTAACTACCCCCAGCTCCTCAGGGAAAAGGTTCATCCTCACTGTGGTGGATTATCCCACCCAGTACCCAGAGGCAGTCGCCCTTTCCTCACTGAGGACAGACAAAGTGGCAGATGCCTTGCTTGGGATTTTCTCACGTGTTGGGTTTCCACAGGAGGTAATCACTGATCAAGGGGGTTCCTTCACATCAGACCTAATGAAATGTCTATGGAAGAAGTGTGGGGTGGTGTAGAGATGCACAACACCGTATCACCCACAAGCCAATGGGCTTGTGGAATGCTTCAATGGTACCCTAAAGTCAATGCTGCGGGCGTTTGCTGAACAGCATGTGAGGGACTAGGAGAAATACTTTCCCCATCTGTTGTTCGCATACAGGGAGGTGCCCCAAGAGTCAATAGGATTTTCCCTCTTCAAACTCTTATATGGACGCCGGGCACGTGGGCCCCTAGACTTGATCCAGGAGGACAGGGAAGGCAAGCATGCCACCCGGGGAACTCCCATTGTGGATTACATCCTAAGATTTAGGGAAAGGCTGAAGGAGTTTATGGGGACAACCCAGAGCAACCTGGCAGCAGCCCAACAGAAACAAAAGGTATGGTACAAGCGCAGAGCCTGAGCTCGCTCGTACATGGTGGGTCAGGAAGTCATGGTCCTTATTCCGGTCCAGAATGACAAGCTGCAAGCTGAGTGGGCAGGACCGTACAAAGTGGTTAGGAAGGTAGTTGACGTAAACTACATTGTGGAGTTACCTGACTGTAGACAAACAGAAAGGATGTACCATGTCAACATGATGAAGCCATATGCAAATGGGGCTGACATGGTGTTCGCAGTGTGTAGTCATGGGGAGGGGACGGATGAAGGAGGCCCCCTTCTGGACTTGCTGGAAGAGAGTAAGCGGGAGTCCTCTGTGGAGGCAGTAAAATTGTCTCCCCAGCTGACCCCAGGCCAGATCCAGAAAGTAAGTGAGGTTTTAACAGACTTTGCCCTCTTGTTTAGCACCAAGCCTGAACTAACCCCCTTAGCAACACATGATGTGGAGACAGGGACACAGACGCCCATACGGAGGACAGCATATCAGGTGTTAGAGGCTGTCCAAAAGGACATTAGGAGGGAAGTGGAGGAGATGCGGGATTTAGAGGTAATCCAGAGATCCCATAGCTCCTGGGCCTCACCCGTAGTCCTTGTGCCCAAGCAAGATGGCTCAACTCATTTCTGTGTGGACTATAGTAGAATGAATGCAGTCATGAAGTCCGACGCCCACCCAATGCCCTGGACGGATGAACTCCTGGACAAGTTGGGAGGGGTGACCTACCTTACGACCATTGACCTGACAAAGGGGTATTGCCGGTAGAGTTGATGGACAGAGCTAGGGAGAGGTTGGCCTTCATCGCTCCAATAGGCTTATTTGAGTTCAAAGTAATGTCTTTCAGAATGAAGAACACCCTGGCCACTTTCCAAAGGTTGGTGAACCAGGTGTTAAATGGTGCTGAGGAGTACGCCATGGCGTACCTGGATGACATTGCCATCTTCAGTACCAGCTGGGAGGAACACATGTCACACCTTAGGGAAGTGCTGGGCAGAATACAGAGGGCCAGGCTCACTATCAAAGCCAAGAAGTGCCAGGTGGCCATGGGAGAAGTGGCATACCTCGGGCATGTGGTAGGCCAGGGACAGCTCTGTCCTAACCAGATAAAAATAGAGGCAATATAGGCATGGCCCAGACCTGAAAGTTGGAAGCAGGTCAGGAGTTTTCTCAGGAGAGCAGGGTACTATCAAAAATTTGTACCAAATTACAGTGCCCTGGCTACTCCCCTATCTGACCTGACAAAGAAAAAAATGCCAAGGAAAATCACCTGGGGTCCAGTCTGTGAGGAAGCCTTTACCAAACTGAAGGAGGCACTGTGCAGTGCTCCTGTTTTGACAAGTCTGGGCTATAGAAAAACTTTTATAGTTCAGACGGATGCCTCAGGCATGGGTATTGGGGCAGTACTAAGCCAGACATCCAGCGAAGAGAGAGATGACCCAGTGGCCTACCTGAGCCGAAAGCTGCTCCCCAGGGAACAAGCATACTGCACGGTGGAAAAGGAGTGTCTTGCCCTAGTGTGGGCCCTAAACAAATTGGAGCCATACTTGTATGGGCAGCCTTTTGTGGTGCAGACTGACCACAACCCCCTTGTTTGGTTGTCACAGATGGGGAAAAACAACGGCAGACTGCTCAGATGGAGTCTTCCTTTACAAGGGTATGATTTGAAAATTGTACATAGGGCCGGAGCCAAAAATAAGAACTCAGATGGACTGTCTAGAGTCTATGATGAGTGAACTGATTTGGGAAGCTCATCCCATGTAGGGGATGGATCCCCCAAATTCAGTCTAGGTGGGGAGGAGTGTGACGTAGACAGCCAGCTCTGAGTGCTCAAGTGCTGTATTAATTTTTGTTATTACATATAAAATATGTGAAGGGAAGATCAGTTCAAGGAAAAGGCTGTCTTACTGGAACAGACACATCAAGACCCCCAGGGATAAGTTCAAAGGACAGGAGGTATTTTAAACTGCAGAGATCTGGGGTGCAATTATCTTGTCGATTTGCTTTCATCCCAGGAAATAAGATTAGCCATTCATAATGCCCTCAGGGAGATCCTTTGACTTTCATGGTTACCAGGAAGGACTTGTGGGAAGGGGTGTCGGAGAGAGGCCAGAATGGACATTGAAGAGGTTTGATGTCTGAGCCAGGGAAGATCTAGACAGATTTGGAATGTCCAAAAATACATTTCCCTGGGAACCCTTGAATTACATCAGAAAGACCTGAGGTGTAGATTCCAAGGTCTAGACAGGATTAAAGAGGCCAATACACTTTTGCTTTGAATAAAGTGACTTAGATCAAAGAAACTTTTGAGATGTATGTGTAGCAGAGCACAAACCAGTTCTGACTAGTTAACCTGTGGAGAGGAAAGTCAGTGAGGTCATCTCATATGATTAAATATTTTATCGGGAGACACTGTATTGTAAAATATAGAGTTTGATACACCAAGGCGGAGTTAGTGATCTCATGAGAAGGCCGGCTCAGAAGTGTGTTTAACTGCTGAGGGAACATGACACTGACACACAAGAAAATATTGCTGACTGAGAGAAGAGAGACCCTAAAATCACTGAAGCAAGTAATCTTTAGATTAGATTAGTTGGAAGTTATAAATTATAAGAACTGTACTTTTTTATACCCGTTAGTTTTAAAACTGTATGTGTTGGGATATATATTTGTTCTGTAATTATTGTTCTGTTTTGATATTTTTAAAGTAAAGATATTTTTTTTTTACAAATGAAACTGCATGGAGTTGCCTTTGACATTTCTTTTTATTTTAAGTGGAGCTTTTAAAGGTTATAGTAGCACTGTGTATGGGCTTATTGTATACCAAACTGGGAAATGGATAGAGTTCTCTAAAGTCTTGCATAGAATTCTAAGGGTTCATTTGAAAGACCTGGTTTGGTGCCCATAGGCAAAGAGATCTGGCCCCCCGAAGACAGAATTATCTGAACCTGATAACTGGGTACGCTAATAAGAGGTTAACAGTTTGAATCCCTTCAGTGCTTGAGACTAAGGTGACTTGAACCCACAAAACAGACAAGAGGGTTACCTTATCTGTTCACTGTACACAAATCATACGCTCAGAGGTTGGCACTTTGGGAGTAGAGGGTTGACCGGTTGAGCGAGATTGTGACAATAGGCATGCACCATTTAAAACCCTGAAAATAAAAGGTTACTGGAACCCTTGGTTTTCCTCGGATCTCCATGATCAAATGAAAACTCATGACCACCTGTGGCATGTCGCGTGGGCCACGGGTAAAATGTTTGACATTCAATCCTATAAAATGGTACAAAATAACTGTACCAGGGCAATTCGTGCAGCAAAAAGTCAACACTTTAAGGAAGTGCTCGCATGTGCCTGGGGTGATGGGAGAAAATTTTGGTCCAATCTCAAAGAACTCGCTGGCAAAGACCCTAAGTCTCCCCCCACCTTGTTAAACTTGGATAGTGCCCCCACTCAGGATCCCAGCTCCATTGCTAATGCCTTTAGCAAAGCATTCTCAGACCTTAGTAATGTCCTCCCCCCTGACTTCTTCTACCATCCCAGCTCAAGCTTTAATGCTTACCCAAAGAATCAGCCTCTCACATACCCTCCATTCCACTTCAGAGCTGTGCCATCAAGGGTAGCCAAAAAATACTTACTAAAAGTACTAGGGAAATCAAGGTCCAGTGGTGACACCCTGGACCTAACTCTTTTTGCACAAACCTTGGATTACATACTCACTCCTCTAACTCATATCATCAATACCTCGCTGAGGTTTTCGCAGCTCCCGGACAAAGTGAAAGCTGCCCTAGTAACCCCCATTTTTAAGAGTGGAGATCGAACCTCGACTGCTAACTATAGACCAATCTCCATTCTCCCACCACTTTCAAAAGCACTAGAAAGAATAGTGGCAGATCAGCTATGTGAGTACTAGAAAAATACCAGCTCCTCTGCCCACATCAGCATGGATTCTACAAGGGCCACAGTACCACACCAGCTCTCCTCAAGTTCTTGGGATTTCTCCACAATGCACTTGACCAAGGTTCCTTGGTTGGGGCAACTTTCATTGACTTAACGAAGGAGTTCAGTACGGTAAACCACTACCTCCTCATTGAACAGCTAGCAGGCTTGAGCCTCACAGATGACACTGCAGCATGGTTCCAAAGTTACCTGCACGCTCGCTCTCAATGGGTCAAGACTGGCAATGTTCTCTCGGACAGTAGACCTGTCCTATTTTGTATCCCACAAGGATCCATACTCAGCCCACTGCTGTTCAATATATTCCTAAACCGCCTACTTTACATCTGCCAAAGAAACATTTTGCTCTGTGCCAACAATGCAGTGCTATTTACCATACACCCGGACCCCAAAGAACTGGAGCACAGCCTTCAAAGAAATTTCAAGGAGGTTGAGAAGTGGTTCAGTGATCACAAACTTGTCATGAACTACAAAAAAACTAAAACAATGATGTTCCACAGCTCCAAAAGCAAATACAAATCCTACCCTCTCTCTATCCTAAACTCAGAGGGTGCACCTCCTGAACTAGTTCAACACTTGAAATATCTGGGTGTCATGGTTGACAGCACCTTGTCCTACTCTGAGCACATTGACTCTATAACCAAGTGTAACCCCTTTGTTACCCGGGGTTACTAGAATCCCAGTAAGACCTAGTGGTAGGCAGGGAAGGCAGCTTGTGAAACTCCAGTTAAATGGGTTTCACACTGTCTCACTCTGTCCTCAGTCACAGCTGAGACTGGAGAGATGACATCATTATAGAATTGTTACAGCTGCATGAGCCACAGTTGGAATCTTCAGCTCAGAGTAGTTCTAGAACTTTGGGATTCAAAGGGAGTCTTCTGTTTGTCCTTGAGCAAGAAGGAAGCATCAGAGAGTAGTTTGGTTTTGCCTCCACACAGAAGGAAGTTTTTCTGTGTTTCACCATTCTTCAAGTGGTGGAGACTGTCCCCTCGGTCTCAGTGCCCCCTCCCTCGGGGGGGTAGGAAAAGGTCTCTGTGGGTTCCAGGGGCAATCCCCTTCACCCACCAAGGAAAGAAGCTGCCTGAAATTACTTTGTCTGTTTGGGTATACAGAAAAGGTTAAAGAACTTCGCCTGTGGGGCCCTGCAATGATTGGGTGAGTGTTTGGCTCCAGTTTAAGGGGCAAGCAACTGTTTTCCAGTCAGGAAATGTTATTGGGGACTGCTGTTTGGGAGCACTATATACACTAGGATGAACAAATGGAGCAGTCAGTTTAAAGTTTAAAGGATTTAGAGTTCACAGTAGAGGGGGTGCATCAGTTCATCCACCATACAATCTACAGTTTTACAGTTCTGAAGTTTCTGTGTGTTCAGAGAAATGGCCGGGTATGGGCTGTGGGAGCTGGAGGTGGATAGATCCCCATCTTTAGTAACCAGGTCCACCTCTACGGATTTCTTCTGTTTTTGCTACTCGCCTCATGTGCTTGGCCAGTGATGGGGTGGGTACCCAGACGTGGGTCGCAACTTGAAAATCTCTCTAGGAGTCGCAGACTTCAAGTGGTGTGGAGAGCCACAGGATGGGAACATTACTCCTTGTTCGATCGGAGTTTCGAATTGGAAGTACGAAAATAAAATCTCTCTAGGAGTCGCAGACTTCAAGTGGTGTGGGGAGCCACAGTTTTGGGAGCTTCCTTGTTTGATGGGATGTCTTTCCAAGTAGAGTTTGGGTTCATTCGCCAAGTGGACCGTCAGTAGAGTGGCCGGCAGGGGAGCCGGGCCAGTCGGGCTGTGTATCCAATGCGCATGCGAAGTCTGGGCTGAGTGCCTGGTGGGTCCAAAGCCAGGCAATTGTAAAGTGTTCATTCTCCAATGGACCGCTGTGTTTAACCTCTAATCTGCATTACAGCTACATAGCCCTTTGGGGGGACCATACAGAGCTTTGTTTGTGTTCAGTGAGTTAATAAATAAAGCCACACTGAAAAATCCCAATTCTGGTTCTGGACATTACAGTTATTGCTTGCTGTAGTTGGATTTACTTGGGTGCCCCTGTGCAGAGTAGTCAAACCTAGGTCTCTTGTGCCAAGTAGCCTCATCCTTCCCCGAACCCGTAGAGGCATATGTACATCCATGTTACAAAAATGGGCATACGGCGGTTACAAAAATGGAGGCACCGCTTTGGATTTGTTTGGGAAGGAAGGTGCTTGGGCAAGTAGGCTAGCATTTTGGCTATCTGGCAGTCGGTAGCCCCAAAAAGTTGAAGCAATTTCCCTAGTGTGTGCTGTGTGCTGTGAATCTTGTGCTGCTGTTTAAAAAATGCCAACTGTTTACCAAGGAGCTGTAAAGCCAAAGTGTGTGTCCTTGTCCTGCATCAACATAGTTTACAGCGTTTGTCAGTTTTAAAATGAGTTTCTGTGAAGGAAAGTGTGGAAAACTAGGGGTAGCAACAGAGAAATTATGCCCTGGACATTGGAAATGCTTTCTGTGCAATACTAGAGACTGCAGAGTTAATGGCAACGGTACATGGTTGAAATGGGCTCCCGCCGTGGAGTCAGTTGGGAAAAAAAAAAGTGCATCTTTTCAGTTTGAATTTGCTTGCTCGACGATCGCCATGAGGAAAGGAGCCCTCGTGAGGAAGAAGAGGCTCATTTGCATGGCGTCATGTGGTTGGTCAGTTTGCCATTAGTCCTGCCCCTCAGCCAGCTGTTATGTGTCTGCTTCAGCATTCGAGAGGGAGACAGAGAGTAGTGCATGTACTGGCAATGGAGGAGCGTTCGCGAAGTGTTCAAAGCGCTGTAAACAGTGAAAAGTGACTTTTCTAGTTCAAAATCAGGCTCAACCCGCTTATCGGTCGTGGGATCAGTGAACTGTGTGATTAATACTACGATCGCGGAGACTGCCCGCCCGTTTGCAATCTGAAGCCTTCAAAAATCTGGCTGCAGGCCGTTTTCCTCCATCGCAGCAATCCGCAACCATAACAGTGAGTAGACGATTTAAAACTGCTCAAATCAGTGATTTTCAGTAATGCCATATAAAATGTGAGTGCAGCTGTATAGTCGCTTTGCAAGCAACGATTGTGTGATATCCTGCTGGCAAGTGCAAGTCTGTAAAGCCACTGAATGTGTGCATAGCAATAAAAGTAGCCTCAGTTTAAAGTTTGCAGCCAGAGAGAAACTGTGGGTTGTAAAATAAATGCAACGCTAGTAGAAGCAGGCAATCCTGTGCTGAAACCTGAAGTTTTAAAAGGGACTGTGATTAAATAAATGTTGCCAGCATGTGAAAAAAGTCCAAGGAAAATCCTGTAGATGTGTGAACAGCCAGAAAAGAGCTAGTTGTGCAGTTTGAAATAAAAGTTAATAGTAGCTGATGTAAATCGGTTGTGCAGTGGCTTGACCCAGAGTCTGAATGTTGATGCACAGGAGTGCTGCCGCCGCCATTACAGGGTGGGGTAGTAAAGTAAACACAGCAGCAGAGGAGCCATTTTAAAGCTACAGAGTGTGTTCATTTAAAGTGGGACTTTCAGTTACAGTAAACTTTTGTTTGTTTTCTGCAGTTATGGCCTCAGGACCAGCTCGTTACCCGGATCATGCCCGGGTTGCAGTAACAGCAGCAGTAAATAGATTGAGAGACATTGAAAATTGGTGCTATAGAGGGCAACTCCCCCTCCTGATGTGGCAATTCCTAATTATCCAGTGCGTGTATGCCAGATGTGCTTTAGTGCTGGAAGGGATGTCTTCATGATTCCTCACTGTGCTGGTTGTCTACAAAAATATGGCTTGTATAAAGTGCCTCAAATTCGTTTGGCTCCCACATGGACACAACTTCAAAAATCTGCAGTTGGCAGCACACAGCATCAGGCGGAGCCTGTAGAGGAAGGTCCCTCGGGGGAGTGTGGCACAAAGTTAGAGAGTGCAGAATTAGAGACTGAATCTGAAATTGAAGTTTTGGATGCTGGATCTCAGAAGGCAAGTTCAGATAAAGCATCAATAGACCCATGGGTGGGGGGGCCTAGCCCAAGTCTCGAAGGTGAAGATGAGATGTGGGAGGCCCGTTGAATGGGAGATGTCGACCTCTGCTCCTAGTGATGAATGGATAGTCTCGGGGGTGAGAACTACTGCTCACTCCTGGGCTCAGATCCTCAGTGAAGAGGAAGATGAGGAGGAACCTAAGTGGCCTTGTGAGATAGGAACGGGTACACAGCCTCAAGATCTTGCCTCGGAGGAATGTGTTCAAGAAGGTGGTGATGCCACTGCCCTGGCTTCACCAGAAGAAAAAGAAGTCAGGGATCCATTTTTAATTTCATTGAGGATGCAAAGCTGGCAGAACCAGGACTGGCCACCCCCAAGCCAGGCCAGCGGTCTCAGATTGACCAAAGCAAGTAAAGAGGAGAGACTGGTTCGTAGAAAGGCCAATAAAATCTTTGGTATGACCTTTCCTACCTTTCCTCGGAGAGTCTGGGAGGAGATTGAGAACTGCAGGAAATCCTGGATCTGGGATGAAGCAATGAAACATGTGCATCCTGGGGCTAACCAACATGTAAAGAATAGACTGTTCCACGAAAAGTATACACAGTGGAAGAGAGGCAGGACACTGTTTATGAATAGAGTGAGAATTGTGGACGGAGAGGGACGCAAAGTCTCCCGTTGTGTGAATTATGTGCGTCCAGATGGAGTAATAATTCAAGCCCCTGACCCCCTCTACTATTGGCCTCAGTGCAAGGACCTCCCAGTAATTAAGCCCGTGCCTACAAAATGGAGAGCCGAGCAGTGGTAGTCAATACTGCCACATCTGAACTGTGAAGTACCTTTATTGAACTGTCAAAATGAATAAACAAAAATTCGGGGCCCCACATTCTTCAGTCTACAGTAAACTGTCTGCAGTCACCAACCACCTACTGGTATCACCAGATGACTTCAGATCCAGAGAGGACACCAGCCCAGCTGTTTTCCTGTTCATCGCCTGGTAATCGGATGACGCCAGACCAGCTGTTTCTCTTTTTGTTCCTGTTCTAAGGTTCCTTCTCCAGTTTTGACATCAGCCCAGCTGTTTCCAGATGTGCACTCCTGTGGGTTCCCGGAAGATGTCCGCCCAGCTGTATCAGAAGAAATGCTGCCAGGGAGAGTCTTCGGCAGGGACCAGGTTTGTGAATTCCGAATACTTCAAGAGGCTTGTGAGTCAAAATCTCTTTTTATTCTATCTTTATGACATTGCAATACACACCTTACACTACATACTTCAAACAGTGTGTGAACTGTCCGCAAAGACTCTCCCCCTCAGGATTATGGCCTTAAAAGACTATGTTCACGGGGCTCCGGCCCAGGAGAGACTCTTTAGTGGACTGGCCTTTGGGCCTTGTAGTCACTAGTGGGACATTTAGGGCATTCCATCCCCTGAAAAAGTGTATTGTTATCAATGTCATTTCTGTACTTAATGTATATACTGTCTTTTCTACTTTTCTAAAAAAAAAAAAAAAATGTTTTTTCTTTTTGGGATTGTTTAGTGTTTTGTTTATCCTGTATGGTAAGGGTTATGGTTGTTGTTGTTGTAGTCATCATTATTTAGGTAGATCGTAAATGCAGATTAGGGTGTTTTGTTTTTTGTTGTTTTTTGTCTTTTCTACAGGTGTTCCTGGAAGAAAGAAGAGAAGACAAGAAGAGGAGGAGGGGCTCATCGGAGTTCCTCATTTCAGTGCTTATGTTTAGAAATTAAAGTACTGTTGTGTTTCTAATGTTGTAGTTGCAGGCTGCCAAAGGTCGGGGAGGTCCCCGGGTTTTGTTTTTATTTGGGATGTTATGTAAAGGCAGATAGGTTTTCCCTACAGGGTTGGGGGGGGATAGACAGGCTGTGGTCCTGAACGGCAGTAGGGATTGCAGTGCTGATCTATCAGGGCTATGCTCTGGACGGTTCTACCAGAGCCACTAGGTGTCCATAGTAAGTGGATAGAGTAGGCTGGAAATGTCAGCTATAAAGCCCACTGGGCCCTTAGTGTTGCCTACTGTGCTTTCGCACACACTGTGGGAGGGCCTGATCACCCCCATAAGTAGCTATAGGGTTGGATGGCCTAAGGTCGGGTGCATAATGACTGGGGACAGTCATTTTCCTGGTCAGGGCGAGTGTAACCCCTTTGTTACCTGGGGTTACTAGAATCCCAGTAAGACCTAGTGGTAGGCAGGAAGGCAGCTTGTAAAACTCCAGTTAAATGGGTTTCACTGTCTCACTCTGTCCTCAGTCACAGCTGAGACTGAGAGATGACATCATTATAGAATTGTTACAGCTGCATGAGCCACAGTTGGAATCTTCAGCTCAGAGTAGTTCTAGAACTTTGGGATTCAAAGGGAGTCTTCCGTTTGTCCTTGAGCAAGAAGGAAGCATCAGAGAGTAGTTTGAGTTTTGCCTCCACACAGAAGGAAGTTTTTCTGTGTTTCACCATTCTTCAAGTGGTGGAGACTGTCCCCTCGGTCTCAGTGCCCCCTCCCTCGGGGGGGTAGGAAAAGGTCTCTGTGGGTTCCAGGGGCAATCCCCTTCACCCACCAAGGAAAGAAGCTGCCTGAAATTACTTTGTCTGTTTGGGTATACAGAAAAGGTTAAAGAACTTCGCCTGTGGGGCCCTGCAATGATTGGGTGAGTGTTTGGCTCCAGTTTAAGGGGCAAACAACTGTTTTTCCAGTCAGGAAATGTTATTGGGGACTGCTGTTTGGGAGCACTATATACACTAGGATGAACAAATGGAGCAGTCAGTTTAAAGTTTAAAGGATTTAGAGTTCACAGTAGAGGGGGTGCATCAGTTCATCCACCATGCAATCTACAGTTTTACAGTTCTGAAGTTTCTGTGTGTTCAGAGAAATGGCCGGGTATGGGCTGTGGGAGCTGGAGGCGGATAGATCCCCATCTTTAGTAACCAGGTCCACCTCTACGGATTTCTTCTGTTTTTGCTACTCACCTCATGCGCTTGGCCAGTGATGGGGTGGGTACCCAGACGTGGGTCGCAACTTGAAAATCTCTCTAGGAGTCGCAGACTTCAAGTGGTGTGGAGAGCCACAGGATGGGAACATTACTCCTTGTTCGATCGGAGTTTCAAATTGGAAGTACGAAAACAAAATCTCTCTAGGAGTTGCAAGACTTCAAGTGGTGTGGGGAGCCACAGTTTTGGGAGCTTCCTTGTTTGATGGGATGTCTTTCCAAGTAGAGTTTGGGTTCATTCGCCAAGTGGACCGTCAGTGGAGTGGCCGGCAGGGGAGCCGGGCCAGTCGGGCTGTGTATCCAATGCGCATGCGAAGTCTGGGCTGAGTGCCTGGTGGGTCCAAAGCCAGACAATTGTAAAGTGTTCATTCTCCAATGGACCACTGTGTTTAACCTCTAATCTGCATTACAGCTACATAGCCCTTTGGGGGGACCATACAGAGCTTTGTTTGTGTTCAGTGAGTTAATAAATAAAGCCACACTGAAAAATCCCAATTCTGGTTCTGGGCATTACAGTTATTGCTTCCTGTAGTTGGATTTACTTGGGTGCCCCTGTGCAGAGTAGTCAAACCTAGGTCTCTTGTGCCAAGTAGCCTCATCCTTCCCCGAACCCATAGAGGCATATGTATATCCATGTTACACAAATGGGCATATGCCGGTTACACAAGGCAGTTAACACTTGTATTGGTCTCCTATATAGGCATAAGGGTCAGCCTTGCCCAGAGACTCTTAACACAGCCATCCAGAGCTCCGTAGTCTCACTGGTAGACTATGGCCTAGTAATCTATGGCTCTGCCACAGACAAAGCCACCGCCTCAAAATTGCTTTAAACAGAGCACGTCAACTGGCTATGGGAGGTGCAAGGCTCACACACACATATGTCCTTTATGCCCAGGCTAACTGGCTACAGTTTGCAGGTAGACTCAGGTTTCAATCCTTTATAATGGCAAAAAAGATAAGCCTTGGCCTAATACCTCCTGGGGTTCAGAAGCTGCTCAGTCCATATGAGTCCGATCTCCGGACTCAAAACTCCATAAGCCAGATCTTCTGCATTCCCCAAGCCCGTGCTGTGCTTGGCCTAAGGTCCTTTGCACATCGAGCTCCTAAGTGGCTTAACTCACTTCCTCCTGATATCTCCTCTGTGTGCAAACTTGGCCCCTTTAAAAGTAAACTTAGTTCCTTGTTGAGGAATCCAGCTGTGATTGCTTCCCAAAATCCCCACTACCTAATTGCCTAATGGGGCCTTATTTTTGCTCTCCCATTAATTCCTCTCTTCCGACACTCTGCAAACCTCCCTCTACCCCTGCTTGCCCCTTTCTTATCCCCCCCTCTTCCACCCCCACCCCCAGGTTGATTGTTCTTTTCGTTTTCCAATTACAACACATACCTGGACCTGGGCCCCTCTCCTTCCTTTTTATTTCTCACTCCCTACCCTCCATCTATCCCTGCTCACCCCTACCCTCCCACCCCGTCTCCTCCCCTCTAGCAGGTAGGCATTACCATTCGCCAGCCACAACTCTACCATGTCCCTGCATTCCACTCTATCCACCTATCCCATGATGAAGCCTCCTGGGCGGATTTACTCTTCCTCCCTATTCTAGTAATTTTCTATACTAAACTGATGGTTGGTAAGACAGTATACTCTGGTCGCTAGGATCACACATGTGTTTGTCTGCTGTATTGAAAATTCTGTTGTAGTGCATTGTTAACTACTGTATCTATAACATACTGGTTTGTCTTGACTCTGCCGTGGAACCTATTTAATTATCTTGTTCCCAAGGTTTTAAGCTGAGATTCCAATAAACTTCGATGTTTCTATGAGCTGAAACCATTCAGCGCAGAATTCATGGAGTTTTGTGAATCTTTAACCTCTATCAGGTCCGATTTCAATGTGTTTACCACCCGAGTTGATGCCAAGGAAAAACAGACTGCTGAGACCCCAGAATGCATGATGGAGCTTGAAACAACATTACTGACCAAAGGCAATATTGTAGAATGTCAAGAGGACACCAAAAATAAAACTAGGCACAAAAATGTCAGGTTGTATGGCCTTCCTGTGGGATCAGAAGGTGCAGACATGCAGGCATCCATGGACTCATTTTTTATACATCCCTAATCCTAGATGCTGATTTTGCCTTAGAAATCAAAAGAACTCGTAGAGCTCTAGGAGCCAAGCCCTGCTCTCCCGACACTTATCCTCATTCAGTGCTGGTTCGCTTTTTTAACTTTCATTCTACAGAACTTATGCTACTGAAAGCATGGACACAAAAGCATGTGTTCTATGGTGCCACAAAGATTTACACAGATAACAACTATGCACCACACACAATGAAGAAACAATGGGAATATGTCCCACTAATGCATCTACTCAAAGAAACTGAAATTCAGGAACCGCTATCCTGCCAGGATGACAATCCCATTCCCTAAGGGACAACAAACATTCAAAATCACCACAGAAGTGACCCAGGCCTAGCAGAGAGAGGTCTATCTCTCCTCCAGAAAAACACACAGTGCCCACAGCCACCTACCCGCAGCTCCAGATTGTCCCTCCTGCAGCTTGCCTCCCATTGCTGAAAGGTGCCAATATGCCCAGGACACATTGGCGAAGATCACAGCACAGCTCTAAGCCATGAGAGATGCCTCAACATAAGGCAGGACTCTTGTACATTATATTTTTCCTACTGTGAGTAACTGACTGTCTGAAGGTTGTTCTGGTTCTTCCGGGGGTTGGGGGTGGAGGGTCCAGGGTGGCCATGTCTAGACCAAATTTGGCCCTATGGGGAACCCTCCCTTGTTGCGCCACTTGCCCAGAGCATCCAGGCTTTAAACTGTACGCTAGGCTATACTGGGAGCAAGTTCTTTTTTGGGGGGCCTGGAGGCAGGACGACTGAAGCTTGGCCAGGTCAGTCTCTGCGGCTTCAATCCCCAGCTGGCTTTTAATCACTAACAGCATGAGATCCAGCAAGCTCTGGTACTTGATCTTAGCACTCAGGTATATCTCAAACCCCATGCTCTGGCAAGCATTGCCAGGACCATAACCCTCAAACACAACCCAAGGAACCTAAGGACCTCAGACAGAACGCTATTAGAAGTCCCTAGGGTAAGGACAAACGCTGGCAGAAGATCCTTTTCTTCCCAAGCAGCCTGCCAATGGAACAAGCTCCCTCTCCAGGTCCAGGCCTCCTCCTCACTGATGAACTTCTGCACCAGGCTTAAGTCCCATCTGCTGACCTCAAGCGCATGCCACTGTCATGGCACTTAAAGCTCCTAAGGTACTCCCCTCCTCTCCAACTCCAGTCTCCTAGCTTAACCTTCCTACTACCTGCCTTATACAGACTGCTCGCCAGAGGCCACGTGCAACCCCTGAATAAACTATATGTAAAGTACTACCAATTGCTTGCATGTCATGATGATAGCCATGCCTGTACCCATGCCTGCATCCACTGCTTTTTTTTTACTATGCCTGAAAGCCATGCCTGTATCCACTGCTTTTCTTTTACCATGCCTGTATCCACTATTTTTCTTTACTGTAACCACCTCATGATGTAACTCACAATGCCTCAAATGTTCCTTATGTCCTTGTTCATTCTTATAACTTGTATTGTTATTCCAGGTTGCCCCTGAAAAAGGGAACTTCAGGGCTCAGTGGGCCTGCCCGGTCACCAAAATTTTATAAATAAATAAATATCCAGCGTGAGATATATCCTCCAGACTCTGGGTGGCAGGGGCACTTGGGGGGGTGGGAGAGGGGTTTTCATTGTACAAAACCTCTTTTTATTGATTGAATTGATTGATTCTTATTCTGTTTATCTCCTCCCACTCTGCCTCCTTCAGACAAGCACCCAGCCACATCACCCCGACCTCCACCTGGACTTACCGCCAGCCATCTTCCCCCAGGGCTTGCCCCCTGGCAGGGTCGGTGGGGTACCCAAACCCCTGCTGTGGTCTGGATCCAGTTGGGGTTGGTGTGCCCAGTTAGTCGGATGCGGGGCCAGTGAGTGCTCTTCGCCATCCTGCCACCAGCTTTCCTGTTTCGTGGTGCCGCTGGGACGTGTAGCATGTAATGACATCAGGAAGCACACCATGCATTCCTGTATGACATGCAGACGTTTGCCATGCCTCCTGACATTCTGGCCCAGGCTGCCTTTCCCCCAGCCTCTGCTAGGAGCTGTGAAAGCACTAAGCTCTGCCCACCCTCCTGGAAGAGGACAGGCAGTCCTACAGACACTCAATCCTTCTCCCCCTGGCTGGCCCTCCGACACCCCGGGTTCACTTCCAAACCCAGATTGTCAGCATGGCAAGTAGTAGTGCTATGCTGCACCAGCAGGCAGTCACAAAACCTTTTAAGGAATGTGTCCTTACTCCCCTCCTCCACTTTCAAGGTGTAATGCCCCCTCCCCCCACTTAGAAGAATCAGGCTGGTTTCCCTGAGAATGGGGAGGCACAGCCTTGCCTTGGGGTCCTGGCCTGGTTTGCCTATCCCCTCTGCAACCAATATCTCCACACCCTCGGTTTATTCAGCACTACATGGGAGGCAGACTTTGCTACAAGGCCTACGGTCCTACCTAGCCATACAGAGCTCAGACCACCATGTCTTCCTTTCCAAGGATTATTCAACCCCACTCCGGCTCACTCTAGTCAAAATATGCCCTCCAGAATTACTGACTAGATGACACTCATCTGGCTTTCCTTCTTCATTTCACTAATTTTTCTAGGTCCTAATGGTGAGCACAAGAATACTATTCCAGCAAAGTGCAAGGACTATTAAGTGGACAGTGATAGTGCTTTTGAATAGTAACCGACTGCTTCTAACCAATTTACTGTTATTGTTTTAATGCTTTTTAGATTGGTTAGGTCCAAATGGATTGGTTAGGTCCAAATAGAACAAACTACCTTACCACACTCTTGGATGCTAAACTAGTGCAAATAATTGACCAGCCCACCAGACTCAACCTGAAAATTGGAAACCACAGCTTGGTGGACTGGATATTAACGAATACTTATCATAACATCAAGGATGCAGGAATTTTCCCTGATGCCCTAAGCAACCACTCCCCGACCTTCTGCGTCTGGAGGAATAACTTCCTAAAACCCCCTCCCAATATCATAAAAGCACAGGACCTTACCAGTTTCAGTGCAGCTGCCTTCATACAGAGTCTTAACTCCATTGACTGGACCCCCATCACTACACTTCCTGACATAAATCAAGCACTTGAAAATTTCACCAACACCTTCTCTTCCATTCTTGACTAACACGCCCCTCTCAAGTCAAGGAGAGCCAATGGAAATCACTCCGCCTGGCTATAACAGGAATTAAGACACCTAATGCACTCTTGTGATAGAACCTGAAAAGCTTACAAAAAATCTGGACAAGCGTCCGATTGGCTATCCTATCGACAACTAAGGAATGCCTGCAAAATAAAAGACAATAAAGCAAAGCGTGACTATATCCATTCCCTGCAGATAAAGAATCTTGCCAACCCCAAAAGTTTCTGGTCCCAAGTCAACTCCTTACTCAAGGGTAAGGATCGTAACCTCCCTCAAACCATGATCACCAAAGGTACATCACTATCAAACCCCTCATAGATAGCTTCCGGCATAAATCTCTTCTTCACGGACCTGGCCAGATACAAAAATGATCTACCCACGGTCCCTAAAGACCCAATGATCCTCAACCCCGATGACTCTCATCCCCCCTTCCATTTAAAACTCACCACGAGGTCAGAGGTCCTCAAGCTGATTAATGGTCTCAACCCAGATAGCTCTCCAGGCTTTGAATCCCTTCAGCCAAAATTCCTTAAGTTAAGAGCGCTTACCATTGCTCACCCGGTAATGCTTTTAATCAACAAATCTTTCCTCACACAAACTATACCAGACAAATGGAAAACTGCAATAGTTGTCACTTTGCACAAAAGTAGCCCAACAAACCTAGTCGAGAACTATAGGCCAATCTCAATATTATGTCCCCTAGCAAAAATACAAGAAAGAATCCTCTACAACTAGCTGTACTGTTTCCTAGAGCAGACGAATGCCATGACCATCCATCAGCACGGCCTCCGAAAACTATATAGCACTGAATCTGCTCTCCTGTGGGTCACAACCAACATCTATTAGGCCATGGATCTTGGTGAGGTAACTGAGGCAACTTTCGTGGACCTAACGAAAACCTTCGACCTCGTCAATCATCAACTTCTACTAACAAAACTCTGCAACCTAGGACTCGACAGTCTCTCCCACTCTTGGTTAGCCAATTACTTAACCAACAGGTTACAGTGTGTCAAATGGTCTGGTGCTATGTCATCCTATATCCCATCACAGATGGTGCCCCACAGGGGTCCATACTGGGTCCTCTCTTTCTCCATTATTATAAATGAGCTCCCACTAAACTGTGGAGGGGCATCAATCCAGCTTTACATGAATGATGCCATACTCTACAGATCCTCTAAGGATATCTCCTCCCTCAACTCCAATCTGGACAGTGATTTCCAGAAGTTGGAGGCAAGGTTCAAGGCCAACTTGTTGGTGCTCAACATAAAAAAAATAAAACCATGCTATTCCACCGCACCTCCTTTGACCTGTCTATCCATTCTCCTCCTCTGTTAGTTAAGACATCAACCAGGGAGGCTCTCGAAGGGGTAAACTCCTTCAAATATCTTGGCATAGCACTAGATGAGCACCTGTCTTTCAAAATACACGCTGCTAAGGTTATAAAATCTACGCACCAGAAGCTAAGCATGTTGTACTGCACAGCCTCCTACCTAATACTACACTCCAAAAGTACTAGTCTATTGCCACTGCAACTCTACTCCCAGGCCTTCTATACAGAGCTCCGCTACTCATCACAGCAAAGTCCTCAATCATAAACAGACTTCAACAAACATATCATAGGATAGCTTGATTTGCTGCTGCCACCCTAGCCCAAACCCACCACTGTGATGTGCTCAATGCCCTAGGCTGGCCTTCCTTCAAAGCTAAAATAGATTTCCCCCTACTATGCACTACATATAAACTCATCCACCTCCCCTCCCCCAAAACCCTTCACCAGGTCCCTTCGATCCTCCCACTACCCAATGCTAAGTATACGTAAGACTCGTATAGCCACTGGTAAGAGAGCCTTCTCATATGTAGCCCCTCAAAAGTGGAACAGCCTCCCTCGGGGCTTACTTTCTTCCTCAGTTCAAAGAACGTTTCAAGGAAATATTCTTTTCCCCTTCTATCTGCCACTGTAATTAACATCCACTTTTGTTACCAGTCTTCTATCCCCACCTATCCTCTTGACCTACCAAGCTAACTGTCCTCAACCATTCCTAATTCCTCACCTCTTATGACATTATTCAAAATGACTTGTAATTATTTATATATGTCAGAGCCACTCTATGTACTTTATTTTATTTATTGCAGTCTAGGATTAATACCTTTGAGTCCTTGGACTAGTTTACAAAGGTTCTGGGTCATACAAAGAACTGTTATGAGGACATACAGATTACAGACATGGATTACAATATGAATAAGATACAATGAGGAACAGTTTGTTTTGGATAGATTACAGGTGTACAGGTCACAAGGTTACAAAGGAATATTGCATTACAAATATTTCAATACCACCAAGACAAAGAACAGTTTCAAAGGAAGTGCTATAGGTTGTAAAAATGGATAGTGCCATTGGCCCCTGGGAGTGTTGTCCACAGGGGTAGGGAAAAAGTTGATTAATGGGGGGGGGCATTTTTGAGTAACGTTTGTCGCTTGAGTTGAGGTGATGGTAAGGAGGGGAGGGAGAGGCACAAATTGGGAGCAGCCCAGTAAAAGAGTTAGTCAGGGAGGTGAGCCACAAGGAGATGGGGGGCAGGTGAGGGGGAAGGGGCAGGTGCAGGGAGACTGAGGAGAGGGAGGTGGAGGAGTGGGGTGCAGGTGAGGTGGTAGCAGCAGGAGATGAAGGGGGGAGGGTGGAGGGAGAGGAGGTTTTGAAGCTTGAGCCAAGTAATTGGCTATTTGAAACATACACAAGCCTTTTGCAGTTGCATGCGAGACATGAGTCCAGCTTTGAAGAGGCTAATCTTATTGCTGTCAATCAGGGACACCTGTAGCCCATTGTACCATTTAGGCCCCTGGTATGAGATTGATTTCTGGGCCAGGGTGGTGCGCTTAAAAGGCACCAGGAGACCACCTTTCTCAGTACTCCTGGTATGCTTGGATGATAGTGCCTGCTGAAAGAGTCCACATAGTGATGGGGGCACAAGTCCCAATTGGGCTTTTTTGACAAGCAGGCAGATCTGGTATCGAGTTCTTAGATGGAGAAGAAGCCATTCTGTTTCAGAGTAGAGGACACAGGTGTGGGTACGGGACTCGGCTCCTAGGGTTAGCTGGCAGGCCTTGTTTAGTAGGGTTTTATTCTATTGAGCGTGGTATCTGTGCCTGCCCCATAGATTGGTAGGCCATAGTCAATTGATGCTAGGACCAAGCTGCTCGTGGCACGTTTTAGTGCATCTGGTGTCATGGAGTGCCTGTGGTGGTAGAGCACTTCTAGTTTCATATTGGCTGTCTTGACCACATGGTCAATATGACTGGAGAAGTTGAGTGTCTTGTCAATGAGAATTCCTAGATATTTAAAGGACTAAATTTGTTCTAAGGTGTCTCCTTTGAGGTTCCGTATAAGCATGGGGTGGAACTTCTTTTTGTTCTGGGGGACAGTGAAAAGCATACTCTTAGTTTTTTTGTGGTTAAGCAAGTTTATTATCACAGAACCAGGATTCAAGCTTGTGGAAGCTATTGAGGGTAGAGAAGTGATAGCTGGTAGATCTCGCTCAAGTAGCAATTACGGGCATCATCCTCTGCGATAAAGTACCATGTGTGCCTGGCAGCTTCCTGTCTGTTTCTCCATATATAATGCTGTAAGTGCTTGTGTTGGACAATTATCACTGCACCTCTAGCTCCTGAAGATTAGTCTATGTATGTTTCATTAGCCTGTCGATGCATTATTACTGTCCAAAATTAATAGTTTCAGATTTGTGTGAATAACTCTAGGTCCTGTAAACCAGGCTCTTCCATGTCATAATATTTTTATTCTCCAAATATATTTCTGTAAACTGGAACTTTAATCTGTCATTACCTATGTTATTACTACGTATTATTTATGGATTGCATATGTTCTCTGGGTCGCCCCTGAAAAAGGGACAATTTGTGTCTCAGTGTGCTTACCCAGTCATCAAAATTCAAATAAATAAAATAATAAATAAATACTTTTTTGAAGGGTAGGGGACTCCTCAGGATTTTGTCCAGAACCCAGGATGGCATCAGTCATTTTTTCCCCCTACCTTCTGATACCCATGCTAGTTTCCTTGTTTTTAACTTCTTCCTCCTCCACATTTCAAGATGTTTCAATTCTCTGGAGAGCCTGAATCTATATGGGTATTGACGAACTCTCACGACTGCCATTTTTTCTGAGCCATCGATAGGGGAGGTTGGTTTACTTCCCACCACTTTGGAAGCCCAAGCTCCCTTTAGATTTGCAGTGCAACTGGCTACCGAGCACTTTTTACTCAGCACCACTTGCTCCACTTTGCTCTCTAGCTGGCCCAGTTGGTTTTGGCATGTGGAAACCTCGTTAGATTCCCAGGCCACTTAGGTTACTGTTTTTCCAGATTTAGCCCCTCCCCCCCCACACACACACACTCCCTAGTTTACTCTGGACCTGGTGGTACAGTGTTTACTATTACGCTATACCTCTTTGGGCTGCCAGGAATTTTAAAATGACTTAGGTGAGCTTATCTGGGTACTGCTGCTGAACCCCTGCAACATGGAGGGTCTGGTAAATCTAGGTTTATTTAGGTAAGTGCTAAAGGGATGAGTTGATAGAATAAATGCTTCTCTCTCGCAAGCTTATGTCACACTTTAAGATACTATCTCATAATGTAAATGGTCTGTCCAGCCCGGTTAGGAGGGCTAAGGTGATCACAGCCCTAAAGAAAGAACACCCTCACCTGCTCCTTCTGCAAGAAATGCACCTTAATAGCCCTTAACACCAGAAATTGTTAAAATTAGGTTTTGGCCATATAACTGAATCAGACTGTAGAAATGGCAGACTTAGGGGGGCTGTAGTTTTGATCCCTAAGACACTCCCAATTCCAACATACACAGACGAAATGGGATGCCTAGCCATGGCTACAGGTACTCTGAATGGACAAACACATGGTCTGTAGTATTTCTATTCCACCCGTAGTGATGCTTCTACCATACAGCACTGGATGGATGCCATACTTTCTCATCAGTCAGGTACTCTCATCATCGCCGGTGACTTTAACTTCCACCTACATACCACCCTGGACTCTAGTAACTCCAGACCGCCCCCCGGTACTGCAGGAAAAAACATTTACAGCAATGCCTTAAAGACTTGGGCCTAGTCAATATCTTGTGCCAGTTACACCCTGAGACAGAAACTACACAAACAAGTCTAATTCCCACCATCACTACTCCAGATTGAATTATTTCTGCATTAGCAGTGAACATATGGACTGGGTTGTGGAAGTGGCCATAGACACTACAGCTCTGACATATCATGCTCCCATCTTGTTCCAACTTCTACCCCGAGAATGAAAACAAACCTAAGGGAATTTAATTCCTCATTTGCTCAAAGACCCTGAATTTCAGGACCTCTTGTTTAACCACATACCAAGAATAACACAAGAAAATTCTAGCGCCGATATTTCTCCTTTGACTCTTTGGGATGCAATAAAAACTTTAGTATGGGAAGAAATAGTGGCTTTTATCACACACCAGAAAAAAGCTACAGGAAGAACAGTTAGACTACAAGAGAAGTTGTCTTTTTTTCCAGCAGGCAGCCATGCAGGGAGAGCATTCCTTACTAGAACAGATTAAATCAACTCAAGCCACAATTCAGAATCTTCTCTCTTACAAAACAGAAGAGGCTGTACAACGGCTCTGACAATCCTACTACAAAGATGGAGCTCAGGTGACTAAGTTATTGGTCTATTGCCTTCACAAACAACATAAAATAGCCATGATAAATATATTGGTAGCCCCTCAGACAGGGAAATACCACAGCCATTCTACTGATATACTTCAGATCCTAAAAGAGTATTACCCCTCCTTATATACTCAAGGCCTGGAACCTACCCCTGACTGGGTAAACACTTTCCTCGCAAACCCCTCTCTCCTCCATCTTACAGAAAAACAGATAACTCCCCTTCTTCAACCCATTACATCCACTGAACTTCTCACAGTGATCAAACAATCAAAAATGGAAAAAGCCCGGGCCTAGATGGCTAAGGGGCAGAATTCTATAAGGCCACCACAGAGCTCCTCCATTAACCCATGTGAAACGCCTTCCGCATAGCACAGTCCACAGCCCAATGTCCGAATTCTTGGCACTACACAAATGTTTTGGCAATCTTAAAACCGCAGAAACCACCCATGCAAGCCGGCCCATTGGTACAGCGGTTGAATTTCCGCTTTCGAAGATGATGAGTCAGAGGGCCGGCCAGGGGAGAAGGATCAAGCACACTAGGGATTGCTCTCCTTCTCCAGGGGGGAGGGATGGGAAGAGTGTCCGGTGCATCATGGACCCCTAGCGGAGGCTGGGGGTACCACCGTGGCTGGCACCAGTATGTTCGGGGGTGGGGTGGATGCTGGATGTCATTGCACATCCCTGCCCACAAGGGATCCAGCATTTGAAAAAAGCCAGCCCCATCATGACGACTTGCCCACTCCACCGCTCTCTGTCTCTGACATCCGTCGGGGAGTGTCCCGCTGCCGTGGCCCTGACCCAGGGGGTAAGCTGGGTCTTCACCCACATGTGTCTGTTGGGAGGGGGAGTCCCCCCAGTGGCTCTGCCCAGGGGGGCAAGCCTGGGTGTGGTGGCAGTAGGCGCAGGGTCTTAACTCAAGGGGGAGCCGGGAAAACAAAAAATAAGAAACCACCCATGCAGTGTGATTCCTATTGCCCGATATCAGTGCTCAGTCAGCATTACAAATTCTTCACTAGCATTTTGGCCCATCGATTAGATTGCACCCTTTCCACTGTTATAAACCCTGATCAATCGGGCTTTAACTGGAATCGCCAGACAACTGACATACCCTATTAATTATAGACCAACCAACAAAACAGCAGACCCCACTTTGAATCCTGAGTCTTGACAGCCAAAAGGCTTTTGACAGGGTCTCCTGGCAATTTTTGCAGAGGGCCCGGGAATATTTTAGATTTCCAGAGGCATTTCATTCCCTGATTCAGAGTATTTACACATCCCCACAAGCTATGGTCCA
This sequence comes from Neoceratodus forsteri, assembly GCA_016271365.2. Classification (NCBI taxonomy): domain Eukaryota; kingdom Metazoa; phylum Chordata; order Ceratodontiformes; family Ceratodontidae; genus Neoceratodus; species Neoceratodus forsteri. Next base: position 980,410,215 of record CM057450.1, on the reverse strand, counting down.
CGTTAATAGTTCCTAGTCCCTTAGATTCTCTTTCACCAGAGGCACCCGGCAGGGCTGTCCTCTTTCCCTGTATTTTTTTGCCCTGTGTGTGGAGTCATTGGTACAATACCTTCACCAATAATTGGAAGTAGAAGGCATTCAAATTAACGAACAAGCACAACTATGCTGACAGCCTCCTAGTATACATTATCAACCCTGCAAGCTCCCTTAGATCACTTACCACCTGCCTCCAGACATTGGAAGATCTCACTGAGTACAAGATAAATGACTCCAAGATGGAGGTATTACAGGTTCATTCCAACCCAGATCCTCAGCTTAAAGCCTCACACCTGTATAAATGGAACAGAACTGCCATTAAATACTTATGAGTGTGCCTTAGCACTAGTCTCCCAGACCTCTTGAAACATAATTATACTTCACACGTGTAAGGCGCACATGAGAATCTTGACTGCTGTCACCTGTTTCCAGTTTCCTTTCTAAATAAAATCAAATCCATCCAAATGAATATCTTGCTGAAATTTTTATACCTCTTTCAGACTCTCTCCATCACGTCCGAATCTACTGAATTCCACAAATGGAATAATGCTAACTCCCAGTTCATGTGGGAAGGAATAAAACCTTGAATAGCCTATAAAAGCTGCATCTCTGAAAAGCAAAAGAAGGCCCAGCCCTCCCAAATCTGGCTCTTCTACACTCTGGCCTCACAGTTACAACACATACTTCATTGGACCCAGCCAGAGTCTGGTCCTCCATTGGTGGAACTCAAACCAGACATTACCCTGCTGGATCTCCAGTCATTACTTTTCAGAGGGCCAGGCTAAATGGACCTCCCCCCACTCTTCTCACTCTCATGCAGGGAGTACTTACAACTTAGAGGACCTTCTTATCCCAGAAACATAACAACAGAAGAGCTACATGATTCAGTAAACCTCCATTGGACTCAGGTTTTCTCCTTGCTCAGCTAGACTATAAATTTAGACATTGGATGGTCAGAGGATTGGCCCATGCCTGTCAATTCTACCTGAATGATGCTCTGAAATTCTCTGACCAGCTGATGATGGAATATCAGCTAGACAGGAGGGAGCATCACAGATACCTCCAAATTAAAGCATATCTCACAAAGGTTCCACCATGCAGCGGCGACACAGAATTTGTCAACTGTCAGCACAAATTAAAGCATATCTCACAAGTGTTTTCTGTGGGTGGCTTTGCCCCCACACCCCCCATGCAGGGGGGCTCTGCCCCCTGTACCCCCCACAGTTAAATTAACAAACTCCAAGTCGGAGTTGGTTCAGGGAGGGGGCGAACACCCTGGAGGCAACAGTGTCAGGAACCCAGCAGACCATCACAGCGAACTGCCGAAAATGTCGACATGATGGTCTTCGCTGTATTACCATCGCTGTTGCGACACAATACCTCTCACAAATACTCTGGGTCCCACTGTGCAGATAGAGAAAGTACCCCCTATCTTTCTGTTTATGGACCTAGCGATTAGAAACACCAACATGAGACACTTAATTTCCCGATGTTACCAAGCTCTGTTGGTAGGGGAAAAAGTCAACACAGGAACTGACTCTGTCAAGTCCACTTGGGAAGCTGAAATGACAGCTATTATTGCACATAAGGCGTGGACTAACATCTGGACCAGACAACACAAAGTTACAAATTCCTACACATAGTGGGAATTTGGCTGGAAGATGGTGAGCCATTTCTTCCAAACCCCGCAGATTCAGGCCAATACCTCACTACTTCAGATTCTTCCTTCTGGAGGAAGCACAATCATAGTCTGTGGTCTTGTCCTCAGCTACAAACACTCTGGTCTGCTGCAGACCAGAAAATATAGACCATTATACTGACTTTGGGATACTGTCCCCAGAAGTAACTTTACTATTATTTTACACCCCACATAAAAAATAAACACATCCTCTACCTTTTGGGCATCCTACTTACAGCAGCAAAGATGGCTATTACACACTTTTGGCTAACTCCTACCCCCCCCCAAAACAAATGCAATGGGAGTGCACCATTCTAGACATCTATAAAAGTGGGGACAGGGCTCAGCATGTGAACTGCAGACCTATCTCCATTCTCCCTCCACTCTCCAAAGCTCTCGAACGTATAGTTGCTGACCAGTTGGTTGAGTATCAGGAAAAATACCAAATCCAATGCCCTCAACAGCATGGGTTCAGAAAAGGGCACAGCACCACCTCAGCACTAGTTGAATTTACAGGCTTCATCCACAATTCACTTGATCAAGGCTGGTTAGTGGGCGCAGCCTTTATAGATCTTACCAAAGCCTTTGATACAGTAAATCATACCATATTACTAGAGCAACTTTCCTGCTCAGGGCTCTCAAAAGATACAGTCGATTGGTTCAAAAGCTATCTAGGAACCATACACAACAGGTAAAGATATGTGATGTCCTCTTTCATACACAAATAGTTTGCTCGGGTGTCCCACAAGGGTCCATATTGGGCTCCCTTCTATTCAGCCTTTTTCTGAATAGCCTCCCTAACTCCTGCCATGATCAGATTCTACTTTACGTGGATGATGCTGTAATCTTCACAAGTGACCCCGATCCCCAGCTTCTTGAGAATCGACTACAGTTCAGTTTTGCAAGTGTGGAGGAATGGTTTAATAGACAGAAACTACTTTTTTTTGTATTATATTTTTATTAAGCTTTTTTTTTTTTTTTGCAAGAGAACATTTACAAAAAGCAAACATTCCTGGGTGAGTCCAAAATACATACAAAATTTACAAGAGTTAATCTAAACCCTCACAGATAATAGGAGCCACCCCAAGCAAGGTGACGTGGGGGAAATAGCCATTAGTGTATCATGTACAAATCCATAAGCTTACAGCCAAGGGAGGTTCCCAGAGAGAGTAAACAATACCAGCCAGCCCCAAATATGAACCAGCCAGCATGCAAGCCATCTGGCCCACAACTCCCCCTGCAGGATTTCAAAAGAAAATATGAACAGTAGCTCCATAGATTATCAACATACCAACTTAATAAAGCAGGTACACATGCCCACATATCCCATCAATAAATGCAATAAAACAAACTGTGATCACTTTGTAGGGCAAAACTGGGTTCAATCACCCCTATATAAAATTAGAGATGCGTTGGGTGGAATAAATGCTATAAAAGAAAGAACAGGGCTCCATGTTATAAGCCACCACAAGCTGAGATAGTTCAGGTCCCTGCAGTATAGTCCAATGTACAGTCTTAGAAAAATAAGGACCTTTAATATCACCAGGACCAAAATTAGTGACATGAGCCCACCAAAGCAGATTTAGGATATAATTCAAAAGCATGCACCACCCAATTGTGAATTAGAAATACAGATATTTAAACTTTAAGGGGTGAATAAGCTTAATATACTTTACAGTTCGATGTAAAGTCCAAAGAATAGTCACTCTCCTTCCGTTTCAACAATCCCATCCTTGGGGCACATGTCCTGCTCAGTACTGTGCAGCACCTTCTCCACTTCTTTCGGGTAATTAAATAGGTAGGTCTTATCATTCTACAAGAGTTACAGTCTAGCTGGAAATAATAGCTGATGAAGGACTTTTCGTTGCTGCAATCGACTCTGGACCCCGTTGAAACATTTGCGGCACTGTTGGGTGCCGTAGGAGAGATCAGGAAAGATATGAAGGTCTGCATCTCCATATTTAAGTTGCTGCCACCTTCTTGCCATGGTTAACAGCCTGTCCCTGTCCCCAACACCCATGCAGATCATCACAAAGGCATGGGGACTGTTGGGTACATGTGGCGCTCTATGAGGGGGTGAGTCTGAAGGCCCTCTCCAAAGACAGCAGCGGTTCCTCCTCAGAAAGTCCCAGTAACTCTGGCAGAAAGATACGGGCAAATTCTAGAGGGTCTTCCCCCTCAGCTGACTCCAACAGGCCCAAAATGTGAACATTTCTTTCTTGTTCCTGATTCTCCAGGACCTCTAGGTGTTGACGTAACCAGGTGGTGTCACTGATTAATTTGGTAGACACGTCCATAGTTTTGTTCAAGTTTGTCTCCAATTTAGAGACCGACTGGGGGTTAACGAATTGAATTTACAGTCTAGATCCTGGACCATACACACCAGCTGTTGTAGCGTGTTGTTGATCGTAGCTAGGGACACATCGTCAGTGTTTGCAAAGCTAGGGGTCCCTGCCACACTGCCCAAAGGAGGCCCACCATCCCTCTTGCCTTTCGGGTGGAAAAACTCTGTGGAGACAGCCGCAGAACCCTTACTTTTCCCCATATTAGCCACCAGTAAGGATTCAGAGGTCCAAGTAGTATAACAGGACTGGAGAAGACGTACAAACTTTAGGTTATATAGTAACAAAAATATTCTCCGGAGCTCCCAAAATGTGCTGTCTCCCACGTGGCTGCTCAGCAGTGCTCCCAGAAACTACTTTTAAATTACAAGAAGACAAAAGTAATGTTATTCCATAGCTCCCATAACAAGCAATATCCCACCCACTGACAGTAAGAAATAGCGTTGGCACTCCCTTTGAACAGGTTCAATATTTCAAGTAGTGAGGTCACAATTTATAGTACTTTATCATATGCTCACCACACAGAAAATGTTGCCAAAGTAGTTAACTCACGTATCGGGTTACTGCACAGGCACAAATGCAGTTTGACCAATGAGGAGCTAAGGCTAGCAATTCATAGCTCCTCAGTCACCTGTATCAGAATATGGGTTAGTGATTTATGGTTCAGCAACTGATACGTCCCTCTGATGCATCTCCACGGTACTTAACAAGTCCTGTAGGCTCCTCTCTGTGTCGACATGTCTCACACATATGTGTGACCTTTATGCTCAGACAGGATGGCTTCAGCTAAAAGGCAGGATCAAATACCAAATCTGCCTGCTAGCTAAAAAAATAAGCCTTGTACTCACACCCCCCAGGGGTCCAGAGGTTCCTAAGCCTCATGTGCAACCTACACTGTACAAGAGACTGAAAACCAGCTATTCTTGGTCCCTCACTGCCGCACAACTCAAGGACAAAGATTATTTGCCTATAGAGCCCCATTCTGGCTCAACTTGCTACACAAAGACATCCTTTCAGAAGTCAAAATGGGCCCATTCAAATACAAGCTACAGCAGCACCTCTCAGCAAACAGTAGCTGTGACTGCTTCCTCTAAGCCATCCCAGCTATCTCCCTACAGTCACCTTCTAGCACTTATACAGGGCCCTAACTCCGAATGCTCTGCCCTCCCTTCCCCCTCACCTGATCTCCCCTCTCTCTTACCCACTTCCAAGCCTCTCATATTCCCTCACTTCCTCCCCTTCCCTTCCTTCCTTGCTCCCGCTTCTACCCACTCCCTACTACCCACCTCCCCCTCACCTGATCTCCCCTCCCTCTTACTTACTTCCTAGCCTCACATATTGCCTCACTCCCTCCTCCTTCCCTGCCCTCTCTTCTACATACCTCCTACTACCACCCAACTTTCCTGCTCACTTATAATTCAGTTGTTGACAAGGCTTTTATGGCTGATTCACAAAGCCTGTACTTCAAAGTGTCTCTAGTTTTAATACCTACTGTTATATTATGTTACATGGCATACATTGTACAATGACATCCAATCTGACATGTTTGCCCCTGTAATTACTTTGTTATAATGTTTTTTTCTGTATGCTGTTTCTATTATCCTGCTGTTGACAAGGCCTCTATGGCTGATTAGCAAAGTCTGTACTTCAAAGTGTCTCTAGTTTTAATACCTACTGTAATATTTTGTTACATGGCATGCACTGTACAATGCCATCCAATTTGACATGTTTGTCCCTGTAATTACTTTGTTTCTATTATCCTATGTTAAATTCTGCTGACATGGAACTTTTGTAAAAGAGCTCCTAACTCAAAGGTGTTACAATCCAAGATCTTAATAAATAAATAAATAAACTGGAAAAGATTATAGCGAAACTCCAGAACAAACTTCCAACACTGGAGAATAGATGGGCGACATGGTTCCATCACGCTATGGAACATAGACCAGATGTGATTCCCTAGGAGCGCAACTAAAAACCAAGAATTAACCCGGAGGGGATGTAACAATCGGGCTGGACAGACCATAAAAAAAGGGGTCATTAGACCCGAAACCAAGTCCCAATGATGTAATACCCTCTAGAATAACAGTGCCTAGAAAACTTTAATAATATAACCCTTGATCCCACTTGTAAACAAGATACCTACCTACAGATTGTACTATGTCTATCCAGTTGTCCAAACCTGTAAACTAAGAAAGTAGTACTAACCTTGTACAGCTGGCCTCAAAAAAAATTCTAATAAAATTCAAGAAAAAAAAAAAAGCATTTATGGACACCTCCAAATAAGGCAGTGGACACACCTGCCAGTTTGTACCTCAGAAAGGGAGAAGGAGGGTGGGTGCACTGTGACCCAGTGGAGGTGATTCTCTCAAAGATCTGCTGTTACAGTAAGTAAGTGACAGCTGTGGGATTCCAACATGGGTCTCCAGGTTCATTGTTCTGACCTCTAACTATTAGGCCAAACTGAGCCTGCAAAGCAGGGTAAGACAGGAGAAAATGAAAGAAAAAGGTGCTGGTACCTAACATATGCCACAATGTGAACTTTGCTTCAAAACATCATAAGATAAAATCCCATGTGGCCCAGTGTCAACATACTAGGTGGGGGGGGGAGGGAAAAAAATGACCCATTTCTGTGATCAAAGGAAAATATGCAGTGGGTATAGGTGGAGCCTCCCATCTAATGTGCATTAGACAAATGAGGGATTCCACCTGTGATTAAGCACAAACAAAAAGAAGCACTGCTTGCAATGTTTGTCTTCCTTAACAACAACAACAAAACAAAAAAAAGCCCATTCATTTCAAGGGACCAGTTTTCACATATGTATTTACTGCAGTTCTGGGCTAGTGAACAACATATGCATGTCCATTAAGGCTGCCACCTTTGGGGCCATGTCTCCCTCTCTGTGTCCAACCATCAACCTTTTTACGGCTGCAGTAGGTGGAGCCTGCAGACGTTTTGCATGTACAAAAGGAGTGATGTCATGTTTTCTGTCCGTGGAACTGACTGAAGGTGTAAATAGTATCCTCCACCTTACCCTCCTCCAAGAAATTCGTTCCACCCTCAAATAAATACACTTTCATGTTAGTCAATGGTTGCAGGGTACTATTTTCTTTCTTAAATGGGTGGTACAAGAACTGGAACCTGAGTAGTGGAAGGCAGCATTCTGGTTTTTTGGGAGTAAGATCCACCCCCACCTCCACCCGAGAAGCTCCTAAAGATCCTCCACAACTTTTTTTTTATTCATCTGGGAGGGGCCTGAGGTGGATCTATCATGTTGGAACAAGACACACTAGTTTGGAACCTGGAGCACGCAACAGAACAAGTCTGTGGAGTGATCGAGTTGTGGAGCCCCTGCATTTTAGTAAGGACTAGGAGAACAGAAATTACTTAATGCCTTCAAATTTACTTAAAAACCCTTGGAACAAATGATTATCAGAGCCACCTGGAGTCTCAGAAGGAAAGAGTAATTAAGGAGTGCCTAAAACTACAGCTCCCAAGGAAAAACAATAGACACAGCATTCTGATTCAAGTTGAAAGAGGCACAGGTTTTTCTTAAACATTTATATACTAAAAACATAACATTCAGCTTTTGGGATTAACAATATTTGTTATATATATATATATAGTTTGTCTTTTTAGTAGTTTCAAAACTTTGAAAGCATTGGTGTTAGTAATGCATTTAGAAATACATTTTTTTAATTGTCTTTACAGTTAAACATGCAGTTTCATGTGAGTGAACATTTTTTGGGCAGGGGGTTCAAATTATTTTAATCATGGGCAGAGTACTTGGTAAATAAAGACCTTTGATGATAAAGTGTATTTTTTTTAAGCCTGAGAAGTATGTAATATATATAAGTGTAGCAGTGTTGTAATTGAGTTTATATGTGACAAGTAGGTAGGGGATAGTGTTTTGAATGCGGCAGTAGGACAGATTTGTTAGGATAAATATATGCTGTTTTACAAATAAGAAAAAACTGTAAGGAGTTCTTACTTCATCCCAGTGTTTTGTTTCTGCCTAGGCTGTGAGAGGATTTTTTTTTTCTAACTTTTCCTACTTTCCCTGGGTGTTTTATGACCTCTAGGGGCTGCCATTCAGGTTTGTTTTATTGCATCTTGTTCAGGATAGTCTTCCCAGATTGTCCTTTGGTTTGATGTCTAATAGCCCCTACAGCAGGCCAATGTCTTGTTGGAAATGCAGTGTGTACTGAGCCTGTGTGGTTACTGAGTTTTGTTTCTCTGTTTTTAGAATAAGTTGAAGTGTGTCTTTTTACTTGATAAATGTTTGTAAAAGTGTAAATCGTATTTGCTAGTGCAACTGTGAGTTACTTAACTGTTTTTTGTAGATTTGACTCCTGACTTCTTTTCATGACAGGCAGTTAATATTCCTGGAACAGACTTTGTCTTTGAAGCTCCTATAAAGTGATTTTTTTATGTCACTGTGTAGTTCTTCACTTTATAGGTGCTTCAATGGTAAAGCCTTTTCATGCAGTAATGTTTACTGCCTGTCATAAACAGAACTCAGGAGTAAAATCTACCAAACAGAGTTAAGCAAGTTAGCTTCAAGCCTGTTTGTGCATGGAAAGATGTTACAGAAAGGAAGACATGCGATTATTTCAAGACTACAAGTTAAGCAACTATTTTTTTTAACTAGCCTTGGCTCAGCTTACAATCCTATCCTGATCACTCATTTTCACAAATAAATTCTGAGAGATGTAAAGTCCCTCCAGCTAGGTATATGGTGTTATTCACACCAGTCCACCAACCTTGCCCCCACCACCTTGCTTTGTATTTTGCATCAGCTGTAGCATTTCAGTACAGCAACAGGCAACAATGTATATTTTTTCTGGACTTGCAGTGTTTATTGAGCCGTTCACAATCTGTATCCTTTCAAGAACTACTTTATGTGGTGTTCATACCAGTGTGGTGGTTTCACTCTTATTTACAGCTTTACACCTTTACCAGTTTTTAATTGTAATTGTTTTGCCCTTTGAATAACAAGGTTCAATACCTATAACTTCTCAGTTTCTTTATTATGATCACATTGATTTCTGAAGATCCCCTTGTAAATGAGGTGCTAAACACAACTTGGTTTTCTTTGTCTTTTTTTGTGTGTGTAGTTTTATGAAGCTTGTAAGCATAGAAGTAAGGATGCAAAGCACATATGTTACAAGTAATGACATATAAAAAACACAAAAACCAATGAAAATATATACTGATTCCTCCCAGTTCCTGGAAAAAAAATTTTTTCACTAAACAAGTTACAGCTACTGAAAAATGCAAAAACTATAAATAACTGTGCAGTCTGACATCTTCATTTAAACCTCTTGGGCCCGATTTTAAAAGGGTGCCGCTGAACAAAACCTGCACCATCTATATCTGCGACATTGACCCTGTGTCCTATTCTAGTAGGGGCAGGGTCATCGCAGATAAGTCCTGCAACTTGCGACATGCAGCCAGATATGCCGAACTGCAAGCCGCAACAGCAGGTCAACCCTCCCCATCCATGCCCCGACCGCTTGGTCGCCAGCCACAAATGCAGTGGATAGGTAGCCCTGGTAGCCTACCGCCCCCCCGAACTGTTTAATAAAAATGTACAGTCCTGTATCACTGGTAGTCTGGCAGTCCCCCCAACTGTATATTAATAACAATTAATCCCCATTGCCCTGAGTAGTCTAGTGCCCCAACTGTACATAAATAAGAAAATGAATCCCTGTTGCCCTGGTGGTCTAGTGCCCCCAACTGTACATAAATAATGAAAGAATCCTCGCTTTCCTGGTAGGCTAGTGGCCCCCCCACCCCTGAACTGTACATAAATAATGAAAGAATCCCCATTACCCTGGTAACTAATTAATTTATGAGCATGTCTGTGTAGTAGCGCTAATACTGCACTCAGTCGACAACTGGCCAGAGAGATGAGAGGTGGACTGTGCCAGTCACTAGCTGGGGACGGGTTGGGGATGCTGGGTGGGCTGGCATGGCTGGGTGAGGGGGTTGGGGGCCACTAGACTACTAGAGAAATGGGATTCTTTCATTATTTATGTATAGTTCGGGTGGGGGCCACTAGACTACCAGGGAAACGGGGATACATGTTTCATTTATGTACAGTTGGGGGGCTACTAGACTACCAAGGCTGGTTTTATTTTATTTTATTAAACTCTAGTTATTGCCGGATATGCGGCGGCAACTCACGGCTGGGGCATGGTGGGGGATGGCAGCGCCTCCCTATGGGGCTTCTGCCAATAGCTGTTCTGGGGGGCTAGGGGTATGGGTAGCCCTGTGGGACCCCACTGGGGTGTGTTGGGCATGGGGGGAGGGACACTGTGCACTGTCTGCTGGACAGCCGATGGGTCTACAGGACCGCCGGGGGTGTCCGTAAGTTATACCAGCTAAATGCTGGTATAACTTACGTTGCCAGATCTCCTCCAGGGGTTCTTGTAGAATCCTGATGTGGGCACTTTATGGCTGTCCTTCTAGAATGGGGTGCAACTGCTGCCATAAACCCCCTAGTGCCATGTCGCGGAGGTTTATGCGGTGTAACTGCTGTCTGGCGCAAGCGGCCTGTGCCATGTCGCAGGCCACTATGTAGAATCACGCATGTCGCAACTGCTGGCGTAAATTGTTACATGCACCATTCTACTAGGCACAACTGCAGTTATGACAGGTGTAACCCTTCTAGAATCGGGCCCCTTGGCTGCAAACTGTGACATTCATAAATGCAGTAAGGTTCTCGCCGAAGCTACCACCTTCACATATCTCCTCTCAAACTGTCAAAATCATTTCTTAAGTGTGGACTGTCAGGCATTCAGGTAGTTCTCAGAGTAAATGTTACATTTATAAATATTGATTTAACAAGGGTCTCTTGTAAAGTACTGGTTCATTTAAATGTTAATTGTGGTCATACTGATATCACATTATTCAGACTTGGTTCAGTATCTAGAAATTCCAATTTTTTGTTTTTATGATCCAAGTTATTTTATGATGCATGTATTTTATGAAAATCCTAGGGCCTATCTTACTGTTGTGCACAGTTACTAAGCGCTCCAACTGTGACTAAAAAATGCCAAGTGTAAAAATAGATAAATTAAAATTCATGTAGTCTCCTAAGTACAGTAGATTGGTACAGGACCTGTAAAACAACTTGTAATGTACTGAAAGTAAACTCAAAAATAGTTTTAAGTTCTTTTCACATCCAGTCATATAGTGGTACGAGAGAAACACAAAGATGTGAAACCCTGGAACCCCACCATCTGAATCAACAGGTAATGCACATTTGATGAAGCATAGTAAAAAAAAAAGATGCAACACAAAAAACATAGAAACATAGACTTTGATGGTAGATAAGGACCGCTTGGCCCACCTAGTCTGTCCATATCCCTACCTACTGGATAAGCTGCAGATCCTAGTTAGCCAACAGCCTATTTCTTCCTACCCCCACAAGAATTGCCTTATGTCTGTTCCATGCATTCTTGAATTCCCCCACTATTTTTGACCCGACAACCTCCTCAGGAAGGCTGCTTCATGTGTCCACCACCCTCTCAGTGAAAAAATACTTCCTCACACTACCCCTGAGCCATCCCCCCTCTATCTTCAAATTGTGTCCCCTTGTTCTTGCACATCTCTTTTTCTGAAAGATGCCACCCTCTTGGACTTTGTTGATTCCCTTGAGTACTTAAAAGTTTTGATCATGTCTCCCCCTCCCTCCTTTCCTCAAGGGTATACATATTAAGCTCCTTTAGTCTCTCCTCCTATGGCTTCTGTTGCAGACCCTGCACCATTTTAGTTGCCCTCCTCTGGACTGCCTCTATCCTGTCTCTGTCCTTGTGGAGATGGGGTCTCCAGAACTGGATGCAATACTCCAGATGGGGTCTCACAAACTATCTGTACAGATGGATAGCAACTTCTTGTTTTCTACTGGTGGTGCCTCTCCCTATACATCCCAGTATCCCCTAGCCATCCCTACTGCCTTCTCACATTGCTTGCTAACCTTAAGGTCGTCTGATATGATTATCCCCAAGTCCCTTTCCATTTTTGTTGTTGTTACTACTACTCCCCCCCCCCCATTGTGTAATCTTCCCCTGGGTTTTTGTTTCCTAGGTGCATTACTTTGCACTTCTTGCATTGAATCCAAGTTGCCATACTTTGACCATTCCTCCAACCTTGCCAAGTCCCTACTCATCCTTTCCACCTTCCCCTGTGTATCAACCCTGTTGCAGATCTTTGTGTCTGTAAAGAAGCATACTTTTCATTCCAGTCTCTCTGCAACCATCATGACGACGAGTTGAGGTATCTTTGCATGGTATGATCAACCCCCACTTCACAGATGCAGTCCCTTTTCCCTACAGTAAGATGGAACATCTTGGTGTAATGAGTATGGAATACTAATTTTGTGATTGATATCATGAGTGTCACTGTTTGTTCTATGCAACCCCCAAAAAGGATAATACAGAAATATTCCCAAGGTGGCATATGCACTGTCATATATTAAATAGCAGTAGCCTAATATCTGAAATTGGACTGATCCAAACTCTGTAATTCCTAGGTACAAGTCTGTGTATAACAGAAACAGGAATAAGTGTTGCTATGTAAAATAGGAGCATCCATGTGTTATCTGGGAAAAATGTATGTATTATTCTAAATATTTTTTTTGTTCTAATTGTGCATAGAGGAAAGTGTCACAGTCCTGATGTCAATCACAAAAGTAGCAATCAGTAGTCCATGGATAAAATATTGCATCTTAAAGAGAATATTGTATTGGCTGAGGAATTTAATACCTATTTTTCCTCAGTATTTAATGTAATTCCACAAACTGGTCAGGATTCAAAAGTTAAAACGCAAATAAGATTTAGTTATAAGATCGAGATGACGTACTTAAAAGACTTAAACAAGTAAACCAGAATAAGGCACAGGGACCCGATAATATCCATCCAAGAATGATTAAGGAAATGGCAGAGGTACTGGTAGATCCAGTAGCATGGTTATTCCAAAAATCTATCGAAACGGGACGTTTCTAAGGTTTGGAGACAAGCTGTGGTTGTCCCCATATACAAGAAAGGATCAAGACAGGAGGTGTCGAACTATAGGCTCATTAGCCTAACCTCTGTGCCGGGCAAGATGCTAGAAGGCATAATAAAAGATTACATCACTGACTTCCTTGTAAACTCAGATAAGATGGATAAAACACAGCATGGGTTTACTAGAGGGAGGTCATGCCAGACCAACCTTTTAGAATTTTATAATAAGGTCAGCAAGTCTATTGATATGGGTAACCCAGCTGATGTTATCTACTTGGATTCTCCGAAGGCTTTTGATAAAGTCCCTCATGAGGAGCTTGTAAAAGCAATACTGGAATTAGACCTTCCCAGCTGGATCGCACTATGGGTCAGGGCATGGTTGGAAAATAGAAATGAAAGGGTATGTGTGAAGGGAGAATTCTCTGGCCAGTTTACAGTGACTAGTGGTATCCCACAGAGTTCCGTGTTGGGACTGTGCCTATTTAATTTATATATATCAACAATGCAAGTTGATGCAGGGGTTTGGCTCTCAAAATTCGCAGACAATACTAGGATAGGGTATACAGTAAACAGTATAGATGATCAGACCACATTGCAAGTTGTCTTAAATAACCTGGAAGTATGGGCCTCCCAAAAACAATCTATTTTTAATGCTCTGTTATGCATTTTGGTAAGAATAACAAACAGTTCCAATATATATTGGGTGGTACTACATTGAAGGTTTTAAAGGAAGAGAGGGATCTGGGGATCAATATTAGTAGCAATTTTGATTTCAGTATGCAATGCAACAAAACTATGAAAAAGGCTATCAGCATAGCGCTTTGTATACAGAGACATTAAATGTAAGGAGAGGCATGTGCTGATCCCACTGTACACTGCACTGGTGAGGCCCCATATGGAGTATTGCATGCAGTTTTGGGCACCCTACAAGAAGGGGGATGTGGGAGTAATGGAGAGGGTGCAGAGGAGGGTTACAAAGGCAGTTAGGGGGATGGGAGGTCAGAGCTATGAGCAGAGGTTGTAGTCATTGGGGCTGTATTCATTGGAATATCAAAGAATGAGAGGGGACATGTGTCTAATCTATAGGGTGCATACCGACACCTATCTCTGGAATCTCATGGGATTAGTGCATAGGGACCAAATGCCTAATACTAGAGCACATTGTCACCAATTGACTAAAGAAAGATCCAGAACAAATAAAAGGAGACACTGGAGTAATAACAGAGTAACAGAGAGAGAGATATGGAATGCATTGCCTTGTGAGGTAGTTGAAAGTAAAACTATACTGGAATTTAAAACAAAGTTTGATAAGTATTGTATGAATAGAGGTATTAAGGGTTATTTATAAGTACTTAATGGCGAGCTCATGGACCCAAGTCTTCTAATGCTCTGTAATATCAATGTAATCAATGTAATGTAAAGAACAGGGACTGCATCTGCAGAACGGGTTAGCCATGCCATGCAAGTATAGGCCAACTGAGTCATGATGTTTGGTTTGATTGGCCTCAATATGAATGATGAAATGTGCATTCCTAATTGATTCTGATGGTGGGGTTCCAGGGTTTTGAATCAGTCTGTTTCTATCGCTATGAGTTTATGATCATTACACAAAACCTTTATTGCTTACCATTCCTTCCATTAAAATCGACATCTCCATATCTTTTCCTAATAATGTGTCTGCCTTCCTTAGAATAGTTAAAAAGCATTGTGTTGTTTCTCCATGTATCCTTCACAATTCAACACAATCTCACTAACTTCATTATGCAGCCATGGTGGATGTGACCAGTCCTTGTTTTCTTTACTGTGAGATATTGGTATGACAGTTTAGGTGTTGTAGCCACTAGATCATACAGCCTCCTTCTGTAGTCTACAGCTCTGCTCAGCTCTGATAAGATTCCTGAACACGTTTTTTTATTAACAAGAATGATGACTGTAGTGTTGCCACAACCATGGACTGCAGCTGTTAGTTTAGAATGAAAAATCAAGTTAATAGAATTTGATGGCAAATAAAGACTGCTTGGCCCATCCTGTCTGCCCATTTTTTCCAACCTACGCTATCACTGCAAACCTTATTTGATCTACAGCTCTTTCTTCTTCCCCCTATTCCTTTCCACTGCAATTCCCTTGTGCCTATCCCATGCATTCTTGAACCCCACCATTGTTTTCACCCCCACCACCTCTGCTGGAAGACTGTTCCAGGAATCCACCACTCTTTCTATGAAGAAGTACTTCCTCACATCTCTCCTGAATCTATGTACCTCCCCCCCCCCAGCTTCATAGCATGTCCTCTTGTTCTTCAATTTACACAGAGGCAACACCATCTCCCTCTTTCTGCTGGTGATACCCCTTTCTATGCATCCTAGCATCCCACTAGCCCTTCCAACTTGCTTGTCACACTGCCTGGCCACCTTCAGATATGATTACCTCCAGGTCTCTTTCCTGCTTGGTAGTCATCAATACCAGTTCACCTATCTGCTCCTGGATTTCTGTGCCCTAAGTGCATTATTTTGTACTTTTTCACATTGAAACCCAGCTGCCATACCCCTGACCACTTCTCTAGTTTTCTCAGGTCTCTGTCAATTCTTTCCACCTCCCCTGGAGAGTCCACCCTATTGCAGGTTTTGGCATCATCCACAAAGAGGAAGACTTTCTCTCCCAGCTCCTTTGCAATGTCACTTACAAGACATTAAAGAGGATCAGTCCCTGTACTGATCCCTTTGGCACCACACTGGCCACCCTCCCTTTGTCGCAGTGAACTCTGTTTATCACCACCCTCTGTTGCCTACCCCCCTAACCAATTTCTTACCCAGTTTATCACCTTTGAATGCACTCTGAAGTTACCTGACTTGCTTACTAGTCTCTTATGTGGAACAGAGTTGAAAACCTTACTGAAATCTAGGTAGGTCATGTCCACCACTCTACCCTGATCTAATTCTCAGCCCCCCATGCCCCCCCCTCCATAAACACATGCTGCCTTGGGTCTTGTAACCCACTGGATTCAAGATATTCCACAATCCTTTCCATTGGCAGCGATTCCATTAATTTTCTCACCACCAATGTCAGGCTGGCTGGCCTATAATTGCCAGCTTCCTCCCTGCTACCACTTGTGTGAAGCAGGACTACATCAGCCCTCCTCCAACCCTCTGGAACTACTTCCGCTTCTAGTGAGCTGTTAAAACTGACAGAGGGGCAGTGAGTACCTCCCTGAGCTCCCGCATTACCCTTGGATTCACCCCATCTAGCCCTGTTGCTTTGTCCACCTTCAGATTAGCGAGTCCCTTCAGGGCTCTCTCCTCTGAAAAAGGACTAATGTCCACCTCCCTCACTCCAAAGCTTCTGTTTTTTTTTTTTGTGTCCTGTGAGCACTAAACAAAAGTATTTGTTCAGGATGTCTGCCTTTTCTGACCTGTTCTGCACAGTCCCCACCTTCCCTTTTTAACCTTACAACCCCACCCAGTCTTCCTCTTTTCACTTACATACCTAAAGAATGTCTTGTCCCCTTTCATTACCTCCTGGGCTATTCTCTCTTCAGTTTGGGCCTTTGCACTCCTTACTACTTTCCTTGCTTCCCTCCATTTCCCCTGCCACTCCTCCCTATTCTTTTCCTCTCTCTGGGTCTCCTTATACCTTCTGAATGCTACCTTTTTAGCCTTTACCTTTTCTACTTTTGAGAACTATAGCGGTTTCTTTTTCCTCTTGCTTTTATTTATTTTAGTTTTTGTTGACTGGGTAGGCACACTAGACAGCATGGCTGCCTGTTTTCAGGTGTGACCCGGGAGGTTACAACAGAGGGCATGTAGGCAACAAAACATACAGGAAAAAATCAAGTGAACAACAATTGGTACAGAAACAGATTAGAGATCAGTCACAATGCAGCTATGTGACCTATACAGCAATGACAGTACAACTGCAAGAACGATATATAAAAACAGATACAAGATACAAGTGCAAATAACTGGCAGTCTTTGAATCAACAACAAGTGGATAAGTGCTGGGGGGAGCAAGATTTCCCAGGCAGTTTGAGAGTAGCAGAGATAGGTGTCAGTTAAGCAACTGGGGGAGCCAGCAGAGAAGAGAGTAGCCCCACTACAGGAGCAGGGAGCAGAGCTTAAAAGGGCCTTACAAAGGTCCTGTTTGAAGTTGTGTGGGGAAAAAAAGAGTTTCTGAGACTCAGTGGAAGGGAGTTTTAAAATTTTGGAGCACAGACCGAGAAGGTATTTTCACCTATTTTAGTTTTACATCTCAGCTGGACAAGTAGGAATTTATCAGCTGATCTCAGGGGGTAGGCAGAGGTCACAGGTTTGAGCAGTAAAGCTATTTTGCCAGTTGTCTGAGAGGATTATATTCTTTATAAAACAAGAGGAGGTAAACTGACAGAAAGCTGAGGGGGTAAGCCATCCCAGGCTACAATATAGTGAGCATCGGTGAGTAAGCTTAGGTAGTGACAGAGCAAATCAGCAAATGATGTTGTTTCAGATATGCCACTTTCGGAGCAGCCCTCCTGTGATTGCCAGAAAGGCTATTAGCCTATACGCCAGTTTGGCTCTCAGGATCCCCTGTGCAATGGCCAACCTCGCTGCAGATGTTAGACTATGTCTGACCTTATAAAGCAGTCCCAGTTGTATATTAACGGATTTGATGTCTGAAGCTAAGTGCAGGTCAAAGTCCAGGGCAGGATCGAGGGCGACTCCTAGGATTTTAAAGGAGGTAACTGTGTTGAGGGGAGTGCCATCTAGCACTCTGATACATTTGTTCACTTTGTTTGACACAGAGGTTTGTTGCCTTTACTATGCTCCCTTTTAGTTTTGCCCACTGTTCCTCAACCCCCACCCAGGTCACCCCGTCAGCCAGGTCATCCCTGAGGCATTCACTGATACATATAAATTCTGCCCTCTGGGACCCTTGTGTGGTTCAGTTCTGCAGCTGTCCTTATATTGAACCACACCGTGCAGTTATCTCTGGTCTCTAGGTGGCCTCCCACCTTGACATCTGCAACACTGGTCCTGTTAGTGAGTACCAGGTCCAGTACTGCCCCATCATGAGTAGGTTTGCTGACTAGCTGCCTGAGGAACTTGCCCTGCATAGAATCAAGGATGTCCCTGCTTCTAGATGAAGCCACTGCTGGAAGGCTCCAACCTATACCCGTCAGGCTGAAGTCTCCCACCAGCAGCATCTCCCATTTTTCTGCCATCTTGCCAGTGGCCTCCACCAATACTTTATCTAAATCCTTCCCCTGTGCTGGAGGTCTGTCGATCACTAGAGTACAAACAGTGACTCCATTCCTCATCTCCAGGGTGAACCACAGTACCTCCGCCTCTCCATCACTTTTATGCTTTTCCTCACTTAAACACCACACCACCTCCTTTCCTTCCCTTCCCTTCCCACCTGGTTCTTCCTGAACAGTGTATAGGCTGGCATGGCTCTGTCCCAGTCATGGTGTTCAGAGCACCATGACTCAGTAATGGCTACAATATCCAGGTCAGCCTCTGCATTGATGGCCTCTAGGTCCAGAATCTTAGTCCCTAGACTTTTATTATTCGCACACACGGCCTTCCAAATTTTGTTTCCAGTCTGCTTGTTACCCCCCTTTTTTCCTTTTTGCTCTCCCTTCTTCCCCCTCTTCAATGTTCCCATTCCATTCCCCTTCATCTTTACCATCAGGTAACTGCCTAAACAAAGAGGCAGAATACTAGAATGCCTGCAGAGGGCTCCTTTGACACAGTAATGAGAAAGTGTTGCAACCCAATGTTACAGTAGAAAAACAAGAAGCCCTCTTGTGGCTCAGAGCTTGGTGGTACAAGACTGTACGGCATGGAAATACAATTCTCACATCCTCTTTTTTGCAGCTGAACAAGCAGAGAAATACTAAGGGAAAATTAGGCTAACCTTGAATCCTGCAAATATAATGCCTCCCAGAATGTTCTGTCAAAACGCACCAGTTTCACTGGCTGTGCCTTCAGTACCTTTTTGGTTTTGAGCTCCTTGTTGCCTGGATCTCCTAAGTAGGCCCAGAGCATCAGAAAATGTTCCAGGTAACTCAGTTACTGCAAGACTGAAAAATATGAGTCCGAGTATGTAGGTTGTATGGCTATAGACATATTTGCTCCAGGTCGATATGAATGTCAGTACATACAGTATATTAGAATACTACGTGCTTAGCGCTACATAGTAAATGTGGGAATACACAACAAAATACTGTTAAATTTACTGTCAATTATGCAGCTTTTGCATATCTCTCAGCCTACTGCCTTATAAATCAGGGACAAGGGACTAACGTTAGGGACCCATCTTAAAAACTGGTGATATCCACGCAGGAAGCTGGTAGAATGAGAGGCTTAGTGGAAGAAAAGCATTTTCCAAAGAATAAGTCCGTAACCAATGTTTTACATTGTTTTGTGTTTGTAATCCCCACTGTTTGGTCACAGAAACACAAATTTTGGGAGGGACAGAGGAACACTTTGAAGCAAAATCAGGGACATCTCTGAAAATCAGAGAAATCTGAGAGGTATGAGCTTTTGGTCCACCTCAGCCTCTCCTACTCCTTTGTATGGTGAACGACTAAGTCTCTTCTACTCATCTGTATGGGGAGCACCTCAGTCTCTCATACTTACTCATTTCTTTTTTTTTTTACTTTCTATTTTTGCCTCCTCCCCTGCACCAGAACCCCGCTCAGTTGGGAAATGCTCATGCCACCCTGCTTCGCCTCCTTACCTGGTTCTGCGGCAGTACCCCATGGAGCCGTGGTTATACTGCCCAGGTGGGTACGAAGTGGGGTCCCAGCACCCCGATGCTTCTAGTTTCATCGGGTCCTAGTCAGTCCAGGCAGGAGGGAGCTATTAGGGTCTGCAGTGGTGCTCCTTCCCCTTGGCGTTCTGGCGCTTGTTTTTCCGGTGTTCTGTGGACGTCGCATGAACCCCTGACATCAAGGTGCATAGTGCCGATGTCTGCGATGTCCTCCCCTCTCTTGCCTCAGTGCATGTTGTGCCCCAGACCTCCACCTGGCATCAGTCTTGCGCCGGGACCTTATCCTCCTCCCTGGAAGGCAAGCTGTCCTGGGGGCGCTCAAGCCTTCTCCCAAACAACCTCAGTTTCCGGGCTCATTCCCAAACCCAGGTTGCTGGCGTTGCAAGCAGAAATCAACGCTGCACCGGCGGGCCGGCTATACTCACTTATTTCTATGATGAACAGCTGAGTTTCTGATACTCATTTATATGGGGAATAACTCAATCTGTCATACTTATTTGTAAGATGAAGGTGGTGCATAGCTGAAAACAGTCTATCCAGTAATGTGATCAATGCTGGAACTGTATCAGGGTTCAAAACCCCATGAGACATTTTCAGATCAAGGATGGGGCACTATCTGCCTGTCTTCTTTGTCAGCAAGAAATACCTGGAGTAGTACTCCCAATTAGTCTCTCTCTAGGAGGAACTTGCTCAACAGTATTTAAATACAGAAACAAGAAGGCATCCTTGCAAAGCATCTTTAATGGCCACCCAGGAGGAGGGCTGGTACAGTTGGGGCAGCTGCAACACAAGCTCTAAGGAGAGAGTCTTTGATCTCCAGCAACCACAGGCCAAACATTGATCGATGATCACTGGGAAGACAGCAAGTCAGGCAGCTCCCACCCAGGAGGTTGAGAGGTGATTTAAGGTGGGCAGCAGAAGTGATCCTACCCTGACTGACTTGGAAGAAGAAGGAACAGTTACTCACCATAACAGTGGATCTTCTTCAAGGATATCTCTCTCATCCGGCCACACCTCTGGAACTATACCCACATCAGTGCTAGGACCACATAGAAACTTTGCAGGTCAGGGCCACCCATGACGATGTCATGCACCAGTGTCTACATAAACGTAGGCAGCCCCTCCTCTCTTCAGTTCTTTTCCCACTGTCAATCAGACTCATCAGACTCGCCATCAGAAATGATACTGCCAAAACCTGCCATTTTTCTTCCCCCCCCCCCATACTTAGAGTAATCACTCTTATAGTGATTTTCAGCATCCTGTATGCTGACAAAAGAACCATTGAAACTTTTTCGGTATTGCGAGTGCAGAGAGAAAATCTATAAAGATGACGCCTCCAAAGTGTGTGTCTGCTGCCTAGGCCTCTCTCACAATGTGAAAGCCTGTGGGATCTGCTGATAGTTCAACTCCACTGCCAGGCAATGCAGGGAGGGAGCTTTGCAGTTAATCTCTTTTTACCTCCCTGTTGCGGTGCAGACAGATCCTTCTACCGACCCCCCAGCCAGGTCACTCAGCATCCCAGGGACTTTCTTTCCTCCCAGTGCTTCCCCCACTGCTTGCTCATGGAGGGGTCAATGGTGGGCGTCTCGTCACTGACTAATGGATTCAGTTCCAAAAGAGGGCCCTGTAGCCAGTGTGGAGCCTGTGAGGAGTTGGTGTCATCCTGTGCTGCACCCAGACATTTTTTTCTTTTCCTCCCCTGGTGGAACGGACATGCAATGCCGACTGGAAATGCCCACGTACACTACTGTGTGTGAGATGTTGACGGCTGCCATCCATCCTTCCTTCCTTACCAAGTTGTGGTCCTGAGCTGCCTGCCTCCCAGCCTCTGCTAGAGGACAGATGGGCACCGGGAACAGCAGCTCCCCCTCCCCAAAGGAGAAGAGCAGTCCTCTGGATGCTTGATCCTCCTCTCCCTGGCTGATCCCCATGCCACCCGAGTCTGTTCCCAAACCCAGGTCACTGGTATGGGAAAAGGTAAAGTTCCCAAAGTGCCTCAGTCATCTTCACCACTGGACCGGCTCCAAGGAAGGGGGCTTTGAAGAAATTCCTCATTCAAAAGACCTTACAAACAATGAATCAACGTGTCACCTGTTCCATCGAATGACTCACGGTCATCGAAGTCCCAGGACAAATCCTCATCAGGGAGCCACAAACACAAGCACCGGGACAAAGACAGGGCCTTCCCTAGTGAGATCCAGGTTGCTCCTGAGGACTACAGGTATGACCCCAACTATAACACAGTCTGCTTCAGCAGCAGCATCGGCAGACCCCCCCCCGACTATCAACCAGACACCAAGGTCCAGGCTTGGTACAGGCACTACCAGGTCTGTTACAGCAGGTATTTTGCCACTGCCACTGGAAATTCACCTGCTGCCAGAGTAATGCAGTCACGACCACTACTCAAAGTGGTGTTGGCACACAGGCAGTAGTCCTCTCATTCTCAGACATATGACATGACATTTACTGCCAGTTCTACCTCTTGCAGTGGGCCCACTGACGGCAACTACCATAACTACCCCATCAACACCAAAAGGCAATAAATCATAGAATAGACCTGCTCAGCCATTGCCAATGCTGCCAGCATGGTCATTTATTTCCATCAATGAGAAATTCGACAACCAATGTGAATATAATCTTGACTTCATAATGGAGGACAATGACGAGGAAGAAGACGACTTTGCTGAGGATAGCCAGTATGTACATGGCACCAGCTACACAGTCTCTTTCTGTAGTGAGGACTCCGTAGTGAACACACACAGATCACCTACAGAGGACCCCTTATTTTTTTGCCGTGATCCAGCAAATGCAAGCTGCTATTGGCTTTACTTCAGAGGAGCAGGATTCTACTAAGAAGAACCTGCTTGAGTTTCTGGAGATGCCAGACTATCCTGCTGTTGTACCTCCCCTGTTTCGAGCACTGGAGAATTCCATTTATGCAGCCTGGTATATGCCAAATAACATACCAGCTGTGCCCAAGAAGGCAAACAAAATGTATTCTGCCCCCTTCTGAAAAACCCTACTATGCTAACCACCCTGAGACTGACTCATTAGTAATTACAGCTGCTCATGACAGGTCCAGGGCACCTAAGCTCTCTTCCTGCTGATACAGAACCCATGAGGCTGGATGTCCTAAGCAAATTTACATATGCCTCTGCCTCACTGGGCCTGTGTATTGCCAATTACCAGGTCCATATGATAAAATACCAGAACACCCTATAGATGAAGGCTAAGGCTGCTGCACTGGCCTCGCCTGAGGGTTCTGCTAAACAGGAGTTAATCAGAACTCTTGATGCTGGTGCTGATATGGGGGAAACACCTGAGCTGCACAGCATATGACATCTCTCATGCCTCTACCAGGGCTGTGACCTCTGGCATCTGTCTCAGGCACTACTCTTGGCTCAGGGTAGCAGGGTTTGCCACTGACATGCAACAAACAGTTCTCAATGCCCCTTTAGGGGACGTAAACTCTTTGGCCATGATGTGTAAGAAGCTTTGAGAAACCTTCAGTCATTTGGCATGACTTTGAAGTCAGTTATATCTCAGTACCATACCCAAGGTAGGGTTAAGGGCAGGGGTAATTTTCACCCATTAGTTGTTAGAGGCAACCACCAGGCCTACAAACAACAGGGTAGAGGCTCACGTGCAGGGGCTTTGCCAGTCCTCCTCCCAACCCCAGGAGCCCATTCAAAAGCACTCAAAGGTGATGGAGCCAGTGGCTCTCTGCCCTCCCAGCTCAGCATGACTCCTCATACACCCCACAACCACCATTACCTCCAGGGGTAGTTATAGGGGGTCGCCTGTCCCTCCATCTGGACCAATGGAGGACAATGACTACAGATGAATGGGTTCTAGAGATTATAGAGAAGGGTCATGCTCTGGAACTTTTGGACAACCATTCAGATCATCACCAGTTGTCACAACATACCCACCAGGGATCATGACCCTGTTGCCAGAGGAAGTATGGCACTAGGTTTGAACAGCACCAACAACAACAGTGCCGACAATAAAAGCACCATACAAACAGTGCTGTTCCAATAGTGGCAGGACAAAACACCGAAAACTAGAACAGCATCAATGGTAGTGGTCATAAACTACACCGTTGACCATTACCATTGCTAAAAAACACATTCTGCACTTTTGTTTCAAGGGAGAATCTGCACCCCCTAGACTCCCCCCGCCCCTGTAAATTATATATTTAACTCCAGGGGGAGCGGATCTCAGGTTAAAAGGAGAAACCTGGATGGGGTGCTGGATTTTCCTGTCACGACACTTAAAAAAAATAAAAATGCTTTGGCATGGGGGGGAGTGGAATTTAACTGCAAGTCTTGGGAGATTAGGAACAGAACCCTGGTCTCTTGCTCTGTGTTGCTGCCTTAACCCACTCTGCCACAGGAGCAGCTCAGCCAGCTGGGGCACTTTTTTTCTACTTGTTCCATCTCAACAGCCACTGAATAGCTACAGGGGTAGCGGTAGTTGCTATATGCTATTCTACCCCTGTTGCTATTCAGGCATCCATGGTCCTGAAAGTGCTGTTTAGATGGCGCTATTCAGGACGTGCTATTCTGACAGGGTAGGCGAACTACAGAATTGCTTCAAAAATGGGCCATAGAACCTGCACCTCCAACACAGAGGCATAAAGGGTTTCATTCCAGATACGTCCTTGTTACAAAGTGGACAGAAGATCTGATGCCTATTCTAGATCTCAAAGCCCTAAACTTTTTCATAGAATACAAGAAGTTTCAGATGGTCTCTCTGCAAGGTCTCCTTCCCCTGCTGCATACAAGGGACTGGATATACTCCCTGGATATGAAGGATGCCTACCTCCATATCAAAATCAGGACACTGCACAGGAAATATCAGAGGTTCCTGTTCCAAGGGAGCATTACCAGTTCAGAGTGTTACCCTTTGGCTTGTCTTCTGTGCCACAGTTCTTTACCAAGTGCTTGATAGTGGTGGCCCGCAGCCCTTCACAGGGAAGGCTTGTAAGTCTTTCCTTACCTGGATGACTGGCTATTAAAAGCCCACTCCACCTGCCGGCTCCATGGCACCAGGCGAAGGAGTTCATCTGGCACACTGGCGACCCAAATTCACCCCTGAGCCCGGGACAACAGGAGTGGAGACCAGCAGAGAGGGCTCAGAGCATCTGCAGGGATGCACTCCTCCCAGGGGGTGGGAAGCAGCCTGCATTGCCTGCATTGCCCTCAAGCAGCTCCTAGTGGCCGGCCATATTACAACGCACCTTGCGACATGGGTGACCACACGCCGTAGGTGCATTCGGCCAGGACACCGCGGGCGTACCGTGCCAATGGGGAGAAGAGGCAGGCAGGGCAGAAAACAGGAAAAACACCAGCCTGGCTGACCGGATTTTATTTATTTATTTAGTTTTTGTTGACCGGGTAAGTGCACTAGACAAATCCTGCCTATTTTCAGGCATGACCCGGGGGAGGGGGGGATACAGATGAATGCCAACTGACTTTGAACCAGATTAAGCTGTTGGTGGCATTTTTAGTGAATGAGGAAAATTTGGCCAGGACACTGGGGAAATTCCCCTACTCCACCAGGGGGCTCTTCTTCCTGTGTGCAGGAATGGAGGAGCACAGTTTGAAGCCAGACCGAGGAGGAAGTGCTGATGTGGCAGGAGAGATGGCTGACCACAGTTTGGAACAGAACTTTGAGGAGACTATGGAGACAGAGGGTATGGATTCAGTCCCTGCATCCCAAAGTATGGAGACGTTTATGGATATTTCTGGGTCAGTACAGAAATCTGAGGAGCATGTTAGCCCTACTGAGAGTCTAGAGTATGTGCAGCTTCAGTCTACAGAAATGGAGAAATTACCTGGACAACAGGAGACTGTATTGGATTTGTTGCAGCGTGAAGAGCGGCATCTACAGGCCCGTTGGATACTGCTGGCACAAATGGCTGATGCTTCTATAAAGGATGCATCGATATCACAGGCATTTACAGATATGGAGATGAAAACGACAAAGCTGAATACATCTCAGAACCTGCAAAGTATTGTTCCCCCAGACTTGGGATCTGAGCAGCAGGTTAGTGACAATGACTGTATGACCAACTCAGTGAAAATATCTGTGGGGAACATGTCAGGAATGGCAACTGTAGGTGTGCAACCCAGCCTAAGACAACCCACAGTAACATCAGATAGCTTACCTGATCTTGATGCACTCGCTGGAGGTGAAATTATGCAAGGTACAGAGAAACAAAAAATAGATTTACAGCCTGGTCTTAGATGAGATGAAGCAGTAACATTAGAAATTGGACAAGTTGAAACCTGGTCATCCGAAAAGGCTTTACTCGCAGCGGGCTGGGAAAGAAACCCTACAAATGGGCAATGGGTCTCGGGGACTTCCCCGATACGAACATTTCAGGACGAGAAGACTAGGCAGGCTGAGGTTCCTGCAACTACTCATCACGGAGAGACCCCTTCACCTCTGGAACTCCCAAAGGAGTTGTTTTTAACCCCAAATCCTATCTTAAACATACCAGGATCATCGACAACTTTGTTGCCGCATAACCCAACCCCAAAACCCTCACCTGTAACTGGGCCCCAAGCTAGAGTAAATAAAATGTCATATTCTGCGGTTACTTCAAGGACCATCAGTAAACCTAAGGGATTGCCTCCACGAGGTCCTATGCAGCCAGCTAAACGGCATAATGTGATTAGACTTCACTATCTTGGAGGTCTAACAGAAGTCCCAGATGGGTTGTATGTTGCTAGAAAACTACTGAAAGATTCACTGAATTTTTTCGCAAATGAAGTGCATGCACTGATTCATGTGTCCGGGGAAATGACATTTGATGTCAGTTTCAAGACACAGCAAGGGCTGGAACGATTTTGGTTGAAATACCATAAATTACAAAAGACCCCATTATGGGCACCCTTTTCTGTTCTGCCCCTATCTAGGCCCACCCAGAAGACAATAACTGTTTTATTTAGAAGTGAGGGAGTCAGTATGAATGACCTGACACACTGGCTTAAAGCACAATGTACTGTACTTTCGGATCCAGAAGCAATTTTTGATTCTGAACAGTTGTGGACTGGGGGATGGAGGGTGCGAGTCATGCTCAAAATAACAGACACAGGGTTGGCTAACCTCCCCAATAGTTTCTTTTTGGGTAGGGATAGAGGGGTCCTTTTTTTATTCCGGGCAGCCCAAAGCATGCTACCGTTGTGGGTCAGTAGCACATTTAAGTAGTGCATGTGACCAGATAAAATGTACGGTCTGTGGGGAACTGGGGCATTCAGGTTTTCACTGTGTTGAACAGGAAAGATGTAACCTATGTAGCGCTTGGCCATAACTTTCAGTCTTGCCAATGGGCTGCGTATAATGTGCCTGAGTTGGCTGATGGTAACGAACAAGGCTATATATAACCCTAGCCCAAAACAGAGAATCTTTGCCCAGAGGGATCAAGGGGGTGAAGAGAGGTTGGCTGAACAGAAAAGGAAGGAGAGGCTATTCCGACAAGCTGACACTAAATATTCCTACGACTTCAAACCAGACTTCACAGTTTGATAATTCCAGGGATTCCCTCCCCCACCAGTGTCTCCAACCAGCAAAGCGACAGACTACGGAGTTAGGAGTTTAATTGAAGAAACTCCACAGATAGGAGCCCCTGACAGTGCGAAGGAGCCTCAAACCACAGTGTTGTCTTCTCATGACTTAAGGTTAGCAAAGAAGCCTGGAATGGAAATAATGGGGCCACCCCCTCCACCTCAACAAACAGGATCACAATTTACTGCTCTTCAGGTGATCCGTAGCAGAAAATTGCTAGACTCACAGCCATGTCCAGTGGCAGTCCCCCTCTTGAAAAAATACGAGCTATTACAGTCCATGGGGGAGTCTTCAGATGATTCAGATTCCTCATCTGTGCAGTCTTCTATACCAGACCAAACTACTGATACAGAGGCACCAGTGGAAAAAACTGGAGCTCAGAAAAGAAAAGACAAAACTAAACATAAGGAGTCTGCTACTTGGAAGGGTAGATTAAAGTAATAATGGCATTGTGTTCTTTTTCTATTCTCTTCCTGAATGCTGATCCCAGGACATGTTTTTCATACTATTGATGTAAATAGTATCAAGAACCCAACTAAAAGAGATTTAGTTTTTGCTTATTTATTATTGCCTGCTGCTGGTATTATTTTTTTACAAGGTGTTAGATTTCACACGTTGCCTGAAGTAATGCAAGCCACTAGGACATGGTACCCAGGTCCATCTTTTTGGTCAATAGGCCAGGAAGTAGCTTCAGGGGTGGGAATTTTTTTCCACTGTATGAAAATGGTATTAGTGAAATTATATGATGTAGTTCCAGGATGGGTTCTTATTCTAGATATTAAATTTCAGCAGGTTTCTTATAGATTAATTAATTATTATGCTCCACAAACTAAAGTGCTTCGGGTTGAGACGTAAAAAATTACCTAGCCTTTTTTACACACTTCGCAGTGTGTTATTTTTGGTGGCAACTATAATTGCAGCTTATCTTTTAAAGACAAAACACATACTTCTAAAACAGTTAAAATATATTCCGATTCCCTTTTTTTGTCCTCCCTGATAACGACAGCTAAACTTATTGACTCCTATTCATTATATACGGAACACATCGACTTTTTACAAAGGAAACTTAGCCACTAGAATTGATTTTTTGTTTATATCTTATCAATTATGTATTAAGAGGGTTGAAGTGCAGATAGCAGAATTCTCTGATCATAGGAGGGAGTCTTTTGAAATTGGAGACGTTAGTAATGTTCAGAAAAGACCGAGTACCTGGAAAATTAATACATCCATATTAGTGGATATGAGTTTTAAACTTCTTTTGACTGAATTTGTAGTGGCTAGAAAATCAGTGTTTATTTTATATGAGGATGCAGTACAGTGGTGGCTAGATACCAAAAGGGATCTGTTTTTTTTCTTGAAACAATACAGTAAAACTGTATGCATGACCAAATATAAAGAATACTTAGCGATTCGGAATCACCTACAGAGATTATTTACATT
Organism: Neoceratodus forsteri; assembly: GCA_016271365.2. NCBI lineage: Eukaryota > Metazoa > Chordata > Ceratodontiformes > Ceratodontidae > Neoceratodus > Neoceratodus forsteri. The sequence goes on along the minus strand of CM057450.1, from coordinate 980,381,391 downwards.
GTCTATTACCACTAAACACAATTACACCCCACAGATTCTAATTTTTAAGGAGAAAATAAAACAGTTCCATATGGAAAAATTCCAATTTATTCGATACCAGCAACAGTTTGGTACCACAGGTTTGACTGACTCAGTATGCCCTTTTGAAGCATGTCATTCCCGTATTAGTCATACAGAAATGTTGTCCTTATATGATGATCAGGGTCAAATAGTACAAACTAAGGATGGGATTATGGTGGTAGTTACTGCCTATACTGGGGACAAGTTTAGTCCAATCGCTTTTGATACTGCACGAACTGCTGAGGTGTTATCCCACCTTGATTTTCCTGGCATTTCTTTACAGGACAGTGCAAATCTGGTTACAGATATACATCTAGCAGAAGTGGTGGAGGGTATTCAGACTCTGAAAGTGAATACGGCCCCTGGCCCAGATGGTTTGCCATCTGAGTTATATAAGTTTTTAGTTCCATACTGGGGGGAAGAACTGACCCAAGTTTATAACTGTCTGTTAAAAAGTCCATCTTTGCCATTACATTTAAATATGGGCTGTCTGATATATCTGTTTAAGAAAGGGGATATGAGAGTCATAACAAATTGGAGGCCAATATGTTTATTAAATACTGATTTTAAAGTACTGTCTAAAATATTGGCAAAATGTCTGCTGTCGGTAGCCACAGAGGTAATTTCGGCCAGTCAGACTTCCTCCATTCCTGGATGATGTATTCAAGATAATCTGATGTTGATGAGAGAAATTTTTGAGAGAGGTCATTTCAGTCTTTTAAATGGGTATGCCCTATCCTTAGATCAAATACAGGCCTTTGACACTGTTCAACATGATTTTTTATGGCTTGTTTTGGCTAAATTTCAAATTCCAGGAGGTTTTATACAGTGGCTTAAACTACTCTATAGAACTGCAACTGTTTTTCCACTGGTTAATGGATGGCGTGGCCCACTGGTTGGGATTAAGAGAGGGGTAAGACAAGGGTGCCCCCTAAGCCCCATTTTATATATCTTTTTTTTTGGATCCTTTGTTGCATATGTTACAGTACTCCCAAGCCCTTTCCCCTATTGTTTCATCCTCTACATTACAAGTAAGCCCAGTTCTGGCTTATGCAGCTGACATTTGTTTATTGGTACAAGATAAAGCCTCCATACTGGAGGCCTTGCAGTTATGCTCCGTGTTTGGATCAGTGGCAGGAGCATGTCTTAACCTACACAAATGTGTAGGACAGAAGTTAGGACAGGATAGCCCAACCCCGGTAAATATTGGGGGCATTAAATTTCGAACAGGTCCAATTAAAATTTTGGGAATCCATTTTGGAATGGAATGTCCAGACCTTTTTAATTGGGAGGAGAAACTAGAGATAACGCAATGAAAAGTAAATGGCTGGAATAGATGGAAAATGGGGAAAAAGAAGAGAGTTTATTTAGTTAAAACTTACTTAGTGGGAATAGAGATCCCGCTGCACCCGATAGATTTACTGTTTGGTATAGAAATGAGAGAAGGGGAGGACTGGGCCCCATACAAGAGATGGATTAGGACTGTGCTTGCTCAGGCTAGACAGTCTATTCTAAATACGTGGGTATCGGCGAGGGATCCCTCAGTAGAGCAGTGGCGGGCCTCGATTGTTGGAGCCCTGGCAATGGAACGAAGGATATTTTTGGCAAGGGGGAGACTAGATGCCTTCACATCTACGTGGACGCCAGTGCTATCAGCCTTGTCCATGGAGGAAGCTTTGATCGTTCAGAGAGGGACCTAGTAATGGAAGGGAAGCTAAAGGGTTCTCTATCTTAGAACTGGCAATGTGAAGGGGATGTGTGGTATGAGGAAAAGGACATTTCGGAAATTAAATGGAAGTATTAAAAGACAAGAATAAAACTTAGGAGAATGTTATATGCTAATAAGAATGAAATGATGTGGACATATGTATATAGTTTTAAAATTGTCTGGGAGGAGGGGTTGTGTGGTGTAGGTGTGTTTTTTTTTGTTTGTTTGTTTTTGTGTGTCTTGTAGGCCATACTGGAATTATGTGATTGTATATTCTAGTACAAGAAGGTGATGCATGGGGCATAATGGGCTGACATGGTACACTATGATTTTGTTTGTGGTAAATGTTATGTCTGTTATTGTCTGTAGTTGGAAAATTCAATAAAAAGTTGAAACAAAAAAAAAACTTACTTAGTTCCAGTGTTTTTGTTTATAAGTTATATTTTTCCACCACCAAAAATGTTAGAAACAAGATTACTGAATATTTTTTCCAGGCTGTGTGGGGAAGTTGACTCAACCCCATTCAACGAAATAAGTTGTATTTACCCATTAATCAGGGGGGATTAAACATGATTCATCCTTTATTTTTTTTTCACTAGTATTTTTTATGGCTAATTTACACCCCGTTCTAATCCATATGGGTAAGGGATGGGAACCTTGGGTTTACAAGACAATTCAGATGTGGTTTCAGCTGTGGGAAGGGGAAAATTTGAGGGTGGTAAAACAGTTATAAACAGCCCCTATTTATTGGAGAGAGAGACATTTACCAGACTTAGAAATTGGAAGGTGACAACTCTGGGGATTATCTCTGGGCAGAGGAAACGTGTATGCGGAGCAACTGGGTACAGTCTGCCAGGTACCAGTAGTGTTTGACCACTGCCCAGAGGATAAGAGATTGAGGACTCTTCAGTTTTTACAAAATCCTAGGATTCCCCCCTCATATGTGGGATCTGCACTGGCTCAGCTGCCATGGCAAACTCAATGTCAAGGGGAACCAGAAGCACAAACAGCTTTGTGACAGATATTGCAGTCGATTGGACTGTATTACTCAGGTTGAAACTGTAGAACACCTTTTTTTCCAATGTTCTTTCATTGTAGGATTTTGGGATCTTTTGGCTAACATATGGCAGGCTCCGACCTTTGCTATCATATCCCTGGATAACCTAATGTATGGTGAGGTATCTGGAACCTGGCAAGCATGGGATGGTGAGACATTAGAAATAATATTTGCCGTATGTAAGTGGCAAATATGGACAGCCCGATGTTTGTTTACTTTACAGCAAAAGCAGATTACACACCTGGAAAATTTGGTGAAAATAACTAAAGATCTAAAAAGTATTTGTATGACTGAAAGACAATCAATGCAGGAAACTATCTGGTTAGCCAAATGACGAGGCCTACCTTGGATCACGGACTCAGATGCCCCTATTACTTGAAGGACAATTACAGCTGGTAGATACCAGTTTGACTTTTTTTCTTTGTTGTTATTTTCTTTTTTTATGCACAGTCAATTGATGGATAGTTTTTTTTTTCTTTCTTTCTCCTGCATTAAGGTTGTACTAGCTGTGTTTTGTGATTTATACATAAATCTGTGTTAAGGTGTGACAAATTTTTGTTTTTAGGTATGCTTTTGAAGGTTCCATTAGCATGAGCGATATTCATTTATTGTTTACTTTAAAGTTTTTCCTTTTCTTTTCCTTCACGATTTTCTTTTTTTTTTGGGGGGGGGTATATGTGTATGTATATGTGTGTTTATGTTTACTTTGTATTTAGTTTCTGTTTCTAATGAAAAATTTTCCCTACTCTTTTCGATAAGTGCCATGGGATCTTTAACATCCACCTGAACTACCACCAATCCAGGCAGATGGGACCTCGGTTTAACGTCTCATCCGAAAGACGGATGATGGCTGCCAGTCCCTCCACATGCCATTAAGCCTCAGACAAAGTGTCTGTTTTGACCCCTGCCATGCCTGGGATACGTGAAACCCTCTGGGGTGAATCTCTTCCCCGTTAGCCCCTGCATGGGCAGGGGCCCTCCCACTGAAGGGTTACATTGGGTTACCCAGGGACATGGCAATAAGGAGTGGTGAATGGTGTGCAGGACTCAGTGGTGGTGGTGGTGGGGGTCTTGGTGGCCTGAAGGAGTGGCTGGCCAGGGGATTGAAGGAGTGAAAAAAAAAAGCCCACTCCAGGGACCGATTACTTTAGACTTTAGCCCAAATCACACAGATGTTCGATGCTCTGGGATGACAGTCAACATACCAAAGTCTACTGACACCCTGTCAACATCTACAGTACATAAGGGCAGTCTTGGATACAGGCCAGGGTTCTGCATTTCTGCCACTGGACAAATCAGAATGATTGACTGCACAAGCACAATCGGTAGACAACAGCTGTTATGTCTCAGCAAGGATGTTTCTGTGCCTTCTGGGCCCTTGTCACAGTACCATTGGTCAGGCTGCACATGAGAATCCTGCAGTGGCTCAGAGTCCAGTGGGACCATCAAACAGAAAATCTAGAACAAATAGTTCTAGTAACATCTCACTTGTGCAAAGCGCTTAAGTGGTGGATGAAATACAGCAACCTGTTCAAGAGTGTCCCATTCTTTATTCCTACCCCACATCAGATTTTCACCACAGATGCCTCAGGATCCAGATGGGAAGCCCAGCTGGCACCTCTTCAGACACAAGGCATGTGGAACCAGGTGGAGCGTGCTTTGCATATAAATGTCCTGGAAATGAGAGGAGTCCTATGCGGGCTGCAAGCATTCCAGGGCCACTTGTCCCCAGGTCCTCTGTTAGTAAAGATGGACAATGCCAGTGTGATGCATTACATCAACAAACAAGGGGAGCCGGCCCGGTGGCGCTGAGGGTTGAGGCCCTGGACTCCACACCTTGCGCCACAGTGGCAACCCGGGTTGGGGAGCGAGCTCAGGCTGCCAGGGGATGGCAGGGGTGGGTGAGGATTGAGCACCTGTTGGGTTGCTCTCCTCCTTAGGGGGGGAAGCTGGAGATCGCCCAGCATGACAGTGGATCCTGGTGGAGACCGGGGGAGCTGCAGCACGCTCAGCTGCATGTAATCAGCGTGCCCTGATGCAGGCAGGGGTTGCCATGCGCCTAGCATCAGGGACGTGCACACACATGGGAGGGAGGAGAGATCACCAGAACAAGGAAAAAGCCTGGGCTGTGGGGTAGGCAATGCACCTGCCCCCATGCCAATCACCGGGTCCATCCCACCTGGCCTTCCAGGTTCCTCCACCTGGGTCCTCTCCCACATCAGAGTCTGAATATAAAGTGCGCACAAGAGGAAGGGCGGACCCACACTGGAGGGGTTAAGCTGCAGGTGCCAACCATGGACAGAGGAGGAGGGAGGGAGAGAGGAGGCACAGGTAGGAGGACTTCAGGCAGGGCAGGAGCAAACAGGATGCCTGAGAGAGGCCACCCAGACCATGACCGGAGGTAAAAAGAAATTGGGAAAAAACCAAAAACAAACAAGGGAAGACTCATTCTTGCTCACTGTGCAAGGAAGCAATGAGAGTTTGGTACTGGGCTCTGGAACACAGTCTACAACTTTCAGCAGTACATGTTCCAGGTGTCCAAAACGTCTTGGCAGTCAAGCTAAGCAGGACACAGTCCAGGGTGCATGAGTAGGAACTGCTAACCTCAGAGGATGACCTCCTATTTGCAAGATGAGGTTATACAGAGTTGGACCTTTTTGTGTCCCCACACAATGCAAAACTGCCACATTGTCGCTTGCTCACTCCAAGGTCTGAAGTTTTCTGGTGAGACCCGTTGTCCGTCTCCCGGAAAAGGAGGTTTCTGTATGAACTTTCCTCCCTTTCCACTAATTCAGAATACTACTTAAGCTGAAGATGGAGGGGGCAGCTCTAATATTCATTGCTCCACTATGGCCTCGGCAGGTACAGTATCCCCTGCTGCAACAGTTAGCATTGGAGCCTCCAGTATATTTGCCCCGTGCAAGGTCTACTGTCACGGAAACAGGGAACCCTAGTCCATCCAGACCTGAAGTCCTTACATCTGCTTGCATGGCTCCTGAAGACATAGCCATAGCTCGATTTGGGGTATTACAGAAAGTGGCTGATGTTCTGCTGACTGCTAGGAAACTGTCCACCAGACACACCTACTCAGTGAAATGGAAGCTTATTGTTTTGTGGGCCGCTTCACATAACCTGGATCTGTTTACCTGCCTATTTAGTCAGGTTCTAGAATACCTGCTGTCCTTAACGGGTTCAGGCCTGCAGTATTCCTCAGTCAAATGCACTTGGCTGCTATATCAGCTTTCTACAAGCATTTGGATGGCCGTACGCTTGCTCAGCTTGAGGTGGCCCATACATTCTTTTTTTTGTAATTCTATTTATGCGCTGGTTCTCTGAGGCATCCTTCAGAGGTGCTCACACAATCCTGCCCATTCTTCTCTCTGCCATGGCCATCCACACTGGATCACCCCCATCAGAGGAACTTCCCAGCACTCTGGATCACCCCCCAGAACAGGGCCCCGCCCTCCCTCGGTGGCTCTATCTGATATTAGAGGGTCCATCCCTCTGGGAGGTCGGCCATTGATCCCTGGTGTGGCTTGGCCCGGCATTGCGGATGAGAGGGAGATCACTGGGGCCCTCGTCATCTCCTCATCTAGCTGAGGATTTTTTTGTGCTTTTTGTTGGTTCCCCCCTTCCTGAAGAGCCTGGCCAGCAAGGCAATGGAGTGCTGTGGCTCCGCCCCCCAGGCATACGCTGCACCGCTGCAATCGGTGATCCTCCAGCCCCCGCCAGAGGTCAGTCCGAGAGCAAGTGCACCCCAAACCCTCCCCCACGAAGAGAGAGCAGTCCATCCGGTTGCTCGATATCTTCCCTCCCCTGCCAATCCCCGGTGGCCCTGGCTCATTCCTGAACCTGGGTTGCTGGCGTGGCGTGAGGTGTGGCATCCAGCGCCTCAACCCTCAGCACCACTGGGCCGGCATGTCCCATACATTATTGAGAGACATTTTACACATAAAGCCTCCCATTCGAAATCCAGTCCCACTTGGGATTGGAATTTAATTTTGGAAAACTGACTTTGGCTCCATTTGGGCCAGCAGTGAGTTATGGTTTATGCTTTCTTTCTTGGAAAGAACTAGTTTTAGTTGCAGTCACTTCCACGTAAAGGATTTCAGAGCTGCAGACTCTAATGAGTGAGCCTCCTTATTTGATTTTCCACAAAGACAGGGTGTCTTTGCGTACTTGTCCTACGTTTCCACCAAAAGTGGTATCTGAGTTTACTTTAAATCAAACCATCCACCTACCAGTGTATTATTCTGACCATGCCAATCCAGGGGAACCATTGCTCCACACGTTAGATGTACATAGAATACTCAAGTACTATACACACCATACAAAATACTGCAGAAAGTCCTTGCAGCTTTTTGTTTTGTTCACCCATGGGAATAAGGGCACCCCAGTTTCTAAACAGTGCTTGTCCCAAATGGCTAGCACATTGTATTATGTTCTGTTACATTAAGTACAGTAAGGAACTTCCTAGTGTGGCTTGTGGTCATTCCACTAGAGACATGGTCACTTCTGTAGCTTGCTTTCAGAATGTTTCCACTGCAGAAATCTGTGCAGCTGCCACTTGGAGTACTGTCCACACCTTCACTAAGCATTACAGTCTGGACAATGTCCCTCGTAGACTAGCTGGGTTTGGCCTAGCTGTGCTACAAGGCCTACTGTCATAAACATATAGTCTCCAGCCACCCAGACTGTCAGCTTTTGGATCTGCTCAGGACTCATTCTAAAGGTGTGGCCTGCTGAAAGAGATATCTTCCGAAGAAGACAGAACAGTCACAAAAGAGCTTACCATAACGGTAGATCTGTGAAAGAATCTTTCATCAGGCTGTTCCATCTGACCCTCCTTCCCCCTTCAGGGTTGCAACAAAGGATCTTTCTTTTTTTTTTATATGTATTTTTAGGATTTTTACCCCCATTTTCTCCCTGACCCAAAACCTCAGCAGACACGTATGTACATACATACGTACGTATGTGCGCATGCATGGAGGTGCACATGCACTCTGGGTACTGGCTCAGTCCCTTCCACCCCCACCTCTTGCTATCGACGCTGCCTTCTCCCACCTATGCTTCCCACTGGACCTCCACCCGGTGGGAGCAGGACTACGTGGGGTGTGAGCAACCACCCTGGGAGGGGAGAGCTGCCTTGCGGCTGCCCAATCCGCTCCTCCCCCACACTAGCTGCCCGATGATCCGAGGTCATTCCCGAACCCAGGCTGCCAACGTAGCACGAGGTAAGGCTTCCAAGCACCTTAACCCTCAGCACCTCTGGGCCGGCTGCAACAAAGGATCTTTTGTATTGCTGTTTCCATTGCTGCCTTTTCCAGCACTCTGTCTCACCTGATATGCAAAGTGCTGGGGTCACTCCTGGTTCTCTAGAGGGAGGTCTTTTGAGTATGATCTTTGGCAGGGAACTGAGGAGAGGAGGGGCCACCCACATTTATGTAGATGCTGACACGTGATGTCGTTGTGGGAGACCAGTGGCTTGCAAAGTTTCCATTTGGTCCTAGCACTGACACAGGTATAGTTCCAAAGGTGTGGCCTGATGAAAGAGATTGTCTTGAAGATCTACTGTTATGGTAAGTTCTTATATAGATGTTCTATCTTCAAAAGAATGTCCTCCATTGGGCCACACTTTTGGAAATGTAAGTTGTCAGAATCAGGTCTACTCTGAAACCTTTGCTAGCCTAGGGCTGCCCACAATGACATGCGATGTCAGCGTCTATATAATTGTGGTTGTCCCCATTGCTCCTCAGTTTCCGCTGGAGTAAAGCTCGGAGGGCCTCTTACCATGATGGACCATCATGGACAAGGCAGTGGACAAACCTGCCAGTTTATACCTCAGAAAGTGGGAAGGAGGGTGGGTGCACTGTGGTCCAGTGGAGGAGATTGTGCTGAAGATCTGCTGTTACAGTGAGTAACTAGTCCATCTTCATTAAGGTTATCTCATCCATTGGGCCATACCTTTGGAATGATTTTCATGCAGTACTCAAAGTACCCAAGGAGGATGGCAAAGTCTGACATGCAGTGCAAATAGAAGGTCTTGGAACACTGTGGCCCTCTCCACACGGAGTACGGTTTTGCTGTGATGTTATTTAAAATGGCTTAAGTCTTACCATGCTTGTGTGTCCAAATTGGCCATACATGGTTTTGAAGAGTGCCCATACTTGAGGGGAATCCCGTGGCAGGAAAACATGGTTCTCGGAACCATATTGCATTGCATCCAACAGCAGTCCTATCATGCAGGTGGACGTTGCCATGCAACTCATGTTGAAACATAGCTGTGCCCACCGTTACTGGAGTGTGGGGTGCAAACAGAGCAGGATCAGCCAGTTACCAGTAACAGAAATGAAGATCCCTGAAGGTAGGCTTCAGACAAAACCAAAAAACAGCTGCTTGGTTTGGGAACTGTGGAAGGATGCAAAGAGGGAGATCACTGGCAATGGAAGGGTACAGCTTACACGAACTGGGAGAGGTGTGATGGAGCAGTGCATTCTGGCTCCTGGGAGGACCAATAATGGCTGAAGTATGGTGAACACGGCACGGACTCCCGTCCACATGGGATGTGTAACCGTGTTTATTTTCAAACTGTGTTGAAAACTGTGCTAAAACCCTGATACTATCATGGTTTAAACATGGTATTCTAACATGGTTTGAAAACGTTACCAGTGTGGACATGAACCATGTTCGGGAGCTCCTGTAATGTTTTCAAATGTCTGTAATGTTACAGGGGCAATAGTGTTGACAGGGCCTGTAAGACCAAAACCAGCATATCTACAAGAGACAATGTTTAGACTGTAGTGCTCAGTCCCATGCCTATCCTTGGCTATGGAACTTTTGAAGGAAGACTGGCAGGGTCAGAGGTACAGGTTCATAAGGAAGCCAGCCTCCAGTGGTCAAGCAATAAGGTCTGCACCCTTTTCTGCTTGAACCAAAATCTGTAGCAGTGGTGCTGACAGTATGCTAAGGCTGAATGGAAACAAACTGCAGTTTCACTCCTTTCCCTTTTTCTACCCATGTCAAGTGTATTGCCAACCCAACTTGAGATTGACTCGCTTGATGAACATGTTGAGCAGGAAAACAAGGAAGAAGACCTCAGAGGAGAAAACTTCAGGGGGGTAGGGTGACTGACAAATATGGGCATAACCATTCCCAAGGGAGTCCCACTGGTTCTGAAACCACTTGTCTCATGGGGAACGATTAGTGGTGTGAATACTCTTGTGCATGTCCTTTGCTTGGCCTGAATTGGGGCCATCAGAGGCCGTGTCACTACCTGACATAACTGACTCATGACCCAACAGCTGCTGGTCCTTCTTTGGGTGAACAGTCTGCCCTGAAGGCTAGGAAGAGTTGACTTCCTTTTGGACCAGCCGAGCAGGGGAGGAAATGACAGGTAGGGTAATCACAAATGGGGACACCCTTCCTGTCCTGGTATCAGCCAGGACATCTTTCTCAACCTATGCCTTGCAGTGAGGGACCAGATACAACCGAGAGTGGTGTTCATGCTTTAAAGAACTGGTGAAAGCTTCCTCTTCAAACAACCTGTCTGTTCATTCAAGGAAACTCAGTGGGGACCTCCGAAAACATTCAACAAATAAACTGCATGGGATAGGACCCTTTTCCCTGGGCACAAAAAGGGAGATTGAGAAACATGGTCCATTACAGTCATGCTTTGACATAAGCTGATGTCACATCAGCAAAATCAAGGCTGAGAAGCAGAGGAGCATCCTTGGTCCACAGTTACACCGCCCTTGTCTCTAGAGTTTAACTTACTGGACATTTCATATGTGCACCAGAAATGTTTCACATGGAGAATGAGAGTATCAAACAGCATAGACTGACCCCAACCCCCACCCTGATGGCCCAGTGACAAAGTGTTTCACTGCCATGTTGGTGACCTGAATCCAGAAGTGGTCTTGGGAAACCATGCTGGGGCAAGACTTTGGGCTGGAGCAGCTGCAGAAAGGCACTGTGTTCTGCTGGGAAGTGGTGACAGTGAGTTCTGATGCCACAGTGACACCTGTGGGAGGGTCATGTAGCTTGCTTCTCTTGCACGCATGGTGTCAAAATAGCAGTTAACCACATCATAGAGAGGAGGGGAAAAAGCAGTGAGAAAAGCCTCAGATGCCATCTATATGACATCCAGCATGTTCAGAACCCTGCTACACTGCTGGCTTCCAATTTGGATTCGTGCTGCTCATGGGGGGGGAGGTCCTCCTTCCAGACCCTAGCCAGGGAGCCCAGAGATGTGGGGTATTCTGGAGGTATCAGGTGGTGGCAGTTGGGGTTGGGTGGTAGTTGAGACAAGAGTAGGGTAAATCCCTTGAGAATGAGGGTGACTGGGTAAGGGGTAAAAATCAATACTGTATGTTAATATCACCACCAAGACCATCCTTTTGGTTGCAAGAGTGTTCTCACACATTCTTAGGGTACCAGAATCACAAAATGATGGTGAGAGGTTCTGATACCCTAAGATGTAAGTGAGAACACTCTTACAACCATAAGAGTGGTCTCAGTAGCAGTATTTATATATAATTGAGATCGATCCATAATATATTAGAATTTTTAAAAACCTGCCTTGAACATACCTGTTTCCATGGCACAGCATGTGAGACACTCTTCATTTGGGCCCTATGTAAATACCACACAACAGGCTTACATACATCAGCAGAATTTACACAGAACCCATTACATGTGCAAACACATTTTGCAATGCCCTGTGGTCCCTACAAAAATCCCTTACCGCAGCATTACATGCATCTCAGAATTTGGGTAGGGCACTCTTATGCAAATTCTGTAGTACAGCATTCTGTGCACACCAGCACAATCGCACTGCAACACACCCCATTTTTCAATATTTATGTCCCAAATTCTCAGAAGCCACATTTTAAGCCTCCATGACATCCACAGAAGTTTCAATCTGAAGTTTTAAAAGGGTTTTATGGCATTACACCATAAAAACACATTTCAATGTGGAAGTGACACTTCTCTCACTCACTGGAGTCATCTAACTGCCTTATTGAAAAAAAGACTGTTGGAAATTGGGTGAAAAATATCTAAAAAAAAATGTCCAAGTTATGAGTAAAAATGTTTTTTTGTTATCTAGTCCAAATTCTTATATCACAAGCTCATATTTTTAGGTCACACTTTCTTGTGATGTAAGAATTCTCAGTTTGTAACATATACATTGGCAACCCTCAGCCAGCAGCCATCCTGTGAAGACATGCTTGGCTGGAGTTCTGGTGCACAGAATTGAAATCCGGCAACATCGACCTTAAGGAGCAACTCTGCAGTTCAGCATGTGCTCTCATAAGTAAAATGTGTCAGCTGTTACAACTTACTAGAGAATACATTTTTTTCCATTTTTAGTGTTCCTTTGCAAGATGTATGGCACATCTTTGTAGTTCATCTAAAAAGTCTGTACAGAAAACATTTTAAACATTTGCCTCTCCCCTGTTAACCTCACAGTGTCTTTGTTTATGACATCATAGTGCTTACCATGACAACAGACTGCGATATCACAAACAGCAGTTGTGTGGTTAGCAGGGGACAGTCAGATGCATCTTTTTTTAAAAACTTACGTTTATTGATTTTTATAGTTCAATCAATACAAGTATTTCCTGTAGGACAGTACTTTAAAATGGTAACATGTACATTTTAACAGTACTTCATCATTGCACTCCTATACTTGGTGCAGCCTTAGAGGGTTAGCTATATTCTTTTAACATTTAACATTTGGTTTAAATCATAGGCTATTGCTGCCATGAGTGGGGATTTTCCAGAATAATTACATAATTTCCAGCATAGTACCCATTTCATAACTTTAACTTCCCCAAAATCCTTTATATAGGGAATAACTTAATAGTTCTAGCATATTCATAGCTTTGCATAATCCTGTATTCCTAATTTATAGGCAGAGAAAAAACATCTGCCCAACATCTAAACACTAACATTTCACCTTAAACTGCAGATATCTTTAATAAGAAAAAAAACTAAACTTTATTTTTATTTGCTTATAAAGCATTAAACCAACAAGCACTTGAACAAAAGCAGAGAGATAGTAGAACACCAGCTCAGAGCATGCATTGTAGCCATCACTCTTATTGAGCAATATGAAGGGCTGAGAAACACTTAAAGGAGATCTGTGTCAGAGCAACCTTTACCTCAATAGCCCTGTTGTGGCAAGCTAGACAACTGCCAGTCATTATTTGCAGATAATTCTGTTATATATATTTTTTGATGTGATTTTGTGTATGTGTACATGCCACAAAAATGACAGTGTTAAGGCAAGGGGCACATGGGGAGAGAGAGAGAGAGAGAGAGAGAGAGACTCTGGATTTATTTTAAAAATGTTTGACCTTCCTCTGACCTGAAAGGCAGCTGCTTGCCAGGAAGCCAAGATTGCATTTCCAGGTCCCTTAACAGAGATATGCCAAAATCCATTTACCTGTCATAAACCATGCACTTCAGAGGCAGGATGCTCTGATTCTGGGAAACTGTTATGGTATGTTGCATCTTATGAAGTGAGAGGACCAGGAACATCCTTCTGGTAGACCTGTGTGAATTCTCTTACAGGTGTCAGAATTGCCAGGGAAGTTTTTGTTTTTCACTTTTTTTATAATTGTTTAACTAGGTGAGACACACTAAGCTGAAAGCTTGTTTACAGGTGCAACCTGGGAGCACAGGGAAGTTAAGTGACTTGCTCAGGGTCCCACAGTATGCAAGTGGGGGCTGTGGGATTCAAACCCAGTTCTCCAGACTTGCAGCTCAGAACCTTAAACCACTGCGCTATACTGCCTCCCTTGTATGACATCACAAGGTAGCTAGAAAATTGTGTTGTGGAGGAAGCGCAAGAGTGATATCTACTGGCCTAAAAGAGAAGGCTCCTTTGGGATTAGACAGTTCTTTTTATTCAGGCTTCCTTTAGCTATATAAGGACTTGAACAAGGGTCATTAGCTCTCATTTTTGCTGTGCCTCTACAGGGGACACTTTTTTCCTGACAATACAAGAAGCAAGACTGCCAGTACAAAGGAAATTAAATCTTTCATTTACTTTCTTTGGACTTTAATTCACTACAGACTTAAGGTAGACTTTAAAAAACAGTTGTAGTGCGTGTTTCGTGTATATTTTTTCCACTTTTATTTCTCTTATTCTGTGACCAAATTAGTGCTTCTTTTAGTTGTATCTGTATGATGATTATTTAAGTATTTTAGTAAAAATATTTGTTTTTAAGAAACCTACCTGAGCGAGATTTTTCTAAATTGTGTGTGAATTGTGGGACAGTTATCAATAATCTGTGACAAACTGTTACTGCTAAGGGGTGCCTCCATAAGCAACCAATCAAGCAAGGGTCTGTAAGGGACATCTGGGTAGAGATAGGGAGAATACCAAAGTCTCAAGGAAGAGTTTGTAGAGATTTTGAACCAGGTTGTTGCATGTCTTGTTGGAGATGATGAAATCAGGAGCACACTGCTACCCTGAAGTGAGTTTGATGCTTGGATCTTACCCATTTGTGTAACAACCAAGAAGGGTTCATATTTGGCTACAAGACTTGAGACTGGTATTGCACCTTTATCCAGAGTTTAGAGGAATGCCCTGGGTCCTCGTGGCAGGTGTTCAGTTGTGACCTTGGTGAGCATTCTAAAAGGACTTGAGGAGGGTTTCCCATCCCCCCAAAATCATGGATTGCACTTAGGCATGAGCACTGTGAGCTCAGTGGACCTGACCCTCAGGAGTGGGTTCATGACAGATCTGGTGTGCAGCATTGGGATCTGAGAAATCTGGTTGCATGGTGTTGCCATTTGAGAGATATTGGTGGCACAGGCATAACAGTTGGATTCAAGGCCAGTGATTCAGACTGATAAACTGAAAGCAATCCACACACAATCAAGGCAGAGATTTGGAAAAATATAATTTGGTTACAGTATAAAATTCTTTACCTTTTTTTGTGTAGCTAGTGAAGCAGTAGTTAAGGAAGAAGACGGCTTCCATCTACACAAATACACTGCAGACTATCTAAAGCAGTTGTGTCAGAAAAGAGGGGTCCAGTGCAAGGCACGAACCAAAAACCACCTCATGGAGACTCTTGTGGCAGTCGATGAGCAAGCGACTGCCCAGGACCTTGAGTCACAGCAGATAACTGAAAGGGACCAGACCTTTGGTGGGGGGATGCCAGGGTCCATCACAGAGTCTAGTCCCAGGGAGGAGGACAGCAAGATCAGAGGGAACCCAGAGCCACAGTGCCAGGGGAAGGTCACCACAAAGCTGGAGCCCGAAGGGATCAGGCTGCAGCTGGAATTGAGGAGATTGGAGCTGGAATTCAATCAGAAAAAGTTTGAAGCCCAGCAGCAAAGGGAATTCAAGCAGAGAAAGTTTGAAGCACAGCAGCACTGGGAGTTTGAGCAGAGGAAGTTCAAGCTGAAGATGCAGAAAAAAAAAGAGGAAACCAGCTTTGGAGCGAGGCCAAGGAAAAGGAAAATGGCTTCAGAGACAGGCTGAAAGAGAGGAAAGAGAGTGCCAGAGGGAATTCAAGTTGGAGAGGCTAAGACTCTAATGAGCAACACCAAAGGAGGTTAGTGGCAGGGGTGGACCTGAAACCTCAGGGCTGGGGTATAAGTTAACTTCAAAATTAACAGCTGAATTTAAAGAGGGAGAGGATATGGATGCATTTAAAATTCATTTGAAAAGGTCTGTAATCCAGGCCAGAATACCCAGGGAGTCCTGGAGCTTCCAGCTATCCCCGCTGCTTACTGGTAAAGGGCTTGAGCCGCTAGACTAAATGGACAATCATGATAGCCAAGATTATGAGAAATGTTAAACTGCTTTACTTAAGAAGTATGAACTAACTCCTGAAGCATACAGGGTTAAGTTCCATAAGCTCTGGAGAAGCCCTGTCATGAGCTATGAGGAATTCGCCACAAAGCAACATCAGTTTTTGAAACGTCAGTGTGAGGGAGTAAAAGCAAATTCTCTGGAAAAAATTAGGAGGGTTATATTGCTAGAGCAGTTCTTTTGGGCTTACCCAGCAGAGCTGAAAACCTGGCTAGAGGACTGAGATCCAAAAACAGCACAGCAAGCTACTGAACTCTTGGACCGCAATGCCAAGAACAGGCCTGCTCTGAAAGGAAGTGGGGCAGGTGTGGTAGGGCCGAAAGGGAAAAGTGTGCCTTCAGGGCAGCTAAAACCCTCACAGCCTCCACAGGGGGAAGCCCCAGGTTACAAAAAAAGGGATTTCTCAGATAAAAGAAATGATGACTGTTGGTTTTGTAAACAGCCAGGACATCTGGTTAGATGGTGTCCTAAAAAGGCACAGGGTGGACAAGGTGGTGCTTGAACAGAGTTGAGTGCACTGTGTAACCCTGAAAGCATAACTATAAACATGAGGGAGCACATACACCCGGTTACTGTAAATGGGGTGCAGACCCATGGGTTAAGGGACACAGGGACATCTCTTACCTCAGTAAAAGGGGATTTGGTTGGGCCTGAACAGTTTATACCTAATCAGTTTGTAACAGTAAGGGGATTCACTGGGGAGAAAAACACTCTGCCTCTAGCTAGTGTTATTCTGGACTGGGGGGAGACAGGAGAGAGGGTGCAAAAAATGGCTGTGGCAGACAACCTCACTCTGGATGTGATAATAGAGAACAATCTCCAGAAGGGGGTGGTGTGTGTGGTTACCCACAGTCAAACAGAAAAGGCTGCTTGTAGTTCCCCGAGCCCAATAGAATCCCCTGTGGAAACAATGGGAGGCTGGTTCCCCAGCCTGTGTCTCCTGAAATGGAGAGTAGTGAAAAGGAGGTAGGACTTCCCCAAGTGGCAGTTCACAAAACAGCTACAGAAGGTTACTCTGAGGAGGGAGGGGTAACAAATGATCAGAAAGTTAGGGATGACAGTGGCTCTGAATGCCTTGACGCTAGAGCTATGGACCTCAGTTTGGGAACTGAAGGGGACATGTCCCGTGCCTTGGGAAAATGTGAAGATTTTGCAGCTGCTCAGAGAACTGACCCTAGTTTGAAGAGGCTGAGGGCTTGTGCAGAATCTGATGGGACACAGGGAGATGACGTGAGACATAGGGTATTTTGGGACAATGGGCTGTTGTATACTCAGGACATGAGGACAGAGGAAGGGGGTGATGGGCAGCAGCTTGTCATTCCCCAGGGGTATCAGGAGCGATTGCTCAATGCCACGCATGGCATCCCCATGTCCAGACATCTGGGCATTGCACACACCATGCAGCAATTGGCGCAGAATTTCTATTGGCCCAACTTCACCCAACAGGTGAAGGAATATTGCAGGTCTTGTCACCGATGCCAACAAATAGGGAATGCAGGTAGTAAAACCAAAGTCTCCCTAATTCTCCAACCTATTGTGGAGGCGCCATTCCAGAGAGTAGGAATGGATATTGTTGGACCTTTGAGTACCCCGAGCTCCTCCAGGAAGAAGTTTATCCTGACGGTGGTAGATTACTACAACAGAACCCCAGGTGGTAGATTATGCCACCAGATACCCAGAGACGGTCACCCTCACCTCACTTAGGACAGACAAAGTGGCAGATGCCTTGCTAGGGATTTTCTCCCATGTCGGGTTTCCGCAGGAGGTTATCACTGATCAAGGGGGTACCTTCATGTCAGACCAGATGAAGTGTTTGTGGGAGAAGTGTGGGGTGGTGCAGAGACCCATGACATCATATCACCCACAAGCCAATGGGCTTGTGGAAATGGTTAATGGTACCCTAAAATCAATCCTCCAAGCATTCGCTGAACAGCATGGGAGGGACCAGGAGAAATACCTTCCCCATCTGTTCTTTGCATACAGGGAGGTGCCACAAGAGTCAACAGAGTTTACCCCCTTCGAACTCCATATAACTCTTATATGGACGTATGGTGCATGGGCCCCTAGACTTGATCCAGGAAGACGGGGAAGGCAAGCATGCCACCCAGGCATGAACATCATTCACAAATCTGGACTGTCATGTATGGTATGGGCTGCACGCCCATTGGCTGTAGCTCTGCACCAATGGGCGTGCAGCCCTACCGGACAGTCAGTCGTGGGCGGCAGAGGCGGCAGGCGGGTGGGATGCTGCCACCCGCTGGCTGCGGGGAGGCGGGGTGGGAGCGCCGTGGGTGGGTGGGGGGGACACTAGACACCAGGGAGATGTTTGGGGGTTGTACCTTGACATTCTGCCCTGATCGGGCATTACGGTCCACTGGACCACCAGGAGATATTCGGGTTGGTGGGGGGCTTTTACATTCTGCCCGCCGCCTCGGGCACTGGTGGGGAGGTTCATACAGGTTATGCCCGCGATCGGCTTTGGGAGATGTGGGGGGTTGATACACCTTATGCCTGCGATCGGGCCTGGGAGATATGTTAGCGTGGGGGCATGTTACTGTATGCCCGCGATCTGGCTTTGGGAGATGTGTGAGCAGGGGGTTGTTTTTACGTTCTGCCCGCGATCGGGCTGGTGGGGGCACAGGGACCGAGTTGGGGGCCAGCCAGGGTGGCAGCTGCTGTGTTGCGCCCTGAAATACAGCAGCTCACCTGTGGTGGCCCTCAACGATCACTTTGGCTCAAGGTTGTGCAGGCGCGGGTTGGGTTGCGATGAGCTGGTCTCTGCACAACCCGCATTGAATGTCGGGTTGCGCAGGTTATGCATGGTTCTCCTCCTGTTGAGCATGCATTCATTTGCATTGCTCTTTTTCGCAACCTGTTGTCAGTGGCGTAACTGCCTCCTGCTGAATATCGCAGAATGGCGCATTTTTGGACTTGCGCCCTTTTGAATATCTGGGCCAGAATCTTTTCTACATCTGTACCTCAGGATTAGCGGAGAGAACTCTAATTTATACTTGTATGGATTTTTGGAGCTGATTGTGCCAAAGGGAACTCAAAAAAAAGCTGATGGCAGAGGTTGGAAAGGACAACAGCTTGGGCCTAGTGGAACTGAAAAGCAGGTACCATGAGCACAGTAGACAAGGTCTCAGATGAGCCCTTAAACAGGGACCTCTTAAAAGCAATTCAAGCCCTCGACAAGTGGGTCCTCACCATAGACCAAAAGCTTGCAGATTTAAAGACAAGAATAGTGACTTGCAAGCAACAAGTGACAGTGGCTACAGTAGACGCGAAAGAAGCATTGAAGGCAGTAACAGCAACAACAGGACTGATCAACGAGAACAAATCTCTCTGTTACCGCCCTTGAAACTATTACCAGAGCCACCAACCTCTGCCTACTGGGTGTTCCAGAAGTCTCAGAGGGAGATAACCCTGCCCTACATGTGAATACCTGGCTGGGGTAACATCTGAATATGGATCTGATGCCCAACATTTTCTGAACCTTTAGGATAACTCCCTGCAAGTGGTGGGAGAATGATAGCATGACTCAGACACTCCTAATCACTCTTGAGGGTCTGCACGACACAGACTCGATCCTGGATGCCACTTGATAAATGGGACTGCTGGCAACAGATTCAGAAGAAAAAATCTCTTTGTATCCTAATCTCAGTCTCACAATATGAGAATGCAGGAATGCTTTCAATGGAGTCAGGGCAGTGCTGAAATCATTTGGAGTTTCCCATAATATCCAATTCCATGCAAAGCTAAAAGTAATTTATGGAGGGAAACAGTACTTGTTTAGTGAACTCCAACGACACTGGTGGACTAACTGACAAAATCAAGAAAGACTTTGGGGTTAAGGACACTGTGGAATCATCTGAAGATTCAGACTGAATGACTGATTTACAGACAGTGAGTTACTGACAAGGGAGTCAAGGTTACACTGCCAACAGGGCAGATTGATGAGAGACACTTGTGGAGGCTGAAAGTGACTTGAAAGTTGTTGACAGACATTTCGCTTTTTTTTTTATGGACTTGCCCCACTTTCCCAACAGAGTGCAGCAAAGGAAAATAGCACCTGCCTTGTAGGTCCTGTGTGATAAGAGGGTACCCTCCCCCCACTCCTCCTTACCTTACATGTTTAGTCGGCACTGCTGAGTTCCATTCCACCTGTCTGAAGGAAGTTGTTAAGGAACTCAGATTAAACGTTATGTGTTTTTTCTATAAATTCAAGTTACTGTTTTACTAATAGCAATCGTATGCAGCAAAAGTTAAGTGCATGCATTTATACTGAGCCATATCTGAATGGTGTAAATAAAACCAAGCTTGCTAAGGGCAAGAGGTGGACCTCTTAACCACAATTTATGCAGGTTAAGGGGATGACTCAAAATAAGAATGTAAAACAATGTTTTCTCTTTATTAGAGATCTTCATTACCTTGATACCTCTTCACGTAAGAGTCATGTAACTTTTAACAATTTTGTGCAGGGGATTACATCTTATTGCGCAGTTACAAAATATGTACACAAATTCCAGTCTAGTATTAGGACCATCCAGGCAGGAAACCTGGATTTCTGAATGTTGGTTAGGTATCTCGGTATCAGTTGTTCACACTGATGGAACCCAGGACTCTGAAGTACAAAGAAAGGCTGAACAGGCTACGGCTTTATACCTTGGAATACCATAGAGTAAGGGGTGACCTATGCGTGGTATTTGGGGCTGTTTAGAGTGATAACTTATGGGATTACCTAGGGTTAGAGATGAATATTACACAACATTACACAAGATCCCATATTTTACAACTAAATGGCGAGGTCAGCCACTTGAAAAAAGAGCCATGTAGTTTTCCAAGAGAGTGGTGACACTATGGACTGGATTACCTATTGATGTGGTAGGTACGAAGGACATTGTGGAGCTTAAGAATGAACTAGATAAAAAACACATTAGGTGCATATACCCCTTGAGAAAACGGCAAGCAATAAATAACCATTGCCATGGATGTGCCATCATTACACCAGTGTTGGCACTGGGACATCAAAACTGATTGGTAGTCCAAGAGGCAAGCAGAAAATTTCACAACAATAAGGCGGCAGCTTTAAGCAAACAAGAACCAGGGACACCTTGGTGGTTGGAAGCATGCAGCATTTTGTATCATGATCAGTATGCGAAGTCTCATTAAAAAAAATGTTCATTTTGTTCTGTAGGCATGGCAGGTATTGGCAAACATAATGAGATGGTGCTAATGCGGTGAGTGGAAAGATTATCCATAGGACATGCCGGTTGGCGTGAACAGGAGCTGCAGTGTCAGTGAATGAATAGTTGCATCTTGTTGGACAAACACTAACAGCTGGTAAAAGAGCAGTTCTTGTATTTAGACATGGACAGCATGGGCTAGTATGTTGGTAATTTTAAACAATATGTGGGGCAGTGGGACTGCCAATGCATAATGAAACAGAAAGTGAAAGCGGCAGGAAGAAATGCCGATGGGCGGGCGGTATGATGCACTTAGCCATGATGTGTTTATTATGTACAGCACAAAAATCTTGATGACGGGCCTATTATGTGTATAATGACATTTATACAATAGACAGTAGCTTAGATAACAGGATTTATACAATGGCTCTTTGGTCCATGCCTACTGCATAAATATAGATGTTAAAACAGTACAACTTAACTGATGCAGTATACTATAGTATAGTATTTCATGACATACCGCTGGTATGATAAAATCACAATACATAAATAACTGCGTCTATCTGCTCTATTACCTTATACAACATTAGCACGAGGGAAGGGGGAGGACATGGCACTGAGAGCACCATTATTTTACTATCCTGAAGGGAATGCTTCAAGAGCAACATCTGCTGTATACCTGTGGAACAAAGTTAACATCCCAGTGCATAAAGCTAGGAATCCAACAGATCTATCTAGACAGAAACTGCTCCCCTCTATTATTAAGAGGCAGCATCTATCTTGCATTTTATATATAATTATCATGCGTTCCTGCCGCATAGCAAGGTCAAGGATTTGACTCAGGAGTACTGGTTAAGCACTTCTTCAGATTGTTATAATCGTAAGCAAATATCTCTGTTCCTTTGCAGGATGCCAGGCATTGTAGAAATATGTATAGCTGGGGCATTGTGGTAAACTCCTGTTGTAATACATCTGCGATATTACCAAATGTTGCTCTATTGACTTGTGTCGTGTATTATACTGTTGTTCCTCTTATTCCTCTCCTGTGGTTCGCACCTGCAAAAGAGCTTCAGCTCAGTGTGCCTCTCCCATTTACCAGTGTTCAAATAAATACATAAAATACGTTGCTCTGTCACTTTCATAACAATTAGATGAGCGGGGATGTCCACATTACACAGGAATAGGCTGCCTGAGTTTTCCTGTAGGCCCACCTTTACTTTCAATAGAGTCCTGCATGCAGGAACAGGTGTGATGGGTGTGCCTTGGTACTGTGAAAGTAAGCTAAGATCCAGCCTCTGAGGCCGGGAGATCAGAGGGCTGTGGGTTCAGTTCCCACATCTGGCACTTGGGTTAATATCCCAGTACTGACACTGTAGTGCAGCATGAGAGGGGTGCTGCACTTCTGAGGTGCCGTCTTTCGGATGAGACGTTAAACCAAGGTCCCATCTGCCTGGATTGGTGGATGTTAAAGATCCCATGGCACTAATCAAAAAGAGTAGGGGAATCTCCCCGGTGTCGTGGCCAAATTTCCCTCATTCACTAAAAATACCACCAACAGCTTAATCTGGTTCAAGGTCAGTTGGCATTCATCTGTATCCTCCTCCCCCGGTCGTGCCTGAAAATAGGCAGGATTTGTCTAGTGCACTTAACCAGTCAACAAAAACTAAATAAATAAATAAATAAGATGGGTACAGAATAAAAGAATGGGGTGAGCATTAGGGTTCGCAACCCCAAGGCATACCCATCACACCTGTTCCTGCATGCAGGGTGGGGGTGGGCTGTTAGGGTTGGAAACCTAGGGTGGGAGTGGGGTCTTTGGATGGGGAACCTTAAGCTGTTATTTCCCTACTTTTGACACTGGAACCCTAATAGTCCATTAACAAAGTTTTTTTCAGAGAATATCTATCTGGAGAGAATAAATGATGGGTAAGTGTGGTTTATGGGAATATAATTCCATCGAAGGATCCTAATGAGGTCAGTAACTATCTATCTATCTATCTATCTATCTATCTATCTATCTGGAGAGAATAAATGATGGGTAAGTGTGGTGTATAGGAATATAATTCCATCGAAGGATCCTAATAAGGTCAGTAAGCCATGAGCCCCAAGAGCAAGTGGCATTATGACCTCATTAGGACTAGTGTGCGATATTAAAAGATTTCACCTGGCAAAATATTTAGCAGAATTCATGCATTTTGCAAAATATTTCGCCAGGTGAAATAAGACACTCTCGAGCCGCCAAAATTTGCTGCTCGTGGGTGGAATTCTGCCACCAGCGGACAGAATTTCCCTATTTTCTTCAGTACAGTGATTTAAAAGCTCCCTGGTGTCTAGTGGATCCCCCCCCCCACCTTCTCACTGGCCCAAATTAAAAAAATATGTATATTTTTCCCTGGTGTCTAGTGGTACCTCCCCTGTCCGCTCACCACCCCAATTTTAAAAAGAAAATTATTTCTTCCCAGTGTGGTGTCTAGTGGTCCCCAGCCAATCACCGGCAGAAATTGAATAAAGCCCCCAGTTGCACACAGCGCCCATCCACTAGCCCCCAATACCCCAGCGGGCCACCAGCACAGATCTTCAATCACCTCCATGGCCAGCAGCCTGACTGAATGCTTCAATGAATGAGCTTATTCATTGAAGCACTACTTGTACAAACATGCACTTATTCATTGAAGCACTCAGTCGGGCTGCTGGCCATGGAGGGCTGTGCCAGTGGCCCGATCGGGGTATTGGAGGAGTGGGATGGGTACTGCGTGTGAATGATGAGTGGGTGGGGGTTCCTCTTGACACCAGGGAGTGGGGATATTTTTTTTCAGAAGGGCAGGAGGGTAATGGGGGGGGGACGTTTTATTCAATTTTGGCTAGTGATTGGCGGGATGGGGGACCACTATACACCAGGGATAAATAATTTAAAAAATTGGTCGGTGGTGGCTGGGGGGTATGGGACTCTAGTCAGGGAGGAATAAAAAATTGGACCTATGAGCAGGCTGGGGGGTGGAATCACTAGACCTCAGAAGGACGGATGCCTCTTTATGGGGGTTGCAGGTGAAATTTTGCCGATTTCGTAGCAATTTTGCAGGTGACATTTTATTTTGCAACATCTCTAATTAGGACCCCCAGATGACTGAATTATATTCATATACACCACTTTTGCCTATCATTTGTTTCATATAACACATGGGGATGGTGCCTTTTTTTGTACCTGAAGGCTATGTTTTTGTCAGAATGCTTATTAGGTAAGGCTGTATTTTTGTCAGGAAGCTTACTAAATAAGGCTGTGTTTTTGTCAGAGGGCTTATTAGGTGTGGAGAACCACGCCCCCTGGGTCTGTGTGGTGGCTGCTTGTTTTTGTCTGTGTCTGTAGCTTAGTTTTTGTGGATTTACATGTTTTTCTGCTTGTGGTAACTATACCATTCTTGCTCACTACATCCGTGAAAGTCTCCTGGACTGGATTTCTGCAAAAGTCATCATCAGGTATCTTTATTTTCATTTTAAAATCAATTTTTGGAAGCTATCCCAAGCAAAACATAAGTGAAGCAACTACATTTGACAAACTTGGTGACTCTGGGTCCTGTTGGAATCCACATTTTCGTCTGACCTGCTCCATGATCTGTATGTGGGCTTTTCAGCAACCTGCTTGAATGACAAAGAAGCATACAGACAAAGGGATTTCACATCCTGCATATGTGCAGGTACAGTTAATCACCCTCAGGAATTTTAACATTTCAGTGACTCTGGACTTCAGCTGTTGATCATTCTTTTGGCTTTTGACTTAACCACCAGGTACCTATCTGCAAGCGACTGGGTGCAACTGACAAGTTACAACAAGGATAAATGGGCATATCATCCTCTATTACTAACAACCTCCTTGCTCTGGGACCCTAGACGCCTGCACTGTTCCAAGCCGCATAAGCCTCAGAAGTGTAATTTTATTGACTACGAAGTACGGCAACTGTCTCTTAAACTCCTACTCCTCCTCCTCTTGATATCAGGAAGTGTCCACTCAAATCCTGGCCCTGTCTCCTACGGTACAACAAAATGGAGGGGGGCTCAAAATTGCTACCTTAAACATTTGCAGTCTCCTCCCAAAACTGGCCTCCCTTCAAATCTTTGCCAGCCAACACACCCCGGATATCCTTGCCATCGTCGAAACTTGGCTGACACCTAATGCTCGGATCATGCCATCTCTATACAAGGCTACAAGACATTCAGGCTGGATAGGACCTCGAAAAGGGGTGGTGGGTGTGCAATCTACATAAAGGACTACCTCACCTGTCTCCCTGGTTCTTACCCCACCACAGAAACCTCAGTGCAACTCCTCCCTATCAAGATACTACTTGGTGCCCAAAACAAAGTCCTCATGATTGCTGCTGTCTATATCCCACCAAAAGATCCTGATTCCAGCCTACAGGCTGTCCTCGAGTTCGTAAGTACACAACCTTCTGACATCGAACTCCTTCTCCTTGGGGACTTTAATATCAGTTGGCTTGCTCCTGATGCAGGGTCAAACAAAGATGCTATCCTAGCAGCAAATTTAACACAAGTGGTAAACTCCCTACCAGGAAAAACTACAAATCAGGGACCAGCACCCTCATTGACTGGATCCTTACCAGTCACCCTACCAGATAACCAATATAAGTGTTCTCCCTGACTGCTCAGTGATCTCACTCCAATAATATGTACCTGGACAAATAAGTTTCGAAGCCCCCAAAACCATCTACAGCAGAGTCCTACCTTATGGCAACCTTACTCATCTCAAGACCTGTCTTAGGCAGATAGACTGGTCCTTGATTTACAAAACTCAAGATGTGGACCTAGCCCTTGATTACTTTATTACTACTTTCAACACTGCCTGTGACACCTATGCACCAGTAAAAAGCGCAAAATCAAAGCACTCACAAATCCCTGGCTCACGCGAGCTATTGGCACAACTCAAAAGTAGGATCACCTCTGGGCCACTGCAAGAGCTACTGGCACTCTGTCGGACATCCAGAAATATAAACAGGCTCGCAACCACTGTACTAAACAGATCCGCTTGATGAAGAGCTCCTACTTCAAGAATGCCCTCTCCAACTCCTGGGGTGAAGGGAAATCCTTCTGGGACAACATAAAGAATATCATGGGACAGCAGTCCAAATCCTCTCCTACTATAATGAATGTGGATGGAACCACTACATTAGACCCAGAGATCATTGCAAACACCCTAAATGATACCTTCACGGACCTTAGTGGTGTCCTCTCATCTGATTTCTTTACTGTTGCTGACCCTCCGATTTCTACTTCTACTACTGCCTCTCCAACCAAACCACCCTTCCATTTCAAACTAGTAAAGGCACATGAAGTCTATAACTATGTAAAGAAGGCCATTTCTAAGTCCCGAGCAAGCAGCGACACTATTGACCTTAAACTTGTCCTCACTCTGGAGGAAGTACTGCTCCCCCACAAAATTTTCAATCTCTCCTCTGCTACAACCAATTCCTAGGAAATGGAAGGCTGCAGTTGTCACCAGTGCACAAAAGTGGGGATAAGTCACTGCCTGGTAACTATCGCCCATACTACCACCTCCTCTAAGGCCCTTGAACGCTTGGTGGCGGACCAACTTTCAGACTACCTGAAAAGCACAACATCCTATGCACTCAGCAGCATGGATTTAAGAAAGGGCACAGCACATCGACTGCCTACTTGAATTCTCAGGAGCAATCCACAATGCCATGGACAAAGGAAACCTAACTGGAGCAGTCTACATTGACTTAACCAAGGCATTTGATACAGTACACCATGGCCTACTTATCAAACAACTACTATCCCTAGAGCTCTCGCAGGGTCCTGGTGACTGGGTAAAAAATTACCTTGCTCAGTGCTCTCAATCTGTAAAAGTAGCTGGAGTTCTCTCAGACTCAAAACCGGTTCGCTCAGGAGTTACCCAGGGATCCATCCTGGGCCCCCTCCTTTTCAGCCTTTTCCTAAACTCCCTCCCCAAATCCTGCCCTGAACAAATAATCCTCTATGCCGACGATGCCATGATTCTCGCCACTCATAAAGATCCTATCCTCTTATGCCTCAACCTTCAGCATGCTTTTTCCAAAGTTGAGATGTGGTTCCTTGAACATAAGCTGGTTCTAAACCACAGAAAAATTAAATCCATGCTCTTCTCTAACCCGCAAAACAAGAAATGGCAAGTCCCACTCACCATTAATACATACCTGGGAAATACCCTTGAACAAGTGCCAATTTTCAAATATCTTGGAATCAACTTTGATCAAGGCTCAACCTTTGCAACTCACATTGATAGTACAGCAAAAACTATTAATCAGCTTAATTGGGATTCTGTATCGAACCGACAGCTCCTTACCCTTTCTTCGCACTGAGGATTGCCATCCAATCCTCTATCATCTCAGTCGTTGACTATGGCTTAGTTATATATGGATCTGCCACTACTACAGCACTTGAGTCGCATTACAACATCCCTAAATAAGGCCTGTCGGCTGCTCACTGGTGCACATCGACGGACCCACACGGTGAACTCTATGCTGACTCAGGTTGGTTGCAACTCTCAAACCGGATAAAGTACCTTACCTGCCTGATGGCGAAAAATCCACTCTGGGCCTCACTCCACCTTGTATCCAAGACCTGTTATGCCCGAGCGCCAGCACCCATTTTACCAGAAGATCAGAACACCAGCCTCCAAGTCCCCGATGCCGGACTTCTCAGGGACAAAGATCATTTGCCTATCGTGCCCCAGCTGGCTAAATGCCCTCAGCACTCATATTACTGCCTCCACCTCTAGGTATTTTCAAATCAAGGCTGTTCTCTCACCTTGCCACCTCCAGCTCCTGTGACTGCCCTGATTAAACCTCCTATTTTCTCACTACCCACCCTGTTCCGTTATTTGACAAAGACATGTTTGGGAAACCTTTTCTCCTGCTATTGTCTGCTCCCCACACCTTTCACTTACCCTCTCTGTTCTGGACTTTTTCCCTATTTGTTTCTCTTAATCTGGCATGACCTCTTTCTTGTAATAATAATGTGATTATTGATATCTCATGTCCTTTTGCACAAATGATTTGATATGTATTTGTAAATGTTTCTCGCTCTTGACACAGCACAAATTGTTGTGTTATCTATGTAACCTTTTTTGTACTGTACCTAATTGACGTGGAACCTTTGTAAAAGAGCCTCTGGCTCAAAGGTAGTAATTCCTAGAACAATAAACTAAACTAAACTAAACTAATTTGCATAGAAATGTCTTAACTGGTTCAGCTGGTGTGTTCATTGATGTGTTTATTGATTTAATTGGTCATTAAGTTGTTTGTTTTGGTGATCATAATGTTAGTCTGTGGGTGTTTTTTCCATGGTATTTAGGTTTCGGTGTGGAGGTATGCCGCTTTAACTATTTGGAATGTAGGTTTAATTGGTGAGGTATACAGGGAAATACACAATAATGGCCTCCTATGGGGAAACTGTCCCCTCCATCTATGATATATATATATATATATATATATATATATATATATATATATATAGAGAGATATAAAATTGGATATTAGTAGTGGGGATATGAGTAGGAAAAGAGAACACTTTGCTATAGTTATTAATTTTATTTTGAGAGAGATAGATAAGCAAAAGCAAAAAGGGATGGGGTTACTACAAACAAACACATATTATGAGAGGCTATTCAGATATGGACCCAAAATGTAATAAGGGTCAGGGAGCCTGCCCCAACCCCCATAAATTCTGCTACCCAAATTTACTGATATTTAAGAAGCAGGGTATAGGACTTCTGGTTCTGCCACGGACAGCTAGGCAGCTCAACAGACAAGCTCCCTCCCTCGACCCTTAAAATAAAACCTCGTCTTTGATCAAAAAGCTACAATAACGGACAAAATGTCTAAGGACTCATGCAAGAAGGACAGAGGAGGAACTCCGAAGGGTAAAACAACCTTCAAAATGTGGGATGAAGATCGATTACCTACTGAACAAAGGCACCAGAGCCGTAACCGCTCCCCAAGTAGTACCGACGGCTCGGAATATGACATGGAGAGAGAGAGAGACCGACCTTCTGTCTCGGACCTGGTATGAAATGATCCTCTGAGAAATCCACAGCTCCAGAACTGAAAGTAAAAAAGAATTTCAGAATCTCTCACAACAAATCTCCAAAATAGACACCAGACTGGACGAGGCCGAAACAAGAATTGCGACTGCCGAGGATGCCACGGCCTATCTGAACCAGGCTGTTGGGGCCTTAATGCAGCAATCGATCAAACTCCAAGCCAAAAGCATAGACCTTGAAAGTCGGTCTCGCCAGAATAATCTGCGATTATATGGGCTGGCAGAGGGTGCAGAAATAGCCCCAGTAACCACATTTTTGGAGAATCTGCTGAAGGCATACATGTGATATCTCCCTCATTGCGCAGGAGACTCCTGTTTTTTTGGCTGAACTCCCTATCTCCCTCCTGGGAAACCAAATCTCCTGCTTAAGTAAAATTATGTCCAAAATATCCATTCATGTTTGTTTTTGGCAGATAAAGACACATAAAAAGTAAATTAGTGATGATCAATATAAGTATAACATTGTATAACTAGTTGTTGATCATTTTTAGTGCTTATTCTTGACAAAATGAAATATATTAAAAGCTTTTATTCTTATTTTTTATTGCCATTTAAGGACAAACTCATGACATTATGGCATCTCCCTACTAGTAGGCCAATCTCCCTACTAATTTGACCCAAATCACCCTTAAGAAAGTTGCACATATTACAGAAGGACTTCCTGGAACTCTTGCCAACTACGATTTATCAATCGAGCGAGTGCACCATTCTCTGGCACAAAAACTCCAGGACCCAAAAGCCCACCCAAGATCTATTGTGTTCATGGTTTCCAGCTTTAAAACTAAAGAGAACATGCTCTGGAGGGCTTGGTCAAAGACAGACATCACCTACCTATCATCCAAACTGTCCCTGGATCACGACTATCCTCCCGAGATCCAACAAGCCCACCAACAATATGCCCCGATCCTGCGTATACTTAAAGAAAAGGGAATCCGCTTCCAGACCCCTTTTTCTGCTAAGCTACGAATACACTGGACGGAGGGACCCTAGCTTTATTTGTCTCCCCACAAAGTGATTGAAGCGCTCAAGCAGAGAGAGATCCACCTTCCAACTTCAGAGATGGAATGCCTATCTAAGAAGCGGGTTCTCTCTCCAGACTGGTTCCAGGTAACACCACAGCATCGGGGGCATCAGCGTTAAGAATAGTAAGAGAGGCATGTGAGAAGCTGAAGCACAGCGCCCAGACTACTGCAAAGTGAGCTGATATGACAAGTCCTGCTTTGGAGGGATGAAGAAGCATGGAGAAACAAGGTGAAAGCATCTCTTTGCAGTTTTAATTGTATCCAGATAGTTTTATCGGACTTGAGCTGCTCCCTCTGTGCTGTGGAGCACACGCAGTGTGATGTGCCTTCTGGAGCTCTCCTGAGGCACTTGGACATATGCTACCCTATTAAACACAACTGGTAAAGTAGAAATAGACATTTGTTCTTTGCCCTAGATGAACTGAGAACCAGACTCGCTTTTGATTTTGATGCATAGGAAAGTGCAGCAAATACCTATGGAAGAAGCGACCGATCGAATGGACACTACCAATGCTACACAAGGGCAAAGGGACTGGAAGTGATATTGCCTCTGGGTTCCAAGGTTCAAGGAAGCTGCTTTATACCATATTCAGAAAGTATTTTTTCGGCCTGATTGAGGGGGTTTAAGTATACTCTGAATTTTCCCAACTATGGACATGTATTACTATGCAAACAAAGTTAAATAAAAAGGGACAGATCTACAACGTGTCCCAGAGGGGATGCTTTTAATTAAGTAGCACAGAGTTTGAGCCTTGCTTTGTCGTATATAGGTGGCATATGACAGAAATCTCCTCCTGGTTGAGGTTTTTCAGATGAGAGTCAGAGATCCGGGAAACTACTTCACACATCTGCCCTCTCTATAAGACCGTGCGGGCAGACCTAGGGACTCACTGTGTTGAGTTCCCCAACCTTGGAAGTAACAAGGTTTACTAAAGTTTAATTCATAGCAGAAAGTTTCACTGCTTGTTTCTCTTAATTAAATTGTATTGTTAATTATGAAGGTTATGATATTAACATATTTATAATGTTAGTGCACAGAGTACCGAGAATGAACACGTCCATGCAATCTAAAATAAGACGCTTCCTGCTACTGTCTGGCATAAGGGTCAGCCGAGGGGCAGTAGAAACAGTGAGATTTGATCTCTTTCCAAATGGCTAAACCAACACTAGTTTGCTCATTTAATGTAAATGGGTTAACTAATCTGGTCAAACGGAGCAAGGTACTGGCCTCTCTGAGGAGAGCAGCCCCAGATTTCATCTTGCTGCAGGAAACACATCTCTCCCCTCAAGAACACACGAAATTAGGGAAAATGGGTTTTAATTATGCAGTCAGTGCCTCTTTTGGGAGGGGAAGGCGGAGAGGGGTCTCTATTTTGATCCCCACTAAGACAATATTTGAATCCATCAGTGAGTTAATAGAAAAAGAAGGGAGATGTGTCTTTCTTAAGGGCCATTTTCAGGGGAAGAATATTGACCCTGGCATTGGTCTATGTCCCTCCTGGCTCGACCTTCCCAGTATATAGATCTATTTTTTTAAACTACAGGAATGGGCTGAGGGACAAGTCATAGTTGGAGGTGACTTCAATACGTTGTTAAACCCCTAGCTGGATAGCACCTCAAAATGTGCACAGAGAGATAGAGGGACTTCTAAGAAGTTTGCTAAATTTCTGGGGGAAATAGATTACACAGATACCTGGAGACAACTACATATTAAGCAAAGAAATGTTACCTTTTTTCTCCTTCCCCAAAAGACCTATGCAAGGTTGGATTATTTCTTTCTCCCTAAAGAGTCTATGGGAATAGTTCAAGACAGCTGGATGGGAGACATGGTACAGTCTGACCATGCCCCAATTTTTCTCAAAATATCCCTAGGTGACTTCCAGAAGAGGACATTCTGGAGACTAAACGTCTCCCTCCTTCAGGACCCTGAAGTGAAACAACAAGTGGCAGACACAATTAAATAGGCAATAGCTGATAACACCTCCCCAGAGATTTCAACAGCCCTGCTGCAGGACACCACTAAGGCTATACTCTGGGAAGCTAATATCAATCTTTTGCATATAAGAAAAAAACAATGCGAAAGAAGGAGGGAGACTTTGCAGGAGGAGATAGCTAACCTGGAATCCCAGTTGCAGGACAAGTATGAGAGACAGAGTTTCAAACAACTTACCCTGCTTAAGAAGGAATTACATGAGATTTTAGACTATTACATTGAACAAAAAGTGTTTTTTTCTTAAGCAGAGATTTTATGAAGGGGGACCCAGAGCCACATGGCTACTAGCTGCCAGATTGCACATACAGAGAGCCAGGGCCAATATCTCTACCCTAGCATACCCACAAACACAGCAATCTCTACAGAAGACCTCAGATATAGTAGAAGCCTTTAAGGCATACTACACAGATCTATACTTGGCCCTTCCCTCCCTGGATCCTGCATCTTTAGATCAATACCTACTAGGTCTTACGTTACCAAAGATTCCTATCCTGATAGGTCAACAGCTAACAAAACCAATCTCCAGGGAAGAACTGAAGGCAGAGATCTCCCATCTAAAAACCATTAAATGTCCCGGAACAGATGGATATCCGGCAGAAATATATAAACAGCTCCGACCACAACTCTCCCCTATTCTGTTGAAGGTTTTCAATGAGATGTTAACCACTGTGAGGTGACGGCCCGAGTTCTGGTCTCAGACCATCATCTCAGTAATTCCCAAAACAGGCAAAAAAAACACGCAATGCCCCTCATACCACCCCATTTCTGTACTTAATATGGATTATGAATTGTTTGTGGCTATAATTTCCCGCTGGCTACAACTTATTCTTCCCCATTTGATTCATTTTGATCAGGCAGGATTTATCCCAGAATGCTAGGTCCAGGATAATCTCCAGAGAACAACCCATATAATGGATCATATAAATAACTCCCAGCAACCAGCAGTCATCAGCCTAGATGCTGAGAAGGCTTTTGATAAAGTCTTGTGGACTTTCCTTAGAGCATTTTTAGCCAAATTTAGTTTCCCAGACCAATTCATCACTTTAATAATGAAAATATATGAATCACCTAAAGGCTTTATACGGACAATTGGCCACCATTCGACTGCTTTCATTTTAGAACAGGGTACCAGGCAGAGATGCCTAATGTCCCCTCTGTTATTCACCCAGTACCTGGAACTCTTGGCCCAGGGAATCAGAGAGAACCCGGCCATAAGTGGCATTCAGTTAGGGGGTACACAACAGAAACTGGCCCTTTATGCAGATGATATCCTACTTTATTTAACCAACCCCAAGGAAAAAATACCAAAGTTATTTCAACATCTCAAAGAATTCTTGAAGCTATCTGGGTATACTCTAAATGCCACTAAAACAGAGGTTTTAAAATTCAACTTCCACTGCTCCCCAGACCTTAAGAGTCTGTACCCAATGAGATGGGATCTGACCTCCATGAAATACCTTGGAATTAAAATAGTTACAAAACCAACAATTGAATTATACCCCCCCTAGTAATGCAGATAACTGGTGATATACAACGATGGTCCCTTTTGCTTTTATCACTTTATTCCAGAATACAAGCTATTAAAATTAACCCTCTATCTCGTTTCTTATTTCTTTTTCAAAGTGTCCCATGCCTGATCCCATTAAAACAAATAGGAAACTGGCAAAAAATTATCCTCAGATACATCTGGCAAAATAAAAGACCCCGTATCAGAAAGCAAATTTTATATTCACCTAAAGGGGTTGGTGGGCTTGGTGTCCCCCTACTCTTGGGTTACTGGATAGCGGCCCAAACCAGAATAATACTCCTACTACAACACCCGACCTACACAGCCAGATAGAAGAAAGTTGACCTAAACACCCTCCATACAGGCGCAAAGTACCATCTTAAACCCCAGGGAAGATTGGACCCCTTCCCCTTTCTCTGGAACGGAAACTGCCCTTAAGGGCTGTAGAATGGGTCTTTCCAGAGGAACAACTCGAATATACTTGTGGAAATACTAGTGGAGGACCACAGATACTGGCAGAAATCCGGCAGCTACAGATAACTGGTACAAAAGGCAGGAACTTCTAAACTGTAGAGCCCCCTGGCAACTTCTAAGATGGGACAGAATCATTTCATTTGAGGAAGCTCAAGTTAAATTTAGATGGGCCCCAGAGACCTACTACACTATTACCAGATTAGAGATTTTATCAATGTGCAACTACATACATCACTAGTGAAATCCAGGGGTCTACCTGGCCCAGAAGTATTTGAAGCAATCTGGAACTCAGACAGAGGGGAAAAGGCAATATCCATATTATACCAAAACTATCTTAGAGATCTTCGACACACAACAGATTATCTGAGAGTGAAATGGGAACAAGATCTGTCTATTAGAATAAACACAGATGACTGGTCCAGAACATGGCAAAACACATGGCGAACCACCTCTTCACCTGGGTGGTGAGAATTCACCTGGAAACTGAGGGTAAGATACTTCAGAGTCCCTGTACAGGTAGCAAAATGGCAGAACAGTGTCCCCAGTCACTGTTGGAGGAAATGTAGAGCAAGAGTAGCCACACAGGCAGATAGGTTCTGGTTTTGCCCAATATTGGAAAGATGCTGGTGAGAGATACAACAGATTGTGCAGGATCTGTTCAGTCTTCAGAACCCCCAGGCCCAGAACATTTACTTTTTGGCAATACCCTCCAGAGGTCAGGGGTAGAGAGGCAAAATATCTATGGAATAACCTAGTAGTAGCAGCTACCAAAACTATCGCTAAAAAATGGCTCTTAGCCACCCCACCCCTCCCCCAACTACAGAAGGCTGGAAAGAATTGATTGAGATGATTAAACAGTATGAGAAAATTACTTTTTCTATAAGACAGGCCATCTCCTAATATGTCAATAGATGGACAAAGTGGGACCTTGCCATGGGAAGTGACTAGTGAAGGACAGATTACAACCGTGGTACCAACACTGTATATACCCCCTTTTCCCTTTCCTCCTTTGACAACTAAGCCCCCACCCACCCTCATCCAATAGGTCTGGGTCCTTGGGATAGCTGTTAGGGAAAAAACAACAGACAAACAGACAAAACAGTATGGTTTTAGAGAACATAATATTTTATTGATTCAGAAAAGGAAATCAGAGCAGACATGGATGGAAATCAGGGGGGCCAGGAGAGGGGACGGAGTACCCCGGCTGAGGATGCTTTGCCCTCTCACATCATACAGGATAATCAGAATGGACTTGTAGATGACTGTAGAAGAACACCCAGACTGACCCTACAAAATAGACAGGAAGATGGATTATTATCTAGATAAATGAAGAGCTTCAATGAGTTTGTAATACAGTAGTATACTCTGTAGTTTTAATTTTAGTTAGGTAATTTACTGAAGTTTTACTTAAATTAATTTATGAAAAGGAAAAATAAAGTTGTATTGGTACATGTCTAAGTCTAAGATGGGTAAAAGATAAAAACAAACCTGAATAACTAATCATATAAGGAAGATTAGATACCCATAAAGAAAATGTTCTTTGTTTTTTATAACTTTTTAGTATACATGATAATTATATTTTAGAAACAGTTTGATATATTATCTTTGGTCCTAAGTTTATGAAATGGAAAACTGTGAATTTCAGCTGTATATGAATCAACTGTTTGTTATTATACATGAAATAAACTATGAAGTATAAAAAAAAAGAGTAGGGTATTGATTATATGACCTTGACTCTACAATACAACATCTTTTTGCCTGATATAGCTCCACTACTAATATCCATTTTAGATCTATATAGATAATAATGGATGGGACCTTTTCCCCATAGGAACCCATTATCATATACATAACTAACTCCGGGTAGCCCCTGAAAAAGGGATCAATGATCTCAGTGGGTTTACCTGGTCATCAAAATTTAAATAAATGAATACCATGTATTTCCCTGTATACCTCACCAATTAAACCTACATTCCAAACAATTAAATCTTCATACCATCATGCTGAAACCTGAATACTGTGGGGGGAAAAAAACACCCATAGACCAGCATTGTGACCACCAAGGGCTGAGAGGGCATCAGAGATACAGCCTTAGCCATGCCACCCACAACATCACACTCAGCTGTGGCTCACACATCAGCACCCCCCCCCAAACAACCACAGGGTCGAGAGTGCACCAGTAATACAGCCCTCCCCACGCCGCCCACAACATCATGCTCAGATGCAGCTCACACATCAGCACCCCACCTATGAGGACAACAGGGTTGGGAGGGCACCAGTGAACTAGCCCTCCCCACACCACCTGCAACATCATGCTCAGATGCTGCTCACACATCAGCACCCCTCCCCCCCCGAGGACAACATGGTCAAGAGGGCACCAGTAATACAGCCATCCTCATGCCACCTGCAACATCACGCTCAGCCACGGTTCACACATCAGCAGCACCCCCACCCCACCCCAAGGACAACAGGGTCAAGAAGGGTTCTGCCAAGCCGCACTGACAGTAAATTTGTCGGCTGGCATTACAGCTATGGCACAATGCCGACAGTCAGCATTGTGCTGTCAGTAGAACAAAGTGTTTTTTAAGCACTCACCCCCCCCCCCACTGCATTTTAAGATTATCAACTCCGAGTCGGAGTTGTTTCAGGGAGTTGGTGAAATCACTGGTGAAAGCAGTGTCAGTGTACTACAGACCATTACAGTGAACTGCCAGTTTTGTCGCTGTAATGGTCTTCACAGTATTTTCGTGGCTGTTTCAACAGTATACAGTCAAGAAGCACCAGTGATACAGCCTTCCCCATGCTGCCTGCAAGATCACACTCAGCCATGGCTTACACATCAGCAGCTCCCAAGGATAAAAGGGTTGAGAGGGTACCAGTGATACAGCCCTCCTCATGCCACCAGCATCATCAGTGTCAGTCGTGGCTCACACATCAGCACCCCAACCCCCGAGGATGACAGGGTCGAAAGGGCACCAGTGATACAGCAGTCCTTATGCTGCCCACATCATCATGCTCAACTATGGCCCACACATCAGCATCCACCCCCCCAGGACGACAGGGTCGAGAGGGCACAAGTGATACAGCCCTCCCCATGCCACTAGCAGCATCAGTGTCAGTCGTGGCTCACACATCAGCACCCCCACCCCCGAGGATGACAGGGTCGAAAGGGCACCAGTGATACAGCAGTCCTCATGCTGCCCACATCATCATGTTCAACTATGGCCCACAAATCAGCATCCCCCCTCCCCACACCGAGGACGACCACCAGCAACATCAGTGTCAGTCGTGGCTCACACATCAGCACCTTCACCCCCGAGGATGACAGGGTCGAAAGGGCACCAGTGATACAGCAGTCCTCATGCTGCCCACATCATCATGCTCAGCTATGGCCCACACATCAGCATCCCCCCCCCCCGAGGACGACAGGGTCGAGAGTGCACAAGTGATACAGCCCTCCTCATGCCTTCCACAACAACATGCTCAGACGCAACTCACGCATCAGCACTCCCAGAGGACGACAGGGTCAAGAGGGCACCAGTGATACAGCCCTCCCCTTGCCACTTGCAACATCATGCTCAGCCCCGGCTCACACATCAGCACCCCTCCCACGAGGACAACAAGGTCAAAAGGGCAGCAGTGAAACAGCCCTCCCCATGCCACCCACATCACCACGCTCAGCCATGGTTCACCCCTCCCCTCTGAGGATGACAGGGTCGAGAGGGCATCAGTGATACAGCTCTCTCCATGCTGCCTGCAACATCATGCTCAGCCGCAGCTCACACATCAGCAACTCCCCCCCAGAGGATGACAGGGGCAAGAGGGCACCAGTGAAACAGACCCATGCTGCACACAACATCACGCTCAGCAGCAGCTCACACAACAAATATTACTGCAGGACACACTGCTTGTGGTGTTCAGTGCTATCTTTAAATCCGGCCTTTGACTACTGATGTAATGCAGTCAATAAACATTGCTGATAGGCCAGTTCATAGCTTGCCTAGTCCTGTTACAGTGGTATTCTGCCTCTTTCTTGTAGCTACTTTAATGTGAATATGCAATTATATATACCTGCCTGATGTATTACTTTTCAGGCACAGACTGCTGCAATTCATGACTTTAATGAACTCTTACTAAAGATAGCAGTGCCAGAGCTCATGTACTGTTAAAACAGTAATGACGGAGTTCATATATAGCATGCTGTATTCTGCAGTCCCTGCTTCTGTTTCACCCCCCTTTGCACACTCGCTTTCTCTCTCACTTTCTACACTAGCCCCCTCTCCTTTGCTCTCACCTTACAGCCCACCTGCTAGCCTAACTGTATAAGTTGCTAGCCACTGATTTCTTTCACTCTTCCTTCCCCAGTACTCCCCCACCCAAGATGACAGGGTCGAGAGGGCACCAGTGATGCAGCCCTTCCCCACACTGCCCATAACATCATGCTCAGCTGTGGCTAACACATCAGATATTGCTGCAGGACACACTGCTTGTGGTGGTGCCACATAGGACTATCTCACCCACCCACCAACCCTCCCAACTGGGGTCAACATACCTTATTTGTAGGCATAGTGTCAGGGGGAATGGTTATAATCCAATTGCTCTGCTCTAATTAGTTTGCTAGCTCACAAGTGGGCAATCTCTCCAGCGACTCAAATGTGGTAACTTAGTACTCCATTCTAGTGATTTTCCACAGTGGCATTTTAGGGAGTAGAAGCAGCACTGCTGTCTGGTGCTGTGGAACACTTTGTAAATCTATTTCCTGTTACTTGACAAATTTGTCAGTCTGTACTAGTAATTTAACAGTGTGGTGGTTTTACAGATTAGAGTTGCTGCCTGACGTTGCGACAGTTGTCAGAAGTGGCATATCCCACCACCTGTCCTCCCTGCCAGGGCTGCCTCCTCTTAAATACACTCCTATTCTATCCTCATTACAGTAAGGAGCTGCACCTGCCCCCAATCAACTACGGAAACCACCCCTGCTCACTACCTCCGCTAGTAGCGGCAGCTTAGTCCAGATAATTAACCACGCTCCTCTACCTATCACCAGAACTCTGCCAAGTATCTCCCTTCCCCTCCTCACCTGATCAAACAGCCAATAGTCACCCCTACAGAATCTAAGCATGGTCTTGCTCTCCATGCAATCATGTGTGCTTAGTATTTCCATTATAATGGCTCTGCAATGTCTTACTACTGTCATTCCTGCCAACAAACCCCTTTTCTGCACCCCCCTTTGGGATCACCCTACTCCCTTCTCAGGAAACCAGTCTACTCCACTTGCACCACCCCATGCAACTGGAGCACAACCACAACCCTGATCCCTCCTCTCACCCTCTTGAGAGCATAGGCTATCCCTTGCTGAAACTCTACCAACTGCCCTGCATAATGCTAAAGGCTAAACATAGAAACATAGAATTTGTCGGCAGATAAGGACCGCTTGACCCACCCAGTCTGCCCATTTCCCTACCTACTGGATAAGCTGCAGATCCTAGTTAACCAGCAGCCTACTTCTTCCTACCCCACCCCCAGAACTGCCTTATGACTATCCTATGCATGCTTGAATTCACCACTGATTTTGACTCCACAACCTCCTCTGGAAGGCCGTTCCATGCATCCACAACCCTCTCTGAAAAAATACTTCCTTAAATTACCTCTGAGCCGCCCCCCCCATCTTCAAATTGTGCCCTCTTGTTCTTGCACACCTCTTTTTTTGAAAGATGCTACCCTCTTGGACTTTGTTGATTCCCTTGAGGTACTTGAAAGTTTCTATCATGTCTCCCCTCTCCCTCCTTTCGAGGAATGGCTTACTTAAAAATCTCCGGATACCACATAGTGGCAAGACAGGTGCTACTGCTTCTTCTAATCCTGGAAGGCAATATTCACCCTAACCCGGGCCCTGTTGAGTCACTGATATCTTTCAGGGGTTACCTGCAGATGGCACATGTCAACATTGGTGGTCTCATTCCCAAACTAGATAAATTCACGCTATGGGTAACTGACTCCCAGTATGACATGGTTTCAGTTACTGAGACCTGTCTACCAACAGGGTCTCCGTTAATGAAATTGGGATAAACTGCCATACCCTATATGGGGTAGACAGGGGTCATAAGAAGGGTGGGGGATGCCTGCTGTACATCAAATCTCAATGTATATCTGCCAGACTCCCTCTCGCATTAGATACCACTGATGCTGAAATACTTGTCATCAACCTAAAGCTGGGTACTAAGGGAGAGAAAAATCTCAACCTTCTAGTGACCTACATTCCTCCCCACAATGCCGGACCTGACTTTGACTGCTTTGTAAATACTTTGGCTGCGCTAAACTGACAACACAAAAAATATATATTCCTTGGGGACTTAAACTGCAATTGGCTTGCCAGTAGCAACAAAGCATACAAGGTCAAGCTCACCAATATCTTCTTAACCCACGTGGTCCCCTCCTCTACTAGGTTCAACTGCAAAACAGAAACTGCCGCCGTGCTTGTCTGTGCTAGTCACCTGGCACGACAGGATCATCTCTACTGAAGTCCTGCCAGGTTTTCTGAGTGATTAATCTGCAGTCATATGTAAATGGGCAGCTAGTGCACCCCCATGGAGCCTTTCACTGTCAAAACCAGACTGTTCTGCAGTCACAAACTCCCACAGTTCCGTGCACTCCTGCTCTAGGTCAACTGGTCTTTCCTATTGTAGACTCGCAATATCAATGCAGCACTGGAATACTCCATACTCTAGTTCAACAGAATTTAGGACACTGTTGCCCCTTACAAGACTCTCATCAGCAAAGAAAACTCCCAAGCTTGGTATACCCCTATGATCAAATCCTTAACCAGAGAATGTGATAGAGCTCGGGCCCTGTTTAAGGAATATGGTCACCATACTTACCTACAAAAGTACAAAGAGCTCCGGAATACTATCAAAACCCAAATTAAAACAGCAAAAGCTAACTACCATAAAAACAGACAAAGTCTCTCCTCACCTATCCTAAACAGCTATGGGGTGGGATTAATTAAATTCTAGGCAACGCAAGGAAACCTCTTCCCCACTCCATCATAGTGCACGGCAGCACTATTGAAGGAGACATGAATATTGCTAACACCTTTAACACTGCATTCAGTGACTTATCTGTCTACATTCCAGACCAACATTCTCACACAACTGTGGCTGATGACACACTTGACCCCTCCCAAAGACCTAAATTCTATCTAAAGAGGCTAACTTGGGGGCCAAGATGTACACTTACCTCGCACAAACCAAAATTATGACAAGGATAGGACCAAACAACATAGACATGAAGCTCCTTAAATTGGTCCTACCAGAGGTTACCCACCCCCTCCAAACAATCTTCAATTTATCCCTCTACCAAGGCTCTCAAAAGTAGTACACATAACCCCAGTATTAAAAGGGGGCGACTATGGCCTGTCCTTGAATTACTGCCTCATCTCCATCCTTCCCCCTTTATCTAAGACACTAGAAAGGATGGCAATGACCAGTTAACTCAATACCTAAACCAGTATGGCTTCAGGAAAAACAATGGAACAATGACAGTCCCACTGCAGTTCACGGATTTGCTCCACAGTGCACTTCACAGAGGTGACATGGCAGGCTCCGTATTCATAGACCATACCAAGGCTTTCGACCTTGTCAACCATATATTACTTTGCCAGAAACTTATCAAATTCTGCCTTTCTGATGATGCCAACCAGTGGTTTACCAGCTATCTGGCAGATAGAACTCAATCAGTAAAAAGCTGGTGTGCTCTCTCTCGGAACATAGACCTCTTGCTGTTGGTGTCCCCAAGGGGGCCAATCCTGGATCCCCTTCTTTTCTGCCTTTTTATAAATGACCTCCCTGCAACCTGTAAGTCCACTAAATGATATCCTGCTATATGCCGACAATGCTGTACTCTCCTCTACTGAAAAGTGCCTGGAGATAATACAACAGAGACTACAGTCCAACTTTTCAGTGATCCAGGACTGGTCCACTTCCAACCTACTCATCATGGACACTAAGAAAACCAAATCTATGCTGTTTGCCACTTGCAGTACTGTAAATTGCCATCCTCCCACTCATTAAAAACTACCTCCACTTCAGGAACCCCCAGAGTGGGTAAATACTTGGGAATCACCCTAGGCTCTTGACTCTCTTATGCATTGCACGTTGACACCTTAGTCAAGACTACCAACTCAAGACTTAGATTACTCTACAGACACCAGAATAGCTTCCAGATGGAGATAAAGAAACTCCTGATCAGATGCCGCCTCATCAGTGTAATCGACCATGGGCTGGTGGTCTACGGAGCCACTAATATCAATGTGCTCACCAGGGTCAATGGTCTCTTGAACATAATGTGTCATTTTGTACTCGACCTAAGGCAGGACTCCCATCCCTGTGTACTTTATATGTGACCTTGGTTGGCTAAACCTTGACTTTAGAGCAAACCTTGACTTGAGATTACAATACTGCACCCTAATTAAGGGCAAGAAAGCCCTTCTTGGCTTGCTGTCCCCTGGTGTCTAGGCCTTGCTCTGCCCAGTTGAACAAAAATATGCCATGAGGGGTGTCAAACAAAATGAGCTGATGCTACCCCATAAGAAAACACCTTTAGGCCAAGCCTGCTTCTCCTTTAGATTCACCAAACTCTCGAATAGTCTGCTCCCCACTCCCCAGAGAAGTTGGGTGTAAAAAATCCATCAGCAACTTGGTTTTCTTCATAGAAATATTATATT
The DNA here is from genome assembly GCA_016271365.2 of Neoceratodus forsteri. Classification (NCBI taxonomy): domain Eukaryota; kingdom Metazoa; phylum Chordata; order Ceratodontiformes; family Ceratodontidae; genus Neoceratodus; species Neoceratodus forsteri. The sequence goes on along the minus strand of CM057450.1, from coordinate 980,338,721 downwards.
TTTGACTGAAGAGGCTTGTTATACTATAGCTAAACAGGTTCTTTTTCCAACAGAGTATGGAAGTATTACTTTTGCACATTGTAATCAGTTGTTTGAGTCAAAATTTAAAGTTTTGTATAATGATAATTGTAGATTTGCCTTGCATGCCCCATTTAGAACTCATCACTGTTAGAATTATTTGGATCTTGGTGTATTTTCTCCAATTAATCTTTTGAAATGTATGATAATAAATTTTGTTTTTCAGGTAAAATGTTTAGGAGATCCTTTGTCTTTAAATTAATTGTAGCAAAAGTTCATGGTAGGGACATAAGACAAAATTGTTTAAATCAATATGTTATTCCTGTTTACAGGTTACAAATGAGTAGGAAAGCATTTTCCTGGTATACACCTTCATTTTTAAATGAATTTTGAGAATTGACTCAAAAAGCACATTCAGAATCTCATTTTAAACATTTATTGTTAAAGAAGCTATATTGTGATACTGTTTGCAATTGTGATTAATTTTTTGTATTTTGTGTAAATGTAGTGTTGTATGTCAGGCATGGCTGAAAAAGGGCTGTGCACAGTCCACTTCCTGGTTAAAAATAAAACAAACAAATAATAAAATCCAGTGGCTCTAGCTGGCCCCGTGGTGTAGAGGGCTGAGGTGCTGGATGCCTTACCTTATAGTACGCTAGTGACCCGGGTTAGGGAACAATCTTGGGTCATCGGGGTGCCAGCATGGGGGGGCAGAGCAGGACTGAGCATGCTGATGGGCAGCTCTCCTGAAGGTAGTGAGGGTGGGTTGGCACCCCCACGTACTTCCGGTCCCACAAGGTGGAGGCCCGGTGGGTGGCATAGGCAGAGAGGGGGCGTCAAAGTATTGGGAGGTGGAAGGGGCTGAGCTGGTGCCATGGGGTGCGAAACGTGCCTCCACATGCTCGCATGGCCATGTGCCGGGGCCTCGGGGGGGGGGTCCAGGAAAGAAAATCTGCACACACAAAACATACATATGTGTCCCCGTCACCAGTTGGCAGGAGGAGGCGATGGGGGACCAAAAAGCTTAATAAAAAAATCCACTGGCTCTATCAATGTATTTAAAAAAAGGAGGCAGTATAGCGCAGTGGTCTAAGGCTCTGAGCTGCAAATCTGGTGACATCCAGCGGACCAGACCTGGGTTTGAATCCCACAGCTTCCACTCGCATACTGTGTGACCCTGAGCAAGTCACTTAACCTCCTTGTGCTCCCAGGTCGCTCCTGTAAAAAAGCTTTCAGCTTAGTGTGCTATACCTGGTAAAAACAACTAAATAAAAAAAAAAATTTAAATCCCAGCTTCTTTCATCAATCACTCCCCCCATGTCCTTGTAACTGCTATCGCTTACCTGTAACCTGCCCCCCCATGTGACATCTCGCTATGAGCACTGTAAATCTTCACTACTCACCATAGTGAAGCCCTATCTCTCAGGAACTCACTGCATCTTGCTGGGAGTATTGTATTACTGGCTGCATTACTCCATCACCAGAACCTCACTGTTACCTTAGTATCTCACTGTACCTATTGTAATGTTAGTGTCTCACTGTCCTGTATTTGTAAACTATTTATCTGCATGTTGCTGTCCTCTGTTGTACCTGACCCTAAACCTTTTGACAATAGGCACAGCCTTAAAGGTTTTATGTGAAATAAATACATTTTACAATAAATAAATAAAAGAGGAGTACAGAACACAAAGTAATGGAACAGAAGTGTGTGTGTGTGTGTGTGTGTGTGTGTGTGTGTGTGTGTGTGAGGGGTGGGGAAGACAAAGAAAAAGTACCAGGAGTGTGCTATTTTGCACTAGAGAATAACAAGTTTAACAGGTTCTGGGGGCCTAGGCAGCCCCCAGACCCCAGCCTATTGTTTTGGGGCCGGGCCCTGAATAATATCTTATTCTAGCAAAGCCTCTGCTTCATGTTAATTTTGCATATATGCATAACCTTATATGTTTTAGTGTTAATTAGCTGCCAGTGCCACGACTTTAACCATCTTTCCAGTCTATTTAGAGCATCTTTAAAATCCTTTATCCCCTCTTCTGAGCCCACCCTGCCAAAGAGTTTAGTGTCATCTGCAAATAAAAAATGTTGCCCTTTATTCCTACACCTATTTCACAGATGAATACATGAAACAGGACTGATCCCAGCACTGGCCCCTATGGCACTTGGCTAGTAACATCCCTGATACCAGAGTATTCCTCAGTTTACTACTACCTTCTGGGTCCTCCTTCTCAGCCAACTGTCCACCCATCTGGTGAGTGCCTTACTCTCCCCCTGGACCCTATTTCTTTTTTAACTAGTCCCCCATACAGAACTGAATCAAAAGCTTTGCTAAAACCCAGATACATCACATCTACTGCTTGACCTTAGTCCACTGCTTGGGTTAAAAAGTAGTAGAAATTGATCAGGTTTGCTCATAAACCCATGTCGGTGCTTTTCCTGGAGCCCATCTGCCATTCTACAAAGGCCTCCTTGAAAATAAACTATCCATTTGCCCACAATTGAGGTGAAACTACCAATGTTTTTCTTGTCACTCATCAGAAACAAGCTTCAGAGGAAATTTAAATTGCTGTAGGGACATGCTCCGGAGAAAGAAAAAAAAAAATGAAAAAACACAGATGCCGGCCCTGTGGCACTGGAGGTTGAAGTGCTGGACACCACACCAGCAACCCAGGTTTGGGAACGAGTCTGGGCTGAGGGGGATCGGTGGGTGGGGGGAAGAGGATCAAGCATCTGAAAGACTGCTCTCCTTTCTCGGGCAGAGATGGATTGTCATCCCACCTGCTGAACGCCCACTGGTGGGGGATGGGAGGGTGATGCAAGATGGGAGGTACGTGATTGGCAGGCATGGCTTTCAGGTGCCCCACATCTGTGCACTCGTGTCAGATCCATGGGGAGGAGGGACAAAGAAAAGAGGAAAAAATGGTGGCCAGGGGCTCCATGATGCATGCTCCCCTGTCTCGCCAGTCCTCCACCCCCGCCTGCCCTGGATTTGGATTGTGCTCTGGGAGAGGGGGAGGTCCCTTCCCAGCCCCGGGGCTAAGATACTGCTCCTTGCCACCGGAGGAGTGTAACATATATATATATAAAAAAAAAATATGGTGACTCCACAGAAAGCGCCAGGGGTTCACTCAACCATCTGGCTGATGTGATAGCAATCAAGAATGTGCTCTTCCACAACTGATGTGACAAAAGACATTTGGCTACAGGCAAAAAATGGCTTACAAGTCATGTTTGGACTAGCTGTAAGTTTCATGTTGGAGGTGGTTTGTGCACTGGAGAGGACAACTGGCCAGCCCTTTGAAGAAACCGGGGACCACTTTCTCCTTGGCCACTGTCAAAACATCAAACTCTGCCCAGTATACAGAGAAGACAGTCACATGTGCATTCCTTGAGCATCGTAGCTTGCTACCCTGACTGGGACAGGGACCAGAGGTGGTAGAGAATGTGCTTCATCAAGCAGGAAAATGGAGGCAATCCATGTTTGCGCACCAAACAAAAACCTCTCACAATTAGAACAGAAAAACTTTGTGAGTTGACTCCTACTGAGATGCCTCCAGAACCCTGAGTATGTCCTTTACAATCTCAAGGGCTTGGAACTCTAACCACTCAGGAATCAGGCTATCAGGTGCAGGCAATGCAGGCCTGAATGCCTGACCATCCTCTCAAACCTCGTAGATAGGCCTGAATGAGTTGGAACAGCCACAGTTGCTTGCTGCTGAGGCTGAAGAGAGTCCGATTTCAGAACTGGCGCACAAGTCTAGTGTAATCAGAATCAAGGATGCTTGGTCCAGGGGATGTGGCCAACAACTGAGAATGCAGACGCTCGCTGTGCACTCCTGCTAAACCTTTACTAATTTTATCATTTTAATGGTCAAAAGGGTTCTGATCCAAAATTCTTTTGCTTGTGTTGTTAATTTAAGGGACTGATACATAATTTGGAAAAGAAAAAAAATGATAAATAATTTGGAAAAAAAGACTTACTGGCGATGGGAAAGCCCTGGCAAGTGCACTTCCAAGACACGGGGAAAGGGAACCTCTGGATGGCAGCCTGAGCCACCTAACAGTAAAGTCTTCAAGGCGGTTCGGGACTTAAAGGGACACTGTCAACCCAGTCTGCATCATATTATTTCTAGTTGAAAACCCATGTTTTATGATTGTTTATCTTTTCTAAAACTCACTGAAGTTGTTGGCCCTTTGTTCTCTGTCCTTTCTTAGTAGAACTGATATGCATGCGAATAGTGCAATTAAACCCAGCCTTGTTTTTGTCCAAATCCTTGGATCTACTTTTATTGCATACATCCTGAAGACAGGAACCAGGACTGTGCCAATGACTTTATGGGCTCCCTTCTAAAATATTTTGTGGGGCCCTACGTATCCATCAGTGACTGTAAAATAATCATTAGTACACATAAAATATTTGTAGCCTAGGTTCTTTTGTATTTGTCCTGCTGAGCATGTGTGGTTTTGTCTGTGTTGCCCCCCTTCTCCCTTGCAGGACTGAAGAACTGAACAGTGTAATGTGTCTCTGCACCTCCTGGTGACACCAACACCAAGATAATATATTTTTGCATAATGGGCCCTGTTGCTTCTTTGTTCTATACACCCCACCCACCCCACCCCTTGAAACTGAGTCGAACTCTGCGGTACAGGCCCAACAGCTATTACTGTTTACAGGCCCAATTTCAAATGGAATGTTTGCGACAATAAAAGGTTTTAATGTTGACCTCTGAGGCTGTGGGCACCCAGACAGTGTGGGCCTTACTGCAACTGTATCACTTGCACCCCGTTCCCCCCCAGTCATGGCCCAGATAGGAACATCCCCAAACAATGCAGCCACTCATTATGCAATAGTCTCTTCTCCTCCCACAGCCGTATGAGTGATTAGAATGCTTTAGGGGCATTCCCAAGTCCAAGAATGATGCAGTGGAATTGATCAAAGAATGTAAACAAACACATTTTTGTGTGGAAACACCAGTATGGTGGACAATCTGTTTTTTACATTTATAAAGGAATCAATATCACACTACCAGCTACCTCAGCAACCTCTACAGAATGTAAGCAATCATAATATGTTTTTATGGCTGCAGGGCAGAGCTCTGCAGACGTTCTACTATCACACAGGTAGACCCATGGGTAGCATTGAGCTCCTTACAGAGAGATTTTGATATTATTCAACACTCTCTGTCTAAATTAGGTTTAATTTTAAATGTGGGTAAAACACAGTGGGTATTGTTTTCTGCTAAATCTTGGGAGGTGAACCATGGCAATGGCCTAAGAGCCTTGGATGGAACTGAGTTAAGTAAGGTCTCATCCTACAAGTATCTTGGTATAATCCTTGATGAAACCATGACATTTGAATTGCATATTCACATGCATTCTACCAAATTTAAAAAATTATCTTTTTTGTTATAGAAATAAGCCATGCTTTAGCCAGGTCATCCATAAACAGTTAGTTATTTAATTGTTCCTGCCCCTGACTGATTATGGAGAATATATATATATATATAAGCTTCTGTAACCATACTGAAACCACCGGACACTTTATATCATAGTGCCCTGAGACTGATCTCCGGGCTGCCTTGGTTAACTCATCATTGTATCCTACATTCTGCTGTAGGTTGGCAGTCACTATCCTCATGCAGACAGATACACTGGTTATTATTTGTTTATAAATTTGTTCAGCACAAGTTACCTTTTTATATCCAAGTCTTGGTATATAGAAAGAAACAAAGTAATCACTCCTTACGTTCTTCAAATCTCCCCCAGTTTATCCTATCAAAACACAGACATAGATATGGGGGCTACAGACTAGCTGTTACCATTCCTACTTTCTGGGTGGCTCTGCAAAATAAGATTAAATTGTCTTCCTTGATACCCATTTCACGCTTTAAGTGAATTCTAAAACAAAATTATGACACATGACTGCATTCGTTATTCCTGAACTTAGTATTCTGTACTTACTGGATTCCTTTTAAACGATTTTGCAACATCTGTATGTATTTGCTCATTTTATATTGTCATTTGTCATATGGTATGTGTTTATGTTTTATATTGTCATTATCTGTTGGATGCAACTGTAAAAGAGAATTCGCTCTCGATTTGCTTTCCAATAAAATTGAATTGAATTGAATGGGACATCGAAAAATGGATTTCAGCAGATTGCAAACAAATTTCTTCAAATTGGAGTTTTATAGCAATCTGTCCGCTCAGCAGTCTGTTTACCACACTATTTTATCTCTGTTAGTCAATGCTTCCCAGTGAAGAATGAGGTTCACATTTCATTCAGATCATTGAGAGTTTTATAGCAATCCCTCTGCTCAGCAGTCTATTTACTGCACTATTTTATCTCTGTTAGTCGGTACTTCCCAGTGAAGAATGAGGTTCACATTTCATTCAGATCATTGAGAGTTTTATAGCAATCCCTCTGCTCAGCAGTCTATTTACTGCACTATTTTTTCTCTGTTAGTCGGTGCTTCCCAGTGAAGAATGAGGTTCACATTTCATTCAGATCATTGAGAGTTTTATAGCAATCCCTCTGCTCAGCAGTCTATTTACTGCACTATTTTTTCTCTGTTAGTCAACGTTTTCCAGTGAAAAATGAGGTTCACATTTCATGCAGATCAACACAGAATGAAGTGTTATTACCGCAGGAGTTTCAGCTTGTTAGCCATTCTCTTCATGTCTGCTTTATGTGACCCGATAGCTAGTGTCTCCAAGTCTGAGTAGGCACAAAGGCAAGCAATTTACACCATTTCTTTGAAGCAGTTTAACAGTCTGCAATAGTGCAATTAGAAACTTTTTTTTTTTAATGCTAGTGTGAAAAAAAGCCTTGCAGGAATAGCCAGCTACTGAGATAGAGAGAGAGAGAGAGGCTGTCCAGTATTTCATAATTTGCAACAGAGGCAGCAAGCTATTAGAGGAAATTCCAGATGAGTTTCAAATTACTTTCACTCATGTGTGTGAATGATTTAACTTCTCTAAGGGATAATTTATGTTAACCCTTTCAGGATCTGTTAGTGAAATTGGAACTCATGGCCTTGTGTCCTCTCACATTGTCAGGACCAAAATGAGGGACACTGCAAGTAAAACCAGGAAAAAATGCTCATTGCTCACAACCAGAGACACCATTCTTGGCAACTGACACCCTTGCTCTTACTAAACCAGTTGCTCGCAGCAAAAGAAATGGGTGTTCAAACAACATGAAGTCTTGCTATATTATAGACATTAGCAGTTTGTTCCAGCTCTAGAACTGCCCCGGAGTGAAATGGTTGAAATCATTCCAAAATAGAATTTTGGCATGAGAGCAGCTCTATCTGTGTCATTTCAAACTTGAACTGTCAGATTCTTTACTCCGCCTCAGTGAACAGTCGCTCTGGAGATTTCTCCTTTCTATAAGTTCATTTCTCGGTTTAAAAAGTGTTTTCTCGGTTGGATTTAACCGAGAATAGTTTTATTTTAACATAAAACCGTTCAATTCAAGCTCTATCTGTGGTAACCGTAAGTAAATGAAGGTTTTGTCTGTGTGGAACTTGTAAGTTATCGGTTCGGTTTTGAACCGATCAGTGGGTTTAACACTCATTTAAAACTAAAAGTTACTATTTTAGAGTGCGGTTCCAGTTCTTATCGGTTCTAAAAAAGACGGATTTATTACAGTTTTTTTCCAGTACCCGTGACACGGTTAGGAACCGATAAGGGTGTCTTGCCTGGCACTGCCGTTAAAAGGGCAAGTTTTTGGTTAGGCTGGCATTATGTCTGAGAGACCCAAAAGAAAAACCGGGCCCACTGGGTTTCAACACTGTGATGTTTGTGGGGAAGTCTTTGCCAAGGCTGACCCACACACCACATGTGTTTATTGTCTGGGGTTTGACCACCTCCAGTCAGACTGCCAGGTATGTAAGAATTTCCCTGCAGCCACCCTGGAAAAAAGATTGGGCAAGCTCAGGGAACGAGAGGCCAAAGAGTCCACTGACCCGGATGGCCAGCCCGGTTCAGTGCCAACCGAACCAGAGGGAGTGCCCTCTGACCAGGGCCAGACTTCCCCGGGCAAAAGAAAAGCTGGTTCTGAGGAACCAATTCCAATAAAGAAAACAAGAAAATCAGCAGGTCTGGAGTCCAAAATTCCTTCTCCAACTGCTGCAGAGATAGCAAAAGCCATACAAATTGTCCAGTCACTGTCTCAGGGTCCGTCCGAACCACCACTATCTGGTAAAAGGTCGGTTCATCCAGTCCCAGTGGTTCAGGATTATGATATTGAGGAATTTTATGAACCAGAGGAGGGGAGGAGGATTATGAACAGTATGAATGTGGCTGGGAAGGTCTGGGTGTGCCCATTGAACGGACATCTCCCAGACAGACCTTTAGAATCTCCCCTATGCTGTCTGAGTCCCATCTCACTTTATGTTTTATAAAAGTTGCTGAAACCCTCCAGCTTCCTGTAGAAGAGAGGCTGTGGATGAGCAAGAGGAGCCTGATTTTGTAGAAATGATGGATATTCGGAGTCTAGGAGATTGTCTATTCCTTTACATAAGTCTTTTAGGAAACAACAATTAAAATTTTAAAAGCTCCTAATTCTGTGCCTCCTGTAGATAAAAAGATGGACAGAAGGTATACATTGTCAGGCCCTGATACAGAATTCCTTCTCAGCAATGCAGTCATGTTGGGTAGTTCAGGCTGCTGCCTGTGATAAAGCTAATATTCCTTGGCTTCACATCCTCCTGACAAGGATTCCAGGAAGATTGATGCCATGGCAAAAAACAGTATATGGCAGCTCTCTGGGACTCAGGCAAGCAAATTATATGCCTTATGTAGCTAGGTATCAGAAATCTAGATGGGATACTGTTATGCAGTTGGCCAAGCAGGCCCATGGCCAGTTGGCTAGTGAACTAGAACAGGTGGCTGCTGATGGCATTGAAGCCTCTAAGGTTCAGTTTCATGCTGCTGTGGATGTTAATGATGTTTCCTCTAGGGTCATGGCCACATCTGTAGTTTGTAGGTTGGCCTGGCTCAGGTGTACTAGTTTGTCACAGGATACCCAGACTAAGGCTATGGATTTTCCTATGGTGGAAAATTCTCTGTTTGGAGAGCAGACAGAGAATTACATGAAGAAGATGGAGGAATATAGGACTACTTACAAGAGTGCCCAGGCTAAGGAGCGGCAAGCCACTCCTCAAAGGCATGCCCCCAGGGGTAGGGGTAGGCCTTTTCACAGGCCTTTCTACCAGACTCAGGCCTCCTCTGCCTATGCTCAGAGGGGCTTCTTCAGAGGCAGGGGCAGACGAGGGGTGGGCAGACCTGCTCCCACCCCCCAGCCTAAAGCTCCTGTGAAACAGGCACCCCTAATGGGGTGCCCAGGGCCACTCCTCCTGTACCAGTGGGGGCAGGCTGGCTTACTTCAGTCAGAATTGGGCTTCTTTAACCTCAGACAAGTGGGTTCTGGAAGTAGTGCCAGGGTCTGGTTCTCAGCTTCAAAAGTTTCCCAAGTTGAGAAGCAGATTTTTCTACCTGCAAGTGCTTCAGAGACCCTCGCTCTGGAAACAGAGGTCTCATCCCTGTTAGCTCTCAGAGCAGTAGAAAGGTTCCTCCCTGCATCAGGGCAGGGGTCTGTATTCAGATACTTCCTTACCCCAAAAAGAAAGGAGAATGGCGGCCCATTTTAGATCTCAGATATCTGAACAAGCATCTTTTGAAACCAAAGTTCAAAATGGTAACTCTGGCAATGATTTTACCTTCCCTAAGGCCAGGGGACTGGCTAGCCTCCCTGGACCTCAAGGATGCCTATTTCCTGTCCTAATCAGAAGATCCCATCGAAGTACCTCAGATTCGAACTGCCCTCAGGTCATTACCAGTTCAGAGCAATGCCCTTCGCCTTACCTCTGCTCCAAGGGTATTCACAAAGTGTCTAGCAGTGGCAGTGGCCCACTTAAGGAGGCAGAGGATTGCTGTTTTTCCTATCTAGATGACTGGCTCATTGTAGGCCAGTCCCCAGAACAGGTAAAATCTCACCTGCAGGTCACCCAGCAGCTTCTCACCTCCTGGTTTTCTGCTAAACCTACCAAAGTCAGTTCTGGAACCAGTCCAGGTACTCACCTTTATAGGGGCAGAATTGGACACAAAGCTAGCCAGATCCTTTCTTCCCCAGAAAGGGTAAGGAATTTAGTGGCTCTGGCCTCTTCCTTCACTCTGCAGGTCTCTGACCAGCAAGACACTTTCTGCAGTTCCTGGGGCACATGGCTGCATCCACAGCTGTGTGCAGGGAGCCAGATTTCAGATGAGAGACATTCAGTTTCACTTGAGAATCTTTGTCTCAGAAAAGAGACCCCTTTCCAAGTTGGTCCCAGTGACTGAACCTTGATCCTAGCTCTCCAGTGGTGGCAGGATCAGAGCACTTAAGAGCAGGGGTCCCTCTACTTCCCTTCCCATGACTTGACTCTCACTACAGATGCTTCCTTCTGGTTGGGGAGCCCAGATGAGGACCTTTCCACTCAGGGAGTTTGGTCCCCAGGAATCTCTGCTCCACATCAATTTTCTGGAACTCAGAGCTGTCTTTTTAGCTCTTCAAGCTTTTCTGCATCTGTCCACACAAGGTGATACAAGTCAGAACAGACAACACCACAACAATGTGGTACATCAACAAACAAGGGGCAGTCGGTCTTCGCCTTGTTCACGAGGCAATGAAGTTGTGGTCTCTGGCCTATTCCCTGAACACTTCCTCATAGCAGTTCATCTTCCGGGAAGGACAATGTCCTAGCGGATGCCCTCAGCAGGATTTCCCAGGGCCATCACGAATGGTTCCTGGATCCTCAAGTGCTGGGGATAGTTTTTGCCAGGTGGGCATCCTCAGATAGATCTTTTGCAGCCCCAGACAATCACAAACTTCCTCTGTTCTGTTGCAGGCCTCAGTGCTGGGCTCAGTTCCCTGGATGCCCTTCTTCTGGATTGGGAGGAAGTTCCTCTATGCTTTCCCCCTTCCTCTCCTATTCAAAGTACTAGTCAAAATCAGATCTCAGCCTTACAGAGTGATTCTGATTGCCCGGATTGGGCCAGGCAGCCCTGGTACCCACTCCTTCTGTCTCTGACAGTCCATCTTCCCCTGTGCCTCCCCAGGAATCACAATCTGTTGACTTGTGCCCAGGAAGGGTTTGGTATCCGGACCTCAATCCTCAACCTCAAGGCCTGGCTCTTGAGGAGTTAGAGTTTGCTGATTTACACCCTCTCTCAGGGTGTTCTTGAGATCCTAAAGGCTTCCAGAAAGCCTTCCACTAGGGCTACTTATAGTTCTAAATGGAAAAGGTTTTCCATTTGGTGTGCTGGGAAAATATTTCCCCAGAATCTGCTGAATTGCCCATTTTGTTAGATTACATGGTACATCTTAATTCCTTGGGTCTCAGACCAGCTACCCTGAGAGTTCATTTGGCAGCTGTGTCTGCTTTTGTGTCAGCAGGAAAGTCATCCCCTCTTTCCTCTCATCCTGTGTTTTCCAAGTTTTTAAGGGATTACCCATACTAATCCTCCTTTCGGGAACCGCCCCTGCTTGGGACCTTAATGTTTGCATTGCCCAGTTAATGCAACCCCTTTGAACCACTGTCTTCTGCAGAGCTCAAGTACCTAACTTGGAAAACTGTTTTCTAGTGGCTATCACTTCTGCCAGACGATAAGTGAATTGGCTGCCTTGTCAGTGGAGACTGACTTTATTTCTTTCCAAGGGATAAGGTAGTCCCTAGGACTAATAGGAAGTTTTTGCCTAAGGTGGTTTCAGATTTCCATCTTAATCAATCTATCTCCTTCCAGTATTTTTCACTGATCACTCCTCTTCGGTGAGAGGAGGTTGCACAGCCTGGATGTTAAGAGAGCTCTTAGTTATTATATAGAGGTACCAAAGGTCACAGGTTCAATCCTCCAACATTTCCTACCTATGGTGAAGTTGGGAAAGGCAAACCTGCCACTAAGAGATCAATAGCCAGGTGGATTGTCTCTTGTATCCAATTTTGTTATCAGAAGTGGGCAGAGCCCCGGTTTGAGGGCTCATTCACCAGGGTACAGCTGCGCCTCTAGCTGCTGCCAGAGATATCCCTTTATTAGAGATTTGCCAGGCTGCTACTTGAAAACGGTACACACTTTTACCAAGCATTACTCCCTGGATGTCCAGGCCAGGAGAGATGCTCGGTTGGCACAGCTGTTCTTCAGAGCCTATTCCTAAGTAGGTTCTGCCTCCTCCATGGAGGTACTGCTGTGTATTCTGTTATATGTCTATAATATAGCAAGACTTCATGTTGTTTGAAGAAAAATTACTCACCTTAGTAATGTTGTTTCTTCTAATGGAGTCTTGCTATATTATAGACCTCCCCCCCAACCTGCCCCTCTCAGAACCTCTACTTGGTGGGGTGCGGGCAACTTAGTGTGGGCACTACTTATGTCCTGTTAGCATTTTGTCCCCTTTGGGACTTTGGGGGTGTGTATGTGTACGCGTGTGTGTGTTTTATTATACTTATGTTCCATTTTCATATTATTAGAATGGTGTTAGTATTTCTGGTCCCCTGACTTGAGTCTTGGGTGTTGGGACCATCAATGGTTGTTATTATTTAGGTAGCCATTTGGCTAGTGTAGGTTACAGCTTCCACACAGACCTTAGTGAGTTTGGCTCGTAAAGATCTGACAGTTCAAGTTTGAAATGACACAGATAGAGCTGCTCTCGTGCCAAAATTCTATTTTGGAATGGTTTTAACCATTTCACTCCGGGGCAGTTCTAGAGCTGGAACAAACTGCTAATGTCTATAATATAGCAATACTCCATTAGAAGAAACAACATTACTAAGGTGAGTAATTTTTTCATCTGTGTGTTCCCTGCTATCAGACACACCCTTCATGAAAATGGGTGTGTGGTAGTGTCGAATCTAATTTAATACAGTATGTGGGGGCAAGGAAGACAATCTCATTAGTATCTGTCTGTGTCAGTGTGGGTGTTGCAAGGTGCGGGAGGGGGGAGCACCTAGAACACCCTGCCATGTACTGGCCATCAGGCAGGAAGGAACTCGCTCGCAGAAGTAAGCCACTTGTAGTGAAAAAAAAAAAAAAAAACTTTCTGTGTTGGGGGAGAGACACAGTTGTTAGAGATGAGACACAGACACCAGCGCTCTGTACTCACTCCATTATATATACTAACATACTAAAATGCCATCAGAATAGGCCTAATGGTCTTTCATGTCTGCTTGTTTGGTTAGCCCCCATCCTGGGAGCTGAACTTACTGCCCCCTCGCCCTCTCTGGCTTCTCCCTTCCCAGTCCCAGATAGTTCTGCTGCACAGGGCTTTGATTCCAGAACCCTTCCCCTGTACCTTTCCCACCCCCTCTTGAACCCCTCCATTATCCCCCTGGGCAATGCAATCCATGGCTCCACCACCTTCTCAGTGAAGTACCACCTCCTCCTTTCTCCCCTGAATCACCCCCCTCCAGCTCCCACCCATGCCCTCTTGTTGTCCCCCTTCCTTCGGAGCACCATGACTGCTCCTCCCCTATTTAACCCCTTCATATACCTGAAGACCTCTATCATGTCCCTCTGGTGCCTTCTCTCTTCCAATGTGTAAATATTTAGCTCTTCGAGCCTTTCCCCATAGGTCCAGTCCCCCAAGCCCCAGATCATTTTGGTCGCCCTCCTCTGGACCCTCTCCAGGAGTTTAATGTCCCTCTTTAAGTGTGGCCCCCAAAACTGCATGCAGTACTCAAGGTGTGGCCTCATCAAACAGTTATACAGAGGGAGTATCACTTCCCTCCTTCTGGAGGTGATCCCCCTAGCAATGCATCCCAGCATCCTGTTGGCCTTGGCCGCTGCCCTCCTACAAGTCTCAGAGTTACTCATCTTGACATCCACCACCACCCCCAGGTCCCTCTCAGCCACTGAGCCTTGTAGCATTCCCCCCACCACCCAGGGTGTACACTTGACCCGGGTTTCTGGCTCCCAGATGCAGTACCTTGCATTTCCCTGCACTGAACCTCAGCTTCCACTTTCTAGACCACCTTTCCAGAGCCTCCAGGTCCCCTTGTAGGGCCACCTTCCCCCCTCCCCATCCACCACCACTCCCAGTTTTGAGTCATCCACAAAAAGGCTCATCTCACTCCTGATACCCTTCCTTATGTCAGAGATGTAGGCATTGAACAAGAGGGCCCAAAGACTGATCCCTGAGGGACCCCACTAATGACCCTCCTTGGGGATGAGACTATTCCGCCAACCACAACCCTCTGGGTCCAGTCCTGGAACCAATTGCTTATCCATCTGATCATCTGGTTCCCAACCCCCATTTCTCCCAGCTTATTCAACGGGGCCCTGTGAGGAACAGAGTCAAATGTCTTGCTGAAGTCAAGATAGAGGATGTCCACTGGTCTACCCAGGTCCAAGGCACTCATCGCCCAGTCATAGAACTCCACAAGGTATGTCTGACACAATTTCCCTGGGATGAATCCATGCTGTCTATCATCCAGGCATCCCAACTTTTCCAGGTCTCCCCCTAGCCTCTCCTTGACAATGCCCTCCATCACCTTGCCCACCACCGATGTCAGGTTGACGGGCCTGTAGTTCCCTGCCACCTCCCTTGATCCCCCCTTGTGGATAGGCACTATATGCACCACCTTCCAGTCCTGGGGCACCCACCCTGTCCTCAGAGAGATGCTGAAAAGCTCCACTAGGGATTTCACCAGGACATCCGCCAGTTCCTTCAGCCCTCTGGGATGTAATTTATCTGGCCCTGGTACTTTCTCCATCTTAAAGGACCTGAGGGCTTCTCTTACTCTCTCTGCCATGATTTCCACCTCTGCTACCTCATCCCCCTGCTTTGCCTTCCCTCCTGCCAGTGATGGCCTCCTCTCCACAGACTCTCCGATCGGCAATGGTCCTCCCCCCTCCTCAGTATCACTGTCTCCTCCCATGTATGATGCACCCCCTCATTATCCTTGGTGAAAACTGAGGTGAAGTACTCATTTAGTACCTCAGCCTGCTCCCCTAGGTATTGTACCCATCCCTCCCCTGTTTTAATCCTGCTAATCTGCCCCTTCACCCTTCATTTTTCCCCGTGTATCTAAAGAACCCCTTGTTCCTTCTCCTAATTGCCCTAGCCAGGTTCTGTTCCTTCCTTGCCTTAGCTGCCCTCACCACCCTAGTGGCCCTTCTGGCCATCAGCTCATACTCCCCTCAATCCCTTTCACTCCTTGAGCACTTGAAATGCCTATAAACCACATTCTTTCCCCTCACCACCTCCTGAACCTCCCTGGTCCACCAACAGGGTTTACGGGTCCTACCGCATTTTTGTCTTACTCTTGCACAGGTGCTGGTAGCATCCTGCACCCCCTTCCTGTCGATTTCCCACCTACTGTCAGCATCCATGTCCGGCCCAATCCCATCCAAATGCTTCTTAAGGATCCTTCCCATTTCCTTGAAATCCACCCCCCCTCAATTTAGTTACCTCCATCTTTGTGCAGCCTTCTACCCCTCCTATGTCCAAGCTGAACCAGACCATGACATGGTCGCTCCCCGCCAATGGGTCCCTTACCTCCAGGCCCCCAATCTGGCCACTGTCTGCTAGGACCACATCCAGTATCCATGCCTCCCTGGTCGGTTCCCCCACCTGCTGAGTTAGGAACACATCCTGAAAGACATCCAACAACCTCTATTCCCTGGCCACCGAGGATGTCATAGTCTCCCTGTCCATTCCTGAAATGTTTAAGTCCCCCAACACCACCACCCTTCCCCTGCCCAATCTGCAGTGCCTACCAACATCTGCCACCAGACTCTTCTCCAGCTCCTCTGCCAGTGCAGGGGGTCTACACCACTCCTATTTTTACTCTCTTGCCCCCTCTTGTTATCAAGGTGACCCAAATCACCTCCACAGTTCCCTCTGCCTCCTCCTATGCCAATGCAGTTTTTGACTATTATTGCTACCCCTCCTCAATCTTCCTCCCTCTGTCCTTTCTGAACATGATGTGGCCCTCCAGATTCAGGTCCCAGTCGTGCCCTGGGGTGGCCCAGCTCTCAGTGACCACTGCCACATCCACCTCTCCCTCAGTTAGCATCAGCTGGAGCTCAGGCATTTTATTGTTCAAGCTCCTGGCATTTAGCAGGACTACCTTCCACCTTTTCCATATACTTCCATTTCCCCTGCTCACGTTCCCATGGGGATTCAGTCTTCCCCTGCTCAGCACCTTATCAGCTGTCCTTTTCCTGCATTCCTCCATCTCCCCGGGGGGGTGTGGAGACAGAGCCCCTCCTTTATCGGACCCCACTTGACAGCCTTTTCTCCCATCCCTCCCCATTCACAAGTTTAAACCCCACCTTTTCCATATACTTCCATTTCCCCTGCTCGCATTCCCATGGGGATTCAGTCTTACCCTGGTCAGCACCTTATCAGCTGTCCTTTTCCTGCATTCCTCCATCTCCCCGGGGGGGTTGTGGAGACAGAGCCCCTCCTTTATCGGACCCCCCTCGACAGCCTTTTCTCCCATCCCTCCCCCTTCACAAGTTTAAACCCCACCTTTCACCAATGAACCCCTCTATTTTCAACTTAAGGATTTCCTTCCCCCCAAATTGAGATGCAGCCTATCTCTAGCATACAGCCCCTTATCCTCCAAGGTCTCCCCCCAATCCCCCATCAACCCATACCCTCTGGCCCCACACCACTCCCTGAGCCACTGGTTTATCTCCCTAATCTTCCTCTTGTGTTCCCCACTAGCCCTTGGCACCGGTAGGATTTCTGAGAAGGAAATTGCACATCCTATGTCATGACAGACCCTGGATAGCTCCCTGAACCTTGCCTGTATCTCTAGCTCACTATTTCCCTCAATGTCATTGGTACCCAGATGGACCAGTATGTCTGGGGAACCTCTACAATCCTTTGCCAGCTGATATACCTCATGCTTGGCTCTGTGCACCGTTAGTCTAGGGAAGCATTTTGTTCTAACCAGGAAGGCTTCCCCCTCCCTATCCCATTTAATATCCCTGATCATGGACTCACCCAACAGGAGCACTCTGACCACCCCTTTTCCTCCATTTCCCTCCCTTCCATGTCCCTCATCCTTTCTACTGGCCCCTCCCCCCAGCTGGCTCCTTGCTCCTCCCCCTATCTGGGTGCCCCCTGTGACCCCCTCCTTATTTACCCTGGCCACCCCTTCCCTCTGATCCCATGCCTCTCTTCCTCCTGAGTATCCTTTTGTACCCTGCTATCCCCCTGTCACTGCTCACAACTGGTCCTTCCCCCCATCTGCTAAACTTGCCTGGCTCATCCTCCCTTCCTTCCTGTCTCCGTTCAGCCCTTCCTTGCCTGTCATGCTCTCCTGGCATAAACCCTCAGCTGCCTTTACTGTATCCTCCTTGTACTTCTGGTCCCTCTCCCTCCCAACTGGTTCTTCTCCTTGTGCTTTCCTCTCTATACCCCCTCCTCCTCGTGCTCTGATCCATCGCTCTCCCCCATTTTCCCACGTTCCAAGTTCCACCCTGTTTTTCCTGCTATCCAGCCCCTGCCTCCTGCCCCCCACTCCCTTTCCATCTCTAACTGCCCCTGTCATGGCTACATCACCCACCGCATCCTCAAGCAGAAGAAGAGAATTGAAGCAGTTACTGAGCTTAAGGTCCAATCCACCTCTCTCACTTGCTTCCTTTTGTCCAGCCCCAGCCATCTGCCTACTTCCCTGAGAATGTCCTCCCTTTGTCCCCCCTCTGTGAGGGTCCCCAGATACCTGCCTGCTTCCTTGGTAGTGTCCTCCTTTTGGGCCCCCTCTGTCAGGGTCCCTATGCGACCCCAGAGTACTCTCCTGCACTCCTTTCCCTATGCCCCCACCCCTAGTGCTTGGTGCAATCCCACGGGACAGCCTCTGCCCTATTCCCCAACCATACCTCCCCCCTCCCTTCAGCTGTCTCCACACTGGGCAACCACTGAACTTCCAAGCCCAGCCCAGTATCATGGCCACCCCACACCCTGTGTGCCCCACCACCCTCCCAAAGATGCCAGCCCTAATGACGTGTGGTCCCATCCCCCTCCAAGTAGGATTCCTTGGGTGAACCACCAGGTTCTCCACTAGTCCTAGATACAGTCCCACAGTAAACAGGTACCCCTGTTACTAGGTGCAGTACTACACAATAAACTTATAGGGGAAGTGTACAACTCCCTAAGCTCCTCTCTCCCAGCCCTTAAACCCAACCCCCAGTGGCTAGAACTACATAAGCTGCACCTAAAGCCTTTTCCTCCAATCGCATGGCAGGTGTTCCCCTATAAAAGAGCCGAGCTCTGGGGAGGGTAGGATCAGAGCCTACACCTGACTCTCATGAGAGTGTATCAGCCCCTCACTGTACCTCCAAGCACTACCAACTAAGAAAATATTTCAAGTCTCTTTACTCTCCCAGCATCCAGCTAGAAGCTTCTTCCCCCTTCCTCTCTAACTGAAGACTGACTGAGTTGGGAGTTCCACCTTACTTTCAAACATCACTAATCCCCTGTAATATGATGCCTGCACTTACAGGCCAGATAGCAACTTTTAAACACCCACAAACACCAAATAGTCTGCTAGAAACACACAGAAAACCAGCTAAGAAAATCTTTCAAGTCTACTTACTCTCCCTGCCTCCAGCTTTTAAACACACACACAAAACAAATTTGTCTGCTGGAAACACAAAGAAAACCAGCTAAGAAAATCTTTCAAGTCTCCTTAGTCTCCCAGCATCCAGCTAGAAGCTTCTTCCCCATTCCCCTCGAACTCTAACTGACTTAGTTTTTTTCAAAACTAAACCTTCTGCAACTTAAGAACAAAGCCTATAAAAAAGGTAAAGTAAATAAAAAAAGAAGTATTTTTGTTCTGAGAGAGAGACAGAGTTGGGAAAAGAGACACAGACACCTATGCCCTCTACTCATTCCATGATACATTATATACAGTGTGCAGCTCTGCAGTACAGAAGGGACTATTTTCTCTCTTTTGTATACTGAACACTTTTCAGCATACTTTTTTTAAAGAATTATTTTTTTACTAGGGTTTTTTTGAAGGGGGGGCTCATTTTATAAGGGCAATAACACACTCGAGCACCTCATGCCTTATAACGCACCTGAGCATGCTTCCCGGCACCACCTCAGTTCTCCTGCCAGAGACCCAGCTGATATGCAGGATGGAGAACCGAGCAGGAACTCCCATCCCCCAGAGAGAAGTACAGTTACATAACCCCAGGGGCAGGTGGGTAGGAAAACCACCTGCTGCAAGAGCTCCTCTTGAAGATCCACTGTTACAGTAAGTTCTTACGTAACTGTAATATCTTACTTTGAGAGGGAGCTTTTGCAGCAAGTAACACCATAAAGACTGAGTCCCAAACAATACAAAGAGAGATTTGGCACTCCTTTGGAGGGAAGTCCCTGGAGGACTGCAAGGCCGAAAAGTACAGTTACGTAAGAACTTACCATAACAGTAGGTCTTCGAGAAAGGTTCCTTCAGTAGGCCATCACATATAGGACTGAGTCCCAAGCGCAGTCCCTCCAAAGAGAGACTGAGAGAAACACGGGAGAAGGAGAAACTCCAATGGAAAAAATGAATGGAACCAGACTAGGACAGAAGGCCCTGCTGCACAGCTAGGCAGCCAAAACCTGACCTCCACCTAGAAGCAACGTCCAGACTGTAATGCTTGGTAAAGGTGTGGACAGAACTCCAGTTTGCTGTTGCATAAATATCTGCTACAGAAACATTACGCAGAAAAGCTGCGGATGCAGCCATGCCCCTAGTGGAATGACCTCTGACTGACCCCAGCAGAGGTTTGTCATACTTTTGATAACAGAAGCAAATGCAGTTGGCTAACCACTTGGACAGGCACTGCTTGGACGTAGCTTCCCCCAAGGATGTGGGGTGAACAAAACAAAGAGTTGATCATCGTTCCCGAAATCTTTGGATCGATGAGTATAGCACCTGAGAATATGGTACACATCCAATGTGTGCAGGAGTGCCTCACCTCTATTCACCCTGGAACAAGCGAGCAGAAACTGTGAAGTTTTGCATTGGATGGGGAGGCAAAAACGTTGAGTTCTGGATGCCCCCATCTTACAAAGAGAGAATCTGCCACTTCCTGATTTAGTTCCCATTTATGGCTGAGGGTCTGAGACCTGCTGATACTGTCCGCCAGGACATTTTGCACTACTGGTACGTGCATGGCTGTCAGACACAGACTGTGCTGGAGTGCCCAGTTCCACATTCTCATTGCTTCCCTGCAAAGGGGGTATGAGCGAGTTCCTCCTTGTTTGCTGATGTACCAGACAACTGACGTATTGTCCATCTGGATAAGCATGATCCCCAAGGAAGAAGAGTCTGGAACGCTTGCAATGCATACAAGAACACTCTCATCTCCAAGATATTGATGTGTAAGGACATCTCCAAGCTGGACCAAAGTTCTCCTAAGTGAATCCCCCAACCCAGGTTGGAGGCATCCGTTATCAAAGATGCCTGGGGGACTTGGCTCCTGAAGGGGAGACCTATTGACAGATTGAAGGGATCACTTCACCAACTCAAGTCTTTCAGAAGAGCAGATGACACAAGGACTGGATGGTCCAGATCCTCCTGGAGTTGATCTCACTGGACCCACAAGGACCACTCAGTGATTCTCATGTGGAGTCTCGCAAGGGGAACTGTAGAGATGGAGGCCGCCATCAGTCCTAGAAACCTGAGGACCTCCTGGGCTGGGAGGGTCCTGGAGGAGGCTACCAAAGTGGTCTGCTTGATTCTCCAACCTGTCTGGAGGAAGGCTCTGCTCTGGACAGTGTCCAAAACCCCCCAATAAACTGCAACCTCTGGAAGGGAGTAAGGGATGACTTGGGAATATTGACTGTAATCCCTAGTTTGGAGAATAAGTCCAGAGTAGTGGATAGGGCCTCTGAGAGAGACTCCCTGGACTGGGCTGAAATCAGCCAATCATCCCGGTAGGGGGAAGACCACTATGCCATGGCGATGAAGAGCTGCTGCCAGCATTGCTAGGCATTTGGTAAACACCTGGGATTTACTCTGATCTTCTGGAACAACTGAGGTCCCAGGATCATCTTTGGCATCTGGCCAACTTGTCTGGCATCCAGGCTGATACCCAGGCTTACAAAGCAGCAAGAAATGCCTGTACTAGAGCAATTCGAAACGAAGTGTCAAGATACTACAGGAGCGCACTCGCTAATTCATGGGAAGATGGGAAGAAGTTTTGGGTGAATCTTTCTGAAGTTACAGGTCATATCCCCAAAGTACTACCCTCTATGGTCAATGTAAATGGAAGCATCACTCTGGACCAGGTCATCATGGCTAACGCTTTTAATGCAGCATTCACCAACCTTAGTCATGTGCTTTCTCCAACCTTCTTTGACCCCCCACTGGACTCTCCAGGCTTGGAGAAAGCAAGAATAACACAGGGCCATCTGCCTTTCTACTTTAAAACTATCTCGGAGGCCCTAGCCAAAAAACAACTGCTCAAAGTGCTTGGGAGGTCCAGATTCAGTGGCGACTCCCTAGACCAGAAACTCCTTGCCCTCACCATTGACGAAGTCCTGACCCCGCTCACCAAAATCCTCAACCGATCCCTAATGCTTTCTCAGTTCCCCCAAATACGGAAATCTGCTTTTGTGACACCAATTCACAAAAGTGGGGATAAGACCCTAACCTCTAACTACAGTCCCATCTCCATTCTTCCCCCTCTCTCAAAAGCACTGGACAGAATAGTTGCCGATCAACTTACAGAATACCTTGCTAACTACAACCTGCAATGTCAGGAGCAGCATGGTTTTCGAAAAGGACATAGTACCACCACAGCTCTCCTTGAATTCACCACTTACATGCATAATGCTCTGGATCAGGGATATCTTGTCGGCGCCACCTTCTTCAATTTGATAACAGCGTTCGACACCATCAACCACTCCCTGCTATTTGAACAATTAACTTGCCTTGGCCTCTCAGATGATGCCGCACATTAGTTCCAAAGCTACCTCAGCGACCAAACCCAACAGGTCATAGTTGGTGAGTCCCTCTCACCCTCCCATGCGATTCACTCTGGAGTTCCCCAAGGGTCCATCTTGGGTCCATTGCTTTTCAGTATTTTTCTGAACAATCTTCCTGCATCATGCCCTAATAGACTCCTGCTATATGCAGATGATGTAGTTATTTTCACCTCCCACCCTGACCCCTCCCTCCTACAACTGCAACTGCAAACAAGCTTTATGTAAGTGGAGACATGGTTTAAATCTCAAACTCATATTAAATCACAAAAAAACTAAAACAATGATGTTTCATGGCATCCATAACAAACAAAAACAAATGTCCATCTATCACAAACAGTGAAGGGACTTTGCTTGAACATGTTCAGCTGTTTAAATACCTGAGTGCTACCCTCGACAGCACCTTGTCTTACTCTGAACACATTGAGGGCATTGCCAAGATTGTGAACACCCACATAGGACTGCTCTTTAGACATAGCAGCTGCCTCACCAATGAAGCCGTAAGCATTGCCATTCAGAATTCTGTCTTATCAATAATCGACTATGGGCTTGTGATCTACGGCTCTGCCACTGGCACCAAACTTCGACAAATAGCCATTGCCCTTAACAAGGCATATCGTCTACTGATCTCTGCTCCATGTCTCTCACATACCCATGACATCTACAAGCAAGCAAACTGGCTCCAACTCCCTGGCAGATTCAAGTACCAGACCTGTATGCTAGCAAAAAAGATTACCTTAAATCTCCTACCCTCAAGGGTTCAGTCCTTACTGGCCCTCTGCTGCGGCCCCTGCCTAGCCAGGAGTTCAGATTATCTTACTTTTTCTGTTCCACGCTGCCGCACTACCCAAGAACAATGCTCCTTTACATACAGAGCCTCATGCTGGTACAACTCGCTTCCACCTGCTGTTACCAACAACACTACCCTGGGTACTTTTAAGTGCAACCTGCATCAGCACCTTGTCACAATGGCCTCCTGTAAATGTTTCTCCTAACTAAACTTACTCTCCATCCCTCTAATTTCCCCCCCTTAAGTCCTTCCCACCTTGGCCCCCCACTATCTCCTATCTCCTCCCTTATTTCCCCACTATTATCTACATTCTCTCCCCATAGCTTCCTCTACATGTATCTACCATCTCTCCTAGCAGGTTCTAATTTATTCTAGTGAACCATATTACAACTGTTTTTTTATTGCACATACGTTCTTGAATAATATACACAAATTACTGTAACTTAACATACATACTGTGAAACATTGTTCATATTACAGTAATTCCATATGAAAGCTTTAATGTACCTGACAAAGCCTATGGCTGCTTGAAACTATTGTACTTGTTATTGTCCTCACTATGTTTTGTATTGTTTCCCCAACGTGGAACCTTTGTAAAACAGCCTTGGCTCAAAGGTGTCTTCTGAAATAATAATAAATGAATATCCAGAGCACAAAGCCAATGATTCTCCAGAAGGAGAGGGAGGAGGCTCTGGAGTGTTAACATCCAGAATTTTTTGTACTTGACGAACAGATTGAGACTGCTTAGGTCAAGAATTGGTCGCAGGTCGCCTGTTTTTTTTGGAACCAGGAAGAAATGGGAGTAGAACCCCCTTCCCTTTTGATAGAGGGGAACGATCTCTAAGGCTTCTTTGAGCAATACAGTCTGGATTTCCTCTCTTACGAGATGAGCCTGGTCTTGGGAGTAGGCTGACCTTCTGGGTGGAGATTCTGGAGGGAGCTTCAGAAATTCTAGAGTGTGTCCTTGGGAAACTAACTGCAGGACCCATGCATCGGAGGTGATGCTCTGCCACTCCTACTCATGGTGAGCAAACCTCCCCCCACTGGCTCCTTGCACTGAGGCTGAGGAGGGGGTGGGGTGAGGGAGTCAGGAGGTGGCAGGACAGGCAGGGGGAGGTCCCCTTGAACATCTCTGATTCTTGGAGGTAGGAGGGGTAAAGGTTCCCATGGTCTTGCACTTGCCCTGGTGCTGGGCTTGCTTCCTCTGCCTCCAGGTCCTCTTCTGAAAGGGCTGCTGCTGTTGGGTGCTCGATCGGTACATGGACCGCATGGATCTCTGGGCTTAGCCTCGGTCCTGGAGGTCTGTGATGATGTCCTTGGTGTTGCCACCAAAAAGCACCAAGCCTCTGAAGGAGGCATCTTGTATTGCTGTCTGGACCTTGTTAGCGAGGCCAGAGATGCAAAGCCATGCCTACCTTCAAAAGGAGATGGCAGTCGCTGAGATGTAGGCCACAGAAGCAACAGAGTTGTAGGTAGCCCGAAATGCATGCCTGCAAGAGATCATGGACAGGCAGATGTCCTTGGCAAGCTCCTCCCTGAGGTCTGAAGGGTCCATGGATTGGACTCGGGCCTAGAGACTGGCCAAGGTAGCTTTTTGATAAGACACCATATGGGCCACATAATTGAGGGACCATAATGCGCATGTGGCCGATGAGAAGACTTTTTTACCGTACTGGTCCATTTGCCTCGACTCCTTATCTGGAGAAGAAGTGCTGATGTGCTTTGGTGCTGTGCAGCGGTCATGAGCAGCTGAGATTTACCACA
Organism: Neoceratodus forsteri; assembly: GCA_016271365.2. Classification (NCBI taxonomy): domain Eukaryota; kingdom Metazoa; phylum Chordata; order Ceratodontiformes; family Ceratodontidae; genus Neoceratodus; species Neoceratodus forsteri. The sequence continues at coordinate 980,314,185 of CM057450.1, read as the reverse complement.
GAGCCAGCCTTCGGATGCACATTGAGGAAGGGGGCATCCTTAGGCACCCAGTAAGTCCAGTCCACCCTCCTGGGGACAACCAGGATTGAGTGAGGCATTTGCTGGACCATAGGGGTGAGGTCTTGATGAGGCCGATCCACGGAGGAACAGGAATCGGGGAAAGAGACTCCAGGTCAAGGTGTTCAGCAAGCCTCTGATGCATGGGATCCTGCTCCTCAGACTCCCAATCAAAATGTTATTGTATGGACCTCAACAGGTACGAAAAGGATCGATCCTCGGAGGGGGGACTTGGGAGAATCCTTGCTCTTAGGGACCTGGAACTCGTGGTCTGAGGACTCCTCCTACGTATCATCTCCCCCTAAAGTCTGGATTGTCTCCTAAATCCGGAAGAGTAATGTTTCGAGAGGTAGTCCCCATGACATGAACGGTGGGCAGGGATGAACTCACCGGGGAAGAGGACCTGGGAGAGCGGGGGAGTGGGAGTCTCCTCTCTAGGTCTGTCACTAACTCTATATGCGCCTCCTGCCACCAAGGCTGTATAAGGGTCTTAAAATCCAGTTGGGACACCAGTGGAGGTGGTGGGGGAGGAGGAGGAGGAGGTGGGATAGCATGGAGAGGAGGGTAGTGGTACCGCTGGTATCCCAAATATCCAAAACCCGGGTATGGGGTGTAGCCCCGGAAGTAGTGTCCCACACCACTCCAGTCTGGAGAGAGACCTGCCAGGGGATGGTCCAAAGGATGCCCCGAAAGGTAATGCGGGACAGTGCAGGGTCTTGAATAGAGACCCAATGACAGAGGGTCTGATGGTGGCAGAACTCACGTAGGGCCTGCCATTGTATATATGGGTGGCAGGTCCGGCGTAAGAGGTGCTGGTGTTGAGGCCACTGGCGTCAGGTCTGGCATCGGAAAAGGGTCCAGCATCAGATAGGCTGGCATCAGGACCCGACAAAGGGGATCCGATGGGGGGGACCTGGTCTGCCAGAGCAGCTGGTGGCAGAGGCAGACACGAGAGCCCCAGCATGGAGAGAGTCATTTGAGGGTCCAGCTTTGGAACAAGTCTCACCGGATCAGATGGAGGAAAGGTGTATGGTTTGGGAACATTCGCCGGGACAGGGACAATCCTTCCTCAAGAGACAGAAAGCAACTCCAGTGAAGGACCGGATGGCTGAGGAGGGACCTCCATCCCAGAGACCCCGGAAGGAAAGTGGGAATTAGACCCTGAGGTGTGCTCCACATCGAGGGGGTCTACGCTATCCTTGCCCGGGGTAACGGCCGCTGAGGGACTGGCTACTGGTAGGGGAGAAGGGGGGAGAGGGGCAGTCTCCCCTGGGCTCATCCGGACATCAGGTAGGCTGCCGTTAGGCCCTGATGGGAGAGCTGTGTCTGTGCAGTTGCCAGGGCCGGCCAACTGACCAGAAGGAGGAGCTGGGGGGGGAGCCTCCTGCCAACTTAACGACTATGGCCGGGCAGGTCCCCATGTCATGGGGAGCCAACTAGTGGCCGGGCCATCCCTGGAGGAGCCTGGGGTTGACTTAGTGGCACTAACCATGCAGCTGTCAGAGGAGCCGGTAGTCAACTTACCAGTTGTGGAGGTCTTCAAGGTTTTACCAGAGTCCCCTATCACCAAATGGGCCATGGATAGAGGCGGTGGGGGACAGGCCTTGCTGGTGGAGGGCCTAGTAGACTCAGCCTGAGAACCTTCCGAAGAGCACTCCCACTCCTTGTGTTTCTCCTTGCGATGTTTGGAAGGAGAAGGTGAAGAAGAAGAAGAGTCTCTGATGCATTCCATCTGCTTTTCAAGGGACGCCAACCGGGACTTCAAAAGATGGGCCTCCAGAGGCTGCTGCCTCCTCTTTTGGGTAGCCTGGTTAAAGGGCCTGGCAGTCTGGGAAGGTCACAGTCGGATGGTCCTGGCCTAGGCAGATGATGAACTTGAGGTGGCTGTCCTTGTGTGGAATCTGTGTGCCACAAGTTTGACACCACTTCTTTGGAGAAGACATAGAATTCGCAAGGATAGTGAGAAAAAAGGTAGGATTTAATAACTATTGATGAACTTTCAATGGCGATCCCTGTGGAAGTCTACCACAGGGTAACTGACATGAAGAGATGGTGGGAAAGAACTGAAGGGCAGGCATGGGGACCACCCACTATAGGGTCACGCTGACATCAGTCACGTGATGGGTGAGATGTCAGGTATTGCTGGAAAAGTCTGCCATGCGGTCCAGACGCTAGGTGGCACTAGTCCTATATGTGATGACCTACTGAAGGAACCCTCCCGAAGTAAGATCCTCCTCTCCTTCTGGAAGCAAAGTCCAGACTGTGGTGCCTAATGAAGGTATGGACCAAACTCCACGTAGCAGAGCTATAGTAAGTAATGCAGTTGACTAACCATTTGGCCAATGTCTGCTTGGTCACTGGGGCCCCTAACATTCTTTGGGTAAAGAAGACAAACAACTGGTCGCTACTCATGTATTTGTATGCAAGGCAGCTCTGTCCCTGTGAAAATCAAGATATTCTCTTCACACATCAGAGCCTGCAGCTCGGAAATCCTCAGAGCGGAAGTAATGGCAACTAAAAATAACGCTTTCCAAGAGAGAAAGTGGATCTCGCAACTTGCAGCTGGTTCAAAGGAAGGCAAAGTAAGTTTGTCTAAGACAAAAAGAAGGTTCCAATGAGGAACAGGTTCCCTCTTGGTGGGGTTGATGTGCAAGATACCCCTTAAAAAGGTCTTGCACAAGTCCAGTTGTGCAAGAGCTTTCCCATCCTGTGGTGAATGATAAGCTGAAAGCGCAGAGAACTGCACCTTAAGGGATGAGTAGCCGAGACCCATGTCAGATAGGGAAAGTAGGTACTCTAGCACAGATTCCACTGGACAGTGGAAAGGATCTAAGGAATGGGGGGGAAGCCCACAAACAGAAGTGCTTCCACTTCATGGCATATGTTGCCCTGGTAGAGGAATTTCTTGCTGCCATGAGAACCTCTGCCACTCTAGGGGATACCCCAAATTTGTCTCTAATCAGATCTGCAGAGCCATGCATGCTGATGCAGAGACCAAAGGTTGGGATGCACTAGTACGCCTTGCTCCTGGGACAGCAAGTGAGTGGACAGGGATAAGGGGACCTATGGTTATGATGCTAACTGTTGTAGCAGCGGAAACCAGATCTGATGAGGCCAGAAGGGTACTATCAGGATCATGCAAGCACCTTCTGCCTGCAGTTTGAGCAGTACCCTCTGCAGAAGCGGAAAGAGAGGGAAGACGTACAGAAACCTCCCTGTCCAAGAGAGGGACAATGCGCGATGCCAGAAAACACCAGGCTCTGGATCCAGTGAGCAGAAATTGGGAAGCTTGGTATTGAGTGGGGTCGCTAAGAGGTCCAGTTTTGGCTGACCCCACCTTTTGAAGAGGTCGTCTATGACTTCCTGCAGTAGCTCCCATTCATGACTCTGAGACAGAGAGTGACTTAAGCGGTCTGCGAGGACGTTTTGAATCCCTGGTATGTGGACCGCTGTGATTTCCAGGTTGTTTTTTTTGTTAATATAATTTTTATTGATGTTTTCACATATTTCAGGGTGATTTCCAGGTTGTGATCCTCTGCCCAGTGCCAAACTCTCATGGCCTCTCTGCATATAGGTAAGAGTGAGTGCCCCTTAGCTTGTTGAGATAGAAGACTACTGGAGTGTTGTCAGACTGGACCAACAGTAGACCTGGTGAGAGCACCCCTTGAAAGGTCTGTAACACATATAGGATGGTTCTCATCTCCAATATGTTGATATGGAGAGCATGTTCTGCCGAAGACCAAGAGCCCCTCATCTGGTGGGAAGCCAAGTGCACTCTCCAGCCCAGCCCAGAGGCATCTGTGGTTAGGATCTGCTGAGGGCTGGGACATTGAAATGGAACCCCGGTGTCTAGCTGAGAGGGGGTGATCCACCATTCCAAAGACTGAAGAACTGCACTGGAGGATCAGATCATTAAGATCATCTGTGCTTTGATCCCACTGAACTCTGAGGTTCCACAGCAAGGAAGACCCTCATATTCATATTCAATTGTGCAAGGGGAACATTGCAATGACTGCAGTAATGTGGCCTAAAAAGCTGAAGCACCACTCTAGTCAGGACTGGACTGGTAGCCATCACTCTTTGAGCAACTGCTCTTAACCTGTCTGCTTGGTCTGCCGGGAGAAAGACCTTTCCTATGTACTGCAGCCATTGGGTAGGCCAGGGGCACAACTTGGGGAGATTCAGGGTAATGCCCAAGTCTTGAAAAAGCCCGAAGGACTCCCGTATTGACTGATGCAGCTGATCCTCCAATGAGGCTGTGAGAAGCCAGTCATCCAGGTAGGGGTAAACATGATGTCCCCTTCTTCTGAGGATTGCCGCCACTACAGCCAGGCACTTGGTAAAGACTCTCGGTGCCGACTTCAGGCCGAATGGCAGCACCCTGAACTGGTAGTGTTCTCCTTGGAAGGTAAAGCAGAGGTACCTCCTGTGGGATGGCAGGATCTTTATCTACATATAAGCATCCTGCATGTCCAGGGAGCAGAGCTAATCCCTTTGGTGGATCATGGGTAATAAGCCAGGTAGTGTCACCATCCTGAACCTTCTGCACTCAATGAAAATGTTTAGTTGGCTCAGATCGAGAATGGGATGAAGGTCACCTGTCTTCTTCAGAACTAAGAAGAAGTGGGAATAGTATCCCCTGTGACGGGGGGGTAATACCTGAATTGCCCTTTTTTTGTGCAGGGCCTGGATTTCTGCCCTTATCAGAGCTGCATGGGATGGGGAGCAGTGAGATGGAATGGGCAGGTTGTCCGGTGGAATCTGCGTGAACTTCAGAGCAAACCCTCTTTTGATAATCTGGAGTACCCACTGATTGGTAGTAATGTTGGACCATCCTCTGAGGTAGAGGGAATCTCCTGCCTACTGCCTCCCCTTGAACCTCTGCTGGAGGAGGGAGGGCTGGCAGGGAGTCATGCTGAGGTGTAGGGTGCAGGCAAGGGAGCTCTGGCGGTTTTTGCACTTTTTGGGCCCTGGGAGCTGGAAGACAGTGGAGGGCCCCTTCGCTTGAAACCTCCTTTTTGTGGCTGTTGACACTCTCATTGGTGACCCTGGTGTTTACGAGAACGATGGCATCTTGTGGTAGGCAGCTCCGATTTGTACATCCTATGGACACTGGAGACTGCCTTTCGAGAGTCTTGAAGTTTTGTAATCAATTTTTCAGTGTCTTGGCCAAACAGGACCTGCCCTTCAAAGGGTGCATCCAGGATGGCATCCTGTAAGTCTTGCCAGAACCCTGAGCCCTGTAGCCAGGCATGTCGTCTCATGCACACTCCTATGACCGCTACTCTGGCAGCCGTGTCTACTGAGTCATAGAAACTCCTTAAGACATGCCTGCGTATGTCACTGCCAGATTGCACTACTGCCGTAAATTCAGATTTGCTGTCTCAGTCAGGCTGGGTCTTGATTAAATCTAAGGCCTTGCCCCACAAGGATTGAGGGTACATAACTATGTGAGCCAAAAAATTTTGTGATCTGATTGTGCCACTGTGCAGGTGGCCGATGAGTAAACTTTTCAGCCCATCTGATCCAGCTTCTTAGATTCAGGATCTGGGGGCTGAGAACTCATGTGCTTCGGCTATTGCACCCTGCCATGTGCTGTAGTGAGTACTATGGAGTCAGCCTTTGGTTTCTCACTGAGATGAGGCTCCCCCTTGGGTGTTTTGTATAGGTAGTCTGCCTTCCTAGGGATTGCCGAGGTGGTGGAGGGATGTTTCCAGGCTAACTTGGTAACATCCTGAAAGGGCTCTACAAGTGGAGGGACGACCAAAGGTTTTGGGTTGCTTGAGCCAAGGAACTTGGCTAGCTGGCAACGTTCAGGTTCAAGCTCCTCCGTGTCCCACTGGTTGAGTGCCTGTATGTGATGCATTATGTCCAGGAAGGATGGGTCATTCGGGGGTGACCTGGGGGAGTCTTTTTTGTAGTCCAGTGGGGGTAAAGGCAACTCATCTTAAGAAGAATAATAGGAGGAGAAATCCCCTGCGTCTTCCTCAGAAGAAGAGAGCAGACGACCCCTAGAGGAGGGAAAGGACAATGGGTGTCTCCTACGATCACTGGGAGCAGGCAACGCCTTGTCATCATCCATAGGTGCTGCGTGGTCTGGCGTCAGAGGAGGTCTTCTCGGTCCTTAGGAGGTGCCGGAGGCAGGAGTCCTCTAGGGGGTGGGGATGGTTCCCTTGGTCTGGGTAACAGAGCCCCTTTGATTGTATTCCACGTGAATGACTGGTTGTGCTGGTGGCAGGGTGGTGATGTTAGAGGGTTCTGGCAACGGCTTCTGTGGAGCGTTAGGTGCTGTCACCTTATCCCCAGGCTCTTTGCCCTCGGATGTCAGGTCTGATGGGACCTTCTCTGTCAGTGCCCTGTCCTCCAGAGATTGGGCATTCAGCATGTCAGGAGGAGGCAGAGGCGAAGGACTTGACCCACGGTCAATAGGTCCTGGCATCCAGTCCTTAGGTGTGTGACCTGTCACCTGATCAGATGCATGGTCTTTTGAAGCAGATGGCTACTTGGGTGGTCCATCTGGTCCATTTCTGATGCCGAGTTGGAAGGCCCTCCAGTCTGATGACCTTCTGAGGAAGACATCGCCCTTTCCTCGGGCGGAGGAGGTTCATGGGGACACGCAGAGTCCTGGCATCTGGAGGAGTTGCCTGACCATTTCAACCTGTCTGATGACCCTGCAGTCTTATGGGTGAAGGAATCTGATTTCTGGCCCAAAGAAGACACCTGTCCATCTGACTTAGACCCAAGCGATGGCTTGTGGGGCCTCAGAGCCAGGGACACAAGGGTGGACGAACACTCATGGGTGGAAGACTCTGCCTTGAGAATGAGGAGATGCTAAGGTCTTAACGATCACCCCTGGAAGGGTTAAGGAACCGAGGGGGGGACAGACTCCAACCCCCGCTGGAGGTGGAGGGTGCAGAGGTCTTGTGAGGGGACCTAGGGTGGGACTGTGACCTGGCTCGATCCTTGTCCTTATGGTAGTGTTTTCTGCCTGATCTCTTCTCTTTAGGGGAGGGGTACCTGGCTGAGGAAGAAGAGCTGTGTCCTGACTGTGTCCTCTGTATAGCAGCCACTTGTTGTTCCAGAAGATAGGCCTTTAAGGATTTGAAGCAGCAATTGAGAGTCTTTTTGTTAAACTTCTGACAGTGCGGGCAGTCATCCAGCTTGTGGCCTGGACCCAAGCAGATAAGGCAGGCCGAATGGTCGTCTCTCACCAGGATCCACTTGCCGCACGCACACTTAGACTTCTGCCACTGTGTGGATCTAGAAGACATGCACTGAAATGTAGACTAATGTGAGGAAAAACAGAAACGAACTATATTTGTGCGGAGCACAAAATAGTGGTGGACTGCAATAAAGGCATCCGTGGAGCTGATACTAGCGGTTCGATGGTGGGAAAAGAACAGAGGTGGTGCCGGGGACCGCTCCTTTATACCATAGGGGACGTTGGGGCAGGGCCGATGTCACGGGGTGGTTCCCCACTTGGGACTGCTAACTAGAAGTTTTCCCTGGGGTCCTAGTGCCTGGCAGCATAGTCCTTATGGTGTTACCTGCTGCAAGAGCTCCCTCTTGAAGTAAGATCTTTATTATCTTACTTCGAGTTAGAGCTCTTGCAGCAGACTATCACCATTAGGACTGAGTCCCAAGCAGTAAAAGGACTGACCCAGTCAGATGAGACGAGGTAGAAATCAGTGTAAAAACCTCCCAAGAGAAGGTGTAGAAGGATAGCGAGTCCAAAACCTGCTCTTCACCTGGGAAAAATCTCAGAACTAGAAGCCGGGGGAAGGTGAGAGCCGGGCTCAGGTGGCTGCTACACGAATATAAGCCAAAGGTCCCTTAGTAAGGGAGGCAACTATACCCTTGGTAGAATAGCCTTGACCCAAGATGAAAAGGCTTGGGGGGTATGCAATTTGCTAACTCATAGGTAAAAGTTTAAAAACAAAGTCCCCGCTGTTCTTGGGGGCAAGAAAACTAGAACTAAACAGATGTTCCGAAAGCTTGGGTGCAGTCCAGAATGTAAATAATGAAGCACGCATCAAATGACCAGAGTATGGAGGAAGGACTCCCCTGAGATGAAGTACTCTGGATAAGAAGCAGGAAAAGGAATATCCTGACTAGCGTTAAGCCTGACATTCCCTGAGGAAGGAAATATGATTCTAGCCAGGAGCGCAGAATGCCTGCGAGCCAAATAAAAAAAAGGATAAGCCACTAAAAAAAAAAAAAAAAGATGCTTTCTGGAAGGAAGCAAAGCTCGCAACCAGTGGCAGCCTCAGAAATTCTCACAAGGATGTGCCATGAGAGGTAAGCGGAGCACAAGTTTTGTGTTGGATAGGTGCATGGTAACAACAAGGGTTAAAGGAAGCATTAAGAGTATGAGAAGCTCAGCCCTGAGAAAAACAGGGAACAAAATGGAGACAATTCCCAAACAAGATTCTCTGGACAAGTAAACAAACCCAGTGGATGAGCGGTAACCCATGGGAAGAATCATTACCACTGCTAAACAAAGGGGTCTAATGGAGGGAATGCCATCAGTTACTAGAACCCCTGCCACTTGGGGGAAACCCCACGAATGGCAGCTGCTAAACTAACAGAAAAAAGGGCAAGAAGGAGGTTCCTTAGATGCAGAAGGAACTAGGCATCCTGCTCCCGAGAAAGTAGGGCAGAGCACAAAGGCTGTTGTGGTCAGAAGGGAACCACTAGAGACATCAACGCCCCTTATGATCACAGACAGAGTAGAAAGACTCTGCACCCAAGGAAAGGGAGGGGGCAGATAGTGACCTCCCTGTCCAGAAGAGGTAAGAAAGGTTCTCTCTGGCAAATATTAGGTCTGAGAGTGAAGCCACTAAGAGAAGAAGCTTGTGCTTGGGCTTGTGAACGAGACCGCATAAGGTCATTGGATGAAGGTGACTGGAACACTCAGAACCTAAATGGCAGTCAGTTCCCAGTGGGCTCCATCCCGGAATAGGGATAATTTCCCTGAACGGGGGGGCCTACTGTTTGACTGTGAAGAAGATCACAGCCCGATCTGGATGAAATGAGGGCATAAGCACATGGACAGCCAAAAGGTCCCACAGGGGGTAAAGACATAGCCCCATTGGGGACTGGGGCTCCACCTGGAGGGATACAGACCTATACTGGTGTGATGGTCTGCATCTGTTCTGGAGGGGAACCAGGATCCTAGGTGACAAGTTTAAATGCTTCTTTGGCAAGCACTTAAACTAGCCAAGGGGGGAGGCACTAAAAAGGAGAAGGGAAATCCTAGGCCCACCCCCCCCAAAAAAAATCAGGGCAGTTAGTGAGGTAAACACCAAGATAGAGAAGTCGATAGGGAGAAGGGCTGGGGTAAATGGAGAAAAAGGCAGTAAGGACAGGATGGGGCAAAAAGGGATAAGGCCATCAAAAAATGGAGGGTAATGAGTACCAATGCCCATAGTCTAGGTAAAAAGCTCCCTGAACTGGTGGCCTTGATGGAAGAGGAATGCCTGGATTTTGTGGTGGTCGTAGAAACATGGTACACAGAGAACCATGACTGGGATGTCAACATACCAGGGTACACAATCTACAGGAGGGACGGGGGGGTAGAAGAGGAGAGGAGTAGCTCTCTATGTAAGGGAAGGGATCAAAGCAACAGAACTAAAGGTTAAACAGGGAGGAGAGGAGGCATTGTGGGTCACCTTGAAGACTGGAAATGGCACCACAGTCCACACACGGGTTGTATACAGACCCCCATCTCGGGGGAGGAAATGGACAAGGAAATGATAGAAGGCATCCTTAGGATGGCAGAGAAAGGGGAGATATTGCTGATGGGGGACCTGAATATGCCAAATGTTAACTGGAGCAACTTTGCTTCAGCCACATCCAAGAGTAGGGCCATTCTTGATGCCCTACAGAGGGCATGCCTCTGACAGCTAGTTTTGGAACCCTCTCAGGAGGGAGCAATCTTAGACCTGGTACTCTCAAATGGGGGCAGAGAGAGGATCTCAGATCTAGAAGTGGGTAGCCATTTTGGAACAAGTGACCACCAAACTGGTTCATGATAAACTTAGCTGTAGAGTCAAGCCATACAAAAGTGAAGGTACTGGACTTCAAGAGGGCAGATTTTGTCAAAATGGGAGAGTGCTTCAGAAAAGCCCTAGCAAACAGGCAAGAAGGTGGGGTGGAGCAACAATGGGGAAACATCAAAACTGCCGTCACAGAGGCAACAAGTCTTTGTGTGAAGCAAATTAATCACAACAAAAGAAAAAAAAATACTATGGTTCTGAAAATAAGTGGCAGGAAAGGTTAGGGAGAAAAAAATAGCATTCAGGAAATATAAGGAAATACAGAAGAAGCAGGACAGAGAACTGTACCAGTTAAAGCAGAAGGAAGCGGGGAAGGCAGTCAGAATAGCAAAGGCCCAAACCGAGGAAAAGATAGCCAACTCAGTTAAGAAGGAGGATAAAACCTTTTATAGGTACATTAGGGAGCAAAGAAAGACTAAGGCAGGGATACTGAAGCAGAATAAAGAGGAGGGTGGTTGGGCAGAGAGGAACAGTGAAAAAGCAGGGATACTGAATGAATACTTCTGCTCAGTATTCACAAATAAAGAGTGGGGTTACCTAATCCAGTCAATAAAAGCACTCTGGATAGGGGGTTGATATCAGTCCTTTCACAGAAGAAAGAGTTCTGAAAGAACTCCTAAAACTGAAGGTGGATAAAGCAATGGGGCCTGATGGGATTCACCCCAGCATTCTAAAAGAACTAAGGGGAGAACTAGTAACACCACTGACTACCCTTTTTAACAAATCATGAGAGGATGGTGTGGTACCTGAGGACTGAAGGAGGGTGGATGTGATTCCCCTTCACAAAAGTGGGAGCAAACAGATGCAGGAAACGACAGACCTGTCAGTTTGCCCTCAGTGGTACGGAAAATGATGGAAGCACTTCTGAAGAAAAGAATTGTTGAGTACCTAGAGGCCAGTGGGGCACAGAACCCAAGGCAGCATGGATTCACAGCAAGAAGGTCATGTCAGATGAATCTAACTGATTTCTTTGACTGGGTGACCAAAGTAGTAAACCAGAGAGGGGCTGTGGACATGGCCTACCTAGTCTTTAGCAAGGCATTTGACACAGTCCTGCACAAAAGATTAATAAACAAATTAGCCAGCCTGGGAGTGGGTCCCAGGGTGGTAGCCTGGGTAAAACATTGGCTGGACAACAGGACACAGAGGGTAATAGTAAACTGAGTCCACAGTGAAGAAAGGGGGGTTACTAGTGGGGTACCGCAGGGTTCAGTACTGGGGACAGTCCTTTTTAATGTCTTTATAAGTGACATTGCAGAGGGACTGGAAGGAAAAGTATGTCTCTTTGCAGACGACACAAAGATCTGCAACAGGGTTAATACACAAGGTGGGGTGGAAAGGATGAAAAGGGACTTGGCAAGATTGGAGGAATGGTCAGATGTATGGCAGTTGGGTCTGGCCCGGTGGCATGGAGGGTTGAGGTGCTGGATGCCACACCTCCTTCCACACTGGTGACCTGGGTTTGGGGATGGACTCAGGCCGCTGGGGGTCGGCTGAGGGGAGAAGGATTGAGTGCCCGACGGCTGTTCTCCTTTTCCAGGGAGGGGTGGGAAACTACCTCTGCCACATTACTGCCACCACCTGGAGATCACGGGTGGTGCTGGTGTGGCAAGGGAAGACAACAGCAAGGGAACAATGTCGGCAGAGGACTCGAGGGGACGCACGTCTCTGCATGCGTCTGGCTCGATGTTCCTCACTGCACACCAGCATCAGGGGTATGTACAGTGGAAAAACATAGGTGGCCTGGATCTAGGTGACGAACCCCTCAGTGCTGTGTCTCATGTAGGTCCAGGGGGCAGACCCCGCTGTGCATGCGTTCCGCCAAGGACCTAAGGGGGAGGTTTGGGGAGCTTCCTTCTCCCTGTCCAGAAGGTAATCCGGAAGCTCTGAAGTGTGTAATAGGGAGCGCGTGGCACTCTAGAGGGCAGACCTCCTGCCTGGTTGCACCTGAGATGCTCTAGATGTCTGTGTGGGGGGTTCTGATTGAGAGATCCAGTCCAGCTAGGAGTAGGAAGATAAAAAATTAAAAAAAAAAAAATGTATGGCAGCTTAGATTCAATGCAAAGAAGTGCAAAGTAATGCACCTGGGAAACAAAAACACAGGGGAAGAGTACACAATGGGGGGTGAGATACTGACAACAACAAAAACGGAAAGGTATCTGGGGGTTGTTATATCAGATGACCTAAAGGTGGGCAAGCAATGTGAGAAGGCAGTAAGGAGGGCTGGGGGGATACTGGGATGCATAGGGAGAGGTATCACCTGTAGAAAACAGGAAGTTGTTATCCCTCTGTACTGACAGTTGGTGAGATCACATCTGGAGTGCTGCGTGCAGTTCTGGAGACCCCATATCTGCAAAGACATAGGGTGGAGGCTGTCCAGAGGCGGGCAAACAAAATGGTGCAGGGTATGCACCAGAATACATATGAAGAAAGACTAAAGGAGCTTAATATGTACTGTATAGCCTCGAGGAAAGGAGGGCGAGGGGGGACTTGATAGAAACTTTCAAGTACCTCAAGGGACTCAACAGTCCAAGAGGGTAGCATCTTTCAGAAAAAGAGATGTGCAAGCACAAGGGGGCACAATCTGAAGATGGGGGGGCTCAGAGGTAATGAGAGGAAGTATTTCTTCACAGAGAGGGTTGTAGATGCATGGAACAGCCTTCCTGAGGAGGTCATGGAGTGATAAATAGTGGGGGAATTCAAGAATGCATGGGATAGAGATAAGGCAATTCTAGTGGGGGGTAGGAGGAAGTAGGCTGTTGGTTAACTAGGATCTGCAGCTTATCCATTAGGTAGGGAAATGGGCACACTAGGTGGGTCAAGCGGTCCTTATCTGCCATCAAATTCTATGTTTCTATGTTTCTAAGGGAGGGGGCAGGTAGCGACCTCCCCGTCCAGAAGACGTAAGAAAGGATCCCTCAGGCAAATACCAGGTCTGAGAGCAAACCCACTAAGAGAAGAAGCTTTAGCTCAGGCTTGTGAATGAGACCACATAAGGTCATTGGATGAAGGTGCTTTTAACACCCAGAACCTAAATGGCAGTCAGTTCCCAGTGGGCTCCATCCCCGAATAGGGATAATTTCCCTGAACGGGCCGGGGGGGACCCCCGCTGTTTGTCTGTGAAGAAGACCACAACCCGATCTGGATGAAATGAGGGCATAAGCACATGGACGGCCAAAAGGGTCCACTGGGGGTAAAGACACAACCTCAGCTCTAAGTCAGTGAATTGGAGGCTTCCTTCCAGAGGAGGAAGGTTTCCCTGAATCCAGTGGTCTACCGGATAGAGTCTGATGGAGCATCCTCATGTGGTATCAGAAGAAAGTAAAAATTTGTTTGGCTGAAGGCCGCAGCCAGTGCAGCAAGCACACATGTGAAGATGTGTGAAGCCGAACATGGCCAACTGGCAGGGTCCAAAAACTGTTGAAGGTTTCCGTAGTGGAGGAAAAAGAGACACCTTCTTTGGGACTGGAAAAGGAAGAAAGACAGCCTCTATGTCCCGCAACTAAAGCCATCCCCTTAAGAGTGACCAGGGAAGAAGGCTGGCTAAGATCCAGGATAGGACATAGGACCCTGAATTCTAGGGGTGAAATGGGATAGCCATCCCTGACCATCTACCATGGAGGAACAGGTACTAAGGACTGCTTCTGCGGTAGTACCGGAATCATGGCTGTATTGAGGGTAGGATATGAAAAGGGGCCATACGGGATGGCGTGACAGTCTGGAAGGTCCAGGGGTGCCCTAAGGGCCAAACCCCCAGAGGCTTGACAGTGGCTGCCGAATGGACACCTGGTAGGGGCTGGAGCGATACAGGGAACGGATGCCAGTAGCAATGCCCCACTCTTGATGGCTAGAAAGGGATGCTCAGAGAATCCCTGCCTAAAAGAATAACCCTTGGAAAGAGGGATATCCAGGATGGTGACAATGTCAGGGACAAATGCTAAGATTCCCAACCAGAAGGATTGCCTGGAACAAACAGATGAGGGTGTTGTCCTCCCAGCACAGTGCTGCATACAGGAAGGACACGAGGATTTAGGAGCTCAGAACCATGCCCATGTCAGAAACTCAAGAGAGGTTTCCTCTCAAAGGACAGGAACCAGGACTGGCAACATTCCATGGTATACTTATCCCATAAGGAAATCTAGACTTGGGCTATGTGGGTGGTGGAAGGGCATAAGGAGGCTTAGAGTGCCAGAATCAACCTCCATCAGAAAATAATGGCTTTAGAGACCTTCTCTGAGTGACCAGCAATGGAGGGCTTGACTCTAGGTGCCCAGACAAGGTGAACAGTCTCCTCTACGCTGTCGATGTGGTAGAAGACATCCTCCTTTCAAAATTTCTGATTGCCTAGGAAGAGGCTAAGAGTGGTGGGATGACCCCTGAGAGTGGTGCCTTCAAGTGGGGGTATACTGCCAGAAGATGCCCCATAAGGTCCACATTCTTTGTGTCTCACCTCCACAAACTATGGATATGCTGCATCATGACCATAGTGGAGGGATAATCTGGAGGGGACTTGGTGGTAACCAGAGACCCCTCCTGAAATGGAATGCAGGACAGCAGAGCCCAAAGGAGGGAAAGGCAAACAGCAGTGCTACCCCAAGGGAGACTTGCAATGGCCTGAGTCAAGTATACCGGCTGAGGAGAAGGCACCCTCAGAGGAGCTGGAGGTGACCTTCTAGATGTCTCCAGAACTCTGACCCCATTTCCTGACACTGAGGAGGTGGAAGGGGTTGGGGGGTCCTCCTTGTTCATGAAATGAACCAACCAAGAAGGAAAACAAGTGAGAATCTCTTAAAAGGTGGGAGACCTGGATGGCAGTGGCCAAAGCCCTGGTACACTGACGTTGGCCCTTAAGTCACAGGGTAGCAAGTGCTGGCTGAGGTGACAATGGCGTACCTGGCATCAGTGGCCATAGGTCCAGCTGACGACTGGGGCAGAAGAAACCCGGATGTCAGTAGTCGAGGTCCGGGTGTACATACAGTGGCCCTGGAGGCACAGAGACAGCGGGCATCATCAGAAGCAACGACATTCCCACCGGTATCGGATAACTGGTGACATGGTCCTCCGACGACTGAGGAGTGTGTGAGGACAGCCGAAGTTGTGCCACTGGGGAAGTAATAACCTGGGCATCAGTGGTGGAGCACTGAGGGTGGCCCCTGGGGCACAAGGACCGTGAGCATCAGCTGAAGTGGTGATAAGGCCAGCCAGTGATTGAGGAGCATCTGGGGGCGACCAAGAAGACACCCCCCAGGATAGAGGAAACCTGGACATCAGTGCACCGCCCTCCCAAAGACCATGAGAATTGATTGAAGAGATGGTCACCCCGGCATCGGCTGAGTGGCGACAAGGCTGGCCAATGACTGAGGCACACCGTGATGACCTGAGGGGCATCGGTGGGGTAATGGAAACCTGGACATCAGCCTTGGTGCACTGACATCGACCTTGAAGACACTAGGACCGTGGACATCGGCTAAAGTGGCGTCGGTCTCTCAGGCATTGGCTGAGTGCTGATAAGGCCAGCTGATGGCTTAGAAGGGTCCAGGGGTGACTGGAAGGCATCACCGGGGTCATAAAAAAACAGACATCAGTTGAGGAGCCCTGGGGCACTGACATCAGCCTTAGAGTTACTGGGAACGTGGATGTCGGCAGAAGTGACGTCAGTTTCACTGGCGTCAGCTGAGTGGTGATAAGGCCAACCAATGGATGAGGAGGGACAGGGGATGACTGGAAGGTGTTGCTGGGTTAGCAGAAAAACTGAACATCAGTACTGAAGCCCTGGGGCACTTATGTTGGCCTTGGAGATGCTAAGACCATGAACATCGGCTGAAACGATGTCGGTCTCCCAGGCGTCAGCTAAGTGGTGGGGTCCGGGAACTACCAAAATTTGTTGCAGGGGTCGATGCCGGAGGAGCTAGCATTAACCTGACAGGCATATTATGACACCGGTAAATACAAACAGCTGACATCTGCCTGGAGAGGGCAATCTGTTGAAGGGGGAAGACTCCTGAGATAGGGGTAGAGACATCACACACGTGGGGGAGGTGACGCATGCCCCAAGAGTGGCTGGGAGGAGTCGGACCCCAACATCTGAGTCATCCTAGCAGACACCCTCGGCCGGGGAGACCTACAGGCAAAGACCCGCCATCCCACTTGGAGGGTCCGGCTGAGCTTCCTGTATTAAGCCCCTGTCAAAGAGAGTGAGGGCTTAAGGGACAGGGAAGAAGAGAACCACCTCCTGATGACTGAGGGAAGGTGGGGAGGTGTACCTCTGGGAACCTGTGGAGAGATGAAGGCTGCCAGGGCCCGTTGACCGGAACCTGGATCCAGAGCTGGAGACAGACCAGACAGTCGTCTGGAGTGTTTCCCCAGAGTCAGCACTTGCAGCTGGGCTTCTATTCTCTGAAGAGCAGGGAAAGTCACGGCCCTGGATCTTCATATCCATTGGCTTGAATTCCTGTAGATGCAGAAAAAATTCTCCAGTTCAGCTAGCAGAGGATGCGAATTCCAAGGGAAAACCAAGGGAGAGCAGTCAGGCCTCAGGATCACAGTTAGGGCCTAGGCAGGACCAGAAGGAAGTGATTGGCTGCTTACCACCTGACTACTTCATCCAATGTCGTTTCTGAGACAAAGAGTGGAGAAGTTTTTGAAATTAAAAAAAAAAAAGAGCTGGCCCGTCGGCGCAGTGGTTGGATTTCCGCTTGCGACGCCGGCGACCTGGGTTCGGGAACGGATCCGGGTCGTCGGAGGGCCGGCCGGGGGGAATAGGATCGAAGCGTCCGACGGACGGCTCTCCTATTCGGGAGGCGGGTTAGCCTCGTGCATTGGAGAAAACTGGTGGAGACCGGGGTTCCACGCAAGCCGGCGCCAACAGGGGGATGGAGGCGGGCGGACGCTGGCGCTATTGCACGTCCCCGCCCCTCTGGGGAGAAAACCGTCGGAAAAAGATGGAGGGCAGGACCACCGATTAATGAAGCCCTCCCTGGAGAGCCTCACATAGCTGCCGCCGCTGCAGGACCCCGACTAGTTACAGTTCCGGGGCCACGTAGGTGGCCCGCGGCCCCGCCCTCCGGGGGGCAAGCCAGGGGTGACCGAGGGTCCTCAGCAGCAATCGACTGTGGTAGAGGTCTCCGGGGGCCGTGACCAGGGTGGATGGCTTCGGTGGTCCTGCCAAGGAGAAAGAGAAAAATAAAAAAAAAAATAAAAAATAAAAAAAAAAATAAGATTAAAAAAAGTGGGTTGGAAAACTCGATTAAAAAAAGGCAGTCGACTGTAGCAGAAGGTGTCTGTGGAGCCAATGTGCACGGGTTGATGACGAGAAAAGAACTGAGGTGTTGCTGGGGGGCTGCCTCTTATATACCATGTGCAGACATCATTTGAGATATAGACATAAAGTAGATTAATTCGATTCCTGATTTGCAGTAGTGGAGACTAAATTAAATGGTGTGTCTGTGGAATCTCACCAGCTAAAGAAACAGCCAAAAAAGCAATGGTGATGTCCTCCAAGAGAACAAATACTTAGAATGCACCTTGAACATCTAAAAATGGTGCTGGACAATCCAGTATGCGTCTTCTTGGTATTACGGAAGGGCTGGATGGACAGGACTTGATGGCCTAGGTTACAGCACATCTCTGGTCAATTTCAGTTTATTGTAGGAAAACTCCATTGAGCAGACTCATTCACAAGGAGGTCCTATGCACATAACAGCATATTAAAAAAGGACAAACATCAAACTGAAGGGGTAACAACATTAGTAGGAGGTCCAAAGCACATAAAGCTGGCCATACAGCTTCCACGTCGTGGAGGACTGCATTCTGAAAACATACTTGATTTCCCAAAATGGGAGACCAGCAGACTCAGGGGGCCCTAGAACCATTAGATTATCATATTGAGTCTGTATATTCAGAACTTACTGTTACAAGCGGCAAATGTAAAGAGGTAAAATAGTCTGGTACCAGCCAGAAGCATCGTTTATCTCCCCAATCTATCCTACGCTACTCTGCAGAGAAGGATAGCATTTTATACCATTCAACTAGAACTCAAACAGCTTGGTATCAGAAGTTCTATGAGGAGAAACTGAAAGACCTCAACATCTACACTCTGAAAGAGAGAAGGGAGAGAGGGAATACGATGTATAAATAGTACACGGGTAAATAAGATACAGGAGGTCAGCAGTTTTCAAAGAAAAAGAGGCACGACAGCAAGGGGGCACACAATGAAGCTGGAAGGGGGTAAATTCAAGAGATGTAGAAAGTATTTCTTATAAAGAGTGGTAAATGCCTGGAACAGTCTTCCGAAGAAGGTGGTGCATGCAAAAACAGTAGTAAATTTCACGCATGCAAGGGACAGACACAGGGGAATCTTAATGGAAAGCAATGTGGGTGGAGGGAGCCGGAGGCCCTGTAGTCTGTGGTGACAGTATGGGGAAGAATAAAAAAATGGACAGACTGGGTGGGCCACGCGGTCCTTATCTGCTATCCAATTCTGTTTCTATGTATCTATCATTCCCATCTCTTGCTGGCAAAACTGTGTATTAAATATTCTGGTATGGTCTTTATTTTCAATGATCCTGGGGAAGTGAGGAAGAGTGCTCAAAATTACAGAGGACTGTGAGCAATCTGAAGCAGGGCCAGAGTCAGAAGATGAGGCTGACTGAGACACTATTTCTGACTGACATTCTTTATTTACATAGACTTTCTGTTACTTGTGCTCATTGTATTACATTCCCACTGGTTCTCTAAATTACATTTCATTATTTTTGTGCCTGCTTACTAGACTTTTGGCCGTGTACGCAGAGTGAAGGGAGTGTTATTCACATAGGCATTGTTGTTGTAAGTACTGGGTACAGAAGAGGTTATAGTTTTTATTTGTAGGAACCCTAATGCCTCAGTGAGTGGAGTCTCACTGAGACAAGATGGCCACAACTACATGGTTGGTTCCTCATGGCACTATATTCCCCACCACTCTCTGCCCCTGCAGAAAATCTGCTCTCTCCACTCCACTCCACTGTAGCCGATGTTGTCCAAGGGAATAATCACCACCAGGTAATTCTGGATGTTCACATTGACATTCACAAGTTTTCTTATCTGTGGTGATTTCCATTTTATATTGTGTAACAGAAGAAAAAAAAGCAGATTATGTTTAACGTAGTTCAAAGGTGATAGATAGATAGATATTTTATTTATAAAGCGCCCATCTCCAAAGACTGTGGGCGCTGTAGAAAAACCATACATTTAAAATCATACATAAATATACATATAAAAGAATACAACTAGGAGCATACAATTATCTATCTATCCCATAAAACTAGGTACAAGTTAAAAGCATAATGATCAGAAATAAGTTACAAGTTTGTTTATCACTATGGGCAGTTCGAAGGTTATAAATTTGCCTATCACTATGGGCAGTTCAACGGTTATAAATTTGCCTATCACCAAGGCCCGATTCCGGTGATTCAGCTGGATTATTTAGTTTAACTAGCTGGATCCAGAGGGCTGATGGCCATTTTGAGTTCTTCACACAGTTTTGTGAAATAAACACAAATATGTTACAAGGAAGTAGGTACCAAGAATAGCACACCCAAAATTACTGGACTACTACTACTACAATTTTGTGGTAGCTGCACGGACTGTGAAAATCGATACAGACAATTCACGAGTGTAGCACGCTCAGGACAATTTTTTAAATTCTATATTAATTCTTCCTACACTCCACTGCCTCAAACTCCCTCAGGGTCCCTCAAGGTGCCTGGCTCTACTGAACCCTGTTTCCCATCAACTGCCTACCTCCATGCTACCTTGGATGTGACACCTGGGTGGGGTAGAGGAGATGTACCCCTCAGATTGCTGTGTCCTTGTTAGGTGGCCCTGCTGTAGGATCCAGGATTAGTCCTCATTGGTCTACTGGGGTCCATCATCCTTCGGGTCATTTTTCTGTGTTTCTCCCCATCTCCACTGATGCAAGCAGTCCAAGGAAAGCCCTATGTGCATTTGCACATCAAGTGTGCTGCTGTGCTGAACCCCATGACCTGTGTGACTCCCACCTTCTGTGTCCTCCACTGCACTGCCACCTGTGGTCACCCAGGTGGCAGCTCATCTTCCTCAGAGAAGGATAGGAGGAGAAGCTCAAGCCTCCACCCCCCACCGGCCAACTACTCAGGACAAGTTTTGGACATTTAATTGCTGGTACTGTCTTGACCATACAGGGCTATGTTGTAACAAATACTGTTATTAATTTGTTTTGGTGTACCTCCACTATGTAGTGTCCATGACTGGGAAAAAGGCATCTCCTGGCAGTGTGCCCTGCTGGGGGGCACAGATGCAGAACAGCCCCAGCTTCCTGTTTTCAAAAGAAGAGAACAGGTCCATTGATGGTGTTACCCATGCTGAGAACACCTAAGACACCATCTGCAGGTTCAGCATCTCCTGGTGGGAGGCCTTTTCCATGCCACACAGGGTGTTCACCGGGCCATTTATTACTGTCTGCATCATGGACTACCACAAGGTCCATTTGTGTAGTGAGGAAATCAGCAACCACATTCAAAACACCACCTGACAAAGTGGGAAGGACTGCATGCCACCCTGCTTGTTCATGTCGAACATGGTGGTCACGTCTGTGTTAGCCTGGACAACCTGGCCCCTGACCAATGAAACAAACTCCTACAGTGCCAGGCACACTGCTCATAGCTCCAGCCGGTTGATGTGCATTCTGGACTTGCTCAGTGACCAAATGCTGTGCACCCTGTTGTCCTACCGGTGCGCCCCCAGCCCACTAGGGAAGAATCTGTTAACTGCATTACCAAAGGCTCTGGAAGAAAAAGGGGATTCCCCTTCATGGGTCTGGTGGTGCCAGTAACCACTGGATGGCATCCAATATCAGCTGATCACCCAAACAGGGTGGTGCAGGGATGAATACGTCTGCCCAATGGGTTCATTTGATCACGGTTGTGGTTAGATGCCATGAAGTCCATGAGCTTGATGAAATACTGGGCTGGGCATGATTGCCAAAGCCTAAATTATTGGGCAAAGGATGACAGATCATCAGCTCTGTTCAGAGGTTGGTATGCTCTGGTGTGCAGCAAGTCTACTTCCACCCTGATGAACATAATCACCTGCTTTGGATTCAGCTTGGATTTGCTCAGGTTGATAAAAAGACATAGATGCTGGAACAGCTGGACAGCCAGGTCCCTTGGCCTGCTCGGTGTCCTGCAGAGAACTGCCCATTAGAAGCCAGTTGTTGAGGTAGGGGATCACTCTGACACCTCTGCATCTGAGGAAAGCTGCCACTACTGACAAACACTTGATTAATAACACCTGTAGCTGATGACAGGCCAAGCAGCATGACTTGAAACCGAATCTGAGGAACTGTCAGTGCAAAGGAAGTATAGGGATGTGGAGGTAAGCATTCTGGAAGTTCTGGGAACAGAACCAAGCCCCTGGCTCCTGGGACAGAATCAGATTCAGGGTTACCATGCAAAACTTCAGTCTGTGTGCCAGCCCAGTGGTGTGGAGGGCTGAGGCACCAGTGCCTTATCTCCTGCCATGCTAGCGACCCAGGTTCAGGAACGGTAGGGGTTGGTCAGGGGAGAGAGGATAGAGTGTCTGAGGGACAGCTCTCCTCTCCCAGGGTGGACAAACATGTTTGCCCAGCCTTTGACTGCCACCATGTGGAGGCCTGGTTGCAGTGAACCATGGGTGGCAAGAAATGGGAACGTCAGGTGCGTGGGCCTTCACGCACGAGTCTGACACACTGTAGTGAGGAGCAGGGAGAAAATGGAAAAAATAATGTTGGGGGGACTTAATGAAGCCTTGTTGCCTTCCTCAGGCCCACACTGCCACCTGGAGCTCGGTACACCTTGGATTTCTGTACTGCGGGAGGGGGAACAGCCCTCCCTCCTCCAGGCCCATCAAGAGAGGATATTTGTGGGGAGAAACTGTGAGGAGTATCGATGTAAATGGGCATTGGCTCAGGGATGTGGGGGGATAGGGCTAATTAGCTACCCCCAGATGAAGGGGGAATAAATTATATAGGAAAAAAAACATCCATCTGTAAATGAACTTCTTCAGAATCTGCAGGCTGAACATGTACCCCTGCCGAGCTTGACTTTCTAGGACAAGTTCTATCACTCATCATGCAAGGAATGATGTACATCATTCCATCGTGCTGAGTAAGACTTCAGTGACAGCATGTCTTCCAGTAATGCACAGGGCTGAGACACTGGGTAGAGTAATAATCTCCAGCGACAATCTGAAACCTAACCCATCTGTCCCAGCTGATACTGGACCACTGTGGAAAGAAGTGGGAAACCCAGCTCCCAACCATGAACTGCAACAGGGACTGAGGTGGGGAGGGGCTGGAGCCCTGCATCCAATCACATTTTGCTTTGTAAGGCAGACCTGGAGGCCTGGCCATCATCACCACCTCTATATTGGCCATGTCTGGAGTTCATGGGGTTGAAGGATCAGGCCTCAAGGCACTGTGGACACTGCTGCTGGCCTTGTAATCCATGAAAGAGGAGACATGTAAGGAGCCATCACTACGCAGGCACTGCTTCGTAGTCTGTTTAGTTCTGGTGAGTGAAGTGACAGTTTAAGTGTGACACTGACCTTCTCAATCCTAGTCAGATACCCCTTGGTCTCCATCCAAATAAGCCATTCCCCATGAAGAGAAGTTCTGCCACTCTTTATTGAATTTCTTGTGTGATGGATGAAAGATGCAGTCACGCCCAGAAAAGTATACAGACAGCTGCTGCCACAGTCCTGGCTGACACAATGGTTGAGTTAAGGGCCACTTGCAGCTGGTTCTTCACCACACAGCAACCCAAGTTCCAGATGTTTATAATGTACTGCTATTATCCTCATGCAGGAAATGCCACAAGTTTGAGAGTCATTCAAACCAAGTGTCACTGTGCCTAGCTATGAGGGCTGCATAGCTGGCCTGATGAATGTCCAGGGATGCCCGTCACATACACTTTGCGGCCAAATAGGTCCCATCTCTTTGACTCGTTGTTGGGAGCCTTATCTAACTCTAACAGTGTCACAAAAATGGAGACGTGCAAAGGAAGAAAAAATGATTCACCTGTAGCAATCTTGTTTCTTCCAATGGGATCCACTAATATTATTACTTCTTGCAGTGCTCCTTCAAGTCAGCACTGCCCCGAAGCCAAATGGAATGCTATGCTAATGATGGAATCTTTAGCTCCTGCATCCAATTTCAAAACTGCCTAGTGTAACTGTTTACATTCTAACTTCAGATTTCTTGGGAGCCTGCAAAGAGGCCATAGTAACCTATAGATAAAATAACAATAGAAAAAATGTGTGCCCCAACTGGGGCAGCTAGTAAACCTTAACCCACAGGGGAAAAAAAAAAGAGAGAAATTTCCCTTTTTCTTAATGTCAGATTTAGCTAAGAAAAAGGACCTATAAGCTATAAAACATTCATTATTAAGAAGTGCCAGTAGATGGCATAAGACTCCAAGTATAAATGCAATCAGCTGTGGCGAGGATTTTTTTTTTTTACTGATTCTGTAGGGGAAGCAGGGTGGGATAGAACAATATTAGTGGATCCCACTGGAAAAAAACAAGATTACTACAGGTAATTTTTTTCTTCTAACCCCAGGAATCCCCTAATATTATTACTGCTTGCAGACTATGCAGCAGTACCTCAAGGAGGTGAGCAAAGAATCTATTTAGGAAAAAAACTCTGCAGAACTGCTTTGTCAAACCTAGCATCATTCCTGGTTATAATGCTTAGTGAAGGTGTGGACTGACCTCCGGGTAGCTACTTTACAGATTTCCACCAAAGGCACCTCTCGGGTAGCTGTAATAGTGGCAGCTGTGCACCTTGTAGAATGGGCCCTAAGCCCAATAGTGGGGTACCTTACCTGCTTTTGAGTAGCAAACCTGAATACACCGAACTATCCACCAAGAGATAGTTCTTTTTGAGGCAGGTGTCCCTTTATCTACCTCACTATAGGAGAGGAACAGCTGTTTTCTGTCCTGCCTATGGCCCTTGGTATGAGTCATGTAGTAGCTTAAAATGATTTACCAACTTCCCCCAATGTCATGTTTGTAGATCACCTTCCCTTCATTGAGTGATGCAAAGCTCAGCTGCCCTGAATTTAAGTATTAAATATATTCAGATGCTTAGTTTTTTAACATTTTTGTGCCACAGTTGTCTCTGCATGTTTTTTTTCTTTGTTTGAAGTTCACACATGAGCAGTGCATCCACATGCATGAGTGACATCAGCACAGGGAAGGTGTTCCCACTGCACCTTTCTCACTGCTCATTCATTCATCTTTCCTGGACCCAGCCTCAGTGAGTGCAGATCCATAACTGAACTGGCAAAAATTACAGCACTGATGACTGAAACTGTTATATTGGATGCTGTTATACTTGCTTTTGGGATTGCAGAAGTGGTGATTTCTCCTGATTTTCAGTTTTACTCATCTGACTAAGCTCTGTGTTCTAGGTCCATCGGTTCTAGGAACATCACAATCTACATTGCTTGAGTACAGTGTTACAGTTTTAATAAGTGCTGCAAGTACATAATTATAACAACAAGTCTGTATAAAAAATACATTTTTTTAACTGAGTGGAGCTGTAATCTGTAGCGTATTGGGACACAAAAGGACGACTTTTGAACTGGGCAGATCTATAAATTGAAGTAAGCTTTTCAGTATTGGTACATAGAGGTCTGTGTTAAATGGATGCCTTTTTCAACAGTTCAGAATTGTAATGTGCAGCAAGAGTATAAGCACTGAGCTGCAGAGTCCAATCCCAGGAGAACAATGCAATAAACTGTGTATTTTTGGCAAGTGCTGCTTCCAGTATGATTGCTTCAGTAAACTGCCTTTGCTATTGCATTTCTTGACTGTCACCATCATTATAGAGTTTATATTTTTTTCCTGTGCTCCTGTGTTTTCTTGGGCTCATTTGGTGTTCTCATGCAAGCACTATAACACTGATCACCAAAGTATGCTTAGATGTGCATGAATAAAGGGACATGGTGCACTGAACTGTTTCTCCAGCTTGCCAGCTCCTCGTTAAGTTTATAAATGAATGCAATAAAATCAGTTATATACTGTACATAGTTTACAGTGTATCTCAAAATTAAAAACACTTAGTTTTTAACATTTTAGCATACAGTCTTTATTTATAATTAGGATTATAGCATCATTGTATGTGCTCCGGAGCATCAGCAAAAGAAGAGTCTGCAGTTGCCATCCTCTCCCGACACTGTGGTACCAATGTACGGCTTCTATGGTGTTATATTGCAAAGTGTGCTAGTCAGTTCGGCATACTTAGGGAATAATGTCTGAACCAAAATATGGGCTACACAGCAATGAATGCAGGGAGTCTACATAATGCACCATGACATCGGTAAGGCATGGGAGACAGTATAGTGCAGCATCTATTGTATTTAAGAAAATACAAAATCACACATGCCCCCACAATGCAAGGCATCATGGGCTGCATATGCAAATCACCACAGAATGTTATGCTGGTCCAACTTAAAGCAGAATTGCATGGTGCCGAAAGGCCTCTCACACAGTTTGCAAAGGGTGCTAACAGAAGACATAGACACATGTTTCGTCCTACCAGGACTCATCAGTATGCCTCATCTGTTTGACACCCCAGTGTCTTCTGTTAGCACCCTTTGCAAACTGTGTGAGAGGCCTTTCGGCACCATGCAATTCTGCTTTAAGTTGGACCAGCATAACATTCTGTGGTGATTTGCATATGCAGCCCATGATACCTTGCATTGTGGGGGCGTGTGTGATTTTGTATTTTCTTGAAACTTGGCTTCCCAGCCAAATGCCCTTTGGGGTAACCCTTGCCTCAGTGTTTGCGCACAGAGGTTCTTTGTCTTTTAAATAGTTTTTTATTTTAATGGGCTCACCACAATATATCCAAGGCACACTGCCTCTAGGATAGCTGGTCCATTCCACTGGGGTGTCAAACAGATGAGGCATACTGATGAGTCCTGGTAGGACGAAACATGTGTCTATTTCTTCTGTTAGCACCCTTTGCAAACTGTGTGAGAGGCCTTCCGGCACCATGCAATTCTGCTTTAAGTTGGACCAGCATAACATTCTGTGGTGATTTGCATATGCAGCCCATGATGCCTTGCATTGTGGGGGCATGTGTGATTTTGTATTTTCTTGAAACTTGGCTTCCCAGCCAAATGCCCTTTGGGGTAACCCTTGCCTCAGTGTTTGCGCACAGAGGTTCTTTATCTATTGTATTTGCTGTACACTTTACCAATGTGCATCAGAGATCCACTGTAATGTAAAAAATGGGAAAACACAAATGGCTTGACACAGACCAAAGTGGTAATGAAGTATGGTGACATAAGTGAGGAAGGGTGGTTCAAATACAGTCTAACACTTGAGTACCTACCACAAGGATATGTCCCTTTTTGTAGTGGACCAATCAAATGGTACTTAGGCTATCTAAACATAAATGCGGTCGCTTTCTCCATGAGAATGGTATTGGCAGTGTCATTTTTAACCTTGGGGGTGGGGGACGATCACCGACTGTACTGTGTATTTTTTGCTCAATTCATAATGCACCTGGAGGCACACATGTAGCAGCAATAAGCCAATGCCAGGATGGTATTACAGATGCTTATGAAGACACTAATGACAGCTGCAGTCTGTACTGTTCCTGAGCTCTTAGAGGTAACACAAAGCTGGTGCAAGAATTTGTAGTTTTAAATTTATAACATGCCGTAAACAGGGGAACTGGTGACTTCAACACGTTAGTCAATCACTGATATCTCTAAAGGGGAAAGTACAAGCAGGCCCCCCCCCATCCCCAAACACACACATACACAGAGAAGAAAGCTATAGCATAGACCAGTTGGCAGTAGGGCAAAGACAGACCCAAACAGTATAAATAATTTACAGACAATAAAAGTTCTATGCTGCAGCATTTTTCTAAGTGTATGTGTGCAGCTGGGGGGTTTGGAGTGGTAGGAGTACAAGGTGCCTGCTTGTAATTTTCACCCTGTGCGCCATCAAAGTGAGTGACTGATAAATCAATTGGCAGGAGGTCACTACTAACTAGTACCAGGTGAGGGATTTGGACAAATTGTGAGCAATTTATCCTGCTCAAGCAATGCCACCAGATTGAGCCATGCTCTCAGTGTCAAGCTGGAGTTGCCAACAACTCATTAGCATAGAGAAAGCAACCCCCCCAAAAAAATATGAAAACCCAAGGTACTATCACTAGCATTTGTGTGGGTACATCAATGCTGGGAGTAACAGAACACACACCATACCTCGATTTTGCACAGTAAAATTACAGCAATGATGGGAACCAAACTGTAGCACTAAGTAGCAAAATATAATATTAACAGTCCATGTTGCTAAGTCTGCTGTTACTGCTGTACTGGAATGGATTGGGACTATTGCTGTGACCGCCTGAGCTACTGTCCACATCATTCTCGCTGCTATCATAGGGTCATCCCTATGGGGATCTACTATGCAGTGGCTGTCAAATTGTGGCACTATGTCAGTGTCCAAAAGATCACTGTTAGTGCAGGACAACATAATGCTTTCATCATTGGACCCTGAAAATGAACTGTTTGACATTGCTGTTGTCGTGCTGCATGCTGCGACCAAGAGCTCTGTTATAAAGACAGAATTGCTGTGACTAAGAACTAATTTTAATTGCAGAGTACAGATCTCCCTGTGGTGACATTGCAAAGGTAATGAGTGTCAAAGGTCACAAAATACAAGCTCCAATACACAAAATGACACTTCCTGGTTTGCGAGGGTGAAAGCCTGATTTAATTTGCTAAAATAGGCTATGCATCTATCAAAATACATTGCGAATCAGTTCTATATGCAGTCACCTTGCAGTATATGCATTCATATATCAAAACTTGGTAAATCGCTTTAAAGCCCTTTTTACATCAAGGCTGTGCAGTCTACCCTCCCCTGAGCTAGAGTGATCAGTGAAGAAAACTGGCAATGTAATAGACCGGTTCAAATGGAAGTCCGAGACCACCTTGGGGAGGAAAGTACAGTTACATAAGAACTTACCATAACAGTAGATCTTCAAGAACAGCTCTTGCAGCAGGTTACACCATTAGGACTGAAGCCGGCAGGAGCCAGGACCCCACGGAAATTTTCTAGCTAGCAGTATTCAGCGGGGACTGCCCCCGACGTCAGGCACAATACATAAGGGGGCAGTTCCCCAGAATCCCCAGTTCGGCTCCCGGCAGATGTCCTCCCTCCCTACTACATGCTTCCCATGCTGCACCTCCACCTGTGGTCACCCAGGTGGCAGTATCGCAGCGGGAACCGCATCCCACCCCACCCAGAGGAGGAGAGCAGCCTCTCGGCACTCGATCCTCCTCCCCCGGCCGGCCCTCCAGCTGCCCGAGTCTGTTCCCGAACCCGGGTCACTGGTGCCACGAGCGGTAGCCCTACCACTGCGCCGGCAGGCCAGCTCGGTGGAAACATTCTTAAGGGCCACAAAGGAGGTAGCCACCCCCTTTGTGGAATGACCCTTAACCACGCCCAGTAAGGGTTTGTTGCATTTCTGGTAACAGAACGTGATACACTTAATGAGCCACCTGGACCATGACTGTTTGGAAATAGGAGCTCCCATCATCCTGTGGGCAAAGGAGACAAAAAGCTGGTCCGATTTTTGGTGGTGTTTGGTTCTGGTCAGGTAGTGTTGGAGACACCTATGCACATCTAGGGTGTGCAACAGGGCCTCTCCTCGATTCGAATAGTTGGGAAAGTACACTGGTAGATCGAAGTCTTGATTAAGGCTGAGAGCTGAGACCACCTTAGGCAGAAATTTGGGATTAGTCCGTAGGGATACCCTGTCTTGGTGAAAAAACAAATAAGACTCTTTGCACATAAATACATGGAGTTCAGAAATTCTTATGGCCGAAGTAACGGCAACTAAAAATAACATCTTCCAAGTGAGAAGATGTAGCTCGCAATCCACGGCTGGTTCAAAGGGTGGCAGTGTAAGCTGCTCCAGGACAAAGGGTAGGTCCCATGGCAGAATTGGATCCTTAATCGGAGGTCTAAGGTGGAGAATACCTCTCAGGAAGGCTTGTGACGTGTCCAACTGGGATATGGTGCGTTGGCCTATCAGACAATGATAGGCTGATATGGCACAGAGGTGTACTTTGATCAAGGAGTAGGCCAAGCCTGTCTGAAAAAGAGACAGGAGGTAATCCAAGACTGACTTTTCTGGACAGTCTAGAGGCGAAAGCCCCTGCACTTGAGCCCATAGGCAAAAACGGCACCATTTTATGGCGTAAGTGGCATGAGGGGCCATTTTTCTCGTAGCCACCAGGACATCAGCTACCTCTTGCAAGATCCCGTATTATGAAATGGCCGTGTCTCTAGGAGCCAAGCATGCAGGCTCAATGAACAAAGGTCCGGATGGACCAAGAAGCCCTCCTCCTGAGACAACAAGTGAGAGCTGATTGGCAGAGGCACCAGAGGTTCCCGGGATAGCTGGTATAGTAGAGGGAACAAGATCTGCCTGGGCCAGAATGGCATAATGAGTATAAGCATCGCTTGCTCTCCGTGAAGTTTCGGAAGAACCCTCTGGATCAACAGAAAGGGGCGGAAGGTATAGAGGAATCTGCCCGCCAAGGAGAGGGACAACGCGTCTTGCCAGAAAACACCAGGCCCTGGATCTAGCGAGCAAAAATTGGGCAGTTTTGCGTTGGATGGGGACGCGGAAAGATCCAACTTTGGTGTACCTCATCTGTGAAACAGATCCTCTACTACCTCCTGAAGTAGTTCCCACTCATGGACTCTGGCCCAAGAGTGGCTCAGGCCATCTGCGATGACGTTGTCCACTCCTGGGACATGAGCAGCAATGACATTTGCGCCATGTTGCAAAGCCCAATCCGACACTCTCATGGCCTCCCTGCAAAGCAGGTAGGAATGGGTGCCTCCTTGTTTGTTGAGGTAATACATCACCGCGGAATTGTCTGTTTGTAACAGGAGAGTACCCGTTGGAATCTCCGACTGGAAGGTCTGCAGGATGTAAAGAACTGCTCTCATTTCCAGGATGTTTATGTGGAGATAAGTCTCTTGGGCTGTCCACAGGCCCTGAGACCGGACACCGTTGAGGTGTGCTCCCCATCCGAGCCCTGAGGCGTCTGTGGACAGTGTCACAATCAGAGACGGCACAATGAAGGGAACCCCTGCCGATAGATTCTTCGGATCTAGCCACCAATGCCAATCCCGGATTACGGTCTTCGTGATCTGGATTGGAAGCTGCAGATGGCCTTGCTTTTGATCCCATTGGACCCATAACATCCACTGGGTGACCCGCATGTGGAGACAAGCAAGTGGGACTGTTGTGATGGCCATAGCCATGCGTCCGAGCAGGCAAAGGACCAATCAGGCAGGAATGGTCTTCTCTGTCGAAATGTCAATGATGAGGGATATGATGTGTTACGCTCTGTCCTGGGGAAGAAAAGCTTTTCCTTGAACGGTGTCCAGAACTGCGCCTATGAACTGCAGTGTCTGAGATGGAACCAGACGTGACTTCTCTTGATTGATCAAGATGCCCAGTGTCTCGAACAGAGACTGAGTATAATGAATGGTGGACATCAAGGCCTCCCGAGAGGGTGCCATGAGAAGCCAGTCATCCAAGTAGGGAAACATGAAGTGGACTTGCCTCCTTAGAGTCGCTGCTATGACCACCATACACTTTGTGAATACCCGAGGTGCCGATGACAGTCCACAAGGGAGGGCTCGGAACTGATAATGGTGGCCCTGGAACTCAAAGTGCAGAAACTTCCTGTGCACTTGAGTGATGGGTATATGCAGGTAAGCATCCTGCATGTCCAAGGATGCTAAAAAGGCACCCTGCTTGAGCATGGGAATCAGACCTGGGAGGGTCACCATGCAGAAGTGCTTGTACAGGACTGACTCACTGAGGTTGCTGAGGTCCAGTATCAGACAGAGGTCCCCTGTTTTCTTGGGAACCAGAAAGAAGTGATAATAATATCCTGCACCCCTCTGGTTCTGTGGAATGTGCTCTATCGCTTCTTTTTCCAGGAGCGCGAGCACCTACTGCTGTATAAGCAGGGCATGCTGACCCGAGTAACGGGAAAGCAGGGGAGGTCTTGCCAGTGGGTGGTCGAGAAATTCTATAAAATGGCCTTTCTTGACCAGTAGGAGAACCCACCGGTCAGTGGTAATTGAATGCCACCCTGAAAAGTGGAGAGTGATGTGATCCCCGACCTTTTGCGCCCGTTGATCCAGAGGAGGGGCGGGGGCCAGGAAGGAGTCATGCTGTGGCAGCACTGGTCCCTGCAGGCTGGGCCAGTTTAGTGTATCATTGGGCTCTGCCTGTGGATGACTTAGCCTGTGCTTTCCGCTGAAAGGTGCCCCTTTGTTGCTGGCCAGAATGTGGCTGCTGCCTTTGTTGCCGGCTGCGAAAATGGCTCTGGTTCCTACGAAAGGAACTGGGCCTGGTTCTGTACATGGTCTGTACAGACATGACTGCCTTACCAGCATCCTGGAGTTTGGTGATCACCTTCTCCGAGGGTTCACCAAAGAGTACCTCACTGTTGTAGGGGACGTCCAGAATGTTCTTCTGTACGTCCGGGGTAAAGCCGGAGACACAGAGCCAAGAGTGTTGCCGGAGGCAGACGCTTCAAGCTGCAGCTCTGGTGGACGAGTCTGCAGAATCATATGCGTCTCATAATACTTGGGTCCCCATATCAGACCCTGTGCACAGAAGGTTTAGGAGCTCTGCCTTCTGATCGCCATCCGGAAGCTTATTGACCAGGTCCTGGCTCTGTTCCCATAGGGTGTTCTGAAACTGTACCATGTGGGTTAGGTTGTTCAGGGACCTGATGGAGCATGTAGTAGCTGCATACATGTGTCTCCCCAGGGCGTCCAATTGTTTGGATTTCTGGTCCAGTGGCTGTGTGCTCATGTGTTGCGGTCTTTGGGACCAGTCATGTGAGGCCGTAATGACCAGGGAGTCTGCCAGAGGTTGTTGAGCCAGGTACTGGTCCTCTCCTGAGGCCTTGTACAGGTGATCAGCTTTCTTCAGCACCACAGGAGTGGAGTGTGGATGCTTAAACGCAGCCTTGGTGACGTCCGCAAAGGTGTCCACCAAGGGTGGCACTACCACAGGCTTTGGGTCTTTCTGCCGAAGATAACGGGCAAGGTGCTGCCTTTCACGGTTAAGGTCCTCAGCATCCCACCCCATTTTTTCCTGGATGTGCCTCATGATCTCAGAGAAAGAGGGATCATCCAGAGGAGACATGGGAAGGTCATGTGGGTCAGGTGATGAAATGCTGAGTGGAGAAGGAGATCTGGAGTAATCTGATCTGGAGTGCTCCCCCTGATAGAGTATACCGCCAATGTCTGGGTTGCTTGGGGCTGGGAGACTCTGATGGAGATCTTGAGGGAGGCCTTCTCCGATGCTGGGATCTACCCCTAGGAGGTGGAGTCTGCTCCTTGGGGGTTGGTGGTTGTCTTGCTGGTCCCTGTGGTGGAGGAGGGGGTGTAGGAGGTAAAGGAATAGGAGGATGTGGAGGAGGAGTTTTCACTGGGACCACGTCTTTGCAGATTGTGTGCCACCAGAAAGTAAAGCATTCCTTTACTTCTTGGATATTCATACCCGACGATGGGCCTGGTGCCGGGGTCGGGCGTCGGGTCCTCGGGTGTCTCCAGGGTGGGTGAAGGTTCCCTCGGAAGCCTGGCATCCTCTGTGTCACCCACCTGGTCTTTGGGCAATGCGGTGTCCTTCTCTGTGGAGTCTCTGTGACCGGTGTCTACTGGTGACTGGGGGGCGGTCTTTGGATCCAGTGAGGCTGACGACTTCGGGTCCGGTGAATGCCTGGATGGCGTCTGGTGCTTGGCCAATGTTCTTGGCTCCGAATGTCTGGCTGACTTTGGGTGCTTGGCCGACGTCAGGTCCATCGTCCGCTTGAGGGATGTTAGGTCCTTAGTCTTCCTGGGCGGAGGATCCGGGCCCCTAGGGGGCTGGGAAACGGGGGTCCCGACATTGGGTGGAAGAGGAAGACTTGTGGCATTCAGAGCACTTTGAAGAGGCATGAGAGGGAGTAGAGGAAGCTGAGGGCCTGGAAGTCTTAATGGGCTGAAGAGTCGAAGAACCGCTGGAAGCCCTGACCTTGACCGGGGGGGGGGGCTGAGACCTAGCCCTCGAGGGAGAGCAGTCCGATCATGTGGAGCCTGAGCTCCGCGAATCCGAGGCGCGGTTCGGGGATCTGGACCTTGCCTTCTACCGGTGCTTGTCCCGGTGTTTGTGAACCTTGGAGGAAGAATCACCCCTAGAGGAAGGTTCTTTGCCCATCCTATTAAGTTTTTCTTCTAGCAGGTAAGCCTGAAGTGCCTCCTGATGGCGGATCCTGGTGCGGCTGTTGAACCCCTGGCAAAAGGTGCAGGCCTTGGTGTCGTGATCTGGTCCTAAGCAACGCATGCAGGAAGAATGAGGATCCTTGAAAGGGTTCTGTTTTCCACAGGCACACTTTGAAAGGTGACCCTCAAATGAAGGAGTTGGAGAGGACATTAGTTAGGTAGAAACTCTTGAAGTTCTAAGTCGTCGTGCACTAGGTAGAGACCGAGAGGCCGATGCTGGTGAGTCGACGGCGGGAAAAGAACTGGGGATTCTGGGGGACTAGCCCCTTATGTACTGTGCCTAACATCAGGGCCGGGACCGACATCAGAGGCTATGCTCACTGAATACTGCTAGCTAGAAAATTTCCCTGGGATCCTGGCACCTGCCGGCTTCAGTCCTAATGGTGTAACCTGCTGCAAGAGCTGTTTCTCGAAGTAAGATCTTCCTATTAGTTCTCAATACTAACCTTGTCCCTGTGGAAGGAAACACAGTCCTTTTCCACACAGAGGGCCTGGAACTCACTTATCCTCCTAGCAGAAGTGATTGCTACCAAAAAGACTACCCTCCAAGTAAGAGACTTAAGCTCTGCAGAGGCCATAGGCTCAAAGGGAGGAAGCATAAGCTGGGCAATACAAATGTTCAGGTCCCAAGCTGGCATGGGTTCCCTGTGAGGGGAAAACAGGTGAGACAGTCCATTAAAGAACCTCCTGAAGATAGGATTTGATGCTAAGGAGGTGTCCTTTCCAGCCAAAATGTATGCCGACACTGAAGCCAGGTGTACTTTTAGGGTTGAGTGCTGCAACCCCTGGGAATGCAGGTGAGTCAAATAGTCCTGTAGGGTTGGAATGCCAGCCTGAGCTGGGACTATATCCTTATCTTTACACCATATAGAGAATCTTTTCCATTTTGAGGCATAGGTTTTCTTAGTAGGTTTCCTATACCCTCTGAGGACCTCCAGAACCCCTTCAGAGAATTGCAAGCCTGCATATTCGAAGTCCTTAAGAGCCATCCCTTGAGCCTGAGAGATCTGAGATTGGGGTACATGACTCTCCCCTGAAAGGAGGTCTGTAGGTTGTACCTTTGTAGAAGGTGAATCAGCTTGGTCACCAACATAGGGAGCAGGAGGGAGTACCAAGGCTGTCTGGCCCAGTCTGAGGCTACCAGAATCATTGAAGCTGGCTGTGATCTGAGCTTGATGAGCACCCCGAGTATCAGGGGAAAAGACATAAAGATGCCTCCCTGTCCAATCCAGAATCAAGGCATCCAGGGTAACTGCAACAATACTGAGGTAAGTGGTGATTTTGGTGGGATGCAAAAAGATCCATTTCTGGGGTTCCCCACCTCCTGAATAGAGCATTCACCACTTGCTTGTTCAGTGTCCATTCATGATGAGCCTGGTTTATCCCGCTCAAGGCATCTGCCAGGGTGTTGTCCTTGCCAGACAGATGGATCAACTGTAGGGAGGCGTTTGGAAAGTAAGCAAGGCTCCATATCTTCATTGCCTCTGTACAAAGTGGAGTGGACCTTGTCCATCCTTGCTTGTAGATGTAGTTCATTGTTGTGGTATTGTCTGTTCTGACTTGTACCACCTTTCCCTGTATTAGGTGTGAGAAAGCCTGAAAGGCCAGGTAAATAGCCCTTAACTCTAGCAGATTTATATGCAGGAGTGAGTCTGCGCTCTCCCAGGTGCCATGAATGGTGTATTCCCCCAACTGGGCACCCCACCCCAACAGGGAAGCATCTATTGTGAGAACCAGTGAAGGGGGCTCCTGGAAGAATGGGACCCCTTCTCTCAAGTTTTCCAGCTCCATCCACCATTGGAGTGCCTGTAATAATGCCTTTGTTACGGGTACTGGTTTTGATAGGGGTTCCCGCCTTTGGCACCAGTCTGCTCTGAGGTGGAACTGAATGTCTCTCATCTGAAACCTGGTACCTATGACTGTACTTGTTGCTGAAGCCATGTGCCCTAACAGTTGTAGAAATTGTCTTGCTGGCTTTGGCCTGCCCAGGACAAATGAGCCTGCCAAAAGCTGAGTGCTTTATGCCCTCTTCTGAGGGAGGAAAGCCCTTCCTAGTATAGTGTTTAGTTCTGCACCATGCAACGGGGGAATGTGAGGAAATTCTTTTTCACAGAAAGGGTGGTGGATGCATGGAATGGCCTACCTCAAGAAGTGGTGGCTATGAATACAGTGCAGGGCTTCAAACAGGCATGGGATAGGCATAAGGGAGCAATACAAACGAGTATGAATAGATAGGCCACTGACAGAGCAAAGGCCGATGGCACATTTATAAGGTAGAAAAGGAAATGGGCAGACTGGATGGGCCATGTGGTCCTTATCTGCCGTCAACTTCTATGTTTCTATGTTTCTACCACTTGCGATGCTGATGACCCAAGTTTGGGAATGGGCCTGAGTTATCTGAGGAATGGCCTGGGGAGGAGGATTGAACATCCCCAGGAGCTGCTCCTGTGGCATGGAGGGCTGAGGCATGGAGCAGCTCAGCCAACAGCAATGGAGACCAGGGTTCTAATCCTGGTCTCTCGAATTATGTACCTACTGACTCTGTGGTGCTTCTGTTCTCTCTGACTCTGTGTAACTGCCTAAAGTGTATCATGTTGTCCTATGTCGTATTTCCTTGTACTCTTCCGGGTCATACCTGAAAACAGGCAAATGTCTTGTTTAGTGTAGTTACCTGGTTAACAAACAGCTAAATAAATAAAACTGCAGTACTTAAACACGGGTGAAGACTGACTTTTTGATGTTGAGAAAGAATCCGAGAGAGAGCAGCAGATTCCAGGTTACCTGAAGGTGTTCTGTCACCTGCTGGTGAGATTTTCCCATGATTAGCCAATCATCCAGATAGGAAAAACTAACACCTACCCTTCTTAGGTGTGCCACCACTGCTGCCATGCACTTGGCAAGGACCCTTGGTGCAGAAATGAGGCAGAAGGGAAGTGTTGAGAACTGATGGTGGCCTTAGGGGAGTCTGAATCTTAGATATTTTCTGTGCGACTCCCTTATAGGAATGTGGAAATATGCATCCTTTAGGTTTAAGGGGGCTAGCCAGTCTCCTTTCTGCAGAGTTGGCAGAATCATTGCCAATGTGACTATCTTGAACCTGGGTTTCACCAGGTACTTGTTTAGCAGTCGGAGGTCAAGTATACGCTCCCACTCCCCATTCTTTTTTATTGCTAGGAAATATCTTGAATAAAACCCCTGCCTTCTTTGGCTGAGGGGAACAGGCTGTACTGCTCTTGCTAGCAACACAGCCTGCACCTCCTGTTCCAGCAGTTTTCTTTCTGTGAAAGGAGCTGATGTAAACTGCTTTGAACTTGGAGGAGGAAGGGACTTGAAACAAAGGGACAGACCCTGACTCACTATTTCCAGAACCCACTTGTCTGTGGTGATTTTTAGCCAGTCCTGAAAATAATGAGTCAGTCTGCCCCCTACAGGAGATGGAGAGGCAGCCTGAAGGGAAAAGTCAGGGATTTTGCTTTGCTTGCTGCTGGGGCTGTGCAGATTAGGATCCTCTCCTGGAACCCCTACTGCCTCTGACTCTATAAAAAACACCATGCTGTGAATGGTACTGCTGTTGGGGAACAGTCTGCACTTGAAAGAAAGGCCTCCTAAAAGAGGGCCTACACCTGCCTGCCCTACCATAAGATGAAGTGGAGGGAGAAGCTCTCTCTTTAGTAGAATTACTCCTGAAAGTAGCCTTATTCTTATCTACTTTCTTCATGTATGCCTCAGTCTGGGCACCAAAAAATGAGTGGCCCTCAACTCAGAAGTCCATGGCCTTACTCTGGGTGTCCTGGGTGAGATTAGTAGCTCTCAGCCAGACAAACCTTCTCAATGCTATAGTACCTGCCTTCCATCTAGCAGCTGTGTCACTCATGTCAGCTGACATTTGGAACTGGTACTTGGAAGCCTCCAAGCCCAGTCTTGCAGTATCCAGCAACTCAAACTGTTAGAGAGGGGTTAGTCTCAGCATTATCCAAAATGGACTGCCAAAGAGCCTTCTGGTAGAGGGCCACATAAACTTGATAGCTGGCTTGGCAAACTGCCAGGGAAGCTGAAATGTACCCTTTTTTTGCCATGCTGTGCATTTTCCTTGAGTCCTTCTCAGTGGGGTGAGAGGACAAGGGAGTTTTTGTCTTTTCACAGGCAGCCTGCTCAACAATACCCTGGTGGTCAGGGTGAGTAAATAAAAACTCAGCTCCTGACCTTTCAAGCTGATATTTTTTATCACACTTTTCATCAGTGGGTGTGACAGTGTTTGGAGTCTTGAGAATTTCCAGGACATCCTTCTTAAAGGATTTACACATAGGCAGAAAGAGCCTTCTGGTGGGTGTCAGCTCCATAAGCTCCATATATTGGGTTTCTTCCTCATCCTGGATCTCTTCTGCAGTTTGCAGATCCAGAGTTTCCACCATTTTCCTAACAAAGGAAAAATGGGATGAAAAGTCCTCTGTGGATCTAGGAGGAGAGCCCAAGTCCTGCTCTCGTGCGACCTCAAGTTCAATACCCTCCTCTGCCTGATCATCCTCCTCACACTCCACTGTGTCAGTGGGTAAAAAAAGGTACAAAGACAGGAGTTTTTTCAGTAGAAGTGACCACAGGCTGCTTAGGGGTAGTAAACCCTGCAGCAGTTGCAGTAAGGCTAGAGCCTGGGTTAAGTCAACAGGCAAAGGAGCAGGTACAGGCACCAGAGGGACCCCTTGAGGTGTTTCAGCTGGGGTTTCAGTGCACTTTGTTTTCTTTAGTTTTTTTGGCAGGCACCGGGGGGAGTCAGTCGGTTCATTGCCTCTCTTGCCAAAGCCCTCACCCATATCAGGGATGGATCTGGAGGCTCTGGAAGGAATAGCCAAGGGTTTGGAGGGGGTGGACTGGTTAGAGCCCATGGACCCCTCTTCTAATTTTCTTTTAAGCCTCTCCCTATGTTCTTCCACTGTTTTCTCAGGGAAAGACTTACAAACTTCACAAACCAGCAGAAAAATGCTGTTGACCAAGACAGAGCAAACATAAATCATGTTTGTCTGGCTTATCAAACACTTCAGAGCACTTTAGACAGTTTCTAAAGCCACGAGGTCCTGTTTTCTTTTTAGGCTTATCTGACATTTTAAAGAAAACAGGAACCAGGAACCGACAAAAATGGAAAAAGATTAAATATTTGTGGTCGGTTCAGTCAGAGGCATAGCTACAAGGGTGCAGGGGATGCAGTGGCACCCGGGCCCTTGAGGTTTGAGGGGCCCAAATCATGATTTTGATGTTTATTCAAAACCATGGAGGGGCCCTGTAACATTGCCTTGCACCCAGGCCCTCTGGGAATTTGCTACACTACTGGGATCAGTAACCAATAAAACCCGAAATTTAACGGTTCCGATTGGATCCGGAACCGAGAAGCAACTCACGGAGTCGGGAAACTTCAGTACAAATGCAGTAAATTTTATAGAAAATACAGAAAAATATAATCAGAACCCCTTAAAAAAAGGTAACAATTCAAGAGAGAAAAGAATTGGTTACCCCTCGGTTCACAGGAACCACGAGGAACTGGAAAACAGCGCTAAAATTAAAACTACGAAGTAAAACACTAAAAAACAAATACACTAGGCAGTAAATGAAAAAAATTAAACAAAATACTCACTTATTTTGTTCAATGCACTTCAGGGATTGCCCTTATTTATTTATTAGCTTT
Organism: Neoceratodus forsteri; assembly: GCA_016271365.2. Lineage (NCBI taxonomy): Eukaryota > Metazoa > Chordata > Ceratodontiformes > Ceratodontidae > Neoceratodus > Neoceratodus forsteri. Next base: position 980,275,008 of record CM057450.1, on the reverse strand, counting down.
TGTTGACCAGGTAAGCACACTAGACAAAAACCGTACAAAGAACTATAAGGTACAGTTAAGCATTGCACAGGATAAAGTAGAAACAGGTAACATAACAATACATAAGCAGGCAAGAATTTAACACAGTTGAGTAGGAAAGAGCCATAGGATCAAATAAGGATAAGTACAGTGCATGCAACAAATCACTACCCAGAAGCGTGGGGTGAATACATTTCTATACAGAACAGGACCACCAAACAGGGCATCAGACAGAGCTCCACCTAGAGCAGAGAGCAGGTATAAAATTATACAAAGCAGGACCTTAGTAAACGAGATCCGCCTTCATGACCCATGCAGGGGCCGACAAAAATGCAGGGACATAATAGTCCAGCTTTGAAGGCATGAGTGAGAGGGTGAGGAGCGGACCTGTGAGGGAAAGGCGTTCCAAACTCAGGGAGCACATGCAGCAAAATCCCTAACCCCCATTTGCGTATGAGTGGCGGGAACTTTCAGAACAGCAGAGCCCAAAGACCGAAGGGAGTAAAAGGAGGTGGCAGGTATGAGGAGCTCAGCCAGTTCTTGAGGGGTGCCAGTTCTGAGCACCTTACCTGTGAAGCTACCCAGGACAAAGCTCCTATAGTTGGGAGGGGAGAGCCAGTCGAGCTTACTGTACAAGTCACAATGGTGGGTGAGCCGGGGGGGGGGCAGTAAGTGCAAAATGACAAATGTTGTTATAGGCTACATTCCACCTAGCGAGGTGAGCTTTAGAAGTATGCACATACAGGATGAGCCCATAACAGAGTGCCCGGTGGGCAGCAGATATAAGGCTGTTCTTCGCTCTGTAGGCTAGGCCCAGCTTGCAGTTGACAGCCCTACATAAATTTAGGATATGATGACCAAGGTCAAGCTGGGGGTCAAGTGTCACCCCCAGGTATTTAATGGTATCAGTTATCATGACAGGAAAGCCATCTGTTCCAGTGATGCACAGGGGGGCAGGGGAGGCCTTTATCTTAGTTGGAGACCCAAAAAGCATGGCCTGGGTTTTTTTTTAGATTGAGGACAAGCTTGTTTGCCATAATCCAGGACTGGATATTCCTGAAGTCAGCGTTCAGCTGGTGGTTGATGGTCCCAATGTCACAGGAATGGGTGAGGATAACCAGGTCATCCGCATATAGAATGGAGCTACAATGGGAAGAAATGGAGAGAAGGTTGTTAAAGATGGAAAAGAGGAGAGGCCCTAGGACTGACCCCTGAGGGACACCAGAGATCACGGGGGTTGGTGTCAGAGAGGACCTTGATGAACTTAGTTAATTCATTTCTGCCCTGGAGGTAGCTGGTAAATCAACTTAGGACAGGGGGAGACAGACCAAGGGACCAGAGCCGAGAGATAAGTAAGGTAAGATCAACTAGTTCGAAGGCCATAGATAGGTCAATCAAGATGACACCCGAGAGCTGACCCTGGTCCATTGCTGCCCTAATCCCAGAGGAGACAGTAACAAGTACTGAGGACATACTGTTCCCTTTCTGGAAGCCGTGCTGCGCAGGAGACAGCAGCTCATGGGCCTGGATATACTCCATAAGTTGCTCAGCAACAACTTTCTCAAGGAATTTACTGATGGCCGACAGGATGGCTATAGGCTGATAATTGTCGAGGATCTTGGGGTTGCCTTGTTTAAGGACAGGGACAATCCTTGCCACCTTCCAGAGGTCGGGATAACTCCAAGGGCAAGAGACATATTGAAAATATGAACCACAGGGGAGGCAACATATGAGGCACCAAGTTGGAGGAGCCTAGGTTCTAAGCTATCATGGCCAGCACTAGCACAGGAGGAGAGACCAGAGACAAGTCTCTGCATCTCCTGTGCTGCCACTGCCCTCAAGTAAAATAACGGATGGGAAGTGGGGGGCGACTGTGAGGCAGCAGGCAGGACTTGACTATCACGCCCACCAGTGGAGAATAGGGAGGTGAAAGCAGGTAAATCAGTGAAGTGGGAGTTGAATGCATTAGCAACAGTTAGGGGATTATTATAATTTCATCTGTCAATGAGCATATCAGAGACCTCACAGTTGGAGGAACCACTTACTATGTTTTTGATGTTCCTAGGCTCCTTAGCAGAGTTTAGCAAGGCGGTTTTACAGTAATCACTCTTGGCAGTCCTGATTTCTCTCTTACATTCATTCCTAAGCCTCCTATACTGATGAAATAAAGCCTGGTCCATCGTGGCCTTAAAGTTGGCCCAGCATTTGTCCCTAGTCCGCATAACAAAAAGAAGGCTCCCATGGAGCCACTTAGTAGCAGACCCCTTACCCTCCTCCTGATAGGGGGCGCATGCTTGTCCTGCAGTGCCGAAAAGATGCTGAGGAAGTAATTAACAGCAGTGGGACAGTCAGGAGCACTCAGGACCGCAGACCAGTACGTGAGCCTCAGATCCTCATGGAAGGAACCTAGGTCAAACTTTGAAAAATCCCTAACTTGGATGACTTTGTAGAGAATTTTCTGGGAGGAAACCCTCCATACACAATACACAGGGGTGTCATCTGTGATAGAATCAGGAAGGGTACCTAAAGAGGTAATCCTCTCAGGCCTATTAGACAGAACCCAGTCAAGAAGAGAGCTATTTCCACCAGTGGTAGATCACCTGGTGGGCTCTTGAATGAGTTGTGACAAGGAGAGGCCAGCAAGCAGGGGCGCATACACCTTGATATTTCCTCCAAGCCAATTTAGGTTAAGATCACCCATGATAAGTAGTTCATTATCCCCAGTCTTAGCACACACAGCATCAAGGAGGGAGGATAACCCCAGCACTCCACCCTTGGGGATTGTATGTGCAAATGATATGCAGCTTTTTGGCACTACCAAGTAAGAGAACAGTATGAAGCAGCTCACTAGGAGACAGCAGGGGCTGTTGGTGAGACACAATGGTTAGATGTAGGTGACTCCTAAAGTAGATCAAGATACCTCCACCCTGCTTCCTCCCTGGCCGGTCAAGCTTTATAAGATCAAAGCCAGGAAGCATACAGGCAGAGTCAGAGGTAGAAGGTTTCGGCCATGTCTCAGAGATGCCGAGGATGTCAGGCTTGTAGTGAGAAACCCAGGCAGCAAGCTCAGCCAGATTGGGAAGGAGGCTGCGAATGTTGAGATGAACTATATTTAGCCCTTTGCCTGACAACCAGCCGGCAGGAAGGGAGGAGGCGTGATAAAGGGGGCCTGGGTTAGGCTCAATGTCCACAGCCAGGACTAATATCACCAACAGAAACCAGAGAAGATGCCTTAGAGGAGGGCACCCACCATGGGCCAGGGGCTTATGAGTGAGGTGCTTGGTTACTAAAGAGAGGTACAGAAAACGCCTGAGGTCATGGCAGTATACAGGCCAGAGGGGTTGACTGCCAAAGGCTATCAGGTTGGAGAAGGTGAAATCCTGTTCCCCAAGCTGCTCAAGGAAGGGGAGCAATCAGCGAAGAGTAGGGGGAAGCATAGGGAGGTAACTAGCCCAATGACGAGGACACTACTAAATGGGAAGGGCTTAACAGCCTCCGTGGAGGGCTTAGGGACCAACATGTTGAGTGTACCGGTCCCAGGGGCTAAACCAGGACACAAGCTGGAGAAGATAAATCATAGGACAGTAATCACCCTAGGGAGATAAAGTAGGGATAGCTAGTGTACACAGCACTAATGGCAAGTAAACAGAGGCATACACTGGCTAGAACTGCAGAGTCAAAATAGGTAGATGAGCAGATAGTGACCATTGGCACCTAAAGAGATTAACTGCAGACTAACAGTAATACAGGGGTTACACCAAAGAAATAGACTCAAGCAAGCCCAGCTCAGGGTAAAAATAATATTACATTCAAAACCTAAGCCAGCACAGAGAATATCACACAGTAACTAATATCAACAACCAGAATAACTAGCTACTGTAAATGGCAGCAGGTTAAGAATAAGGACAGGGTAGCTGTTGTAAGTTTCAGCAGCCCAAACTGGCTATATAGGGGCAAATTCCTAGAATAGAAGGGGGGGCCCCTCATTAAACCATAACAGGTAAACAGCTGACCACCCAGTTGTTCCAACAGTACAGCAGTTCGGAATGGATCAGTCAAGCAGCCCAAGTGCAGGTGGAGGACTCATGGTGAAAGCAGCAGGGAGAGACAGGAGAGAGCTGCCAATAATTACTTCTTGTGATTGGACACACAAGACCTGTGGGAGGGGCTTAAAGGCATTTAGCGGGAGGAGAGAACAGGGTGGGCTGGGCGGGAAAAAGTTTGTCCTCCGGTTCCCTCAACAACGAGTGTCCCCTTCCTCAGAATACTGTCTTCTGTTCCAGGCAGGGATCCGGTGCTTAAAAGACAAGCTGAGTGTCCACAGAGTGTGCAGGGGAGGTTCACCTGATTTGATCCAGCGAGCCGGTACCTCAACCCTGCACAAGCACAAGTCCAAGTCGTGAGCGGGGTGAGGTGGACCCACCGAAGGAGAGGTTGTCCACACCACCCTTCATGAGTCATCAGCAAAAAGTCCTTACAGGGGGCTGCTGTGCGCTGCTTAGCCTTTTTTAATAAGCAGAGCTGCATGTCACAGTGGGCCAGCTTCCAATCAGGGTGCACTGTATTTTTTGAAATTGGCGCGGAAAACCTCTGGGTCCACTGAGACAAATGGGAGGCTTAGAGGGAATGCAAAGTTCATCCTCCGGTTCCCTCAACAATGAAGTGTCCTCTTCCTCAGACTATGGTCTCCTCCTCCTCCTCCAGGCAGGAGCTCCGGTGCTTGAAAGGCAAGCTGAGTGTCCATGGAGTGTGCAGGGGAGGTCTGCCCGACTCGATTCAGCAAGCCAGCACCTCAGCCCTGCACAAGCACAAGTCCAAGTCCAAGTGGTGAGCAGCGGTGGGGGGACCCACTGAAGCAGAGGTCACCCACACTGCCCCTCACGAGTTGAGAAGATCTCCAGGGTGTCTAAACTTTGCAGCAGAGAGAAGAAATCTGAAGTTATAATGTAGGCAGTTACACTGGATAGTTTTGAAATTGGATGCATGAGCTAAAGATTCCATCATTAGCATAGCATTCCATTTGGCTCCGGGGCAGTGCTGACTTAAAGGAGCACTGCAAGAAGTAATAATATTAGTGGATTCCTGGGGATAGAAAGAAAAGATGGTGCTACTGCAAAGGGCTAGAACTCCTACAGCACAACAAAGATGCACAGTGAGGCACAAGCAGAAACCGTCACAAACACAATTTACTGAGAGTAAAACTTGCTGTGGCTTATTTGACTCTCCCTGTATCTTGGACTTGCAGAACAGGCACACACTACTAGACCTTCTATGGAAGAAAACTTTGTAATCCTAGCATCTCCCACCCTCCTCCCGAGGGACAGCATGTTTGTGGTCCATCTGTGCAAAATTCCCGGACCTATGGAAAACAGCCACTGTGAGACCTGTCCATAAAAGTGGGGACAAGACGATTCACTCAAATTATCGCCCTATCTCCATACTGCCCCCACTCTCTAAGGCACTTGAGCGCATCGTGGCTGATCAACTTACCGACCACTTGGATAAATACAATATACCTTGTCCACAACAACACGGCTTCCGGAAAGGTCACAGCACCACCACAGCCCTTCTTGAGTTCACTGGAGCTTTGCACAAATCCCTTGACAACGGCCTTCTCACAGGGGCCGTTTTCATCGACCTCTCCAAGGCCTTCGATACAGTACACCATGGACTACTAATACACCAACTACTGAATGCCAGGCTATCACCTGACTCTTCTCTCTGGTTTAAAAGCTACTTAGAAAACTGGTCACAGAGAGTAAAAATTGCGGACGCTCTTTCTAACACCCTGCCTGTTCGCTCGGGTGTCCCACAGGGATCCATACTGGGACCCCTCCTTTTTAGCCTTTTCTTAAACTCCCTCCCTTACCACCGCTCTGAGCAGATCACACTATATGCCGATGATGCTGTTGTATTCTCCACTCACAAAGATCCTGCAACTCTTCAACACAACCTTCAACTTGGTTTCAGTTCTGTAGAGTCATGGTTTCTTAATCATAAATTGGTCCTCAATGACAAGAAAACCAAATCTATGCTCTTCTGCAGCTCTCATAACCCACACAAGCTACATCACTTGGCTATCTCCACCACCCAGGGCAACACTCTAGATCAGGTGGTGCCCTTCAAATACTTAGGGATTCAGCTTGACCCTAATCTCTCCTATGGACTTCATGTAGATAATGTAGCTAGAGCTGCTAATACACGGCTTGGTCTCCTCTACAAACACAGACCACACCTCATGCCAGAAGCTTTGAAGGTTGCAGTCCTGATCTCTGTAATAGACTATGGTCTCATCATTTATGGCTCAGCCACAACCACAACCCTTAGACGCCTCTCAACTGCCTTAAATAAAGCATGTCGGCTCATCACTGGTGCTCACCGTCTCACCCACACATGTGATCTGTACACTCAGACCGGCTGGCTCCAACTATCAAACCGCATAAAGTTTCTCACCTGCTCCATGGTCAAAAAAATCTACCTTGGCCTTGCACCTTCTGGGGTCTCAACTCTGTTACAACACCGAATTAACAAATGGTGCCTTAGGAGATCCACGCTACAGCTACTGAAAGTCCCCCACTGTCACACTTCACAGGGACAACGCTCTTTTGCTTATCGAGCACCACTCTGGTTCAATGGCCTCAGCCCAACCATCTCCTCTGCCCCAACTATTGGTATGTTTAAAACTAGGCTCCGGGACTATCTGACAACCATCTCCTCTGCCCCAACTATTGGTATGTTTAAAACTAGGCTCCGGGACTATCTGACTACCAACAGCTCCTGTGACTGCCCAACTTAACCTTGTTTCTCCACTTCCCTTTCTGCTCTAGTTGTCCCCCCCCCACTGGATTCTACCCTCACATCTTGGTATACCCAATGCTGCACTTTTCACCCTCTTGCCACCCTTCCTACATTCCTTCTCCCCCACCCTCTTCCCTCTCCCTATGACTCTGGCACTTCTTATCTGTTGTCTATTTTCTCTGACAAATGCCGCTGGCTGCCTTGTTACAATGCTACCCTTGAACTGTATTAATCGGTACTCTGTTTGCAATGTCTACATTGTTGTAATGCCTGTCTTGATGTTCCCCATAATTTGTATTTCTCTGACATGGAACCTTTGTAAAAGAGCCTTGGCTCAAAGGTGTTTGTAATCCTAGACTTGATAAATAAATAAATAAATTAAAAAATCCAAGATGCAGGCCGGGCAAAACACTTGGCACTCCTAGACAATGAGTGTAGGACCTAGTGCCACAGCAGCAATTAGGAAGAGCACCACAGGTGAGGCATCCCCTTCCAGGATGGCCATAAGCAGGTAGGTCCCACTCTTCTAGAACTTCTCCAGTGGAGTATCCAGCGTCACTAGCATCTAGTCCATTAATAAGGAGAGGTTGGAATGTTCCCAGTAGGCAAGCCTTTTCATCAGCAAACTTCTGTCATGCTCTCTTGGGGTTGAGTTAAAGGATGACTTGTCAGAGAGTTGGAGTACAGTAGTGCTGGACTATAACAAGGTGAAGTGACCGTCCATTTATTTAACTAACCACTATTGACATGCCATGGGGGAATCATAGCATGAAATCCTTGTTTGAGGCCCCCACCAAGAGTTGTGACAGTGGGTGCTGAACCAGACTTGGCCACTGAGGCACTGCTGGCAACACCATGAGTGGTGCAATGGGATGTGCAGTAAGAATCAAAAAGGTTCAGCTAAGACCGGGCCAGCCAAACTGTTGTCAACCTCAGCTCCAGTAATACATCCAGTAAGCCCATTGCTCCCACATAGCATTCTCCCACCTGTGACAAGCTTGACATGGATGATGGAAGCCCCATAAGGAGGTAGACTGGTGGTGATGTTGTGAGATTAAGAAAGTACAGTTACATAAGAACTTACTGTAACAGTAGATCTTCAAGAGGAGTTCTTGCAGCAGGTAACACAAGTAGGACTGAAGCCGGCAGGCAGCAGGACCCCTCAGAAAATTTCTAGCTAGAAGTGTACAGCGGGGGACTGCCTCCAATGTCGGCCCACTCCCGACGTCCCATGTGAAATAAAAGGGGTGGTCCCCCAGCGTCCCTCAGTTCTCCCACTGGAGACTCCGGCATGGATGTAAAAATTTGGATGGAGAAACTGAGGATCCTCCTGTAATGTTAGGAGGCAGATATTCTGCTGTGAATGCAGAAGGAATCCCTTGAGGGGAAGGTGGGTGGGAAACAGCACCTGCTGCAAGAGCTCCTCTTAAAGATCTGCTGTTAAGGTAAGTTCTTACCTAACTGTACTATCTCACTTCGAGATGGAGCTCTTGCAGCAGGTAACACAAGTATGACAGACTCCCAAGCAGTACATAGCCCCTTACATGCAGGGTGGAGGAAACAGAGAGAGAGAGAGAGACTTGAGTCCTTCTGGAGAGAAGGCCCTGCAGCACCACAAGGCTGAAGCCAGTCCTGAACCTAGAAGCAATATCCAGACTGTAATGCTTAATGAATGTGTGGACTGAACTGAAAGTGGCTGCTGCGCATATGTCTGCTGCAAACACATTCCTCAAGGAGGCAAAAAAGGCTGCTACACCTCTGGTGGAGTGGCCCTTTACTGGTCTCGGTAAGGGTTTGTTGTACTTCTGGTAACAATGCAATGCAATTCACCAACAATTTTGAAAGGGTTTGTTTTGTAACAGGTGCCCCTAACACCTGTAGGGCAAAAGAGGTGAACAGTTGGTCTGATTTTCTAGATCCCAAGACTGGAGTACCCACTGACAGGTGGGACGAGTCCAGCCCCTATTGGAGGGCTTGCTGCACAGGTCCTGGGATTGAGACGAGCTGATTGAGATTATCCCAGTGTTGAACCCATTGGGCTCTCAGGGCCAGATATTCAAAAGGGTTGCGCCATGCGCAATAGGGTTGCGCCTGCGCAATTCTGAACTTGCTCCATTCTGCGATATTCAGCAGGAGGCAGTTGCGCCACTGAAAAAAGGCTGAGCAACAGCGCAATGCAAATGAATGCATGCTGAACTGGAGGGGGAGGAACCATGCATAAACTGCACAGCCCGATATTCAACCAGGCTGTGCAGAGTTGTGCAGGCGCAACCCCCATCCTGCGCCTGCACAACTTTGAGCCAAAAAAAGGCTCAAATAGAGCCACCCACAGGTGAGCTGCTGCATTGCAGGGCGCAATACAGCAGCTGCCACCTGTGGCTGGCCTTTAACCCACTCCCTGTGCCTCTGCAGCCCGATCGCGGGCGGCGTAAATCCCCGCCACCCCCACCAGCCCGATCGCAGGCTGCATTAGTTTAAAACACCCCCGAATACATCCCTGGTGGTCAGTGGACCAAAAAGCCAGATCGCAGGCTGTATTAGTTTAAAACAACCCCTCCGAATACATCCCTGGTGGTCCAGTGGATAATACCGATCACGGGATGTACAAAGTAAATGAACCCCGAACATAGCCCTGGTGGTCAGTGGATAATCCCGATCCGGGATGTACAAAATAGCGAACCCCCTGAATGCAGCCCTGGTGACCTAGTGTCCCCACCCACCCACCCACAAAGCCCCACCACCCCGCTCCCCGCGGCGGGGCGGCAGCATCCACTCACCTGCCACCCGCGCCCGCCGACTGACTGTCGGTAGGGCTACCCCCATGGTGCAGAGTAAGAGCCAATGGGTGTGCAGCCCAGCAAGCATAAGCGCAGTCCAGATTTGTGAATCATTCATCCACAAAGCTGGACTGTCTCAGATGTATAGGGCTGCACGCCCATTGGCTCTTGCTCTGCACCAATGGGCGCAGCCCTACTGGGCAGTCAGTCGGGCGGCGGGGCGGGTGGATGCTGCCGCCCACCGCCGCGGGGGAGCGGTGGTGGGGCTTCTGCGGGTGGGGGGGACACTAGGTCACTGGGGTTGTGTTCGGGGTTCACATTTAGGTACATCCCGGATCGGGATTATCCACTGGACCACCAGGGCTATGTTCGGGGAGGGGTTTGTTTACTTTGTACATCCCGCGATCGGGATTATCCACTGGACCACCAGGGATGATTCGGGGTTGTTTTAAACCAATACAGCCTGCGATCGGGCTTTTCAGTCCACTGGACCACCAGGGATGTATTCAGGAGGAGGGGTTGTTTTAAACTAATGCAGCCCGCTGATGGGCTGCAGGGGCGTCGGTCCCCACGGCTGCTGCCTGACAGGGCGCCAGGTGCAAGTCCTCGGGGATCGGCGCACCTGCATGCTAATGGCATGTAAATGGGGCCATAATCAGCTGCAAATGGCCCCCGCGCCTTGCATGAATTATGGCCCCATTTGCATGTCACCTTTGAATATCGGAAATTTAGATGATGCGAATGGTACTTGGCGCCACCGCAAGTTGAATGCACCACTCTGACCACTTCTGCGGTGGCACAAGTTCCACTGCACCATGCACAGTGGCTGTGGTGGCGGGGGTGATATTCAAAGGAGTTGCTCAAGGCGCAACTCGCTTTGAATATCGCTCTGGCCACATCCCAGCTCAACTATTTTGTGCAGCGCAAGGGCTTGCGCCACAAAATAGCGCAGTTTGAATATCTGGCCCTCAGTATCCACTAGATCGTCCTCACATGAAGTCTGGTGAATGGTACAGTGGCAATGGCTGCTGCCATGTGGTCGAGAAGTCTGAGTACTGTCCAGGCTGGGACCTGTCATAAAGACTGGATGTGGTATGCGAGACCCCTTAGGTGGTCTGCTCTGTCCTCTTGGAGGAAGGCTTTCCCTTGAGAGGTGTCGAGAACTGCTCCTATGAATTGGAGCCTCTGAGTCAGCAAGAGTAATGATTTCGGCATGTTTAAGATGTCTTCCACTGTGTGCTGAAGAGCTTCCCTGGATGGGGCTGTGAGAAGCCAGTCGTCCAGGTATGGGAAGACATAATGGCCTCTCCTTCGGAGGGCTGCTGCCACTACTGCTGGACCCTTGGTGCAGAGGATAGGCTGAATGGCAGCACCCTGATTTGGAAATGCTGGCCCTAGAATTCGAATCTTAGGAATCTCCTGTGGTGTCTGGCTATCAGGATGTGTAATTACGTGCCCTGCATGTCCAGGGATGAGAGCCAATCCCCTTGGTGAAGCATGGGGAGTAGACACTGTAGGGTGACCATCCATAAGTGCCTGTATTCCACGAAGACATTGAGGTCGCTGAGGTCCAGGATAGGCTTTAGGTCTTCTATTTTCTTGAGTACTAGGAAGAGGTGTGAATAGTACCCTTGTCCCTTCTGGGTGGTTGGAACTGGCTTTATTGCTCTTTTGTCCAGCAAAGTTTGAACTTCATCCTGGATGAGAGCAGCGTGGGATTGGGAGTAATGTGAAAAAAAGGTGGTCTGTCGGGGGGTATCTTGATAAATTCTATCATGTGACCCCACTGGATCCTTTGTAGAACCCATTGATCGGAAGAGAGAGTCCTCCAACCCTCTAGATAGAGGGAAAAGTGGCTGCCAACCACCTCTCCTGTTGAATCTGCCTGGAGAGGAGCGTTCAACCAAAAGTCAGGTGCTAGTGGTTGAGGACAGAGTGGTCTGGGTGGGCATGGCTGACTGTTGCCCTGAGTTTCCGGAGCCAAGAGAGGGTCCTTTGTGACTGTAACCTTCTCTCTGTTGCTATTGTTACTGGTATTTGGATTGCTGGCCAGATTTGCCATGAAAACTCTGTTTTCGAAATGACTTCTGTCTGGGCTTGTATATGGTCTGGTCTGTGCGTACTGCTTTCCCAGAGTCTTGAGTTGTGGTGAGGATTTTTTCTGATTCCTCTCTGAAAAGAATTGAGCCCTTAAAAGGGGTGTTCAGGATTCCTACTTGGACATCTTGGATGAAGCCCGAGACCCTAAGTCAAGAATGTCTCCTGAGGCATATACCTGTAGCAGCTGCTCTGGCTGCAGTGTCTGCAGAATCATAGGCTGACCGAAGTACATGGGTGCCTATGTCTGATCTGGTGTGCATAAACTTCCCAACTTTGCTTTTTGGGGACAATCTGGTAGGTCCCGAACTAAGTCCATCCCTTGTTCCCACATGGCATTCTGAAACTGCACGATGTGGTTCAGAAAGTTCAGAGACCAGATAGTGCAGGTGGCAGAAAAGTACACCCCGCCTGCCCATCAAGTCCAGCTGTTTGGACTCTTGGTCCAGTGGCTGTATGCTTAGGTGTTTTGGTCCCTGGGGCCTATCTTGTGCAGCCATGAATACAATAGAGTCGACTATAGGCTGTTCACCTAGGAAGGGTTACTCTCAGGGTGCCCCATTGAGGCGATCTGCCTTGTTTGGGATGGCTGAAGATGTGGAGGAATGCTTCCATGCCGTCTTGGTGACATCCTGAAAAGTATCCAGCAGGGGTGGAATGACAACTGGTTTTGGGTCTTTTTGACGCAGGTATTTTGCCAGCTGGCATCTTTCGGGGTCAAGGTCCTCAGTGTCCCAACCCATGTTTGATTGGATATGACGCATCACCTCCATAAAGGAGGGGTCATCAGAAGGAGACCTTGAAGTGTCCCTTGGGTCTGGCGACGGGAGTTCGGCCTCTGAAGATGGCCCCGAAGAGGAAGATGATGAATAGTCTGATGCCTCTGAAGAGGAGGACCTGGAACGTATGCGCTCCACTGTGGAGCATGATGAGCTCCTGCTCCTAGTCCAGGAGCATTTCTTGTGGCTCAAACAACCCCTTCCGATGGGTGTAGAGGTGGGCTCTTTGATTGGAAGAGTAGGTTGTTTAGGTGGAGAAGTGGGTTCCCCTAGGCTCCTCTACCTCTGTTCGTTTGGCTGGGAGAACATCAGTCTTGATAGTTTCCCACCAAGAGGCAAAAAGGTCTTTGGCCTGTGACAAATGGGAGTCTTGGCTCCTGATCCAGCATCAGCCGGTTCAAAGGACCTGGCTTCTGACAAAACGTCTGGTCTGGTGCCGGGGTTGGCAGCATTGGTATACCCGTCGGTGGTTCTGTGGGTGGCGATGGGGCTTTGGGCGGGGGACCTGCCTGTGGCATCAGGTCTTTAGGTGGTGGTCCTGCCAGTGACAATGGAGCTTTGCTGGGGATCCGAGGTCATCAGCTGTGATCTGAGGAAGAGGCTGACATCGGACTACCCGACAGCGGATCACTGCAGTCATCGGCCGGTGTTGGCAGTGGGGCCAACAACACTATTTTTGAGGTATGTGGAGCCTTAGGCTGTCTGACATCGGGCTCCTTTAGCTGACGACAGGTGTCAGACACTGAGGTTGTTGTCCACTTTGCAGATGTTGGAGCCTGGTGGTGGAGAGTGTCCTCGGCCAACGGCTGTTTCTCTGTCTCCCTTTTCTCTGGCATTGGCTTAAGCGACATTAGGCCTCTAAAGGGTTGTGAGATGGCCCTCCCAGAGGAGTGGCTCAAACCCCTGCATCTGTCCAGGGAGTCAGCCCCTGAAGAAGCCAACTTGGAGGACATTTTCGTTGGTCTATCACTGGCGGAAGACCTGCTGTTGGAGTCTTAAAGCCAGCCTGAGGAATGGGAGTGTGGCCAGATCTTCAGAAGCTGAAGGGTAGAAGATCCTTCTGTGGAGCTCGTCGCCCTTACCTGGCCGGGTGGTCTCACTACTGTCAACCTGGTAGGAGAACACGTAGTAGGGAGGCGGAGTCAGAACTCCCCCTGGAGGCTGACTGGGAGTTGGATGACTGGGATCTGTCTCTGTCCCCCTCTTTCCTCTTCTCTTTGTGGTGACGTTTTCCTGATTTTTTTGTGTGAGGGGCCCTCCTTGGCAGAGGAATCCTTCTGCATGGTGGCTAAATTCTGCTCTGTTAAGTAGGCCTGGAGGGTCTTCAGGTGGCGTATCCTCATCTTGCTGTTGAATTTCTGGCAGTGTGGACAGGCCTCGGTATTGTGATCTGGGCCTAAACACAGTAGGCAGGCCGAGTGTCAGTCTCACAACAGTATTTGTTTGCCACAGGCACACTTTGACTGGTGCTGGTCTATAGACGACGGGGGGATCAACATGCACAAAAAATAAAAGTAATAAAATCTGAACTTATTGTAATAAAGCATTGAAAATGCAGATGAAAAGGTGGTCGATTGATAGCTTAAGGCATCCGTGGAGCCGATGTGAGTGAGTCGACGGCAGGAAAAGAACGGAGGGACACTGGGGAACCACCCCTTTTATAGCGCATGGGACGTCGGGGGAGGGACAACATTGGGGGATAGTCCCCCACTGTATACTGCTAGCTAGAAATTTTCCAGGGGGTTCTTCTGCCTGCTGGCTTCAGTCCTACTTGTGTTACCTGCTGCAAGAGCTCCATCTTGAAGTAAGATTGTGACTTCAACTACCAACAGTCAGTTGCTGTGGCTCTGGCTTGTTGGCACTTATGCCAGATGGACTGGGGGAGCACCAGGTGAAGGTTCAACTGAAACCTTACTAGAACACCCACCCACTAGGCAGGGGTGCAAATGCCAGGAGCACTGTGGTCCGTTAGAGGGAGGATTATTCTCCCGTGGTGGACTCTGCATCGACTGGGCCCGATGGTGTCAAGAACTTTAGCTACACAGGTGGTATCTTTGAGGATACATTCATTGATTTAATGTGTGGTTTGACCTCTTTAGAGAGTGACTGCTTCAAGGGCCATCCGGAATGGGAGAAATTGAATGGTCCCTTGATTGACAGCGCTCCCACGACCAATGCAATTCTTTCTTTTCCCTGTAGTGCCTAGGAGGAACACTGTCCAATGACTGCAGGTTTGACAAGAATTCGGGAAACATTATCATTCTCAGGAGTATCAGAATTATCCATAGCCTACTCCTTTTTGATGGTCAGCAGGTCCAATACTGGGACAGCCTCCTCAGATGTCTACAACACATTGCTATTCACCAGGGCCACAAACTGTGCAGCCGAGCCCACATCAACAGACATCTTTAGTGCAGTCCCTGGTTGTAGTTGGCAAAGCAGTGATCTGGGGGTCAAGGTGCATACAAGACAACATGAGAATCCCAAAACTCTGAAGGCTTTTCAAAAAAAGCCTGAAAAACTGCAGACTCCAAATGCACAAACAGGAACTGTGAAGGAGGAGATCTATTCTGTCTAGTGCAAAAAAAGATCTGAGAGTAGTTGAGACAGTGCCATAGGACCAATTGCGTGGTAAGAGAAGTCAAGTTTAGAGACTGTTATGGTGACTGTTATGGGGAAGGGGCAAGAGAGCGAGAACAAGAGCAGAGAGAGAGCTAACTGTAGAACATGGAAGGTCATGTAAACAAATGCCCATAGCCTGGGAAATAAGCCTGGAGGCCTTGTTGGTGGATGCAGACCTGGACATAGTGGCAACAACAGAGACATGGTACTATGCTAACCATGCCTGGGACATCAATGTACCAGGCTATACACTGTTCAGAAGGGATAGGGAGGGTAAGGGGGGTGGCCCTATACATCAGGGAAGGTATAAAGGCTACAGAAGTTCAGGGCAGACAGGTGGAGGCTGAGGCAATGTGAGTCACCCTTGAACCAGGTAATGTCACAGCAATACATACAGGGGTGATCTACAGGCCTCCGGCACAGAGGGAGGAGGTAGACAGGGTACTAGTGGAGGACATACTTGTCATGGCGGCTAAGGGTGAAATCCTGCTACTGGGGGATTTCTTTTTTTTTTTTTTATTTATTTTTATTAAAGATGAATGTGATCACATTCCAGTACAGTCTGTTACTTTGTTGGTTGTCATTTACAATAATCTTACAGGACTTATATGTATAAGCATTATACATGGACAATACCATTATATTATAAATAAAAGTACATTTGTACAATATGACTGAGTGTATTATTTCACCATCATTCTTACGCTCTCTGAAATAAATATTAAATTTATTATCCCCATTATATTCACACTTGATGCCCTTGTGGAGAAAATCTCTATATTTTTGTTTAAAACATCATTCCCCTGGTAACCAAATACCTCCACAGCTTCCCACCCTAAGGCACAAAGTCAGGATCTCTACTAGACTTGTAAAATACCCATGGTCTCCATAATATCTCACCCTGTGAAACTTTATTATGTAATTTGGCCGTAAGAGACTCCAGATAGTAAATGTTAGATACCACCCTACTCCAATCCCCTATGGTTGGAATATCAATAGACATCCACTGTCTTGTTATAGCTTTTTTTGCAGCCACAATATAAATGGGTAACAAAGTTTTATGCCAGACCGGTCTTTTGGGGAGGAAATATAGCCAGTAAAATCATCTCTGCGGTCAATTTGACCTCTTCTCCCAAACACTCTGACAAAGCTTGTTGTAGGGTATACCAGTATGTCATCAGAAGGGGACATGTCCAAAAAATGTGGGCAAGGTTGGCTCTCTGACACCCACAAGACCCCCAGCATTTACCATAGGAGGAAGGAAGATATTTAATTAGAACAGCCGGGGAACGAAAAACCGAACTTGGCCCTTCCATGCAAATTCCCTCCATATGTTGGAATGAGTTATCTTACAAGCCATGGGGGAAGACCAGAGCCAATCCTGTTCAGATATATCCGTTTCAAGGTCCCTACACCAACTCCTGAAAATGGAAAGTGAGGAGTCGCTCATTCCCTCCCGTAGGATTTTATATAAATATCCCACCTGATGCCCCCACAGTTGTCCAGCTATGGCGTCTTTGAGAAATCTCCATGAAATTGGAATGGAGTAGGTTGTTTAGACATCACTTCTCTTTGACATTTTTTAACCTGAGTATACATGTATATTTCCCCATCAGGTAGACAATGGTCCTTCTGGAGTATTTCAAACTGGACAATGCCCTTACTTGATATAAATTGTCTGAAAAATTGAAGTCCCACCCTCCTCCATCTTATAAAAGTATGGTCTAGTGTCGTAGGAAAGAAGGATCCATCTTCTGAGTTTAGAGTAAATAAAAAAAAAAAAACATTCTTTAAAACCCTTATGTTTCTTTACGCGGTACCATCATGTTAAAACTTGGGCAGTAAAGGGTGTAACATCCCTTAAACATGGTGCTGTTACTACTGAAGCCAAAGTTATTTTTAAGATACCAAATAAATAATTTATAGCAAATTCCAAATCCTTCCAAGGTGGTCCAAAGGACGGAGAAAGCCACAAAAATAAAATCTTAAAAAAAAGGCTGCCAGAGCATATAACTTTAAACTGGGTAAATTAGCTCCTCCCACTGCAAGTGGAAGCTGTAGCAAAGACATCCTTATTCAGAGTTTCTGTCTATGCCAAATAAAATTAGAAATTATTTTCTCCCAGGATTTAAAGTAAAAATTAAAGGGAAACATTGGAATACTTTGAAATAGGTATACCAATTTTGGTAGAATTATCATTCGAATAGACTCTATCCTATGAAAAAAACTCAAAGGTAAAGTGGACCATGTTGTTAAATCTGACTGAATTTGTATTGACAACGGTTCATAATTCAATAGCTGCACATTATCCAAATTTTGGGGGATTACTATACCCAGGTATTTAAATTGTGTCCTATGCCATTTTATTGGATATTTATTTTTTAAGGCTACTGGGTGATTTCAATATGCCAGATGTGGATTGGACCACCCAAGTGTCTGCTTCAGCCAGGAGCACAGCCATCCTGGAATCCCTGCAAGGGGTTGGTCTAAGGCAACTGGTGCATATTCCAAACAGGGGCAAGTCAATTCTGGACCTGTTGTAGGACCAATGTGAACACAGTCGAGGGAGTACAGGTGGAAGGGCAGCTGGGGTCCAGCAACCACAACCATTAAGCCATACAAGGGTGAAAGTATTAGATTTCAGGAGGGTGGATTTCACCGAAATGGGTAGACGTATGTAACCTCCCTGCCCAATGGGGGCTTACCTGCAACCTTACAGCTCTGGCGTTTGGCCTCTCTCCGGCACCTCTTGAATCCGCCTGTAATTTTTTTGTTGCCCCTTGTCCTGGTCCCAATCTTCTGTGCCCTTATCTGGTGCCCCAGCCAGCCCAAAGAAGTAAATCTAGCCTTGCGGGGCACAAAAAGTACAGCTGCGATCTCCTGCTTTAGCCATGCCCTCAGGGCAGCAGGGTTCACGTAGGCATGAGCGACACCTTTAATCTGTGACCACTCCAGCTGGTGGCCAATCCAAGGAGTGTTCTGTTGGTCCCGGGATCCCATCGGCTAAGAGGGACCCGGTTGTCATGGGAAAACTCCTCTAAAATTATTATGGTATGATATTGTATTATAAATGGTCTGTGTATGTAATTGTCTGACACAAGTTAGCAGTTTGGCTTTTAACCTTCAAGATGTCAGTGAGGATGTCATTAAACTGACCAGAGAAAAACCTAATTAATGCCTTCCTTCCAGAGGAATAGTTTATGGTCCCCATAACCTGTGCTGCCTTTGATGCTGGTTCCTAAATATACATTTTATGACATCAGGAAGGGACTTCATTTAGGCCGATTCCCCTTGGTTTTCTCATACCACAGTGACAGACTGTGTGGTTGTAAACCTCAAAGAAAATGTTGACCAAAGGCTGTCATATTTTGGAAATGGCTTTTTGCTGATGTTCACATTTATTAAAATACCTCCTTGTAGATAACTATGTTAGAATTAATTCTAAGGGAGGATCTAGCTGATCTCACCAAAAGGGGGTGGAGAAAAGGAGAGTTGAAATGAAACATTGCATCTGGGAAATGTGATATATGATTTTCGGACTCAGAGAAAGGTAGTTCTCTGACTTCAAAAGCACTTAAAGGTAACACTTAGAAAAGAATTAAGTATTTCTGGTAAGAGTTCATATTCTGTAACTTTCCTTTTTTTTTGTGTATGACTGAGATTTGTGATATAATTTGTTTTGTATTTTATTTCACCTGTTTTACCATTTTTCCAGTAAACATTTTCTTTAAAATACTGACTGTACTCTTTTCTGTTATTTTACATGTGATTGTTGAACCTGTATTTAAGGCTGACAGCTGATAAGGGCTCAATGGTATTACTAAGCTTACTTTAAGGTAAGAAATAGCTAGGTCTCTTATAGAGTTCTAAGGGTACATTTTAGAAAACCTGGCTGGGTGCCCCTGGGCGAAGGATTGTACCACATCCACCCGAAGAGGGTACGTATCCGAGCCTGTTAATTGGGTATGCTACCATAAGGTTCACAATTTGAATCCCTCCAGAACTTGAGGCTAATAGGTGATTCGGACCCAGAGCAGACAGGAAGGTTATCCTGTCTGTTACCTGTTCACACTATTGCACTCTACACTATATCATTTTGCTTACCGTCAAAGTTCCTACCTGTTTTATTTT
Organism: Neoceratodus forsteri; assembly: GCA_016271365.2. Taxonomy (NCBI): domain Eukaryota; kingdom Metazoa; phylum Chordata; order Ceratodontiformes; family Ceratodontidae; genus Neoceratodus; species Neoceratodus forsteri. Next base: position 980,255,786 of record CM057450.1, on the reverse strand, counting down.
TTCTGAAGTGCAAGTTAGAGTAGACATGGTTAGGTAAGAAGATGGCTTCCAACTACAGTGGGTACACTGCAGACTACCTGAGGCAGTTGTGCCAGGACAGAGGAGTCCAGCATGAGGGGAAAGCCAACAAGCAGAACCTCGTGGATGCGCTGGTGGCCGCTGATGCCCAGAGCCTCAAGTCATAGTCTGACTGAAAAGAACTGAACCTTGGGTGTGGAGGGGCCAGGGTCCATTGCAGTGTCCGGATCCAGTGAGGAGGACAGCAGGGAAAGTGCAAGTCAAGGGCCACAGCAGCAGGGGAAGGTCACCAGCATTCTGGAGCAGAGTCAGAAGCGATCAAGCTGCAGATGGAGCTGTGGAGAATGAAGCTGGAGTTCCAGAGAGAAGAGAGGCAAGAGCAGCGAGAGGCAGAAAAGAGGAGGGAGCAGCTTCAGTGAGCCGCAGAGGAAAGAGAGAGAGAGAGACAGCTTCAGTGAGAAGCAGAGCGAGAACAGCGAGAGGCTGAAAGACAGCAGTGAGAAGCAGACCGTGAAGAGCGTGAGTGCCAGAGGCAACATGAACTGGAGAAACTACAACTCCAAACACCAGCACCAGAGCGAGCAGGTAAGTGGCCTGGGTTTAACCGGAACTACAGGACTAGGTTACAAATTAAACTCTAAATTGATAGCTGAATTTAAAGAGGGAGAAGATATGGATGCCTTTCTAAATTCTTTTGAAAAAGTATGCATTCAGGCAAATATTCCTAGAGGGTCCTGGAGCTTCCAGCTATCCCCGCTACTTACCGGGAAAGCTCGGAATGCATTGGGTCAAATGGACACTGAGGACAGTAATGATTATAGCAAACTTAAAGCTGCATTTTAAAAAAAAATATGAATTAACTGCAGAAGCATTCACAGCTAAATTCCGTAAGCTCAGGAGAAGCCCTGACATGCGTTATGAGGAGCTAGCTATGAAACAACATCAGTTTTTAAAACATTGGTGGGAAGGAATTGAAGCAAACTCTGTAGATAAAATTGAAACTGCTGTACTGTTAGAACAGTTTTTTGGGGCACTCCCAGCAGAGCTGAAAACCTGGCTGGAGGACCAAGATCCAAAAACAGTGCAAGAGGCTGATGAACTCTCGGACTGCTACGTCAGGAGCAGACCTGCTCTGAGAGCGAATGGGGCTGCCATGGCAGTGCAGAAAGGAAAAAGCACGCCTTCAGGGCAGCTAAAACCCACACTGCCTCCACCAAAACCAGGTAGCCCCAGGTTTCAAAGAAAAGATTTACCTGAGAAAAGAAATGAATGTTTGGTTTGCAAAGAAACTGGGCATATTGCCAGACAGTGTCCCAAAAGGACAAGCAGTACACAAAGTGGTGCTAGAAAAGAAGTGGGTTGTTTGTGTGTCCCTGAAAGCATGCCAGTAAACACATGCACCCAGTCACTGTGAATGGTGTACAGACACAAGGGTTAAGAGACATGGAGGTATGCCTGATTTTGGTAAAAGTGGATCTGGTAGAGCTTGGTCAGCTTATACCCAATCAATTTGTGACTGTACAGGGGTTCACTGGGGAGGAGAAAACATTGCCACTCGCTAGTGTTCTCCTAGACTGGGTTCAGACAAGGGGAACTGTGCAACAGGTTGCTGTAACTGAAACTTTAGCAGTTGATGTAATTCTCAGTAACAATCTCAAACAGGGATGGTGTGCGCAGTTACCCATAGCCAAGTGGCAAGGGGAAAATTGTAGTTCATCAGACCCCATAGAAGTCACTGTGGAAACCACTGAGAGGCTGGTTCCCCAGCCTGTGTCTCCTGATATGGAGACTAATGAAAGGGGGGGGTAGAAATTTCCCCAGTAGCAGTTAACCAAACCACTACGGGGGGGGGTTACTCCAAGGAAGGAGTGGTAACCCATTGTCAGAGGATTAGGGATGGCAGTTATCCTGAGTGCCCTGACGCTAGAGCTAGGGACCCTAGTTTAGACACCGAAGGGGACCCTTCCCATGCCTTGGGAATGTGTAAGGTGTTTGCAGCTGCTCAGAAAAGTGACCCTAGGCTACAGAAGCTGAGGGTTTGGCAGACTCTGACGGAGCACAGGGAGGTGACGGGAAACATAAGCTTTATTGGGACAATGGACTGGTGTATACTCAGGATGCTATGACAGACGGAGGGGTGATAGGCAGCTTGTCATTCCCCAAGGGTACCGTGAGCACTTGCTCAAGATTGCACATGATATTCCCATGTCTGGTCATCTGGGAATCATGCACACTATACAGCGATTGGCCCAGAATTTCTATTGGCCCAACTTCACCCAGCAGGTGAAGGAGTATTGCAGGTCTTAGCACCGGTGCCAAGAAATGGGGAAGGCTGGTAAGGAAACCCAAGCTGCCCTAATTCCATTGCCCATAGTGGAGGAGCCATTCCAGAGGGTGGGAATGGATATTGTGGAGCCTTTAAATACCTTCAGCTCCTCCAGGAAGAGGTTCATTCTGACTATGGTGGATTATGCCACCCGGTACCCAGAGGCAGTCACCCTATCCTCACTGAGGACAAAGTGGCAGATGCCTTACTAGGGATTTTCTGCCGTGTTGGATTTCCACAGGAAGTTATCACCGATCGAGGAGGTTCCTTCATGTTGAGCCTGATGAGATGTTTGTGGGAGAAGTGTGGGGTGGTGCAGAGACGCACAACACCTTATCACCCACAAGCCAATGGACTTGTGGAGAGATTTAACGGTACCCTTAAGTCAATGCTCCAAGCATTTGCTGAACAGCATGGGAGAGACTGGGAGAAATACCTTCCATACCTGTTTGCATACAGGGAGGTGCCCCAAGAGTCGACAGGGTTTTCCCCCTTTGAGCTCTTATATGGACACAGAGTACATGGGCCCCTAGACTTGATCCAGGAGGACTGAGAAGGTAAGCACTCCAACCAGGGAACTCCCATAGTGGATTACATCCTTAGGTTTAGGAAAAAGCTGAAGGAGCTTATGGGGACAGCCCAGAGCAACCTGGCAGCGGCCCAAATAAAACAGAAGGTGTGTTATGACTGCAGAGCCAGAGCTTGCTTGTACACAGTGGGTCAAGAAGTCATGGTCCTAATCCCGGTCCGGAAAGACAAGCTGCAGGCAGAGTGAGCAGGACCGTACAAAGTAGTCAGAAAGGTAAATGACGTAAACTATATTATAGTTACCTGACAGAAGACATACACAAAGGATGTACCATGTTAACATGATGAAGCCATATGCTGATAGAGCTGACATGGTGTTTGCAGTGTGTAGTTCTGGGGAGGGGATGGATGAAGGAGACCCCTTTCTGGACTTGCTGGAAGAAAGCAAGCAGGAGTCCTCTTGGAGGCAATTAAATTGTAACCCCCGGACCAGATCCAGGAAGTAATGGAGGTTTTAGAAGACTTTGCTCCACTGTTTAGCTCCAAGCCTGGACTAGCCCCCTTAGCCATGCACAATGTGGAGACAGGGACACAGACACCCATACGGTGGACAGCATATCAGGTGTCAGAGGCTGTCCGAAAGGACATTAGGAGGGAGGTGGTGGAAATGTCAGATTTAGGGGTAATGAAGAAATCCCACAGCCCCTGGGCCTTACCCGTAGTCCTTGTGCCCAAGCTAGATGGCTCTACTCATTTTTGTGTGGACTATCGTGGACTGAATGCAGTCAGGGAGTCAAATGCCCACCCGATGCCATGGATGGATGAACTCCTAGACAAGTTGGGAGGGGTGACATACCTTACAACTACTGACCTGACAAAGGGGTACTGGCAGGTAGAGTTAACTGCCAGAGCTAGGGAGAGGTCGGCCTTCATCACTCTGATAGGGTTATTTGAATTTAAAGTAATGCCTTTCAGAATGAAGAACACCCTGGCCACTTTCCAAAGGTTGGTAAATCAGGTGTTAAATGGTGCAGAGGAGTACATTGTGGCATACCTGGATGACACTGCCATTTTTAGTGCCAGCTGGAAGAAACACCTGTCCCACCTTAGAGAAGTGCTGGGCAGGATACAGAAGGCCAAGCTCACTGTCAAAGCTGAGAAGTGCCAGGTGGCCATGGCTGATGTGACATACCTCGGGCATGTTGTAGGCCGGGGACAGCTCCTTCCTAATCAAGTAAAAATAGAGGCGATCAAGGCATGGCCCAGACCAGAAATGCAGAAGCAGGTCAGGAGTTTTCTGGGGACAGCAAGGTACTATAGGAAATTTGTACCCAACTACAGTGCCCTGGCTGCTCCCCTATCTGACCTGGTAAAGAAAAGAATGCCTAAGAAAGTTACCTGGGAACCAGCCTGTGAAAAAGCCTTTACCAGACAGAAGGAGGCACTGTGCAGTGCTCCTGTATTGACAAATCCAGACTATAGCAGACTCTTTATAATCCAAACTGACACCTCAGATGTGGGTATTGGGGCAGTACTGAGTCAGACATCCAACCAAGGGAAAGATCACCCCATAGTGTACCTGAATAAAACGTTACTTCCCAGGGAGCAGGCATACTCTCAGTCTTGCCATGGTGTGGGCCCTAAAGAAGTTAGAGCCATACTTATACAGGCAGCATTTTGAGGTACAAACTGACCACAACCCCATGGTTCGGCTGACACAAACAGGTAAGATGAATGGTAGACTACAAAGAGTCAGGCCTTGCAAGGGTATGACATGACAGTCTCCCACAGGGCTGGGGCCGCCAGTGAACATGTGGATGGTTTGTCCCGTTATTTTGAGGTGTAAACTGAATTTGTGGAATTCATCCCATGTATCAATAGATCCCCCAAAATTCAGTCTAAGGAGGAAGGGGTGTCATGGTAAAAACCCTCTAATATTATTATGGTATGATATTGTATTATAAATAAAGGGTCTGTGTATGTAATTGTCTGACACAAGTTAGCAGTTTGGCTTTTAACCTTCAAGGTGTCAGTGAGGATGTCATGAAACTGACCAGGAAAAAAACTAATTAATGCCTTCCTTTCAGAGAGACAGTTTATAGCCCTCATAACCTGTGCTGTCTTTGATGTTGGTTCCCAAATACACATTTTATGACATCAGGAAGGGACATCATTTTGGCTGATTTCCTTTGGTTTTCTCATACCTTAGTGACAGATTGTGCGGTTGCAAACCTCAAAGGAAATGTTGATCAAAGGCTGTCATATTTGGGAAATGGCTTTTTGCTGATGTTCACATTTATTAAAATACCTCCCTGTAGGTAACTATGTTAGAATTAATTCTAAGGGAGGATCTAGCTGATCTCATCAAAAGGAGGTGGGGAAAGGGAGTGTTGAAATGAAACATTGTATGAGAAATGTGATACATGATTTCTGGACTCCGAGAAAGATAGTTCTTAGACTTAAAAAGCACTTAGAGGTAACACTTGAAAATCATTAAGTATTTGTGGTAGGAGTTTGTATTCTGTAACTTTCCTTTTTTTTGTGTGTATGACTGAGATTTGTGATATAATTTGTTCTGTATTTTATTTCACCTGTTTTAACATTTTTCTAGTAAACATTTTCTTTAAAATACTGCCTGTGCTCTTTTCTGTTATTTTACATGTGATTGAGGAACCTGTATTTAAGGCTGACAGCTGATAGGGGCTTGATGGTGTTACAAAGCTTACTTCAAGGTAAGAAATACCCAGGCCTCTTATAGAGTTCTAAGGGTACATTTTGGAAAACCTGGCTGGGTGCTCCTGGGCAAAACATTGTACCACATCCCCCCCGAAGAGGGTGCCTATCCGAGCCTGTTAACTGGGTATGCCAGCACAAGGTTTACAGTTTGAATCCCTCCAGAATTTGAGGCTAATAGGTGATTCGGACCCAAAGCAGGCAGGAGGGTTACCCTGTCTGTTACCTGTTCACACTATTGCACTCTGAGGTTGGCACTGTGGGAGCAGAGGGCCTGACCTGCGGAGTGCGTTTGTGACACAGGTGACCACGGACAGGCCCCTGAGCAGCCGCTCACCACATAATTTAAGGAGATCCACGAGGCAGTTTCGATAGGGGCTCATAAATATTTATGAGCCGGTGCCCCATGAGGGTAAGTCTGCTCTCGGGTCAGCTTGTTCTTGGTTGCGGCCGAAAGGGGGAAAAGAAACATAAAGGTATTATTGTAACTGTTGCTGAAATATTGGGGGAAAGGGTGTTACGGGGGGAGTGTTTAAAATTAATTATACAATGGCAAGAAAAAAATCAAGGACTCTGATTGGTCCCTGTGTACCTGGGACAGTGATGTTATTACACGATAACATCACTGGATGAAGTGCAGGTACACACACGACTGCATGACAATCTGAAAAAAGCATGCATCCTTCAGAAATTCCAACCGCTCGGAGCAACTGCTAGAAAGCATTTCGGCTCCCCCCCCCCAGTGATGTCACACCCCCATTTCCCTCACTCCTCATTCACTTTTCCCAGACAACTTACTTAGACTGCGATTCCTTGAATATTTAAAATAGCACTGTAACTCTTTCAAACCAAATGAGCAGTTATGGAAAGAGACAGTGCATGCAGTTTTCCGTTTCCGGTACACATCGCGGTCAAACGTCAAACTTTCATTTTTAATTTTCGTCAAGAAGCCTTGCTAAAAAAAAGCACACATCGCGGTCAAACGTCAAACTTTCATTTTTAATTTTCGTCAAGAAGCCATGTTAAAAAAAAGCACCTGAGGCTCAGACAAAAGCCATACTTGTAATTGGCTTTTATGCAATATCACCTCAGTAGCTGACTCCTCCCTTGACTCGCGGTCCGCAATCCCCATCACCTTATCAACCCAGTCCCCTGCTAATGTAACAGCTGTATTTTCCACACATGGAGAAAGAAACACAGAAATTAAGCTAAAATACAATGGCTTGGCAGTTGAATAGCCTTGTGAGTGCGTGTGTGTGTGTGTGTGTATATGGGGGGGTGACTCACTTAAATGATTAACTGCACAGACGGCATAAGTTAGGTACCTGCTCCACCTAGTGGAAGAAAAGTGTAAAGAACTTTTTTTTCAAAACGTATACCTACATTTACAAAAAAATGCTGAAAAAGCCAATAAATGTTTTTTCTGTTCTCCTTTAACTAAAAAATGAGCCATTATATATTAGCAATACACTAGGATGTTGATCATGTATTAGTACTCCACCCTGGTAGGGAAGCACTGGGTCATTGCTTCAACCCACCCCAGGAGTGATGTTATTACACGATAACACACACCCTGTCGTGCCTTATTGCTTAAATAAATGCTTTGCTCCTGGCTGCAACAGACAACTTTGGGAGTCAAGAGTAAACAGCCTGTCTGCTGCTGCATGTCAGGGAGCTAAAATATTGGCAGCAGCGACAGAAAAATGGACTGAGCTATTTCTTTCTCTGTGTAGTGACAGCAAGTACAAGTTTGGGGCTTAAGGACTGTGGAGCAGTGGGGCAAATATTTAATTATTCCTGGCTATGCCTGAACTTTGATTGGGGACTGCACTTGATCTGCTTAGAGACAGTGAATTTCAGCAGCCATTGCAAGTAGCCTCAGCCAATCAGAATGCCAGGATAACAAAGCCAGGACTTGAGACATTAGCCAAAGCTTCTGGGAAAAGACCAAGTGCTCATGGGGATTTACAGGGAACTAATTCTAGGTGCCAAAACAGCAGATCAACAGTTCGACTGAGGTTCATGCATTATTCATTTTTGTGATTGACAGGCCTTCCAGCCAGTTGGAGGCCTTGCAACCAAAAGCTTCAGCCAATCAGCAGCTTCAGGAGAGCCCTATGAGAGACTGTGATTTCCAGCATTTTGGGAGATTCCAGATTTGAGAGGGAGACCAAGAGAGGTTCGAGCAGGAGCCCCCCCCCACAGGGGTGGGGGCTCAGGCCCCCAGCCATGCAACCAAGCCTAGAGATCCAATTAATCCTCTCTAGCTTAGAGAAAAAAGTTTAAAATAATGTAGTTTGTTGAACTGCAAGCCTAGGGGTTGCCAGAATGTCCCTCGGGTGCTATCCCTCCCTTCCACATTGAGGGAAAGATGTGGACCGAAACCAGATGACATCAAGCAGCTGTGAGAGAGCTGAAAAGAACTCAGTTGTGAGAGAACTGAAGACCATCAGGAGCCTTTTATAGTGTGGATCGTCCGTGAGGAACCTGAGTAAGTACTCTTGTACCCCCCAGTGCAAGAGAGAAAGCAAGCTAATTAATTATGGGTTATCATGCCCCAGTAACTGTTCAAGTGAGAGGAAGCAAGCTAAGTAAATATGAGCAGTCATGCCCCAGTAGCTGTTCATGTGACAAGAAAGCAAGCTTAATGAATCTGGGCCGCCTTGCCCAAAGTAACTATTAGATAGAAGATAGTTCTTCCTTTCACACCTTGCCCTGCCTGCCCTGTGCCAAGTGCAGGTGGAGCTCTGGAACTGTTTTTTCAGATTGTAGCTGTTGCTAGGGGATCCAGGAGTGCCCAAGCAGCATTCAGCTATTGGGGGACCCATCGTGAGCCTAACAGAATCATATAAATGTGTTGAGATGCACCTATGTCAATTATCCGGTCAAGACTGCCCTGTGGAGCCACAAGCCATAGCTGCATTGCCACATTAAGGGACTAAGATCTCAAAGTCAATTAAGACTGGTTTATATAATCTGGAAATGACAATTTTCCACCTTGCTTAAATTATGTCTGAAAATATAGATGTGCTAGACATATAAATGTACTGGATGATACAACCATATGAGCGTGCTGATTATAGAGGATTGCCAATCTATATTCCAACCCTTGTAACCACGCTGGTTACTGTTCTCCTGAAATGTTCAGTCTGCGACAAGCAGGGCAACCCCTGCTGTCCTGCCAAAAGCAGGGCAACCCCTGCATTTCTGCTAGGAAATCGAAAGTTGTGTTATTAAAGTGCTTTAAAGTTAAATCTTTTTCCTCTTTGAAAATCAAAGCCAGCCAACTCCACCAGCTGCAACATCCACCAGGCCTGCAACCAAACAGGACTTTGGTAACGGGGTACCCAGGGTGACGTGTGAGATTGCAGGGTTTCATACATGTCTTGGAACTGGTACCAGTGGTGGGGAAATTAAATGTGTTCCATACGAATAGTCAGCAGTTAGATAGCCATGGCTCTGTGTATCATTTCCCGTTGGTCTAATGTGATTCTTCTCTTTCTGCTAATTTGCTACTTACCCAGCTGGAGGGTTTCACCAGCACAAACAAATCATTTGTACATTTGTAATAGAATCACTGCATAACCTCTATTCCTCCTGTTTCCCCATCCTAACTCCTATGTCCCCTAAATATATTGTTACTGGTTTTTGCACTTGTGTTGTCGTGAGCATATTATTAGAGACAGTCTTTAATTATAAAAAGTTTGAAATGTGGGGAAATGCTAATGGGTCATGTTTTGGGGTGGCAAACAGTAATTGTGGGAGGTATGACATCTCAGGGGGTTGTACCAGGTAACAGAAAGCCCACGTTAAAGTTAGACTGAGTGGAGGCACTGTGCATTATAGAACCTAATGTAAGTTTGAGAACCCAAACCCCTCAACCTACATCATAGGTGGTAGGCAGCGGGGTAACTCTAGGAGTAGCGCTGCCTAGGGGTTACATATATAAGAGCAGTCCTGGGGAAGGGAGAGGAAATAGAGTGGGGTGAGGGAACAATGGTGGAAACTGAAAAGAGCCATAGTGGAGGTAACAAACCAATGCATTAGGATAGTGACCAAAGAGAAAAGAAGGAGGAAACCACTATGGTTCTCTAAAGAGGTGGGGACACAGTAAGGGCTAAAAGACTGAGTTTCAGAAAATATAAGGGGACCCAAAGGGAGGAGGACAGGGAGGTGTACCTTGAGTGTCTAAGGGAGGTAGGGAAAGCTGTTAGGAGAGCTAAGGTGCAGACAGAGGAGGGACTGGCACAGACAGTGAAAAAAGGGGACAAGACATTCTATAGGTACATCAGCGAAAGAAGAAACCCCAGGGAAGGGGCTGTAAGGCTCAAAGAGGAGGAGGAGGGAAAGTGTAAGGAAGGGGATCTGGAAAAGGTAGAAATACTGAACAAATACTTCTGCTCAGTATTCACTAAAGGTGGGGGAGGGCCAAGGACCACAGTTGGGGAGCAGAGGCTATGGGAGTGGAAGAAGTGGATATCAGTCCAGTCACAGTGGAGAGAATTCTGGAAGAACTCACAAATCTGAAGGTGGATAAAGCTATGGGGCCAGACGGTGTACACCCAAGGATATTAAGGGAGCTATGAAGGGAACTGGTAGTGCCTCTGGCAACCCTGTTCACAGAGTCACTCAACACAGGCATGGTTCCCAGAGGACTGGAGGAGGGCGCATGTAGTCCCACTACACAAAAGTGGCAGTAGAGAGGAGGCGGGGAACTACAGCCCAGTCAGCCTCACCTCAATGGCGGGGAAGATCATGGAGACAATTGTGAAAGAAAGGATAGTAGCACACCTGGGAGCTAGGGGTGCTCAGGATCTGAGGCAACATGAATTCACTGCAGGAAGGTCATGTCAAACAAGTCTGATAGATTTTTTTGACTGGGTGACTAGAGAAGTTATCCATGGAGAAGCGATAGACATAGCCTACCTGGATTTCAGCAAAGCCTTTGACACCGTCCCACATAGAAGGCTGGTTAGCCTGGGCATGGGGCAAAAGGTGATATACTGGGTTAATAATTGGCTGACAGATAGGAGCCAGAGGGTGGTGGTAAATGGGATCCAATCTGGGGAGAGAGGGGTGACCAGCAGAGTACCAGAGGGATTAGTACTGGGACCAGTCTTGTTCAATGTCTTCATCAGTAACATTGCAGAGGAGCTGGAAGGAAAGATCTGCCTAATTGTAGATGACACCAAGATCTGCAACAGGGTGGATACTCCAGAAGGGGTGCAGAAAATAAAAAGGGATATGGAGAAGCTTGAAAGATGGTCGGTGGTGTGGCAACTGAGATTCAGTGCAAAGAAGTGCAAAATAATGCACCTGGGTAGACGGAATCCTGGGGAAAGCTACAGGATGGGAGAGGGAGGAGTGCCGACTGTCACCAAGGATAAAAGGGGCCCTAGGGATTATCATCTCTGATGACCTTAAGGTATCAAAGCAGTGTGCAAATGCTGTGGGGAAGGCCAGTAGCATGCTGGGATGCGTGGGCAGAGGCATCACTAGCAGGAGGAGGGAGGTGGTGACATTGTATAAAAACATTGGTAAGGCCTCACCCGGAGTACTGTGTACAGTTCTGAAGGCCACACCTGTGCAAGGACATAAACAAGGTGGAGGCTATCCAGAGAAGGGCTACAAAGATGGTGCAGGGCTTGCACCACAGAACATATTTATTTAGTTTTTGTTGACCGGGTAAGTGCACTAGACAAATCCTGCCTATTTTCAGGCACGACGAGGGGGGGGGGGTGAGATACAGATGAATGCCACCTGACCTTGAACCAGATTAAGGGAAATTTGGCCAGAACACTGGGGAAATTCCCCTACTGCATTGCTGTCAGCAGGGGGAAACCTATGGCCACTGCAATGGACAGTCCAGACTTGCCGTCGGAGAGGATGGAGGTGCAAGCTTTACAAGAGTCTGAAATCCCTCAGACCATTCATGGTATGGAATTCAAGCATTTGGTAGAGAATCTTTTAAACTCAGATGAAGAAGGTAATACTCCAAAATAATTTTTTTCCACGGAGGATCTTACTGCTAATTCAAAAAATGAGGTGAATGCCACAAACCCTAAGGATACAGCAGAAGCTGCTAAGCAGACATTACATTTATTTTTGCAAAAAGAGGAACTGAGGCATGCTCAGGAAAAAGCTAAGTTACAAGTAAAACTCGAGAAGGTGCAACATAGAATTTGAATTTGACGGCAGATAAGGACCACTTGGCCCACCTAGTCTGACCATTTCCCTACCTAATGGATAAGCTGCAGATCCTAGTTAACCACCAGCAACGTCTGGCTTTAAGTGTTACTTCAGCGGAGAAGCCTGTCAGGGAAACCTCTGATGCAGCAAGTTCAAAGACCCAGCTGGGGCAGGGTGAGTCAGTCACTATTTACAATGTTTCTTCTTCTGCCTCTGAAAAAGTGAAAGGGGAGAGTCAGCCGGCTGGCAGTTTAAACACAGTAGATTCAAGTGTGTGCCTACAGCCGAGCCCCTCAGCTAAAAGTGTTGTAAAATCTGGGATTAATATGCAAAGTGAGACTGTCCCAATGCCTATTACATGGAATGAGATTAAAAGTGCTGATATTAACCTAAAACCAAGCCATCCAACTTTGTCAAAAACTTCAGGCTTTGTGGCCCTTCCTGACGTCCAGGTCTTGGATCAAATATTAACTACCCCTAAAAGCCAAGAAGCGCCAGATTTAACATCTGCAGATGTTCTAATTTCTAGGAATGATACCATTGAAGTGCCTTCACAGACAGTGGGAGTTGAACCCTTAAGGCCTGTTGAAAAAGACCTATATATCAATGAGGAACCCGAGAATGATCAAAATCAGGATGAATCCTCAAATAAACAACCCTTACCATCAGAACTATTCTCAAATATAAAAAAAGAAGCTGCTCCCAGGAGGAATGCGGTGCGAATCCGGTACAAAGGTGGTATGGAGGACAGACCGGACAGACATTTTGTGGGTAAAACCCTATTGAAGGACTCTTTAAGGTTTTCTCCCCGAGAGGTGTTTGCTTTTATAAACATCTCAGGGGAGGACAATTTTGACATAAGTTTTCACTCTGCCCGTGTTTTAGATCTTTTTTGGGAGAGGTACGCCCAGGTGAAATATTCCCCCATTTGGTATCCCTCTGTAGTTATTCCACTTTCTAAACCATTGGTTAAATTCATTACGGTAATGTTCCGTAATGAGGGAGTACATGTAGCAGATATTACATATTGGTTGTCTCAGCAATGTGAAATTTTAGGCGACCCTGAGGCATTCTGGATACTGAACTTTTTTGGACCAGGGGATGGAGATATAAGATGAAGCTACAAAATACAGATTCTGGTGTAACCCCCTTGTTACCTGAGGTTACTAGAATCCCAGTAAGACCTAGTGGTAGGCAGGGAAGGCTGCTTGTGAAACTTCAGTTAAATGGGTTTCACACTGTCTCACACTCAGCTGAGACTGAGGGATGACATCACCAATAGAACTTTCGCAGCTGCATAAGCCACATTGGAATCTGCAGCAAAGGGAGTTAGATAGAACGTTGGGAATTTTAAAGGAGAGTCTGCAGTTTGTCTTCGGTAAGTGAAGTTGGAGGTAGGGAGCTTGCTGTTAAGCAGCTCAGTAAAGGCTCTAGGAGCTTCAGCCCTGAAAGAGGGCTACTTTTCAGTAATAGGGTGTGTGTCTCCACCTTAAAGAGAGACACAGGAAGAGTACTCAAGTGGTGGAGACTGCTGTTTTCGGGTCTCAGTGCCCCCTCCCTCCGGGGGGGGGGATGAGAAGGATTCCCTGCAGATTCCTGGGGCAATCCCCTTAGTTCTGCTTGTGGAGGAAAAGCTGCCTGCTTGTTTCCAGTATTTATTTTGGGAGAAAAGAAGTTTTGTGAGTTGCCTGAGGGGCACCTGCAATGTAAGGGTGAGTGCTCTGGCTAAAAGGGCCTATGTTTTCACCCTGGGACTTGTGTGACAATGTGGGGATTGAACTACTAAATATTGGGAAGCCTAGAGAAATGGGCCAAGCAAAGTAAAAGTAGTTTCAAGTTCCTGAGTTTGTTGGGATGCAAATAATATGTACAGGAGATGTGACAGACGTCTACCCTTAATCTACATTTAAAAGTTCAGTAAAGGAATAGTTCAGTTTTCCAGAGAAATGGCCGGGTATGGGCTGTGGGAGCTGGAGGTGGGTGGCCCCCTATCTTTAGTGACCAGGTCTACCTCTACGGATTTCTTCTGTGGTTTTCTATGTTGCCTCAGGCACTTGGCCAGTGATGGGGGAAGTACCTAGACGTGGGATTGTAAGGAAAATTCTCTCTAGGAGTCACAGACTCTAGTGTGGTGTGGGGAGCCATGACAGGATAATTGGTTCATTCCTCAAATGTACCATGAACAGGATAATTGGTTCATTCCTCAAATGGACCGCAGATCAAGTGGCTGGCAGGGGAGCCGGGCCAGTGGGGAAAACCCAAGTGTGTACAAGTCGGGCTGTGTACCCAAAGCTGCGTGCAAGTCTGGGCTGTGTGCCTGGTGGGTTCAGAGCCTGAGGGCTGGAAATGGTGATACAGTGTTCTGTAGTCTCTAATCTGCATTACCAGGAAATGTAGCCCCATGGGGATCCGTCTATGCTTTGTTTGTTCAGCTTGGATGTGAATAAAAGCCACACTGAAGAATCCCATTCCTGGTCCTGGACATTACAGTTATTGCTTCCTGTGTTCGGATTTACTTGGGTACCCCTGTGCAGAGTAGCCAAACCTAGGTCCCCCTGTGCCGAGTAACCTCATCCTCCCTGAACCCAGGTCCCCACCAGGTACTGCTGTCAGCTTCAACAGCATGTCACCTGTCATTTTGGCAAAAAGGCAGGGGTGAGGGGTTACACACTGGCATTGTCCATATTACAAACTTATTTATGCTAGGCAGAGACAGGGGGGTATGTTTTTACGCCGGGCAGCCCTGAGCCAGGGGCATAGCTGCAAGGGTGCAGTGGTACTGGGGCCCATGAGGTTTGAGGGGCCCAAATCATAATTTTGATGTGTATTCAAAACTGGGCAGGGACCATGTCACATCGCCTTGCACCCAGGCCCTCAGGGAATTTGCTATGCTACTGCCCCAAGCCTATTATAAATGTGGTTCACGTACCCATATTTCTAGCTCATGTGATAAACCTAGATGTGGGAATTATGGGGAGGTAGGACACATTTCCTTTCAATGTGCGTCACACACAAAATGTGACCTATGTGAGGATGTGGGGCATGCCTTTAAGGACTGTCCCTGGGCAGCAAAAAATGCAGCTTGTAATATTAGCCCAGATCTCCCAATTCAACAAGCACAAGATATAGCTGAAGTACCTGGAAAACCTCAACAAGAGGAATTGGTAAAAGGGGCTGTTCCTGATAGAAATTTTGGCCAGGTGGAAATTAAGGTTTCATCCCCCCCGATTCTCATCCCTGCCTCCCCCTCCTCCTCCCCTTCCCCTCAAGTGTTGGAGCAGCAGGATTTACAGCTGAAGTGTCTTACTCCGGTCTGTTATAGTGAACCAGCACAGGGTAGTACCCCGTTAATTCTCTCTCCACCTCAGAGGCATAGGTCCTCTAGGAATCAACGGTCAGTCAGTATTCCCCCTCCCTCTACTTCCCCTTCTGACACTGTTCCGTCAAATAATCCTTTTGCAGTTCTGGCACCAGAAAGGGGGGATTCAGACATGGATCAAGAGGAAGGAGATAGAAATCCTAGGGATCAAGACACGGAAACACAAAAACTGGGGATTGCAGGGTATGAAGGGAAAAAGAAAAAAAGTTGATCGCCGAGAAGGTCTAAAAAAAACTCCATCACATGGCTAAATTGAAAATTGGATCAATAAATGTACACAGTTTATTAAACTCAGGTAAAAGACAGATGCTGTTTGATTATTTACATAGGTTCAATTTAGAAATATGTTTTTTTTTTGTTTGTTTGTTTTTTTACAGGAAACCTGGACCTTTTCTACCTATAATATTAGAAACTTTCAGGGAGAATGGATTTAGGGACCTTCTTATTGGTCCTTCAGACAAGATACTGCAGATGGGGTGGGGATTGTAATAATTCATTTTATTTTCTTTTAACAGAATTGGTGGATATTCTTCCTGGAAGAGCTTTGTTATTGGATGAGACGTGGAATAATATAAAATATAGGCTGATTAACATTTATAGCCCACAGACGAAAGCAGGGAGAGTGGCACTGTTTACAGCAGTTAAACCATATTTATTGACCACTCATAATATAATTTTCTGTGGCGATTTTAATTGTGAGATTCCCTTTAATATAAAAACTAAAAAAACAACAGCTAAAATCTATTGTGATTCTAATGCCCTTATTGATTTGATATTTTCAGCAAACTTGATAGATTGTAACAAATTTAGGAAATGAGGTCCTAACTTTACGTTTAGAAAGGGGAAAGTACAGTTACGTAAGAACTTACCGTAACAGTAGATCTTCGAGAACAGCTCTTGCAGCAGGTTACACCATTAGGACTGAAGCTGGCAGGCATCAGGACCCCACAGAAATCTTCTAGCTAGCAGTCTTCAGGGGGGACCGCCTCCGACGTCAGTCCTGCCCCCGACGTCAGGCGTAGTACATAAGGAGGCGGTCCCGCCAGAATCCCCAGTTCTCCTGCCGGAGACTTCCGGCCGCTGGATGACATCAGAAGAGGAGACCGAGGACCCGCCATCAGAAGTTCAAGGTTGAGGACATTCTGCGGAAGCCTAGGCTGGGACTTACCTCACTCCAAGGGGAATGGTGGGAAGGTACCTGCTACAGAGCTGTTTCCGAGATCTACTGTTACGGTGAGTTCTTACGTAACTGTACTATCTTCTTGAGATACAGCTCTTGCAGCAGGTTACACCATTAGGACTGATTCCCAAGCAATGGCGCCTAGAAACGCCCTAGGGAGGAGGCAGAAACAGAGATCCTGGGAAACCCTGATTCTAGGACAGGAGGTCCTGCAGAATGGCGAGGCTGAAACCAGCTCTCCGCCATGAGGCGATGTCGAGGCTGTAGTGCCTAATGAAGGTGTGCACTGAGCTCCATGTGGCTGCAGCACAGATGGCCGAAATGGAGACGTTTCTCAGTGCTGCAAAGGAAGTGGCCACCCCCCTTGTCGAGTGGCCCCTAACGGTACCCGGAAGGGGCTTCTGTCTGTTGTTGTAGCAAAAGGAAATGCACTGGACAAGCCAGCGAGAAAGAGTTTGCTTTGAGACTGGTTGGCCCAACATCCTCTCAGCGAAGGAAATAAACAGCTGCTCGGATTTGCGATGCTGTTTGGTCCTGGTCAAGTAGTATCTTAAAGAGCGGTGAACATCCAGGGTGTGAAGCAGTGCCTCTCCTCTGTTGGTGTACCTAGGGAAGTACACCGGCAAATCAATGTCCTGATTAAGGGTGAGGGCTGAGACCACCTTAGGCAGGAATTTTTGATTCGTCCTCAGGGACACCCTGTCCTGGTGAAAAATTAAATAAGGTTCCTTACACATGAGGGCATGTAACTCGGAGATTCTCCTTGCCGAAGTAACAGCAACCAAAAATAATGTTTTCCATGACAGAAAATGCAGCTCGCAATCTGCGGCAGGTTCAAAGGGTGGCAGCGTGAGCTGCTCCAGGACAAAGAGCAGGTCCCAAGGAGGGACGGGATCGTTAATGGGTGGTCTAAGGTGGAGCACCCCCCTCAAAAAGTCATGAGAAGTGTCAAGTTGTGCCACTGTGCGTTGGCCTATAGGGGAATGGTAGGCTGAAATCGCACAGAGGTGAACCTTAATTGAGGAGTAGGCCAGACCTGAATGAAAGAGGGAGAGCAGGTATTCCAGAACTGATTTTTCTGGGCAGTCTAAAGGGAAGAGACCGCGTGCCTGAGACCACAGGCAAAACCGACGCCATTTCATGGCGTATGTAGCATGCATTGCCGGTTTTCTGGCAGCAGAAAGGACTTCTGCCACCTCTTGTGAGACCCCGTGTCACAGAATGGCTATGTCTCGAGGAGCCAGGCATGCAGGTTCAGTGAGCGCAAGTCTGGGTGGACTAGCGAACCCTCCTCTTGAGACAGCAGATGGGAGCTGATTGGCAAAGGAAGTGGAGGTTCCCGGGACAATTGAGTCAAAAGCGGGAACCAAATCTGTCTGGGCCAGAAAGGCACTACCAAGATCATCGTTGCATGCTCCCTGCAAAGTTTGAGAAGGATTCTCTGGATCAACGGGAAGGGAGGAAAAGCATAGAGGCATCTGCCCACCCAGGAGAGGGACAACGTGTCTCGCCAGAAAACACCAGGCCCTGGATCTAGCGAGCAAAAATTGGGCAGTTTTGCGTTGGATGGGGAAGCGAACAAGTCCAATTCTGGAGTGCTCCATCGATGAAACAGATCCTCTGCTACCTCCTGAAGAAGTTCCCACTCGTGGACTCTGGCTTGGGAGTGACTTAGACCATCTGCGACCGTGTTGTCCACTCCGGGAACATGAACTGCAATCAGGTTTGCACCGTGTCGAATTACCCATTCCCACACTCTCATGGCCTCCCTGCAGAGGGGGTAGGAGTGTGTGCCTCCTTGTTTGTTGAGGTAATACATCACCGCCGTGTTGTCTGTTTGAAGCGGAAGAGTACTCGGTGGAATTTCTGACTGGAAGGCTTGCAGGGCATACAGGACCGCCCTCATCTCCAGAATATTGATGTGGAGGTGGGCTTCTGAGGGGTCCACATTCTGAGACCTCACCCCGTTCAAGTGTGCCCCCCCACCCCAGCCCTGAGGCATCTGTGGAGAGGATTACCTCCGGGCACGGCGCTACGAATGGGACCCCCACAGAGAGGGTCCCCGGGTCTAGACACCATTGCCAATTCCAAATCACGGCCCTCGTGATTCTGACCGGCTGCTGCATATGGTCTTGCTTCTGGTCCTATTGCACTCTGAGCATCCACTGGGTTACCCGCATGTGGAGCCTTGCCATCGGGACGGTTGGAATGGCTGCAGCCATATGTCTGAGCAGGTGAAGGACCAGTCTGGCTAGGACGGTCTTCTTTGCCAAAAGATCCCTGATGAAGGACCTGATGCATTCCGCTCTGTCCTTGGGAAGAAAGGCTTTCCCTTGGATGGTATCCAGAACTGCGCCTATGAATTGCAGCTTCTGGGATGGTACCAGGAGAGACTTCTCATAGTTGATAAGTATGCCCAGCGACTGAAAAACAGCCTGGGTGTGCTGGATAGCCATCAACACAGCCTCCCGGAGGCGGTCATGAGAAGCCAGTCGTCCAGGTATGGGAACATGTAGTGGCCCTGTCTCCTTAGAGACGCTGCCACGACTGCAATGCACTTGGTAAAGACCCTGGGGGCTGATGACAGCCCGAAAGGAAGCGCTCAGAACTGATAGTGGTGGCCGAGAAACTCGAAGCGCAGGAACCTCCTGTGCGCATGAGCTATGGGGATGTGCAGGTAAGCGTCCTGCATGTCCAGCGATGCCAGAAATGCATCCTTCTTCAGCATGTGTATAAGGCCCTGGACGTGCAGAGTGAATCCAGAGACACAGAGCCATGAGTGTCTCTGGAGACATACGCCTGAGGCTGCCGCTCTGGCCGAGGAGTCCGCGGAGTCATACGCGGCTCGAAGCACCTGGATTCCCACGTCTGAACCCGTGTGGAGGAGCTGGAGTAGCTCTTCTTTCTGCTCACCTTCTGGCATCTTTCTGCCAGCTCTTGTCCCTGCTCCCACAGGGCGTTCTGAAACTGGACCATGTGGGTAAGATAATTGAGGGACCTAATGGCGCAGGTCACAGCTGCATACGTGCGCCTACCCATCATGTACAATTGCTTGGACTCCGGGTCCGGTGGCTGAGTGCTCAGATGTTGCGGCCTTTGGGACCGGTCATGTGAGGCTGTGATGACCAGAGAATCAGCCAGAGGATGAGATGCCAAGTACTGGTCCTCCCTAGGGGCCTTGTACAGGCGGTCAGCCTTCTTCGGCATCACCAGGAGTGAGTGTGGACATTTTCACGCTGCCTTGGTGATGTCCACGAAGGTGTCCACCAAGGGTGGTACCACCACAGGCTTTGGGTCCTTTTGCCGAAGATAACGCGCAAGGCGTAGCCTCTTGGGGTCAAGGTCTTCCGCGTCCCAGCCCATGTTCTCCTGGATATGCCTCATAATCTCTGAGAACGATGGGTCATCCGGAGGAGATCTTGGGAGTTCACGTGGGTCTGGAGACGGGACGCTGATGGAACCTTGGTTTTACTTCTCATCCAAAAGACGGCACCTTAGAAGTGCAGCACCCCTCTCATGCTGCACTACAGTGTCAGTACTGGGATATTAATCCAAGTGCCAGATGTGGGAACTGAACCCACAGCCCTCTGATCTCCCGGCCTCAGAGGTGAGTGTGCTACCTACTGAGCCACTGACACTTCATGGCTCAGTAGGAGAAGAGACTAAGGGACCACAATATGTACTCACTAGAGGACAGGAGAGGCGGGGATATGATAGAAACTTTCAAGTACATCAAAAGGCATGTGCAGTCCGTCTGCACTTGGCAGTTGGACTCTAAAACTGCGGCAGGCGACGGGTTCGAGAATGGAGCTGGGTCGCCGGAGGATCAGCCGGGCTGGGAAGGATTGAGCGCTCATGGGCTGCCCCCTTCCTGGGAGGATAGGGCTGCAGCCGGCGTAACAGAGTGGCACCCCAGCAGAGGCTGGGTGCACGCCTCCACGCCGGGCATAACAGAGCCTCAGGATGGGAAGTGGACGCTGGCCATCATTGCACATCCCCATCCTGCTTAAAGGGGGGACAAAATCCCACGCCTTGCGCTCGTGACGCCTGCCCTGAAGTTCCCGATTGACCACCGGAGCCATTCCCCCAACCAGTCACAGTTCCGCGGTCCGATATCTGGGGTCGGAGCCGCGGCCCCACTCTCTGGGGGGTAAGCCAGGGATGACCGGGGGAGACGGCAATATCCGGTGGTTGGGGCTCCAGGGGTCCGTGACCAGAGTCGATGGTCGACGAGAGGCGCGGAGGCCAAAAATAGAAATAGAAAAAAAAAAAAAAAAAAAAAAAGTACCTCAAAGGCATAAACAAGGTGCAGGTGGGGGACCTTTTCCAATGTAGAAAAAGTACTAGAAGGGGGCACGATATGAAACTGAAGGGGGTAGATTAAGCGGTAATGTGGAGAAGTTTTTCTACACAGAAAGGATAGTAGATGCTTGGAATAGTCTGCCACAAGAGGTGGTGGGGGCAAGCACACCTGGGACAGGCACAAGGGAACCTTGAGAGAGGAGGGAGTGATGAAAAGCCATTGATCACATAGGGTCAGAGGCCACATACAAGGTAGAGGGCCTACGGGAAGACTAGATGGGCCTAGCAGTACTTATCTGCCGACAATTTCTATGTTTCTATGACTTGGCATGCTCAGTGAAAGAATACCTAAGCGTGACTAGTGAACTGAAATTAAGGTAGGTAGAACAACATTTGACAGTTTTATAATTTTGCAAGAGTGCTGTGCGGTATAACTTAAGGTGCACTGTGATGCACAAACTGAAGTCGAGAAGCTTGAAGTGCTCTTAAACTAGAACATGGCACACCCATGGAGTAACTTACTACAATTATGCAATGGCTCCCAAGTAATATTTGGTTTACTGAAATAAACTGTTTAAAAATGCATGTGTTCCTCCCCTCCTCCCCAAAAAAGAACTGTCCTAAAGAAGTACAATAAAAAATGTCAGGGTCGGCACACGTGCACAGCAGCAAGTTGCACTGCCCTGCAGTAGACCTAGATTTCCTTCCTGAACCCAGGACTTCCACCTCATGGGCTGGCACTGCAGTGTTAATGTCCATGGCCTCAGTAGGAAGGGTTGAGTCCCCCAGCGTCTTCTCAGTTCCCAGACTCGGCTGACAAACAGAATGGAGAACCGAGGAGGGTCTCCCATACCCAAAGAGAAGAAAAAAATGAATTTGCTCCTGGGGGTTGGAGGGTGGGAAAGCCACCTGCTGCAAGAGCTCCTCTCGAAGATCTACTGTTACGGTAAGTTCTTACATAACTACTAACTTACTTTGAGGGGGACCTCTTGCAGCAGGTAATACCAATAGGACTGCGTCCCAAGCAGTACCCAAAGAGAGACCCAGGTCAGGTGGGGGACATAAATGATAACTGATAAGGTGGAGCTTAAGACAGGAGAATCTGAAGGACTGCTAGTTGAAATCCTGCTCTCCTCATAGAGGCAATGTCCAGACTGTAGTGTCTGATGAAGGTCTGGACTGAGCTCCAAGTAGCGGCAGTGCAAATGTCTGCCAGAGAGAGGCAAAGGAGGCTGCCACACCTCTGGTAGAGTGGCCCTTAACCAATCCTGGTAAGGGATAGTTATGATGCTCATAGTAAAAGGTAATGCAAAGCATGACCGCTAGAAGGCGGCACAGATGACGAGTGTCTTCTTCTGCCCACAGGACCAGGTGCCCAACCACCGGAGGGCGGAGGAGGCACTGCAGGGCTTTCCTTTGGGGAAGGTTCCCGAGGCCTGTAGAGCAAGTCCCCTTTAACAGTGTTCCACCAAGAGGTGAACAATGCACCAATGTCCACTAGGGGAACGACCAGGGGTGCGGGCTTTGGTTAGAAGTTAGAAGTGCAGGAGGAGACCAGGGAGGGGACACAATATGAAATTGGAGGGGGCTACATTAAGAGGTAACGTGAGGAAGTATTTCTTCACAGAGATGGTGGTGGACACTTGGAACAGTCTACCACAAGAGGTGGTGGATGTGAGCACAGTGCAGGGGTTTAAACATGCCTGGGACAGGCACAAGGGAACATTGAGTGGGAAGGGAGTGATGAAAAGCAATTTATCACTTAGAGTCGGTGACTGCATACAAGTTTAGGGCTTACGGGCAGACTAAATAGGCCTAGTGGTCCTTATCTGCTGACAATTTCTATGTATCTAAGGCAGAATTGGATGCCTTTTGTTTACAAAAAACTGAAATCTTGTTGGTGTTCCTCAGGCAACCCTATTGTGACGTGGGTGCCTGCTCCTCTTGCCTGCTAGCATACTAGCTACAAAACAGAGAAAGCAATCTATGATTGTGGCACTGCAGCACCCCCAAACTGGAATCCACCATTACTGATTCCAAGAAATTGCAGATTTGTTCCATGCCTGCTATCAGACACCTTACAATCCAGAGGCAGAGGGCAAACAGGAATCTTTGGTAGCTTTCCAAGACTCTCTTATTCTCCCGTCCCTCCCCCTAGGACAAGTAGAACACTTATGACATCGATTTCCATAGAACTGCTGGAGGTGGCAATCCAGAAAGCAAAGACAATTAAGGCCCTGGGCCTGATAGCTACGGGACAGAATTTTATAAATTCATTTGTGAACTTGTCCAACCTGCACGTGTACAGGCATTCAATGAAACATGAAACCTTGTTGGAGGGATTTCCACCCCCCTCTTGGTCGCAGGTAACTATTTTGGTTAATTTGAAATCCACTTACTGCCCCATTTCTGTAACGAACACAGACTACAAGCTGTTATTGGCTATCCTCACTGGCAGATTAGATAAGGTCCTCCATACTCTGATAGACAGAGACCAGACGGGGTTTGTGCAGTCTGGAACCAGTAATCACCTCTACACCCAGACACATAGATTCCATACCCCTTCACTACTGCTCAATCTAGATGCCTAGAAGGCACTTGACTGGGTGTCCCAGCTGCTCCTGTATTTGGTGCAGAGGCGGCTAGGGCTCCCGGCTGCCTTCATTCAATTACTCCAAACAACTTCTACTGCTCCATGTGCCTGGTTTAAGGAAAATGACCATCACTCAGAGGATTTCATACTGCACAGAAGCACCCATCAGGGCAGTCTATTATCCCCGTTTTTGTTTGCAGCCTAAAAAGAACCACTAGTACAGACCATATGTGAGTCAGATCGGTTCTGGAGCATTCAGATGGGAGAGGAGGAGCACCGTATTGCTTTATATACAGATGACATGTTTTTCTACATTTTATACATGGACCCGCACCCTTGATTGTACCCCACCTCATGGACAGCAGCACATATGTCGGTATGGAATGTACAAAGTGAAGATTCCATTCAGTTAATTCTGAATGTTGAGTAGTGTACTGCGTTTTTCGCCTACTTGGACTTACTTGTGCTTACAGTGGTTGTTATTATGGCGGCACATTCCATCTTGGTGTTGGGCATGGCACACCCACACCGGACCCTCTTACACTCCCTTTGTGAGTGACAGCATACTGCCTTTGCATCACCGTTTGCCCACAGGGGACAAGAAAGCTGTTGGGTGATGGCGCCAAGGATTTTATCCAGTCTTCCAACTGCTTCTTTTGTTGTTTGTCTACCCCTTGTTTGAAATGTCTGAACTTTGCACTGAACTTAAACTGTATGTCTCAAACTACCTCACATCCCGTGGTGAATGGACAGATTTTGCACTGGACGTGAAGTCTGCGGACAACCCATTGTTACTAATATCTGACCATTACTTAAAAGTCCAAATGAACAGCCAAGAAATATAACCTTAAAGGTCTCTTAGTTGCAGCTCTACATACTGCTGTTGAGTCTTACAGCGAGATGTACCTCCCTTGAACAGCAAAACTCCACTCTAAAAAAGAGATGGGCTTGCAGGCATCGTTGTTACAGAAAAAGGAACAGAAACTAGCAGAGGAGACACAGTCATCCTCAATGTCAATAATAGACTGTTGCATTGTACTGCTCAAGGCTCTGAGTGAGAAATTTGTATGTTGAGAGATGGTTGGGAAAGTTGAAATGCGATAAACTGCATATCTGAACAATATTTTGAGTGATACAAATGAGACTTTGAGAGAAGAGAATGCTGAGTTGAAAGAGGAGTATGAGTGTGTGAATCGTGAATTAGACATAGAGCTTAGGGAAAATGTCGAATTGGGTGCCGTGTACAGAGTATTGCAGCAGGAGGTTGAGAAGGGTACTGAGCAAGGCACTGCAAGAGTTTGTAACAATAAGTGTAGATCCAACATGGCGAAGATGCACCATCAATGGGAGGTTCTTGCTGGCCATGATAAGGCTATGAATTGGTTTCAGTATACACACATTGAGATTGCGTCATCCTGCAATGACGACTCTGACTTTGGTGACGAGGCATGCTACGTGACACACAAGACCAACTCCCAAAGGGCTGTCATCTTCTCCAGCCATCCGCAAGATGGCGCCCAAGTAGGCATGTCCTCTATGTTGCCACATCTACACAAACATGACAGAAGTCATGTACAGCACCAAGATGGTGGCCCCCATGACGCAGGCGGATGGCCTGTATTCCGTAGTGTGCCTCCGCTTGCCCCCTCAGGGAGGACACGGCAGAGGTGTGCGGCCTAATTCAAGAGGCCATTAGTAATATCACTGCACCGTAGGACCAGAGGGCCATCAAAGATCAAGTTGACAATGTTTGCAGACACTGTCAATGGGATCAAACGTACAAGGCAGTCATTGATACAGTGGCTGAAGCTGCCCTTGCGGCTCCATGGAACGTATTGAGTTGAATGCGATTCCTCATAATTCCAACCCCCTACAAGTTGCTCACTCTGTCCAGCAAATTGACCAAAGTATTGGACAGATGGGCCCAACTGACAATCTCAGTTGCCACTTGGAGAAGTTGCACTCCCTCTGTGAGAAGCTCTCTCTCCAACCCAAGTACCAGGTTCAAGTCTTGTGACAGACTATCAAACCCACCCTCTGGGCTAAACTCCCAGAGACCGTACACAACTGCGACACGCTCACTTACAATGATATCGCTGCGGCCCTCATCGCAGCCAACTCCCTGGGTATTGCTGGAGCTTGCTTGGCCTACAAGGTTAAGCAGAATGTAAAGGAAAGCCCTGCGGCCTACCACCAATGGTTATGGCTCGCCTACGAAGATGGTAAAACTCTTGCAAGTGAAACTGCAGATCAAGACCAAACTGAGTACAAGGATTTGTACATCCAGAACATGACTCTTGCCCTGTGGGAAAAGGTTGAGCTTAATGTCTACCCGAGTACCAACACCTTTGTGGATATTCTTACCAAAACGAAGCGTGCCTACCATGTATACCTCCTTTTGTTTCCGGTAAAACCAACAAAACTGCCACCATTCAAACTCCAGCAGCACAGGTAGCTGTAGTGCAGCCTACCTCCGATACACCTATCCACTATACTGCGGAAGGTAATAACCAGAATGATATCCCTTCTGATGACAAGCAGTCGCACAAGGGGGGGACCGGAACTATAAAAACAAAAGGAATAGAGACAAGAGTAACTGGAAAAATCCAAATGCCCAATTTGATGGCCAGAACCATAATGGTCCTAGCTATTGGAGCCTAAAGGACGAGAACGAGACCCTCCACAAACTACTAGAGGAGATCCATGTCAAGAGAGTGGCTAAGCCTACGTGTACCATAGCATCCCTTGCTCCAGCCACTGGACAGCCATGTGGCCAGGGAAATCCTTTCCTGCCTTCGCCTACCGAACAACCAAGAAGCCAAGGAAGCAATCCTTTCATAGCATTGACTACTGGTCAGGCCGACGCAATGACCAAGGAGGAACGATCCATCCGCACAAGCCGCTGTCATACCTGTGACATCATGGGCACATCTGTATCCCATGCAAGACATACAGGAGCCCAAGAGAAATCCTGCAGGCCTCAGATCTCAGAACAGGATAATGACGACAATTCTGAAAGCACAGATTGACAATTACAGGCCCTGCTTTGGATTGTGTGTGACTTGCTTGTTGACATAAATGGATGGCCTTGTGTAAAGGCCACGGTCGGGGACCACCACCTTACCATGCTTCTGGATACAGGAGCAGCCATGTCAGTCCTCCATGATGAGGACCCAGTCTTATCTGACTGGTCTACCAGCTGGAAGACCAGTGCCCAGTATGTAAATGGTACCCAGCTACACACCTACCAATCTGTTCCTCTGCCTGTGGTGGTAGGCCACCTCAGAATCGATTTCGTCTTTGACCTCATGGTATTACATCATCATCCCAGCATATTGGGAATTTACTTTCTAGTACTGCACAGCTGTGTAGTGGATCTTGCCAATAGACTACTCCTTCAGATCAAAGGACAATGTTATGCTGTCAGCATCCCAGACTCACACGTGGTGGCAGCCATCTCCCATAACAACAAGGAGTATGACGTCATGGCTTTATTCAAAAGTCATGACCCATTTTCCGAGCTTGCACCCTTGCTGTAAAAACACCTTGACATGTTTGCCACAAACAAACATGACTGTGGTAGGATGCATACTATCATTGAAATAACAGGACCCAACCCCTGTAAGGCAAAAGCAGTATCCATTTCCTGCTGAAGCCTTGCCATCACCGATGGAGATCATCCAATCACTGCTACAGCAAGGAGTGATTGGGACATGTGTCTCCACTGTCAATTCACCTATTTGGCCTGTGAAAAAGCCAAATGGAGCTTGGAGACTCACAACTGATTACAGGAAACTTAATCAAGTTACCTCCAGTTGCACCCCAACAGTAGCATGTGTTCAAGCTGTTGACACCTGACAAAAAGTGGTTCACAGCTCTTGACATCTCTAATGGGTTTTGGTCACTCCCATTAACACAGGAAAGCCAATACAAATTTGCTTTCACCTTTGATTGATACCAGTACACCTGGACTTGCCTCCTCCATTGCTTCCACAATAGCCCTTCCCTCTTCCATCTCCACGATGGACACCCTGCAGTGGTTCTCCACACCCCCGTGTCTCCTGCAGTACGTGGATGACTTGTGTCTAGCAACCATCATGAAAGAAGATCATTTGGCTCTTCTAGACAAACTTTTATGTCTCCTCAAGAGAGCAGGCCTCTGGTGCAATCCCTCTAAGGCACAACTGTGTGAAAAAGAGGCAATCTTCCTTGGCCTACATGTCACAGACCAAGGCAGAAGCCCAGCTGTCAAAAATATCCAGAGCTTGCAAGATCTGCCACTTCCTACTAGCATGGCAACACTCAGACGCTTCTTAGGAATGGTAAACTACAGTACTCCAGGGATTTTATCCCTGAATTTGCCTTGAAGGCTGCTCCCTTGTATGAACTTCTGAAAAAGGACATCCCAAGGACATGGGGCCCCATTCACACTGAAGCTGTAACACAGCTCAAGCAGGCCTTAACCTCAGCCCCAGCACTGATCAATCCTAACCCAAATCTCCCATTCCATTTGGAAACTGCCACCTCTAATGTGGCCATGTCTGCAGTGCTGGCACAAAAGTACAATGGGTACCACAGTCCCATTGCCTATGCATCTCAGATGCTGTCCCCAGTAGAGAGAAAACACCGGTTACTCACCTGTAACAGTAGTTCTAGGAGTGGTACATGTTGTTCAGCCACATTGTTTGGCATGTCCCTTTCCCCTTTAAATCTTGCCGGAAGGTCTTAAAGCTGGCTCCTCCCAGCCACCCAAGTGGTATAACCTTCGGCTCCACCCCATGATGCCAGATCTTTGCCCACTGGAAGCTAGGTTGTGCGTTGAAGCCGGGGAGATTGGGTGGGTTTGTGTGGATGAACAACATATACCACTCCTAGAATTACTGTTACAGGTGAGTAACCTGCGTTTCTAGGGATGTGGAAATGTTGTTCTATCCACACCATTTGGCAGACTCCAAGCAGTTCTCCAGGAGGAGGGAGGCAAGGTGCATACCCCCTACTTGGGAAACAGAGATTGGAGAACTGAGGCCTCAACACCAGCATTCGGGCGTGACTCTAGGTTGATGTGGTAGTGGGTAATGAAGGTGTTTGCTGTCTTTCAGAAAGCAGCCCAACAGATTTCCTGGATAGGAATGGCCATGGAAGCAGCCACCAACGCAGCAATATGGTCGGTGGAATGAGCTCTTAACCCTCTGGGAGGCTCCTGGCCAGCCAACTTGTAACACAGATTGATACACAATGTGATCCATCTGCAGATCATCCACTTTGTTGCAGGTGCGGATTCAGTGTAGGTGACAAACAGCTGGCGAACCTCTCCCCGAACTTCAGCCATTCTCTCCTTATAATAGGAGAGAGCTCATCTCAGGTCCAGAGTATGAAGTCTATACTTGACGTCCAAGGTGTAGTTCGGGTAGAACTCAGGCAGAGTCATCACCTGGTTGAGATGGAACTCTGACACCATCTTCAGGAGGAAATTTTGGGTGGGGGCGCAGGACAACCTTGTCCCTGTGGAAGACCAGGTAAGGAGTGCCCCAGTCCTTCTGGCTGACATGATAGCCACCAGGAAGGCGGTCTTTGACAAGTGTGACATCTCACACTTGTGCATCGGTTCGAATGGCTTGCCCATGAGTTTTGCCAAAACCAGCAGTAAATCCCTTGGAGGTGGAGGTTCATGCACCGGAGGGGATATGTGATAGAGGCCTTTGAATAAACACCAGACCACCTTCTCCTGCACCCACTGTCTGCTGACTGGCAT
Source organism: Neoceratodus forsteri (assembly GCA_016271365.2). NCBI lineage: Eukaryota > Metazoa > Chordata > Ceratodontiformes > Ceratodontidae > Neoceratodus > Neoceratodus forsteri. The sequence continues at coordinate 980,226,786 of CM057450.1, read as the reverse complement.
GCTCCCGGTAAGCAGAGATGGCTGCCAGGTGCACCTTGAGGGTCATAGACCGTAGATCCCTTTTAGGGGTCAACCTTAATTTTTTTTTTTGCACTAGCCAGCCAGGCTACTGAACCAGAGATTGCACTAGCCCGCAGAAGTTTGCAGTAGCCCGCAGACAGTATGGTTAACAGTGATTTGTTAAATGAAAGGCAAATAAAATTGCATTTGTCCTGCCAACAGTCTGGATACCTACCAACTGATTTTGCACTGTGCCTTTAACTGCAAACCGCACATACACTATCTCAGCTTCTGTGACTGAACAGTCAGTGGTTCTGTCACTGATGATTAAAATGAACTTTGTTCCCATCATTTTTTCTCGTGGCTCCATGTGTTCAACCTCGGCTACATAGTGGATAAAGTTGCAGGCATAGTTGTCCTTCCAATATGCTGAACTGATATCTAGCCCTTTCATATCATCAAGGTTGCACATCCACACAAAGTCTGTGAAAGGACGTCCTTTCTTAGCAGTTGCATGGCACGTGTGAAGCAGTTTATCCAGATGGTTAAGCGTTGCTTCATTCATGTTCTTCAACATTCCCTCCTCATTACTTGTCCCTGGAGTAGCAGTGCTGGCATTCTCTTTTTCCTTTGCCCTAGCATGAACTTCACTGATATTATGGGATGAAACAGAGTCAAGCCAGAAGTTATCTGCACCAAAATGAAAATTACTGTTACTCCCCGCCTTATCCAACTGTATTTCATGTTTGATGCACAAATGGCAGAACATCAGTTCTAGGAGCGTGGATATGTTGTTCATCCACACTGTCTGGCATTGTCCCTTTCCCCTTTAAATCTTGCCGGAAGTCTTCAAGCTGGCTCCTCCCACCCACCCGGGTGGTAAATACCTCGCTCCGCCCCATGACGCCAGATCTTCCTTTCCGCTGGAAGATTCAGGTTCCCTCGTGCTTTCTGTAGTGTTGAGGCCCTGGATTCGTTTCGACGGTTTTCACCGCATCTTCTCGCTCTGAAACTCGTTAGAGTTTACGATTCTGATTCGGACATGGATGACAAGTCGTCCCCGGGGTTTCGCCGGTGTCCTTGCGGACAGAAAATGTCACGCACCGATCCCCACCTCTCGTGCGTTTACTGCTTCGGTTCTATTCACAATACCTCGCAGTGCTCCATTTGCGCTTCCTTCCACCCCAACGTCCTGGAAGATCGTCAGGCGTGCCTGAAGCTGGGTAGACCGGAGCTCCGCAACCCACCGGTAAAATCCAAGGAGGCCAGGTGGGCGGTTTCCGCGGCTGCGGGATCCGCCGAGCAGCTCGAGCGCATGGCGGCCTTCGAGGAAGAAGCCGCCCAAGCCTCAGCTAGCCGAGGTTTCTTCGTGTCGCTCAATCTGGGCTCTTCCTTTTCAGGTTCCTTTAGGGATTTGTGCCAGTCTCTCCCTACCAAGGGTGAGGCCCCCTCGGGCTCGCACTCATCCCATTCTAAGAAAAAGGATCCTAAATCTTCTTCGAGTCGAAGAAGACGCTCCTGGGATCAGGAGCGGTCCAATGTCTCGACTTCGGTCGAAATTGCCTCCTCGGCTGCTGGGTTTTCAGACCTTCCGTCTGTACCGGGCGTAGAAGCCGAGGAGTCGGCTGATCCGGCCGAGATTATTCTCGACCCGATCGAGCCGTTATCACCGACTCCTGTCTATGATTCTTTGGAGAGAACGCCGATTCTCTCCTTCCCGACAAGGAGACCCGCTGGGCCTCCGATCGAGGACAAGAACGGAACCTCGGTTTCACTGAGCTCATCTCTCCCCGATCGACAAAGCCGACACTGTCCGTCTCGATCAGGAGCAAGTCCTCCTCGGTCGATCGACCTAAAAAGGACACAAGCACTCCGCAGCCTCTTGGCCGCCTCAGACACCGATTGCTTTGGTGCGGTCTCTTGGGGGCTCGGTCGTCTTCCGCCGCCTTCGGTTTCAGGTTCCCCACCTATTTTGGTGGAACCTCCACCTAAGTTGCCCCTCGGAGGATTCCTCCAAGAGGCCACGACAGTCTTGGTCTTCCCACAGACTGTCAATTACGGTCACCCTGATCGCCCTAGGCGCATCGAGGGGGACTTGGGTGGGCAGCCTTTATATCGGGACTCCTCCGATTCCGATAACACTGGCCTTCACTCTCTCGGGATGAGCTTCGGCGTCAGGCTTGGAAGAAGGGCCCTCCTCCCAGGTCATCCTCCGGCTCATTTCTGAATCGACGGGATGGCCCCACAGCCCATCCAGAGAAAGGCAGGAATATCCCCTTATGGATATCCTTAAGAGGGGATACCCTACAGAGGCATTTCCAGTCGCTGAAGCCATTATTGGTCCGGCCTTGGAAATCTGGCAGCGTCCAGCCTCCATCTGCCCGCATGGCACGCAAGTACGCGGTGCCCACAGGGTCTTTGGCAGGGTTTACTGAGCACCCCTCGGCGGAAAGCCTTGTGACTGCCTCAGTATTCAGGCGGACGGGCAGCTCAGCCGATACTGACCGCCCTCCAGACAAAGAGTCCAAACTCATGGACCACTCGGCCCGGAAGGTCTATGCTGCATCATCTTTGGGCCTTCGTCAGGCAAGCTCAGCGGTGATTATGGCACACTTCTCTCACGCCCTCTTGGGGTCGCTGGACGAAGTTCTCCCCACCTCCCAGCTGACATGCAGACCACGGTCAAGCAGGTCAGGGACTAGGGGAGAGTTGTTGCTAACAACAGCTCCAGACTGCTCTGGACGTGGTGATTCCTGTGCCTGCTCACTAGCTGCAGTGGTATCCACCGCAGGGCTTGGCTGAGGTTATCCTCCTTTCCCGTGGATGCTCAGTACAAGCTGGCTGATGTGCCCTTCCTTGGCACCGACCTCTTCGGCCAGGAGTGGCAGGTCACCTGGCAGCGCATCGAGCAATCTAATGCCACCTTAGATGCTACATCTGCTAAGGGTCTTCAAGTAAGAACCAGCAAGCGCAGGAAGAAGCCTTTTCGTCATTCTTCCCCCAGGTCAGGCAACCACCCTTCCAGGGGGTCAACAACAGCAGGCTCAGGCTTGGTGCCCTAGGCCCAAGCAAGGTCCCCAGCAGCCCCGCAAAGGAGGCCGAGGCGCTGGTCCAGGTGCCCCCTCCTCCTCTAAGCCTGCCCAGTGACGGGCCAGGGGTGTCCTCCCCCGTACCCGTCACTTCAGCTCTGGGTCCTCCCGTGGGGGGCCGGCTCCGCCACTTCGTTTCCGCCTGGTCCGGTATCACCATGGACAGATGGGTCCTAGAAGTGGTCGGGCAGGGTCTGCCCTTAGAATTCGAGCAGTACCCTCCCAGCCGAGCCCGTGCCCCACGAGAGGAGCGGATCTCAGTCGCCCAGTCTGTCCTCCGAGACGACATTGCGCTACTCCTCCTCAAAGAGGTGGTGGCCCGAGTGACGGATCCTCCTTCAGACCCAGGCTTCGTCTCCAGGTATTTCCTGGTGCCCAAACGGACGGGGGGTTGGTGCCCCATTCTAGATCTGCATGACCTGAATCGGTATCTCAGGTCTCGCACCTTTCGGATGGTAACTCTAAATCAGATCATACCATCCCTGGAGCGAAACATGTGGTTCTGCACACTGGATCTTCAGGACGCTTTTTTCCACGTCCCTATCCGTCCGTCTCATCAGCGGTTCCTCCGCTTCAGGGTCGAAGGGACCCTGTACGAGTTCAGAGCCATGCCGTTCGGCCTGTCATCGGCCCCAAGGGTTTTCACCAAATGCATTGCAGTGGTGGCAGCCCATCTTCGGCGTCAGGGGGTTCGTATTTACCCCTACCTGGATGATTGGCTCCTGGCGGGATCCTCCCTTCAGGAGGTGGAGAGGTCCAGGGACCTGACCCTCCGAACCTGCTCACACTTGGGCCTTCTGATCAACGAGGCCAAATCGGAACTCGTACCTTCTCAGGTGATGGGCTTCATCGGGGCAGAGCTCAACTCTCGTCAAGCCAGAGCTCGGCTTCCGGCGGACAGGGCGGAAGTTCTCTCCTCCTTTGCCCAATCATTTCTGGTTGGGCACTCACGCCCTGCCCGGGACTTCCTGCGCCTCCTGGGCTACATGGCGGCGTGCACGTCGGTGGTCCGCTGGACCAGACTGCACATGCGCCCCCTCCAGTGGGAGCTCGCCGCCCAGTGGTCTCAGCGTCAGAGTCTTTTCGACCAGCTCGTCACGGTCACCCAGGGGATGTGGGACGCCCTACAATGGTGGACCGTCCCGAATCATCTGCTGGAAGGGATCCCGTTTGTCCGCCCCGAGCTGACGGTCGTCCCTACGACCGATGCCTCTCTCATGGGCTGGGGAGCCAACATGGGGGAATACAGGGCTCACGGGTTCTGGAACCCAGAGGAGTCCCGATGCCACATCAACCTGTTGGAGCTCAGGGCAGTCAGACTGGCTCTGTCAGCTTTCGCTCCTCAGCTCCGGGGTCAAGTGGTTCAAGTCCAGACGGACAATACCACGACCATGTACTACCTCAACAAACAGGCGCGCACTCCCGTCTGCTATGCAAGGAGGCGCCCCGGATCTGGACCTTCGTCAGCCAGCTGGAGGCGGATCTCCTAGCCATCCATGTGGCAGGAGTCGCGAACCAACTGGCGGATGCTCTCAGCCGCTTAGGCCAGACATCCCACGAGTGGTCTCTCCATCCAGAGGTAGCCTACTACCTGTTCTCTCGTTGGGGCAAACCGTTGGTGGACCTGTTTGCCTCCAGGGAGAACACCAAGCTGAGGCTGTTCCATGCCCGCCCCCAGCAGGGGGGCTCGCTGCAGGGATGCCTTCGGCCGGTGGGACCCCAGGCCTCTTTTTACGACTTTCTCCATTTCCTTGATCCACAAGGTGTTACTCAAGGTGAGGAAGGACAAGGCGAAGGTGATCCTGGTAGCCCCAGATTGGCCACGCCAGTTCTGGTATCCAGATCTCCACAGCCTCAGCTGCAGGACCCCGGAGTGGCTCAGTACACGCCTGGACCTGATATCTCTGAACCAGGGGAAGGTCCTTCATCCGGACCTTCAATCCCTGCACCTCACAGCCTGGTTCCTGAGCGGCTAGAGTTCCAGGCTTTGGGTCTTTCTGAGGATGTCTACACCGTGGTGGAGGCATCTCGAAAAGAATCGACCAGGAAATGTTATGCCTTCAAATGGAAGAGATTTTCCATTTGGTGTCAGGGTAAAGGTCTGGGCCCTTATCCTGCTCGGTGGCTAACATTCTAGATTACCTTTGGTCCCTCTCCAAAGGGGGTCTTCGGTCATCGACCCTTAGGGTGCACCTAGCAGCCATATCGGCTTACTGGGGGCGGGTCGGTCAGCCGACGTTGGCTCAGGAAAAGGTGGTCGGGCACTTTTTCAAAGGCCTGGACCACATATCCCTTCCGGTGCGTGAACCTCCACCTCCGTGGGATCTTTTGCTGGTTTTGGCAAAGCTCATGGGCAAGCCATTCGAACCCATGCACAAGTCTGCACTTTCGCACTTGTCATGGAAGACGGCCTTCTTGGTGGCTATCACGTCAGCCAGAAGGAACGGGGAGCTCCAGGCGCTTTCAGTGGACTCCCCTATCTGGTCTTTCACAGGGACAAAGTTGTCCTGCGCCCCAACCCGAAATTCCTTCCGAAGGTGGTGTCAGAGTTTCACCTTAACCAGGTGTTGACCCTGCCAGTATATTACCCTAATTACACCTCGGACGCTGAGTATAGGCTCCATACTCTGGACCTCAGACGTGCTCTCTCCTATTATAAGGAGAGGACGGCGGAAATTCGGGGAGAGGTTCGCCAGCTGTTTGTCACCTACGCTGAAGCCGCTTCTGGCAGACCTGCAGCCAAGCGGACTATTGCGAGATGGATCACATCATGCATAGGTCTGTGCTATGAATTGGCGGGTAAGGAGCCTCCCAATGGGCTAAGGGCTCATTCTACCCGTCATACTGCTGCTTCAGTGGCTGCTTCCAGGGACATCCCTATCCAGGAAATCTGTCGGGCCGCTACCTGGAAGTCAGCAAGCACCTTTATTACCCATTACCACATTGACCTAGAGTCACGTCGGGATGCTGGTTTTGGGGCCTCGGTTCTCCAATCTCTATTCTCTAAGTAGGGGGTGTGCGCCTTGCCTCCCTCCTCCCGAACTGCTTGGAGTCTGCCAGACAGTGTGGATGAACAACATATCCACGCTCCTAGAAGAACAGGTTACTCACCTGTAACAGTAGTTCTAGGAGTGGTATATGTTGTTCATCCACATGCACCCACCCGACCTCCCCGGCTTTAGGCGCACAACCTGGCTTCCAGCGGGCTAGATCTGGCGTCATGGGGCGGAGCTGAGGTATTTACCACCCGGGTGGGTGGGAGGAGCCAGCTTGAAGACTTCCGGCAAGATTTAAAGGGGAAAGGGACAATGCCAGACAGTGTGGATGAACATATACCACTCCTAGAACTACTATTACAGGTGAGTAACCTGTTCATCTTTAGCACCATCATACCCCAACCAGTCATATTTTTCTAGCCAACATTGCTGGAACTGACGACTTCTCTTTGTCTTTTCGTACTCACGATCTTTTGTTTGTCTTCGTCAGAATGTTTTCTGTTAATGTTAGTTGGGTTACTGACTTCTTTAATATATTTCCACATTTTCAGATTTGTAGTTAATAAAGTTGTGTCGTGAAAAGTGTGTGTGCCTTTTTCTTTCCTTTTTCCTTCCTTCCTTTCCCCACAATGGCCACAGATCCCAGAAATGCTTGACTGTCCCAGTTCTATAAAAAATTTTCAAAAAAAGTAAGGATAAATTCAATATTATCGACCCATACTGTTATTTATTTATTTATATTCTTTGGCAACCAGGTAATTCCCATTGGGCACAAGACCCATTTCCAGGGGTGGCCCAGGAACACAGGGAGGTTAAGTGACTTGCTCAGGGTCACACTTTATGCAAGTGGAGGCTGTGGGAATTTAAACCTAGATCTGCTGGATGTACAAAGCCCATTCACAACCTGTTACTCTCTCTTTTAAACACTCTCCAGTTTTTCTTTCCATGACAGCCATGTATTCTGATATGCTTTGACCACCTTTCTGATAATTGAACTATTAGTACTTGTGTCATCCTCAACACTACATTGTGTTCTCTTTACCTCATCAGCTACTGTTGTTTCTTTTCAAGTGTCTAAGACATCACATTCCACAATTTCAGACACACCATTCCATGCTAATTATTCCAAGGGCCTGTAAAGGTGTAGTTAATATCATGGAATGTTCAGGTTGGTAGTATAAAAAATGAGAGCAGCAGCTGCTGAGGACTTAGGACAGAAATAATCAACACAATGACAAAAGCAATACAAATGTGAAAACTCATTTGAAAAAATGAGTCTAAAACATATGAGAATATAGGAAAACCAAAAAAAGAACCCATTACAGCATATGAAGTTGTAAAAGCTGTTTCCTATCTTGGCAGTAAATGACCATACTTAAAATTCAGAGATGAAAAGAGTAGGTTGACTTACTGCTAATGGTCTTAATGGCCATACTCCTAGACAGACTGGTTTTAAAAGCAAGGGCCAGTGACTAGTGACATGAGAACTTTTTTTGTTACCTGGGTATGCAAGCATGCAACAGTGAAATATTTGATACAATCAGTTTTAATACTATCTGAACACTCAAAATGGCCCAAAAACTGGACTACATTTAATCAAAACCGGATGACCAGATAACGACCCAGAAAACCAGATTATCCGGTCTACAACTGGACAGGTGACAACAGTAACGGTGCTGCTCCAGGACACAGTCACAAATATGCCTGCCATGAGTACTCAGTTAAACGAGGAAAGGAAAAGGATCTCTACCAGCAAAAAATAAAAGCAGTAGTTAGTATAAAATGAAGCAGTTTGTAAATGCACTACACACAGACATCTATTTTTTTCATTTCACTAATGCTAAGACAGCACATCGTTAAACCTCCATGAAAAGGATCTGGCTTTAAATTAAATAAGTTATATTTACGTATTTATTTATTTGATACCTGGATCGAGAATGGAACTGCAGCTTTCCACAGGAGGAATTGCACTAGCCCAGCTGGGCAAGTAACAGAGATTCTGCACTAGCCCGTGGCAATCTGCACTAGTACTCAGGCTAGTAAATGAACGTTAAAGTTGACCCCTGCCCCCTTTGGACAGAGACCAAAGTTGGTCTAAGATGCTAGCCACTGGACAGGGCAGAGGGTCCAGGCCCTTACCTTGACATCAAATGGAAAACCTTTTCCATTTGAAGGCATAGCACCTCCTGGTCGACTCCTTCCTGGATGCTTCCACTACTGTGAGTACATCCTCAAAGAGACCCAGAGCCTGGAACTCTAGCCACTCAGAAACCAGGCTGTCAGGTGCAGGGATTGAAGGTCTGGATGGAATACCTTCCCCTGATTGACCTGATGATATGTCCGGGCATGCTGGAAGACACCTCAGGAGCCTGTTACTGAGGCTGATGAGATCTGGATACCAGAACTGACGTGGCCAGTCTGGGGCTACCAGAATCACCTGTGCCTTATCCCTCCTCACCTTGAGAAGCACCCTGTGGAGCAAGGGTAATGGAGGGAAGGTAAGAAGAGGCCTGGGGTCCATGGCCTTGAGAAGGCATCCCCCTGCAGCAAGCTCTGCTGAGGGGGATGGGCATGAAACAGCCTCAGCTTGGTGTTTTCCTGGGAGGCAAACAGGTCCACCAATTATTTGCTCCAGTGAGAGAACAGACTGAGTATTACTTCTGGATGGAGAGATCACTTGTGGGACATCTCACCACATGTCAGAGAGTGTCCGCCAGTTGATTCGAGGCTCCTGCCACATGAATAGCTTGGAGCTCTGCCTCCAGTCGGCTCACGAGGGTCCAGATGCACAGCACTTCCCTGCACAGCAGTTGGGAGTGCATGCTGCCCTGTCTGTTGAGGTAGTACATGGTTGTGGTATTGTCCATCTGGACTTGAACCACTTGACCCCGAAAGAGCTGAGCGAATGCTGACAGCGCCAGTCTAACCACTCTGAACTCCAGCAGGTTGATATGGTATCAGGATTCCTCGGGGGTCCAAAACCCGTGGGCTCAGTGGTTCCCCATGTGGGCTCCCCAGCCTGAGAGAGAGGCATCGGTCATGAGAATGACCATTGGCTCAGGGCAGACAAACGGGATCCCTTCCTGCAGATGATTTAGGATGGTCCACCACTGGAGAGCATCCCACATATGCTGGGTCACAGTGATCAGCTGGTCGAAATTACCTTGGCGCTGAGTCCACTGAGCGGCTATCTCCCATTGAAGGGGCGCATCTGCCACCGGGCACATTGGACCACGGTGGTGCTGGCCGCCATGTACCCTAGAAGGTGCAGAAAGTCCCGTGGCAGGGCGCAAGTGCCCAACCAGAAATGACTGGACAAAGGAGGAAAGAACCTCCACCCTGTCTGTCAGGAGCCGGGCTCTGGCTCGGCAAGAGTCAAGCTCTGCCCCAATTAAGCATATCACTTGCGAAAGCATGAGCTCCGACTTGGCCACACTGATCAAGAGGCCAAGCTGAGTGCAGGTTTGGAGGGCCAGGTCCGTGGACCTCTCCACCTCTTGCTGGGTGGAACCCGCCAAGAACCAATCATCGAGATAGGGACAGAATCTGATCCCTCAACGCCGAAGGTGGGCTGCCACCACTGCAATGCATTTGAAGACCCGTGGGGCCAATGACAGGCCGAATGGCATGGCTCAGAATTGGTAAAGGGTTCCCTCTGCTCGGAAGTGGAGGAACTGCTGATGAGACGGATGGATTGGGATGTGAAAAAACGCATCCCGGAGAGCCAGAAAGCAGAACCACATGTTCTGCTCCAGGGATGGTATGATCTGGAACAGAGTTACCATCCGAAGGTGCGTAGCCTGAGAAACTGGTTCAGGTTGTGCAGATCTAGAATGGGGCACCAGCCACTCATCTGCTTTGAGACCAGGAAGTACCTGGAAACGAACCCTGGGTAAAGCGGGGGGTCAGTGACTCTGACCACGACCTCCTTGAGGAGTTGGGCAAAATTGTCTTGGAGAGCTGACTAAGTCTGCATGGACACCACCTCTTCCCATGGGGCGCAGGCTCGGCTGGGAGGATGCTGCTCGGATTCCAGAGGTAGATCCCAGCCAACCACTTCTAAGACCCACCTGTCCATGGTAACAGCGGACCAGGCAGAAAGAAAGTGGCGGAGCTGGGCCCCAAGGGGAGGACCCAGAGCTGGCATGCCGGGAATAAGGGTGGCAATCCCTATCCCATCACTGAGCAGGCTAGGAGGAAGAGGATCCAGACTGGAACTGCCTGAACCCCGACCTCCCTGTCTGCAGGCCACTGGAGGCCCAGACTTGGGCGGGAGGGCGAGCCGATGCCTGCTGTTGCTGCCCACCCTGAAAGGGGGGCTGCTTGGCCGCAGGAGCAGGGTGCCGAAATGGCTTTTTCTTCTGTTTCTTGGTGCTTTGAACATCTCTCTGAGCAGAAGTGGCAGAGTCCAAGGTGGCACTGGACTTCGATTCATTGTAGGTGACCGTCCACACCTGGGCCAAAGAGATTGGTGCCCAGGAAAGGAACATCAGTAAGCTTATGCTGGGTATCCACCATAAAGGTGGAGAACATGAGCCAAGCCCTGCGGCACATGGCAACTGCGGCTGCCACTAAGTGGGTGCATGAGTCCCCTAGGTCCAGGGCCATCTGGAGTTGCTGTTTGGCAACAACCCAACCCTGGTCTCAGACCAGTTTGACCATAGTCTGAAGGTCCGCAGGGAGGTGAGGGAAAACCTCATCCAAAGAGCCCAGAAGAGTGTGGGAGAAATACGCCAAGATGACAGTCGAGCTTGCCTGACTGAGGCCTAGTGAAGAGGCCAAACAGACCTTCCTGGCAGAGTGGCCCAACTTTTTGGATTCCTTGTCTGGAGGTCTGTCTGTGTCTGCCAAGCAGCCTGTGCGTCTGAACACGGATTCAGTTATCACACACTGGAAAGGCTTCCATCGGAGTGTCCCCTCTCTTAAGGATGTCTGCAAGAGGGTATTCAGCTCATTTCTGGATGGGCTCAAGGGGTATCCTCGTGGATTTGGAGATCAAGCGAAGAATCCCCAAGAAGGATGAAGAGCCTTCCTCCGTCAAGAGACTGCCCACCGACTCATTGTCTACCGGAAGAGTATAGGTCATCGTCGTCAGAATCAGAGGTATCTGGATAAATTGGGTGGCCACCAAGGTCCCCCTCCAAGTGCCTAGGGCAGTCAGGCATGAGGGTAACAGACAACCTATGAGGAGCACCTGGAACAGTCTAAGATTCCTTCATAGGAGCCCCTCCCAAAGGCTGTTTAGGCGATGGCTCCACCACTATCGGTGGAGAGGTCGATTTTGGCCAAACTGGGTGGGTTTCACCAACTCCGTGGGTGGGGGAACCATTTTAATCGGTTCCAAGGGAGTCGGATTCAACCTAGAAGGCGAGAGCCAAGCAGTGGCCGGTTTCTGACCAGACAAAATCAGCTGTTGCCAAATAAGGTCTTCGTAGCATCGATGGAGTTTTTGCCAAAGCCTCCCCACATCCGAGGAGGACGAAGACGAATGGCGGCGGCGCCTTTTCTTAGAGCGCTTATGTGCCTTCCTCGGCCTATTGGTCAAGGGAGTCCTAGACGTCAACCTCGATCATCAGGGTGACTGACTGGGTGGCTCAGGAGACACCAGGGGAACTGGTGATTTTCCCTGATTTAGGACTGGCTCCTCGATGGGATAGATGATATAAGCATAAAGTTACTCATATTGAAATAGTGATTTTTTTTAACCTTCTATTATTTAGACTAAATCATAATTATAGTTGGAATAAATACAAAACTGCCTATGCTAAAAGTAAAGTGTCCTTTTTTGACCTTCCATGGTTTAGATCAGAGTGCAAGAATAGATTGTATGAACATAAAATTATTTATACAATAAGGAATAATGTAATATCTCATTTGTCTACATTGTAAACAATGAGAGCTAAGGAATGATGTAATCTTATTTGTTTACATTTCATACAATGGGGGCTATCGTACCTTTTTGACCTCCCATTACACAGAAAAATCAGAAATGTGAAGCATTGGAAAGGTGACCTTGCTGACCTTCCACTAATAAGGTTTAAGTATAAGAATAAATGGCATCAGCATAATTGTGTCATAAACCTGTTTACATTATAAATCTGTTTATACAGAGAAATTAACTTTTGTCTTGCCTGCCTCCGATTGACTTAAACCTGCCCAGTTGTAATATGACAGGGGGCTAACAGTGTACTCTCTAATTCCTACATCTAAAGTATAAACATTCAGATATGGCATAAGAAAGTAGAACTTATACAGAGATGTCAAATAAACACATAGAATTACAATGTTTAAATGAGTCTGCTGCAATCTAATGTGCCCGTTTTACACAAAATCTCCCGGATCCCTCGCAAAGGGATCAGCATTAGATTGCTCAGGCAGTCATTCCGCGCATGCGCGGTAGTGCAAATCTGACATTACGTCAGGACGTCCTCTTGCCGGAAATAGCAAAATGGGCACAAGAGGTCTTAGAGGAGACACCAAACCTAGTAATTTAGCCGTTCTGAAGTGGCATAGTAAAGAGTACCTGTGATTTACCAGATGATAATCAGTTTGTAAGTAACAAGTTACTGTATAGAAAAGTTTATTTCTGATCATTTGGAATGAAACACCTTTAGTAATCAAGTAACAGATATTTAAAAATGTGTGTATTTACAGGCACTCTCTACTGAGGTTTGAGAACAGTCTGAAAACTACTAAGGTAGGCTGCTCTCACAGTTACAAAGTGGCACAAGTTTATTAACTGTGGAAACTATTCAGGTTACAGCAGGCTTCCTTAATTGAATATATTTATTCATGTTTATGTTATTTTAAGGTACAAAGTAAACAAAGGAAATACACAGTGCTGTGAAATAATGGCCTGAAACAAAACAAATGAAAAGATACAGGAGACAGCATTGTTTTGTATGAAGTGCAGTAAAACATCAATAAATAATGAATTTATATACAAGTCCAGAAAAACAAGATAATGAATATATTATACATTAACAGAATTTAAAGAACAGAAAGAGAAAAAGAAAGTGAACCCCATGAACAAGATCCTTATGGGAGTGAAACGTAGGGGAATAAAAAGAAATAACTGGAACATTTTGAGAGTCTTTGGCATTCTTTAAAGGGCCCCCCCAATTCTACATATACAGTACTCCTTGATGGGACTGCCAGCGGGCTGCGTCTTCTCATAGGGGAGAGGCAGGACCAGGGTCCTAGTGAGAGAGCTGTCGGCCTCATTGAGTGACAACAGATTGACAGGGTCAAGAGTGGTCTCAACCGCATCGATCGAGACCTCGACTGGCTGACCAGATGGTAGGGTTGAGAAGCCGGAGGCCGAAGTCGCAATCTTGACCGAAGTCAAGACTGGAGATCTCTGGGACTGAGACGCTCTCGATCCCAAGAACATCTTTGCTGAGGTGAAGAATCTCTCGATTCCTTGTCCTTTTTACGGGACTGGAAGACATGCGGGCCAGAAGGTCCCTCGCCCTTGGTGGGGAGAGACTGACATCTCCCGAAAGGAGCCCGAGAAGGTAGAGCCCAGACTGAGCGGAATGAAAACTGGCCGAGAGGAATGATCCGTGGCTCGCGCCACTTTTTACTCGAATACTGCATTTGTTCAAGCTGCTCAGCGGACCCTGCAGCTGCGGAGACCACCCACCAGACCTCTTACAATTTGACTGGCGGATTCCGTTTCTCTCGGTTGCTCAATTTTAAACGTGTGAGACAATTGTCAAGGACGTTAGGGTGGAAAGCGAGACATCTCGCAGGCCTGGGTGTCTTGGCCAACACCCAGACAGTATACGCACGTGGGATGCAGGTCTGTGTGCGACATCTTCTGTCCGCACAGGCACCAGCAGAATCTGGGAGAAGATTTCTCTTCCATCGTGGTCGAGACGGCAAAATTGCGACCGCTAAATCTAACAAGTTTAATCTTCAGAAAATCCATAGTTTGAGAAGCCAGGGCCTACAGAGTGCAGGAGTGGTAAGGAGGCAACCTGAATCTTCCAGCAGATAGGAAGATCTGGCGTCATGGGGTGCAGCTGAGGGTTATACCACCCAGGTGGGTGGAAGGAAGGGAGTAGCCAGCTTTAACACCTTCTGGCAAGATTTAAAGGGGAAAGGGACATATCAAACTGTGTGGATAGAACAACATATCCACATCTCTAGAAATATAGCCTCTGTGAAAGAACACTGTTGGCAACCTTCTGGACTGTCAAACATTTTCTGTATATGATTGGGTATACCCCTATTGTTTTGCATACCAGTCACACCCCAACCAACTTTTTACTTTCAGATAAAGTGAAAGATGTTTCAGTTTCAACACCAGACTAACTCACTGTTCTTCACTTTTGCATGAAAGGAACATCAAAGTACTGCCTGCTAAAATGCCTTCAATCCTGGCCCATGGCCTACTCTACACAGGTAAGTCCCATGACTGTGCCACTCCAACCTCTTGACTTACCCGAGCCGGGACCATTCTTACCGGCTACACCAGATGTTTTAAAAGATACAAGCATGTATCACATCTTTACAGACGGCTCCACCTCCTATGTGGATGGAGAGCAGGTAGCAGAATTTGGTGTGCTCATACAAGATCAAGATGGCGATTTCAAGCGCATTTCCAGAAAGTGCACTATCTCCTCACAGTATGCTGAATTGGCAGCTGTGGCCTGTGCTTTGGAGGTTATGCCCCATGGTGACAAGGATGCCATCATCTTTGCAGACTCCAATTGGGTCTGCTCTTCCCTTACCGAGTTTTTATCATTCTGGGAGAAAAATAACTTTACATCCTCTGATGGCACACCTGTCAAATACAAGGATCTGTTTGTGTATATACACACCCTGACACAACAGTTTACTCACAAACTGTACATCCACAAGGTAAAGGCTCACCATAAATCTGACCATTACCATGAATTCAACAATCAAGCAAACTCACTTGCCAAAGCAGGCGCTTGAGGGAGGGAGACATAGACAATGACTCACCCAACAGCTGTGGCAGCTATTTTCTTAGCTGCCGACAATAGGCAGAAACCAGTACCAGAACCTCCACTGGACCTTTCTGCTGCACAGAAATCTGACCCAGAACTAAAAGATGTGTTCAAATTCCTGGACAAAGGAATTGAACAACCACTACCTGTTGGTAGTCCATACAAGAGACACTCTGACGACATACACTTGTCTAGTGATCAGAAGCTCATCTGGTACCGAAAAGAGAATACAGGTGACAAACTGTGGGTTGCACCACAATCTTTGCGAACCAAATTCATCCATATGGTTCATTACACCCTCACTGGTGGACACTAGGGGGCAGAAAATACCCTCCAGAGACTCAAAACTGTCATCTGGTGGCATGGCCAAAGATGTAGAGCACTATGTGGACAACTGCACAGCATGTGCCCAGAACAATCCAATTTCGGTGAAAAGAAATGCCAAATTGTTGCCCAAAGGCAAACTGCACCATGGAACTCAACATAAATCTATTTCATTGGCCCCCTTACCAACTCCAGTACGAACAAATATGCACTTGTTGTCACAGATTTGTTCTCTAAGTGGATAGAAACATTTCCCACTAAGAGTAACACGGCAAAGACAACTGTCAAGATCCTAGTGGATCAACTGTTCTCCAGGTGGGGCCTACCCCTAAAGGTAGACTCAGATCAGTGAACCAGTTTTACAGCTGAGCTGATGAAGCAGACACTCCAACTACTTGGAGTAGATCAGAAATTCCATATTCAAACACCATGAAGTCTTGCTATATTATGACATATAGCAGTTAGCCACAGCACTTGAACTGCCCTGGAGAGGAAGGAGTTAACTCCAGGCTGACTGGAGTTCCAAGCGCGAGCGCCTTGCTGAAAGCTCTATCTGGCCAGTTTCAAATTGAAACTGTCAGATTCTTTACTCCGCTTCACTGAACAGTCACTCCGGAGATCTCTCCTTCAGCTCGGTTCATTTCTCGGTTCAAACGAGTGTTTCTCGGTTCATTTTAACCGGCAAAAGTAATTATTTTACCGCATTTCGGTTCAAAGCTCTATCTGGTAAACCGTAAGTACAGGATTTTAAAGTCTGTGTGGAAATTCATTATCGGTTCGGTTTTGAACCGATCGGTTTGCAAAAATACTAATTTTAAACAATAATTTGGGCTTTTAGAGTGCGGTTCCCGGTTCTTATCGGTTCTAAAAAAACCTAACTTTTAAATTGGGTTTTTTCAAATACCCGTGACACGGTTAGGAACTGATAAGGTGTCTTGCTCTGGCACTGCCATAAAAGGGCAAGTTTTTGGATAGGCTGGCATTATGTCTGAGAAACCCAAAAGAAAAACCGGGCCCACTGGGTTTCAACACTGTGATGTTTGTGGGGAAGCCTTTGCCAAGGCTGACCCACACACCACATGTGTTTATTGTCTGGGGGCTGACCACCTCCTGTCAGACTGCCAGGTGTGTAAGAATTTCCCTGCAGCCACCCTGGAGAAAAGATTGGGCCAGCTCAGGAAACGAGAGGCCAAAAAGTCCACTGACCTGGATGGCCAGCCCGGTCCAGCACCCACTGGACCAGAGGGAGTGCCCTCTGACCAGGGCGAGACTTCCTCGGGCAAAAGGAAGGCTGGTTCTGAGGAACCAGTCCCAGTAAAAAATCTAAGAAATCAGCAGGTCTGAGTGCAAGATTGCCTCTCCAACTGCTGCAGAGATAGCTAAAGCCATACAGATTGTCCAGTCACTGTCTCAGGGATCGGCCGAACCACCAACAGCTGGCAAAAAGTTGGTTCGTTCGGTTCCAGTGGTTCAAGAGTATGATGTTGAGGAATTTTATGAACCACAGGAGGGGGAGGAAGATTTTGATCATTATGTACGTGGCTGGGAGGGTCTGGACGTGCCCATTGAACCGGACATTTCTCCAGACAGACCATTTTGAATCTCCCCCTATGCTGTCTGAGTCCCCTTCTCATTTTATGTTTTACAAAAAGGTTGCAGAAACCCTCCAGCTTCCCTTGGAAGAGGCTGTGGATGAGCAAGAGGAGCCTGATTATGTTGAGATGATGGATATCCAAGAGTTTAGAAGGTTGTCTATTCCTTTGCATAAGTCATTTAGGAAGCAAACAACAAAAATTTTAAAAAATCCTCATTCTGTCCCTCCTGTAGATAAAAAAAATGGACAGAAGATATACTTTATCAGGCCCTGATACAGACTTCCTCACTGAGCAGTGTAGTCATGTAGGTGTGGTACAAGCTGCAGCCTGTAACAAGGCTAATATCCCCCTGGCCTCACATCCTCCTGATAAGGATTCCAGGAAGATTGATGCCATGGCTAAAAACAGTATATGGCAGCTTCTTTGGGACTCAGGCAGGCAAATTATATGGCTTATGTGGCTAGATATCAGAAATCTAGGTGGGATACAGTGTTGCAGTTAGCCAAGCAGGCCCATGGCCAGCTGGCTAGTGAATTGGAACAGGTGGCTGCTGATGGCATTGAAGCCTCTAAAGTTCAATTTCATACTGCTGTAGATGTTAATGATGTTTCCTCTAGGGTCATGGCCACTTCTGTAGCTCCGTAGGTTGGCATGACTCAGGTGCACTAATCTGTCACAGGATACTCAGTCAAAGGCTATGGATTTTCCTGTGGTGGGAAATTCTCTGTTTGGAGAGCAAACGGAAAATTATATGAAAAAGATGGATGAATACAGAACTACCTACAAAAGTGCCCAGGCCAAGGAGCGGCATGCCACTCCACAGAGGCACACACCCAGAGGTAGGGGCAGGCCTTTCCACAGGCCTTTTTATCAATCCCAAGCCTCCTCTGCTTTTGCACAGAGGGTTTTTTTCAGAGGCAGAGGTAGACGGGGCGCAGGTAAACCGTCCCCCACCCCTCTGCCTAAGGCTACTGCCAAGCAGGCACCCTGATGGGATGCCCAGGGCCAATTCTCCTGTACCAGTTGGAGGCAGGTTGGCTTATTTCAGCCAGAACTGGGTGTCCCTAACTTCGGACAAATGGGTTCTGGAGGTAGTAGCTCAGGGTCTGGTTCTCAGCTTCAAACAGTTTCCAAAGATGAGAACCAGACATTTTCCACCTGCAAGCCCTTTAGAGGCCCTTGCTTTAGAAGCAGAGGTCTCTTCCTCCTAGACTGCAAAGCAGTGGAAAGGGTTCCCCTTGTCACCAGGGCAAGGCTGTACCCAGATACTTTCTTACCCCAAAAGACAGGAGAATGGCGGCCCATTCTAGACTTAAGGTACCTGAACAAGCATCTTTTGAAACCAAAGATCAAAATGTTAACTCTGGCAATGATTTTGCCCTCCCTCAGGCCAGGGGACTGGCTAGCCTCCTGGACCTCAAGGATGCCTATTTTCATGTCCTGATCAGGCCTTCTCACCAAAATACCTCAGGTTCGAACTGCCCTCAGGTCACTACCAGTTCAGAGCAATACCCTTCGGTCTTACCTCTGCTCCAAGGGTATTCACAAATGTCTAGCTGTGGTAGTGGCTCACTTAAGAAGGCAAGGGTTGCTGTGTTTCCTACCTGGACGACTGGCTCATTGTGGGTCAGTCCCCAGATCAGGTAAAATCCCACTTGCAAGTCACCCAGCCGCTTCTCACTTCCCTGGGATTCCTGCTGAATTTACCAAAGTCAGTTCTAGAACCAGTTCAGGTACTAACTTTCATAGGTGCGGAATTGGACACAAAGTTGGCCAGGGCATTTCTCCCTCGGAAAGGGTAGAGAAGCTGGATTGCCCTGGCATCCTCTTTCACCCTCAGGGTCTCTCGACCTGCAAGGCACTTTCTGCAACTTCTAGGGCACATGGCTGCCTCCACAGCTGTAGTGCAAGGAGCAAGATTCCAGATGAGACATTCAGTTTCATTTGAGGGCCTATTGGTCCCAAAGGAGGGACCCCTACCAAATTGGTCCCAGTGACCCAAACTCTGATTCTAGCTCTTCAGTGGTGGCAGGATCAGAGCAATCTAAGACTAGGGTCCCCTTCATTCCCATTTCTCATTCCTCACCCTCATCACGGATGCCTCCTTGCTGGGGTGGGAGGCGACTTGGGCGACCTTTCCACTCAGGGAGTGTGGTCCCCAGAATCTCTGCTCCACATCAACCTGTTGGAACTCAGAGCTGTCTTTTTAGCTCTTCAGGTTTTCTCAGCATCTGTCCAGAACAAAGTTGTTCAGGTCAGGACAGACAATACCACAACAATGTGGTACATCAGCAAGCAGGGGGGCACTCGGTCATCAGCCTTGTGCACTGAAGCAATGAAGTTGTGGTCTCTGGCTTACTCCCTGGACACCTCCCTAGTAGCAGTTCACCTTCCAGGAAAGGACAATGTCCCAGCGGATGCCCTCAGCAGAATTTCTCAGGGTCATCACGAATGGTCTTTGAATCCCCTAGTGCTGGGGTCATTTTTGCCAGATGGGGCACTCCTCAGATAGATCTTTTCGCAGCCCCAGACAACCACCAACTTCCTCTGTTCTGTTGCAGGCCTCCAGTAATGGGCTCAGTCCCCTGGACGCCTTTTTGTTGGATTGGGAAGGGAAGTTCCTGTATACCTTTGCCCCTTTCCCCCTTCTCTTCAGGGTGTTAGTAAAAATCAGATCCCAGCCCTGCAAAGTGATTCTGATTGCACCAGACTGGGCCAGGCAACCCTGGTACCCACTGCTTCTGTCCCTGTCAGTCCACCTCCCTGGGCCTTCCCAGGGTCCACAACCTGCTGACTTGTGCCCAGGGGAGAGTTTGGTATCCGGACCTCAAATCCCTCCACCTCAAGGCTTGGCTCTTGAGGAGTTAGAATTTGCTGAATTACACCTTTCTCAAGGTGTCCTTGATATTTTAAAGGCCTCTAGGAAGCCTTCCACTAGGGCCACTTATAATTCCAAATGGAAGAGGTTCTCCATCTTGTGTTCTGGGAAGCAAATTGTCCCAGAATCTGCTGATTTGCCCATTTTGCTGGACTACTTGGTCCATCTTAATTCCTTAGGCCAGCTACCTTAAAGGTTCATCTGGCAGCTGTCTCTGCTTTTATATCAGCAGGAAAGCCTGCCTCCCTTTCTTCTCACCCTGTGTTTTCCAAGTTTTTAAGGGGTTACTTCACACTAACCTCCTTTTCGGGACCCAGCCCTGCCTGGGACCTTAATGTTTGCATTGCTCAGTTAATGCAACCCCCTTGAACCTCTGTCTTCAGCAGACCTAAGTTCCTAACTTGGAAAACTGTTTTCCTAGTGGCCATCACTTCTGCCAGACGCATAAGTGAGTTACAAGCCCTGTCAGTGGAAAAGGATTTTATTTCTTTTCACAGAGATAAGGTAGTCCTCAGGACTAACAGAAAGTTTTTACCTAAAGTAGTTTCAGATTTCCATCTTAACCAATCCATCTCCCTTCAGTATTTTCACTGAGCATTCTTCCTCGGGTGAGAGGAGATTGCACAGTTGGACGTTAAAAGAGCTTTAAGCTACTATTTGGAACACACCAAGGGTCACAGGTTGAATCCTCCAACTCTTCCTTACCTATGGCGAGGTTGGCAAGGGAAACCTGCACTAAGAGGACAATTGCCAGGTGGATTGTCTCTTGTATCCAATTTGCTACCAAAAACTAGGTAGAGAACCCCCTCGGACTGAGGGCCCATTCCACCAGGGTACAGCTGCATCTCTAGCGGCTGCTAGAGATATTCCATTCTGGAAATCTGTCAAGCTGCTACCTGGAAAACAGTTCACACCTTTACCAAGCATTACTCCCTGGATGTCCAGTCCAGGAGAGATGCTCGGTTTAGTACAGCCGTGCTCAGAGCCTATTTCTAAGTAGGTTCTGGCCTCCTCCATGGAGGTACTGCTGTGTATCTGCTATATAAATATAATATAGCAAGACTTCATGGTGTTTGAAGAAAAATTACTCACCTTAGTTGTTGCTTTCTTCTCATGGAGTCTTGCATATTATGACCACCCCAACCTGCCCCTCTCAGAACTTCTACTTGGGTAAGGGTTGGCAAATTGGTGCAAGCACTGTGTCATGCCATTATAGCTCTTTTTCCTTTTTCCCTTTTCTTTAGGATTAGGAAAACTAGGTATTTCTGTTTTACTTTAGGTTTGGCCCTCCTGGACTTGAGTCTTTTGGGGAGGGGGGCTCAATAGTGCTTGTCAGGGGTGATGTTGTTGTTGTTGTTTCTGTTATTGTTATTTCTACTAGTAGGTAGCCATTTGGCTAGTGTAGAGTTTTTCCACACAGACTTTTGCTTAGTGTTGGCTCTCAGAAGATCTGACAGTTTCAATTTGAAACTAGCCAGATAGAGCTTTCAGCAAGGCGCTCGCGCTTGGAACTCCAGTCAGCCTGGAGTTAACTCCTTCCTCTCCGGGGCAGTTCAAGTGCTGTGGCTAACTGCTATATGTCATAATATAGCAAGACTCCATGAGAAGAAAAGCAATTACTAAGGTGAGTAATTTTTTCTTCCTTACCATCCTCAACCCTCAGGCCAGGTAGAAAGAGCCAACAGAAGAATCAAACAGATGTTATGCAAATTCATCAATGACAATCCCAAGGAGTGGGATTCCCTCTTGCCACTACTACAGATGGCAATTAGGGGTACTCCTGCAGCAACTACCCAGTGTACACCCTATGAGGTTATAACTGGTAGAGCCATAAGATTACCTGAGTACCTGTTGATTGATCTCCACACCCCCATACCGCAGATCGCATATCTGTGGACAACTACATTGAAATGCTTCATGATGACATCATGAAGACACACCTGTTTTCCGCCAATCAAATGGGTAAAACTCAACAAGCAGCTAAAGCTCATTTTGATAAGCATGTCAAAGAGGTCGACTGGCAAGTTAGAGACCAAGTTATGCTTCTCCAATACAGACAGCCAACTCATTCGTTTGCCAGCAAATGGGAAGGCCCATACCCCATTGCTAACAAACTCAGCCCTGTTGTTTACCAGGTCCGAATTCAACAGCAAAAAGCCATCGACAAGTGGTTCCATGCTAATAAGCTCAAGTTGTACAAAGGTGACTAAACTTACTTTTCCTAACCCACTTGGGGCGGAACAGTACCCCACACTAAAAACTTTTCTGTTTTATTTCAGGTACACTGGCAAGATGACTATCTTGCACCTCCTTATCCGGGTGGGAATACTACTACTTCCCCCTGACTGAATCCCAGAATAAACCCCCTATCGACTCACAGACGTGTAGCACATCTGCTTAGCAAACTTGAACATTCAGCCCCAATGGGAGTTCATATTAATGTGCCCAATAAAATTACTGTTAAGGAAGGCTCGGACACTTATCTTGATGCTATGTAGTAGCTCCAGACAAGTTCACACTTTCCATTCAATGGGAAAACTGACATTAATGGCTACACACCCTCCGTAACTCACCTATCCAAAGGTACATTCCACGGATGGCCCAACATAGACATATCCAATAATGGTACTCTATTCGACAGATTTCCCCCAGACATATGGGTCATTATAACCTTACTGCTCTCACTGATCCTACTTGGTGTGACCACCTCACCTCTGAGGAGTCATGTGCTTTCTGTCTTCATAACTATGTAGCTACTGAAGCTTTTTCTTTCTGTAGCCCCACCCACAGAAGAAATGACTGACTGCCCTCCCCAGGAGGAAGGCCCTCCTAGTGGTTTGACTGCCACTTACCTTCCAGGAGCCCTGATTAATAATGTACAATTTATGCGTGTCCGTTATTTTCAATCTTACACACTGGAATATGGCTGAGATTGGTCTGTGTCACACAGCCAATACTTCTAAATTTTTCAGCATGATGCTTACAGATATTGTAGCTGCTAATCAAACCCGCACTAATGATCCAGTTAGTGGACCTCACAACACTGATCATTTAGGAGTCTTTAGATCCACTCCTGATGCTAAAAAGCCAGACCACACACTAGGCGTGACACTGCAGATGTTACCAGTGCAGCAGGCACCATTTCTTGCCTTTTTGGCTCAGGCATGTCTATCTGGAATAGAGCAGATATAGCTGGTATTAAAGCGCAAACTGTTAATTTTCAGCAAGCTGTTAAGAATGATATCCTACCTCCACTGTTACATGGTGTAGATGGTTTAAGTAAAGAAGAATGTTTTACAGTCTATAACATGCAGGAAATAACCAAAGAGTTCAATGATACTAAGAATAAGATTAATGAACTGATTTTTCAAAATAATGAGGCAGACAAGCAATATATTGCCCATTAACTTTTATGCTCTGCTTATGGTTCTTATGTAATTGCCACTGTTAATCTCTTCAGGGACTTGGAAACAGGACGCAATCCAGATCTTATCCATGATAGGAGAATGGGTAAATGGTATTGTCTTCATTGCAAATCCAATGGTTGCATTATTGTTTGTTTAGCAAATTCAGAAATTCAGTTAACATTTCTATGTCTACAGCTAGGAACCTTGGGTACGTCGCCAGATAACCAAATCAAGCACCTTGTTACTAAAACTTGTTCCGTTTATCATTTTCACCATGTCACTACCCCGTTTTGATCCTGAAATATCCGTTTTGGACAAATTGGCTGCCAACAATTCTATCGGTCACCTTAATGATGACATCTACCGAGAAAGAACCGACTTCCCTCATTACTTGTCTACCATTCTGTGCTCCAAGCCTGGATGGCGCCCCACACAAACTGTTGTGCCAAAAAGGGATATTCCTACTTGTGCCGCTGCGATGTCTTTGATATTGTGAAACCCGTGTGTGGGTATTCACCAGAACATCTTGACTGCTCCTTTACTTCGGGTGAAGAATTGCCATCCAATCTTACGGATGTTGACGAGGATGACAAATCTGAATCTCCACGAGCTGCATCTTCTGCGCCCAATGCCGAAACAGCTAAATCCTGAAGCTATCTGGAAGAGGTACACTGCTTCACTTCATAGCTCACCAACTAGTCCTTTTCTTGTCCCATACGTCTACAGCGATGGAGGGTACCAACTGTAAGAGTGACTTACAATTCTGATGGGCACTGTTGTGTCGTGACAAATCACAAATCCTTTGCTTATGGTCAAAAATCTTGTGTTATTTCAGCTCCTAAATTCTGTGTTATTCCACAGCAGAAAACAGATATTGGGCACACCGTTATTACTCCCGTTCCTCTCCCTGAACTAGATTGTACTGATACCGATCTGCAATACTTGCTTGCCTCAATATTTGCCTGTGTTTAACGTTCACATTGACCCTTTGACGCTTTCCTTGAAATCTCTTTTAGCTAGAAAGGATTCACATTTGATTTATATTAGTAATAATATTTCTAAGGCTGGTGGTGCTCGTAATGATCTTATTCATGATGGTGATTTAAGTACTGCTCTATCCAACACCTGGTTAAAACTGACCTTTAAAGCTTTTGTTATTATTTAAGCTTTTTTAACACTATACTTTTTCTTCCCTGGGCAAAGTCTGCCTACCTTATCACATCCAGGCTTCCTTCCAAAGATTCTAGCCACCGTCTTGAGGATCCCTCAGCTCAGCCCGCAGCATACTCCCGTGGATTAACCCCCATGGCGGGGAGGTGGAGAGTCCCCCCAACACTCGTCCACCCAGTCCTGATTCAGTGCCACGTTCCTTGCCTGAGCAGTCCCTCATGCCGCCATGACTGGAGCCCAATTTTCTCTGTTCTCCTCTTGTGTGTGGCGCGCAATGACACCAATGGGCAGGAGTGCACGCGCTACCGCACGCACTCCTCCCCAACGTCAACCACAGCAGATCCCTCCATTTGTCTGCCAGTGTCCTGCAATGCCCCCAGCCATCGCTAGAGGCTGCTAAGGCAACGAGGCATGAAACCCCCCCTCCCTGGAGATGGAGAGCAGTCCAACGGACGCTCAATTTGTCTCCTCCCCTGCCAACCCCCGATGACCCTGGCTTGTTCCCGAACCCGGGTCATCGGTGTGGAGCAAGGTGTGGCGTCCAGCTCTTCAACCCTCAGCGCCACCGGGCTGGCATATTCAAGCATTTTTGATTACTTTTCTAATACTAACCCTTTGCTGCCTACAAGGAACTCCACAACAACACTGAGAACAATCTGAATTCCTTTACAAGGCCCATGCCTCGGGCTTGTAAATGACTTTTTAGCTCCATACCACTACTTACCGGGGATTGTTGCCCCTTTTGAGGCAACAAGGGGGGAATGTTATCCATGGACCAGCACCCCTGATTGTACCCCTACCTCGCAGACAGCAACACATATGTAGGTATATGTACTAACCTTAGGGTAGAGACACTTATTGTATAAGCATAAGTGTCAGGATCTGTGTTCTACTGTATTTTACTAATGTATATTATGCATCACTATATTTTTATGATATATCTTGCTACTGGGAGATGTTATACATTATATTTTATTGTACAATCATAAGTTAGGCAACAGTGCCATCTTTAGTGTTTGTGCACAACTGTAACTGCAAGTGACCTTGGACACTCATAACAGACCCTACTGTTCGGTTATCTTCTGCAAGCTAAGCAACTTCTCACGCTAGTTAGGATGGTTACTCACACCACCTGCTGCTATCCAGTTACATACCTTTTTATGTATCTTCTTTAGTAGTAACCATGACAATCATCGGGATATAAGACCTCTTGCAGCACGTAGTTTCTCTGAGACTAGAGACTGCTCCTATATAGTTAAGGAAGCTGGATACTCTCCCAGTGATTACACTGTTGGTTGTAAGCCTGTATCATTATTTGGCAGTAATAAATTGCATTTATTATCTGGACACTACTGGTCTGTCGTCTCTTCCTTTTGTGCAGTTCCAACAAGAACCTGAGAAATGTAATTTTATTACCCAGTTACATTCCTCTCCAATCCAGAGGAGGTGCTTCCTGAGGTGTCTGCCCTGTTTGCAGTCCTATGGGGAGGTTTCAGGGTACCAGATCAATCCAGGTAAAACTCTTAGTTTTCACTATGACCTGACCCTGTGGACTCACCAGTGATTCCCTTTTTGTTGGGAACTTAAATAGCTGGGAGTCTATGTTGCCTGCTTGAACAAAAGCGCCTACCAAGATTATTTGCTCTTCATCCAACAGTTTATGCAGGACTTTGCTAAAAGGAACATACTACATTTAAGCCTCTCTCAAACGGTGGAAGTAGTGCAGATAATAAACACTTCCAAGAGCATTATTCCTGTTTCAGAATACTCCCTTACATCTCCCATTATCCACACAGTGCCTCTGGAACAAAAATCCCATGTCAAACGTTACAGTTACATAAGAACTTACCATAATAGTAAATTTTCGAGAGACATCCTTACAGCAGGCCAACACCGGTAGGACTAAGCTGCCAGGTGCCAGGTGCCAGGACCACATGGAAAACTTTCTAGCTAGCAGTCTACCATGGGGGACCACCCACCGCCAATGTCAGCCTATCTTATAAAGGTGGGCGGTCCCCCACACCCTCCTAAGTTCTTCTGCCGGCAATCCAAAGAAAGCAGCAAATGGAGAGCTGAGGAGGTTCCCGAGAGCCAAGGAAGAAAAGGCAGCAGTACTGCGAGAGGAACAAGGAACAGCAGGGGGGAAGGAGAGAGGGAAAGCAGGGCCTGCTGCAAGAGCTTCTCTCAAAGAACTACTGTTAAGTTCTTATGTAACCATACTATCTTACTTCGAGGAAAGCTCTTGGAGCAGGCCAACGCTGGCAGGACTGAGTCCACCAGCAGTTCTGGATATAACTAGGAGAATGGGCACCGGGAGGAGGATGGATCAGTTACCAAGAGCTCAGGAGAGAAGGCCCTGAAGTATTGTTAGGACAAAACTGGTCCTGTACCGAAAGAATGTCCACACTGTAATGTTTGGTGAAGGTGTGGAGAGAACTCCAGATGGCAGCTGCACAGATATCCACAGCAGGTACATTTCTGAAACAGGCCATGGAGGCAGCCGTACCCCTCGTGGAATGGCCCTTCACCACTCCCGGAAGTTCCTTGTACTTACGGTAAAAATAAACAGTGCAACTGACTACTTAGACAAACACTGTTTAGGAACAGGAGCAAATGAAACAAACTGCTCAGACTTCCTAGAAGCCTTGGTCTAGTGCGTGTAATACCACTACATTCTATGCACATCCAAACTATAAAGCAAAGCCTCCCCCCTGATTACAATACTCGGGATAATAAACCGGAAGGTGGATGGATAGGTTCAATGTAAACTCCAACACCACCTTGGGAAAAAACTTAAGAATTGTATGAAAAGACACCCCGTCTTTGTGAAAAAACAAAAAAGTCTCCTTACACATTAAGAGTCTAAAGCTGCCGGCCAGCTCGGGTTGCTGGAGGGCTGGCCGGGGGAGACTTGAGCTTCCCACGACTGCTCGCTGTCTCCGGGGTGGGAGGGGGGCTGCAACCCAGTGCTGGGCGACTGCTGGTGGAAGCCAGGGGTAGGACAACACGTTGGGTTCACTGTTGGGAGGTGCGTGGCAGACCTTGGCTCTCACCTAGACATCCGGACGCCACGCATGAGAGGGAAAAAACAGGGAAAAACATTGCTCCCATCCGGTCAGATGACGGCCTCCGGTCCTCCACAGGCTCTAAGGCCCCTGAAATAGCCTACCTGTACCTTCCTCAGCGGCATCCAGGCCAATGATAGAGTGCGCTGGCCTGTCCCCACCGGTGCCTTCTCCCCTGGGGGGGACCCGTCCAGCGAAGGGAAATGCCGAGTTACCTAGGTGGCTGTGATAAGGGGTTGAAAGTTGTAATAGGGTGGCAGGAGCAGTGGAGTGTGCCTAGGAGACCTGAAGTGAAGACTGGAGGGGAGTACGGATAGGCAGATAAACAACACACGCAAAAAAAAAAAAAAAAAAAGTCTAAAGCTCAGAAATCCTTTGAGCAGAAGCAACAGCAACTAAAAAGAGCGCTTTTCATGGCAGAAAGTGCAGCTTGCGACTGGTTCAAAGGGAGGTAAAGTGAATTTCTCCAACATAAAATTAAGGTCCCATGGAGGGACCGGGTCCCGAATCGGAGGTTTCAGATGCAGAATGCCCTGCAGGAAGGTGCAGAACACCTCAAGCAGAGCCATAGCCTTGCCCTCGATAGGCGCATGGTATGCAGAGATGGAAGAAGGTGTACCGTGGGGGGAGGAGTACCCCAAGCCAGAGTCCAAAAAGAAAAGGAGGTATTCCAACACCTAATTCACTGGGCAAGTAAAAGGGTCCAGTAGGGGTGAAACAGCCCAAATGGTGAAACGCTTCCATTTCATGGTGTAAGTGGCCCTGGTGGAGGGTTTCCTAGCAGCCACCAGGACTCTCTAACTCCAGAGGACTCCCCGAAGCAGGCAATAGCTAGGTCCACAAGAGCCATGCATGGAGATACAGGTATTTTAGGTCCAGATGGAGATGGTGCACAGGTAAAAGCACTGGAGGTTCCACCGCCAGCTGTTGTAGCAAGGGGAACCAAATGTGACATGGTCATAGGGGAGCTATGAAAATCTCCACCCCTTCCAGCTGGAGCTTGAGCTTTTTGTAGAAGCAGGAAGGCATACAGAAACCTCCCCTCCTAGGAGAGGGAAAATGTGTCTCACCAGAAAACTCCAGGCCAGGGACTGAGCGAGCAGAAAAGCAGTTTTGCGTTGAGTGGGGATGCAAAAAGGTCCAACACTGGACTACCCCACCTGTCAAAGAGGTCTTTGACCACTGAGGCCAGAAGTTCCCACTCATGGGCCCACAACCAGAAGTGGCTGACTGCTGGCCAGGATGTTTTGAATGCTTGGAACATGTACAGCCGAGAGCTCCAAACTGTGCTTGATGGCCCAATACCAGACCCTCATCACCTCCTGAAACAGTGGGTCCTCCCATTTGTTGATGTAATATACCACACACATTGTCTGTCTGCACCAGCAGTTGGCTGGGGAGGGAATGAATCTGAAATGCCTGAAGCTCATACAGGACCGCTCGCATAGCCAGGACTTTGATATGAAGACCCTGTTCCAAGTCCATCTTGGTACCTTGGGTATGGTGATCAGCTACATGAGCACCCCAGCCCAGGATGAACACATCGATCGTGAGAATCTGGTGGGGGATCGAGAGCTGAAAAGAGACCTCCAAACAAAGGAGGTAGGCCAGCTCCAGCCACCACAACAGGACTTTCTGAACCGTGTCGGAGACCACAACCAGTTGGTCCAGGTCATCGTTGTGTTGGTCCCACTGGACCCTTAAGGTCCACTATGGAACCCCCCTGTGCAGGAGAGTGAAGGGGACCGTGGCAATGGCTTCCGCCATGTGTGCCAGGAGTCACAGAAACACCCTGGCGGGGATCTGGCAACTAGAGGAAACCAGATGCGCCTGCTCCATCAGTTGTTCCACCACGTCCACAGGCAAAAAGGCCATACCCCGGGTGGTGTCCAGGACCATCCCTATGTACTGAAGGCGCTGGCATGGGAAGAGGCAAGACTTCAGCAAATTGATGGTGATCGCCAAGGCCTGAAACAGATGGAAGATGTACTCCAGGGTCTGGACCAGACAGTTGCTGGAAGGGGCTGTTAGCAGCCAATCATCCAGGTAGAGTAATACATAGAAGCCCGGCTTCCTCAGAGCGGCCGCCACCACTGCTAGACACCTGGCAAAGACCCAAGGGGCTGAAGAGAGGCCAAATGGGAGGGCCCAAAATTGAAAATGGCCCCCTGAAAGTGGAAGCAGAGGAAATAACAATGGGCAGAAAAGGCCAGATATGCAGGTAGGCATCCTGCATGTCCAAGGAGCAGAGCCAATCCCTTGGTGCAAGAGGGATAACAACCCCTGAAGAGTGACCATCCTGAAACACTTGTATTTGACGCACAGGTTCAGATGACTCACGTCCAAGATGGGCCGAAGATCCCCAGTCTTTCTGGGGACAAGGAATAAGGAGTAAAATCTCCTTCCCCACTGAACTGAAGGGGCCGACTCTATGGCCCTTTTTTGGAGAACAGCCTGAATTTCCTCCCACACCAGGGGCAAGTCAGCTAGTGGGGTACAAGGAGTTTAATGGAGAATTGTCTGGAGGCCACTCTAGGAATTCTAGAGTGTGACCATGCTCTATGATCTGCAGCACCCAGTTGTCCGTGGTTGTTTCTCACCACCCGTTGAGGTGGAGGGAGAAACAACCCCTTACAGCCTCCCCTAGAACCCTTGTGGGGGGGGTTCGCCAAAGAGTCAGGAGGTGGGGGCGGGTGCCAGAAGAGCAGCTGCGGGTACCCTGGGGGCTCTAGCGGCAGTAGCTGTGGGGACCGATGCTGCCTTACACTTGCCCTGGCTTATGGGAGAAGCAGCGAAAGGAAGGACACAGATCTGCTCTAGGCTGGGTGTGATACAGTGAATGAACTGTCCTAAGGGCTCAACCCGACTCCTGGGGGGTGGAGATTATGTCCTGAACGTTCCCAGCAAAGAGGACAGAGCTCTGAAAGGGGTGTCCCAAGATGCTGGACTGCACATCTGAGGCAAAGCCAGATACCCAAAGTCACAAATGGCACCAGAGGCAGACAGCAGCAACCACTCCCCTGCCCCAGGTGCCTACAGCATTGTAGGCAGCCCCGAGAATGTGGTTGCCAACATCAGAGACCGACTTAAGGAGCTGGGTGAGTTGCACCTTAGTGGGATCTTCTGGCAAAGTCTGCACCAGTGCTCTGGCTTGGTCCCAGAGGACATTAGGATATTGGACCATATGGGCCAGGTAGTTAATGCCCCGGATAGCCAGGATAGTGGACGCAAAAACACGCTTACCCAGGTGGCCCAACTGTCTGATCTCCCTGTCAGAGGAAGGGTACTAAGGTGCTTAGGCTGTCTGGTACGGTCATAAGCTGCATTAATGACCACCAAATCAGTCTTAGGGTGCCCCCTAGAAAGGGTTTACCAGCAGGAACATGGTAAAGATGGTCCACCTTCTTAGGTAGTGGAAGAGTAGTGATGGGGTGATTCCAATCCGCCCTGGTGACATCATCATAGGAATCAATCAAGGGTGGCACCATCACGAGGACATCTTGCTGCCTCATGTAAATGGCCACACAGTGCCTCCTCAGGTCCTGCTCTTCCGTTTCCCAGCCCATAATGGACTGGATGTGGTGCATGATGTCCATAAAAGATGGATCGTCCAGAGGGAGCTTGGGAATCACCCTGGAGGGTTCTTCACCCTCTGAAGACTCCCACGGTGAGGAGGAAGACTGTGAGGAATCTAAGTCAGCCCCATTCATGCAATCTGGGTCACTGTCTGGCAGCAGGCACTTATCCTGATGAGAGAGACGTTGGGTCGAGACTTGGAGGAGCCCATCATCCAGGGTTCGCTGGCACCAGATCGGACCAGATCCTGAGGCGGCAGGTCCTGGTTGGGACGGGGGAACGACAGGGGCGGGCCCTGAGGAGCAGGGGCCTGTTTCTGAATGAAGGACCACCACACAGAGAACACAGCACTGTATTCCACCAGGGGTAGGAAATAATAGACTGGTGGGTATGGATAAAACTGTGTTGGGTAGGGGTATGATGGAGGCAGAACCGGTGTATGGTACCCTGGCAAAGGACCTCCCGGAGTCGGTTGGGGGTTTTGCACCAGGCTGGTAGTCAGCAGTGGCACAGGCTGCAGAAGAGGAGATGCCAGTTCTGGGCCCACAGGCTAGGGCAGCGGCATGACCAGTGGCGGCCCAGTGAGCATCGGTATGGAGCACCTGGGAGAAGGAACTGCCGGCTCTTGGTGAGCTGGAGAGGCAGGTGCCTGGTGAAGAGAGACCTCCCAGGAAAAGGCAGAGGCGATGCTGGGCTAGGAAACATGACGTTAGCCTGCTGCGGACACTGCCTTGAAGGGCTGATGTTGGGGCCCTGTAGAGAGGACTGGGGGGAGACGGCAGAAGAACCAATGCCCGAGACACCAACACCGGACAAACCTCCTGGCTGAGAGCTCATGGAAGAAATGGACCTGAACATCAGGGGCTGGGAGGCAGGAGACGAAGCCCCAAGGAGCCACCACCCATAAAGGCAATGAGGGCAGGCGGCTGTGCCACTGGCAGCCCGGTAGAGGAATGGGCTGGTGGGGCTGCAGGGACTGACCCACTGCGGGAGGACGACCCTGATGTGGTTGGGGGTTTGTGAGGTGACCATGAGCATGAGTGGGAAAGCAGGCAGGTCCCTGTGTTTGTCCTGGTGCTTATGCTTTCTATCGGATGTTTGAGAAAATGAAGAAGCCCCGGAGGACTGTGCTGGTGAGGCCAAAGAGCTGCAGCTCCTTTTTCCTCATGACCAGCTGCTGTTTAATAAGGTGGCTCTCCAGAATCTTAAGATGACTTCGAGTGGCCTGATTAAATTTCTGGCAAATCTGGCAGGCTTTCGTGCTGCGCTGGGGCCACTGCAAGGATGATAGAGTGGTCAGGTTCTTTCAGGAATTTATTTGCCACGGCACACTTCATGGAGCGGTCGAAGATCAGGCTGGTGGAAGAGACAAACTCGATGGCTGAAACACTGAAAATTTGATGTTAAGACTACTGAAGAAAAAGGAAAATAAAAAAGCATGGCAAGCATGAATAATGGTGGTTGACTGCAGCTGCAGTGTCCGCTAAGGTCTGATGTGTGCAAGTCAACAGTAGGAAATGAACTGAGGAGAGTGTGGGGGACCACCTGCCTTTATAGGATAGGCTGACATCAGCGGTGGGCAATCCCCCGTGGTAGACTGCTAGCTAGAAAGTTTTCCGTGTGGTCCTGGCACCTTAGTCCTACCTGTGTTGGCCTGCTGCAACAGCCTTCCTCGAATTAAGATCTGAAGATTTTATTCCTACCAAGATGGGCAGGAGGTCTGGTCCTCCCTAATTTACACCTTTACTACTGGGCAACCAAAATCAGATTCATGTCATACCGGCACTTGGGTGATTCACCTACAGCTTGAACTGGAAAGAGAGTTCCTCCCTAGTACAGACTATAATAAGAATGTCCACCATTCTATACTCGTAAGGGACCTCCGAGGGATGCTAATCCCTGGTTATATCACCAACTGCTGATATGGCAATCTATCAGGAAGTCACTGCACCTTACCCCCTTTCTGGCGTTTATCTGCCATATTTTCCTGCTGGAGAATTTTCTGTTGGCACTGACTAATCCAGGCTATGGGGTCGGTACTCTCTGCAATATCTTCCGCAAATGATTTTGATTCAGGATTCCAGTCATTCGCTGATTTGCAGACCTCATTTGGCCCAAGACAGCAGGAGTTTTTCAGATTTCTGTAGATCCGGCACTTTTACCAGACCCTACTTTTGGGGGTTTGAACTATCACATCACACCCTGCAATCATAACTTGCTTCCTATCTATCCTTCTTTCAAACAGGGCCCTCCTCACATGATTTTCCACTTGTACCAGGAACTCCAGGGCACCCTGGGTGAAACCTCCTTGGAAATACCTGAGATATGGGAGAAGAAATGTGAGTGGCACTCCCACTGGAAGTCTGGCACCAGACGAGTGTTGCCACAGCAAAGGTGACCAGCTCCCATCAATGGTGGGAGCAGAGTTGGAAGCAGTTGGTCCATTATTTTAAAACACTGACTACTGCTGTGCACTATTCTCCTGCCCACTCTGCGGATTGCTGGCATAACTGCAGGGGAAACCTGAGCAATGCATACTTGTATCATGTAGACTTGTCCGGTACTCCATCCCTTCTTCCAGGATCTGGAAAAGGAGTTATCAGAACTATAGCAGACCTATCCAGCTCACCTTAGAATTATACTTATTCCTGCAATACCCGTGGGGATTTCGGGACATACACGCTCAGTACCTGCTTGGCATCCTCCTTACAGCAGCGAAAAAGCTGATTACCCACTGCTGGTTAACACAACCACTGGACATCTTGGCCTAATGCACTCTGATAGGACAAATGTTGACTATGAAAAAAATTAATCACATTCTTTCTTTCTGACCGCTATGACAGCTTTAATTTAGATGGACCTTCTGGCTCCTTTGTGCCATGAGTAAAGGATCCAACATTGTTCCTTGACACTACACTCAGAGAGCGACTTGGACTGGTGACCCGCCCTCAATTCCTGCCCCTTACATAGTATGAGCTTGAGCTGCATTTCTAAATGGGTGTGAAATGCCAATCCTCCCTGTTCTTCCCCACTCCCACACACCGACACTCATGACTGCATTCTTCTGAAATGACTGTCAACCTGCTCAAAGGGATTCTGTTATTGGCTGCAAACTCTTACCAGCCACACAGCCCACTCCTGATGTGTACCTTGGAGGGTGGGTTTGCTATTGTTAGACTAACTGTTCCACTGTGGGGGTTTTCTGTATACACTCTGTATCATGGATGACTTTTACCTGCCTGTGAACTTACAGAAAAGGAATTTAATGGCTGTTATCAGATACGAAAGGTGTGTGGGGGAACCACACTCTGAACATCTAAAGCAGCAGTGCAATTAAAAATGTTTTTCCAAAACATCTAGTTTCAGCTATGATTTAGAAAAATATTAACACACCTGTCAAGGGTCTAGTACGATCTCCTGATATCGATCTTCCCAGCTAAAAAGAGACAGTTTTTTACTTCCCGTTTGTAACCTTCCCGCTGTTGATTTTATACCGACGTGGATTCTCCCGACACATATATGCCCTGAGTAGCTTGTGTACGAGTGTCTGGATGGCAACATGGGAGAGTCCCGTTCATTAGATAGGGAGTTCCAGATTATCAAGGTTTAGTAGATTGGGACTGCACTGTATTTAACAAACAAAGTTCTTGGGAAATGCAGACCTTATGGGTGTTGGTGCGGGCTGCCTGTGCATAATGTGTAGTGTCGGCTCCACTCATTTTAATTGACTGGCAAGTGTTAAACAGGATAAGTGTGCCTTGAACAAATACCAGTGTGATGACTGCCGGGTGGCTGACTGAGCAGTAAGTAAGGTAGAACTACTACTACTGTATACTTGACAGTTGCAAAAAGTCTAATTGTAAACGATTTCATTTCTTGCAGCATTAGTGGTGTGGGCGCGTGAGCGCAGTGCAATTAGATGTGGCTGATGGGACCTGTCAGCTACACTCTCACTCTAATAACAGTCAGCAGTTGCAAGTGTTAAAGTAAAGCTGCACAAATTAACGAGTCTGCCACTATGAAATATCCAGTAACTGTCAAGTGGCAGGGCAGTCGGCAAGTAAGCCAGGACAGACTCTCAACGCTGCACCACCTCCTCTTACTATAAACTGTGCCCCATGAAGACAGTGGGTGTGGAGCAATTCTGTGGCTTGTATGACAGACTGTGCACGTCCAGAGGGGGCACAGGACCCAAGGCAGCATGGATTCACAGCGGGAAGGTCATGCCAGACAAATCTGATAGATTTCTTTGACTGATTGACCAAAGTAGTAGATCAGGGAGGGGCTGTGGACATGGCCTACCTAGACTTTAGCAAGGCATTTGACATAGTCCCACACAAAAGATTAATATACAAGTTAGCCAGCCTGGGAGTGGGTCCCAAGATGACAGCCTGGGTAAAGAATTGGCTGGAGAATAGGACACAGAGAGTAATAGTAAATGGAGTCCACTCTGAAGAAAGGGGTTACTAAGTGGGGTACTGCAGGGTTCAGTATTAGGACCGTCCTCTTCAATGTCTTTATGTTACATTACAGAGGGACTGGAAGGAAAAGTATGTCTCTTTGCAGATGGCACAAAGATCTGCAACAGAGTTGATGCACAGGTGGGGTGGAAAGGATGAGAAGGGACTTGGCAAGGTTAGAGGAATGGTCAAATGTATGGCAGCTTAGATTCAGTGCCAAGAAGTGCAAGGTAATGCACCTGGGAAACAAAAACCCAGGGGAAGAGTACACAATGGGGGGTGAGATACTAACAACAACAAAAATGGAAAGGGACCTGGGGGTAGTCATATCAGATGACCTAAAGGTGGGCAAGCAATGTGAGAGGGCAGCAAGGAGGGCTGGGGGGATACTAGGATGCATAGGGAGAGGCATCACCAGTAGAAAACAGGAAGTTATTATCCCTCTGTACAGACAGCTGGTGAGACCCCATCTGGAGTACTGCGTGCAGTTCTGGAGACCCAATCTCCGAAAGACATAGACAGGATGGAAGCTGTCCAGAGGAGGGCAACTAAAATGGTGCAGGGTCTGCACCGAAGATATATGAAGAGAGACTTAAGGAGCTTAATATGTATAGCCTCGAGGAAAGGAGAGAGGGGGACATGATAGAAACTTTCAAGTACCTCAAGGGAATCAACAAAGTCCAAGAGGTAGCATCTTTCAAAAAAGTGTGTGCAAGAACAAGGAGCACAATTTGAAGATGGGGGGTGGCTCAGAGGTAATTTAAGGAAGTATTTTTTCACAGAGAGGGTTGTGGATGCATGGAAGCGGCCTTCTGGAGGAGGTTGTGGAGTCAAAAACAATGGTGGAATTCAAGCATGCATGGGACAGTCATAAGGCAATTCTAGGGGGTAGAGGTAGGAAGAAGTAGGCTGCTGGTTGACTAGGATCTGCAGCTTATCCATTAGGTAGGGAAATGGGCAGACTGGGTGGGCCAAGCGGTCCTTATCTGCCGTCAAATTCTATGTTCTATGTTCTTAGGCTAGGCAACGGCAAAGCAGAATAAAAACTTTTCAGCAATACTTTTCATTCTTTCAGCAGAGTGAGGGAGCGGGAGGCGCCTTATTATACTTTGCACGGAACACGATGTCCCACAGCACTGCACCGCACAGCAAAAGCATTTCTAGCTTTTGTTATGCAATAGCATTTTGAGCATTTTTTTACTGTCGTTTCCTATTCATGCCGCTATTAAACCATGTTGGGATAATTTCTGTCAGTTTGTTTTTCGTCGGGATCATAATAATGTCGGCAAGTTGGTGTCAGTGAAATGGATGTCGGGAAGTTGAATCTCTAGAAATGGTACTGATCCCCTGTCAAATATATTTGCCTTGGTGCCTTCCATGCTGCGAAGCATGAGTGTTTTTTTATTTTTCAAACCTAAACTTTTCCAGGTCTACAATGCTATTTCTATGGAAAATGTGACGGCCATCTTTTTTTCTTGAGAAAAAATTAACTTCATTTATAAAATACCCAAAACTTCGGTCAAATTAGAAAACTGTACCTCCAAATAAAACTGGAAGATGCCTGGAATCTTTTATATAAAAAAAAAAAATGGTAGGGTCAATTTTTTTGCCCAACTTCACTGCACTGCTGCTTTAAATATCAAAACTAAACATGTGTCCCCAGAGGTGGCTAGATCTTTACCTGTGCTGTTATCAGTCAGGTGACTGAGGATTTTGATATCATGAGTCTATTCCCATCACGAAAATCTAAGATTTTAAAACCTTTCAACAAAGAATACTAAAAGGAGCCAGACCATATATTATCATTTCTGCAACAGAAAATGCATTCAATCCAATATATTCAAATTTTTTTTCAATTATAAATTTCTTAAGGCAGATTAATAAAATACCCACCAAGAACTGCTAAATGAATCCAAAAATAAAGTTAATATTTTAGTAAGCCATTCTCATAAAAGTAACATATAATTAATGAAACACTCCCACTCAATTGTTCTTTTTCCAACTCAAAAAAAAAAAAAAAGAGGATTTGAGCCACATAGTTTGAAGCTACCATTAATCTGCCTCTGGAGGCAGCCAATTTCTCAAGGAACCTCTGTTTCGAGCTGCATCTTCTCCTTACTATGTCTCATGACTGCAAATGTGTGTGTGTGTGTATTTAGGAAATATGCAATCTTTAAGATATCGATTGTGACCTACCCAACAACAAAGATAATGTTACCTTGGAGGATGGGTACCTCAAACTAAGTTAACACTGGCTGATGCATTTAATACACAGTTTGAGTGTTTTAAAAAAAAAAAGATAATTTGGACCCCTTTGTTGTTTTAAATATAAATCATGATGTCAACTTTACACCTACAGAGGTTCTTTCTGCTTTGATGTCTTTTAAAACCTCTTCTTCTGTGGGTATTGATAATATTCCTTTTGTATTACTTAAATAAATAGCATTTGAGTTGGTTGATGTTTTGACCTATTCAATAAATCTATATCACAAGGAACAGTCCCCAAAGAATGGAAACTTGCTCAAGTAATTCCTATTCATAAAAATGGGTCTAAATTTAACCCTAAACAGTATAGGCCAATTAGTTTAACATCTAGTATAGAAAAAATTATGGAAAAACTCCTTCTACATAAGATTGAGGAACATATTTTAATAAATGGTCTCAGTGACATATTTCAATTTGGTTTCAATAAGGGTAGATCTTGTCAAGAAAACCTGATAAATGTTTTTGAACCAGTAAGTTCAGCTTTGGACATGGGCTTTCCGGTGGATGTCATATTCTTGGATTATGAAAAAGCGTCTGATACCATTTCACATACGGTGATTACTGATTGTTTAGTAAAACATCAAATATGTAACAATATAATTAAATGGATAGCATCCTGGCTAACTGGTAGACAGCAGCAAGTCAGTATTCATGGTTATAGCTCTCAGTGGAGTGATGTGACTAGTGGGGTGCCGAAGGGTTCTTTGCTGGGACCTATTCTATTTAATATTGTTATTTCAAGTACGTCCACATCAAACGGTGTTTGGTTAAACAAATATGCAGATGATGCTAAATTGGGATGTACTGTTAATTCCACATCTGTACAAAATCTCCAAAGGAACTTAAATAATATATCAAATTGGGCTCAAGAAAATAATTTGCCCTTAAATATATCTAAATGCAAACTTATGCATTTTGGCAAAAATAACCCAATGTCTCATTACCTAATAAATAATGTACCATTGATCAAAGTTTCTTCTGAGAAAGATTTGGGTATTATTATTGTAAGCAATGATTTAAAATTTACAAACCATAACAACTGGAAAGTTAAAAATTGTCATCTAATAAACTGTATTTTCAAAAATCTAAAAAGCAGAGATGCTGATGTGCTTATCCCATTATATAGCAGTTTGATCAGATCTAAATTCGATTATTGTTCTTCTTTTTGCGCTCCTACCTTGATAAAGGATAAGGTTATTAAAGAAAAGGTACAACGAAGATATACTAAAAATATTAACAATCAACAGCTTCCCTATGTTGCTAGACTTAAAAAATTAAATCTTTACTCTTTGGAATATAGGTCAATCAGAGGTGACTTATGTTTAATTTATCGTGCAACAAGAGACGAGTCCTTATTCGAAACTTTATGCTTAGAGTGGGGCAACCCCATCGACTCTATACGATCGCACAACATCAAAATGAACAGGTTACTCACCTGTAACAGTAGTTCTTGGAGTGGTATATGTTGTTCATCCACACTGTCTGGCATTGTCCCTTTCCCCTTTAAATCTTGCCAGAAGTCTTCAAGCTGGCTCCTCCCACCCACCCGGGTGGTAAATACCTCGGCTCCACCCCATGACGCCAGATCTAGCCTGCTGGAAGCCAGGTTGTGTGCCTAAAGCCGGGGAGGTCGGTTGGGTGTGCGTGGATGAACAACATATACCACTCCTAGAACTACTGTTACAGGTGAGTAACC
Source organism: Neoceratodus forsteri (assembly GCA_016271365.2). Taxonomy (NCBI): domain Eukaryota; kingdom Metazoa; phylum Chordata; order Ceratodontiformes; family Ceratodontidae; genus Neoceratodus; species Neoceratodus forsteri. The sequence goes on along the minus strand of CM057450.1, from coordinate 980,187,287 downwards.
TGTTCTTCTAGGAGCGTGGATATGTTGTACATTCACACTGTCTGGCAGACTCCTGGCAGTTCTCCGGGAGGAGGGAGGCAAGGCGCACATCCCCTACTTACGAAACAGAGATTGGAGAACCGAGGCCCCAAAACCAGCATCACGTCGTGACTCAAGGTCGATGTGGTAATGGGTGATGAAGGTGTTCGCTGATTTCCAGGTAGCAGCCCAACAGATTTCCTGGATAGGGATGTCCCTGGAAGCAGCCACCGAAGCAGCAGTATGGTGGGTAGAATGAGCTCTTATCCCCTTGGGAGGCTCCTTGCCTGCCAATTCATAACACAGACTTATGCATGATGTAATCCATCTTGCAGTAGTCTGCTTAGCTGCAGGTCTGCCAGAAGAGGCTTCAGCGCAGGTGACAAACAGCTGGCAAACCTCACCACGAATTTCCGACGTCCTCTCCTTATAGTAGGAGAGAGCACGCCTGAGGTCCAGAGTATGGAGCCTGTACTCGGCATCCGAGGTGTAGTTAGGGTAATATACCCGCAGAGTCAACACCTGGTTGAGGTGAAACTCTGACACCACCTTCGGAAGGAATTTCGGGTGGGGGCGCAGGACAACTTTGTCCCTGTGAAAGACCAGATAAGGGGAGTCCACCGAAAGCGCCTGGAGCTCCCCTGTCCTTCTGGCTGACGTGATAGCCACCAGGAAGGCAGTCTTCCACGACAAGTGCGAGAGCTCACACTTGTGCATGGGTTCGAATGGCTTGCCCATGAGCTTTGCCAAAACCAGCAAAAGATCCCACGGAGGTGGAGGTTCACGCACCGGAGGGGATATGTGATCCAGGCCTTGGAAAAAGCGCCCGATCACCGTCTCCTGAGCCAACGTCGGCTGACCGGCCCACGCCCGGTAAGCAGAGATGGCTGCAAGGAGCACCCTAAGGGTCGATGACCGAAGACCCCCTTTGGAGAGAGACCAAAGGTACTCTACAATGTTAGCCACAGAGCAGGATAAGGGGTCCAGGCTTTTTCCCTGACACCAAATGGAAAATCTTTTCCATTTGAAGGCATAACATTTCCTGGTCGATTCTTTTCGAGATGCTTCCACCACGGTGTAAACACCCTCAGAAAGACCCAAAGCCTGGAACTCTAGCCGCTCAGGAACCAGGCTGTGAGGTGCAGGGATTGAAGGACCGAGTGAAAGACCTTCCCCTGGTTCAGTGATATCAGGTCCAGGCATGTACATAGCCACTCCGGGGCCCTGCAGCTGAGGCTGAGGAGATCTGGATACCAGAACTGGCGTGGCCAATCTGGGGCTACCACAATCACCTTCGCCTTGTCCCTCCTCACCTTGAGTAACACCTTGTGGATCAAGGGAAATGGAGGGAAGGCGTAAAAGAGGCCTGGGGTCCACGGCCTCGAGAAGGCATCCCCCTGCAGCGAGCCCTGCTGAGGGCAGCGGGCATGGTACAGCCTCAGCTTGGTGTTCTCCCTGGAGGCAAACAGGTCCACCAACGGTTTGCCCCAATGGGAGAACAGGTCGTAAGCTACCTCTGGATGGAGAGACCACTCGTGGGATGTCTGGCCTATGCGGCTGAGAGCATCCGCCAGTTGGTTCGTGACTCCTGCCACATGGATGGCTAGGAGATCCGCCTCCAGCCGGCTGACAAAGGTCCACATCCGGAGCACCTCCTTGCACAGCAGACGGAAGTGCGTGCCGCCTTGTTTGTTGAGGTAGTACATGGTCGTGGTATTGTCCGTCTGGACTTGAACCACTTGACCCCGGAGCTGAGGAGCGAAAGCTGACAGTGCCAGTCTGACTGCTCTGAGCTCCAACAGGTTGATGTGGCATCGGGACTCCTCGGGGGTCCAGAACCCGTGGGCTCTGTTGTCCCCTATGTGGGCTCCCCAGCCCGTGAGAGAGGCGTCGGTCATAAGGACGACCATCGGCTCGGGGCAGACAAACGGAACCCCTTCCTGCAAGTGACTCGGGACGGTCCATCATTGGAGAGCGTCCCACATCCTCTGGGTGACTGTGATCAGCTGGTCGAAGAGACCCTGACGCTGAGACCACTGGGCAGCCAGATCCCATTGAAGGGGGCGCATGTGCAGTCTGGACCAGCGGACCACTGAGGTGCACGCCGCCATGTAACCCAAGAGGCGCAGGAAATCCCGGTCAGGGCTCAAGTGCCCAACCAGAAATGATTGGGCAAAGGAGGAGAGAACCTCCGCCCTGTCCACCGGGAGCCGAGCTCTGGCTTGACAAGAGTCGAGCTCTGCCCCAATGAAGCCCATCACCTGAGAAGGTACGAGTTCCGACTTGGCCTCGTTGATCAGAAGGCCCAAGTGAGAGCAGGTTCGGAGGGTCAGGTCCCTGGACCTATCCACCTCCTGAAGGGAGGAACCCGCCAGGAGCCAGTCGTCTAGATAGGGGTAAATACGAACCCCCTGATGCCGCAGACAGGCTGCCACCACTGCGATGCATTTGGTGAAGACCCTTGGGGCCGATGACAGGCCAAATGGCATGGCTCTGAACTCGTACAGGGTCCCTTCGACCCTGAAGTGGAGAAACCGCTGGTGGGACGGACGGATTGGGACGTGGTAAAAAGCGTCCTGAAGATCCAGTGTACAGAACCACATGTTTCGCTCCAGGGATGGTATGATCTGGTTCAGAGTTACCATCCGGAAGGTGCGAGACCTGAGATACCGATTCAGGTCGTGGAGATCTAGAATGGGGCGCCAACCCCCCGTCCGCTTGGGCCCCAGGAAATACCTGGAGACGAAGCCTGGGTCTGAAGGAGGATCCGGCACCGAGGCCACTGCCTCCTTCAGGAGGAGTAGCGCAATGTCGTCCCGAAGGGCAGACTGGGTGCCAACTGAGATCCTTTCCTCCCGTGGGGCACGGGCTCAGCTGGGAGAGTACTGCTCGAACTCTAGGGGCAGACCCTACCCGACCACTTCCAGAACCCACCTGTCCAAAGTGATACCGGACCAGGCGGAAAGGAAGTGGCGGAGCTGGCCCCCCACGGGAGGACCCAGAGATGGCGTGATGGGTGCGGGAGAGGCCACCCCCGACCCGTCACTGTGCAGGCTTAGAGGAGGAGGAGGCACCTGGACCAGCACCTCGCCTCCTTTGCGGGGCTGCTGGGGACCTTGCTTGGGCCTAGGGCGCCAAGCTTGAGCCTGCTGCTGTTGTTGCCTTCCCTGGAAGAAGGGCTGTCTGACCGCAGGGGAAGAATGCCGAAAGGGCTTCTTCTTGCGCTTCTGCTGGTTCTTGCCTGAAGAACCCTTAGCAGAGGTGGCATCTAAGGTGGCATCAGACTGCTCAATGCGCTGGAGATGACCTGCCACTCCCGGACCGAAGAGGTCGGTGCTGAGGAAGGGCACATCAGCTAGCTTGTGCTGAGTATCCACGGGAAAGGAGGATAACCTCAGCCAAGCCCTGCGGCGAGAGGCTACCGCTGCCGCTAGTGAACGGGCACAGGAATCACCAGTGTCAGGAGCTGTCTGGAGCTGTTGTTTGGCAACAGCCCGGCCCTGGTCCCGGACCTGCTTGACCATAGTCTGCATGTCTGCTGGGAGATGAGGAAGAACTTCATCCAACGACCCCAAAAGGGCATGAGAGAAGTGTGCCATGATCACTGCTGAGCTTGCCTGACGAAGGCCCAGGGATGATGCCACGTAGACCTTCCGGGCCGAGTGGTCCATAAGTTTGGACTCCTTGTCTGGAGGGCGGTCAGTATCCGCAGAGCTGCCCATTCGCCTGAATACTGAAGCAGTCACAAGGCTTTCCGCCGAGGGGTGCTTAGTAAACCCCGCCAAGGACCCTGTGGGCACTGCGTACTCGCGGGCCATGCGGGCGGATGGAGCCGAGTAGGAGGCTGGACGCTGCCAGAGTTCCAGAGCCGCGCCAACTCTGGCTTCGGCCACTGGAAAGGCCTCCGTCGGGGTATCCCCCCCTCTTAAGAATATCCGTGAGGGGATATTCTGCCTTCTTCTGAACAGGCTGCAGAGGCATTCCTGTGGACTCTGAAATGAGTCGAAGGATGCCCTGGAAGGAAGAAGGCCCTTCTTCCAAGCCTGATACCGACAGCTCATCATGAGAATGAAGGCCGGTATTATCCGAATCGGAGGAGTCCAGATACAAAGGCTTCCCACCTAAATCTCCCTCGATACACCTAGGGCGATCAGGGGTGACCGTAATCGACAGTCTGTGAGGAAGACCCGAAGACTGTCGGTCCCCTTAGAGGAACCCCTCCCAGGGGCAGTTTAGGCGTCGGTTCCACCAAAATTGGTGGGGAGCCTGTATCCGGCCGAGCCGGAAGGCGCATGGGGGCCCCCGAAGGGACCGGAGCCTTAGAAGCCGAAGAAGTCAGTGTCGGCAGAAGAGGCTGAGGCCAAGTGATAGCCAGAACTGCCGGGGTAGCCGGCTTCTGGCCTGTTAGCAGAAGTTGCTGCCACATAAGATCCTCATAGCATCGACGGAGTTTCCGTCGAAGCCTCTTCTCATCAGAGGAGGATGAGGAACGGTGGTGGCACCTCTTCCGGGAGTGTTTGTGTCCCTTCTTGGGTCTACCGACTGAAGAGGACTTACTCCTCGATCGAGACCAACGGCGTCAGCTCTGTCGGTCAGGGGACGCCGGACTCGGTGAAAACAGAGGATACGGCTCCTTGCCCTCGATCGGGATACCTGCGGGGCGGGTTTCCTCGTCGGGGAAAGAGAGAATAGGCATTCTCTCCAGAGAGTCGGCGACAGGCGTCGGCGACAACGGCTCGATCGGGTCGAGAGAAATCTCGGCCGGTTCAGCCATGTCCTCGACTTCAGTGCCTTGTCTAGACGGAAGGTCTGAAAAACCGGCAGCCGAGGAGGCGATCTCGACAGTAGTCGAGACCCCTTGCTCCTGGAAGTCGGACCGCTCCCGTCCCAGGAGCGTCTTCTTCGGCTAGAAGAAGACGGTTTTGATCCTTCTTTTTGGATCGGGAGGAGTGCGAGCCCAAGGGCGCCTCACCCTTAGTAGGGAGAGACTGGCACAACTCCCGAAAGGATCCTGTGAAGGTGGAGCCAAAGTTGAGCGGCACGAAGAAGCTTCAGTTGGCCGAAGCTTGGGCAGCTTCTTCCTCGAAGGCCGCCATCTGCTTGAGCTGCTCAGCGGATCCCGCAGCCATGGAAACCACCCACCTGGCCTCCTTAGATTTCACCGGTGGATTGCGAAGCTCCGGTCTCCCCAGCTTCAGGCACAGCTGACGGTCCTCCAGAACGGTGAGATGGAAGGCAGAGCAAATAGTGCATTGCGAGGTATCGTGCACGGTACCAAGGCAATAAACGCACGAGAGGTGAGGGTCGGTCGCGACATTTTTTGTCCACAAGGACACCGGCGAAACCCGGGGAACGACTTGTCATCCATATCCGAAAAGTTCGGATCAGAGTCGTATACTCTTACGAGTTTCAAAGCGAGAAGATGCGGTGAAAACCGTCGATTAGACTCCAGGGCCTCAATCGCTGCAAAAAAGCACGAGGGAACCTGTATCTTCCAGCGGAAAGTAAGATCTGGTGTCATGGGGCAGAGCCGAGGTATTTACCACCCGGGTGAGTGGGAGGAGCCAGTTTGAAGACTTCCGGCAAGATTTAAAGGGGAAAGGGACAATGCCAGACAGTGTGGATGAACAACATATCCACGCTCCTAGAATACATAGATACATAGCTACACAGACAGTGTCGGCAGATAAGGGCCTATGGCCCACCCAGTCTGCCCATTTAAGTCTGTAAGTTCAGCTTATGTTTTCCAAGAAGTCTGTTGCCCCTTACCCCTGACCTCCAGGATTCCTTTATGTCTATCCCATGCATTCTTAAATCCCGTGATTGTTTCAGCCCCCACCACTTCCTCTGGCAGGGTGTTCCACTTGTCCACCACCTGCTCTGTGAAGAAATGCTTCCTCATGTTTCCTCTGAATCGTCCCCTCCTCCAACTTCATCCCATACCTCTAGTCCTGGAACATCTTTACGCTTAAAATAGTGCATTCCTGCACCCTGTTCCTCCCGTAAGATACTTGTATGTCTCTATCATATCCCCTCTCTCCCTCCTCTCCTCCAGGGAGTACATGTTCAGTGCCTTCAACCTGTCCTCATAGGACTTGTGATGCAATCCATGCACCATCTTTGTTGCCCTCCTCTGAACCTTCTCTACCCTGTCTATGTCCTTACGTAGGTAAGGTCTCCAGAACTGCACAGTGTACTCCAGGTGCGGCCTCACTAGTGTCTTGTATAGTGGAATTATGACCTCCCTTTTCCTGCTGGTGATGCCCCTGCCTATGCATCCCAGCATCCTATTTGCTTTACCTGCTGCCTTGTCACACTGTTTCCTGCCTTGAGGTCATCAGAGATGATAACCCCAAGATCCCTTTCCTGCTTGGTGCATGCTATATCCTCACCCCCCAACTGATATATTGTGCCAGGGTTTTTGTGCCCCATATGCATTATCTTGCACTTCCTTGCATTGAATTTCAACTGCCAAACCCCTGACCATTCTTCAAGTTTCTGCAGGTCCCTTCTCATTCTGTCTACACCCTCTGGTGTGTCTACTCTGTTACAGAGCTTTGTGTCATCAGCTAACAATGAAATTCTGCCTTCTAGATCCTGCGCAATGTCACTGATGAAGATATTGAATAGTACCGGTCCCAGCACTGATCCCTGTGGTACCCCACTGGTCACTCTTCCCTCTGTGGAGTGACAGCCATTTACCACCACCCTCTGTGTCCTGCTGCCCAGCCAGTTACCTACCC